>CM075767.1:31849497-33049497 GCA_037974665.1 Ehretia macrophylla
GAGCAACTTCATCGAAACGGGGGTTTACTATTCATAATTTACTATTCATTACACAATTTATATTTCAATTTCGATATTCAATCGCATAAAATGTTAAAAAGCTATAAATACATGTTCTACAATTAACAAGGAACATTCTTTAAGCATTAAAACGATTAAACTAACGATCTACGCATAAAATCTAAAAATCAAAGTTTAGATACAAATATTTCAAATGCACAAATAACGATGAAACCCTCACCTTAGATGCTCCTAGACGCTAGGGAAACCACGCTGGATGCCTCGGAAACCACCCCGCACAAGCTCACGCGACGGAATGAAGATTTGAAGTTGAAATGTTTTTTTTTTTTCTTTTTCCTCCATGGTTTCAGCCATGGCTCTTTATTTTCTGGTTTTTGCTCTTTTGTTTCGTATTTCATAGTTAAATAAAAGATGACAAATGGTCAAAGCTTCGGTCAACCCGCTAAACCAAAACAGCTATGCACGACCTTACGAAAACGGCCATAACTTCTTCTAGAAAACTCCAATTCACGAACGATTTGAAGCCTCAGAAACTAGACACATAGAGCTTTCCAACCATATATAATTTTCTACCTAAATCTTCCCCAATTGGTTCAGATTTAATTCCAAAGTTGACCCAAAATTTGACTAACTTAACATTGCATTTTTTTTATTTCTAATCCCAAGTTTGCCCTTTATTAAACATTTCAAAAATTTTCACCTTGTCCTAGTTGGTCATTGTAGATTAAAAGTCAACTAGTTTTGTCAAAGAAGGTGAAAGGTCAATAAAATGCAATTTAAATGAACTTTAAATACTTTTAAATATATGCCAGGCTCGGGGTATCACACTGTGCGCCGCGTAACTCCTTACGGATCAAAAGTTATGGGCACTGGAGCGACGGAGACCTGGTCACAAGCCCTACGCCATCGGTTTGCGGGCCCAACCTCCACGTGAAGCGAAGTTGTCTTGCCCATGGTGCAGTTGGATTCGATAATAGAAATGTGGTGGATAAAGTATCTTGGCAATCCTAACCGGAGGAAAAAAAATTAAAAAGGGGGGTGCAACACGAGGACTTCCCAGGGGTCACCCATCCTAGTACTACTCTCGCCCAAACACGCTTAACTTCGGAGTTCTGATGGGATCCGGTGCATTAGTGCTGGTATGATCGCACCCGTCATGTTGGAGGTAGAATTCCTTTTTGTGTTAACGGTTCACAGTCCCAGCCTAGAGAGATGGCCTATTCAGAAGGCCCAATGGACTTAACAACAACCCATCCGCTTCAACAACGCAGCATCCATGCAAGATGTGATATCGACGCATTGTAGGGCCCTCTAATGTCCCGCGAGTAAGGTTGTCATCCTTTTAACAGCTCACGGCGTACGATCCGGGATGAAAAAACAAAGCTAAATAAGAAAAGTGGCCCGAAACTGATGAAAACGTTCGATTTTGGGCTCCAAAAAGGGCACAGCAAGCAAGCTTGCTGCCCCCGTCGTAGAGCACTCGAAGAGCTTTCTAACAGTATGCTGTGCACCGCGTAACTCCTTACTGATCAAAAGTTATTGGCACCGGAGCCACAGAGACTTGGTGACAAGCCCTACGCCCTCGGTTTGCAGGCCCAGCCTCCACGTGAAGCGAAGTTCTTTTGCCCAAGGTGCCGTGGGATTCGATAATAGAAATGTGGTGGATAAAGTATCTTGGCAACCCTAACCGGAGGAAAAAAAATTGAAAACGGGGGAGCAACACGAGGACTTCCCAGGGGGTCACCCATCCTAGTACTACTCTCGCCCAAGCACGCTTAACTTCGGAGTTCTGATGGGATCCGGTACATTAGTGCTAGTTTGATCGCACCCGCCATGTTGGGGGTAGAATTCCTTTTTGTGTTAACAGTTCACAGTCCCAACCTAGAGAGATGGCCCATTTAGAAAGCACAATGGGCTTAACAACAACCCATCCGCTTCAACAACGCAACATCCTCGCAAGACGTGATATCAACGCATTGTAAGGCCCTCTAATGTCCCGCGAGTAAGGTTGTCGTCCTTTTAACAGTTCACGACGTACGATCCGAGACGGAAAAACAGAGCTTAATAAGAAAAGTGGCCTGAAACTGATTGAAACATTCAATTTTGGGCTCCAAAAAGGGTAAAGCAAGCAAGCTTACTGCCCTCGTCGTAGAGCTCTCGGAGAGCTTTCCAACGGTATGCTATGCGCCGCGTAACTCCTTACGGATCAAAAGTTATGGGCACCATAGCGACGGAGAGCTGGTCACAAGTCTTACGCCCTCCGTTTGCGGGCCCAGCCTCCACGTGAAGCGAAGTTGTCTTGCCAAGGTGCCGTGGGATTCGATAATAGAAATGTGGTGGATAAAGTATCTTGGCAACCCTAACCGGAGGAAAAAAAATTGAAAACGGGGGAGCAACACGAGGGCTTCCCAGGGGGTCACCCATCCTAGTACTACTCTCGCCCAAGCATGCTTAACTTCGGAGTTCTGATGGGATCCGGTACATTAGTGCTAGTATGATCGCACCCGCCATGTTGGGGGTAGAATTCCTTTTTGTGTTAACAGTTCACAGTCCCAACCTAGAGAGATGGCCCATTCAGAAGGCACAATGGGCTTAACAACAACCCATCCGCTTCAACAACGCAGCATCCTCACAAGACGTGATATCAACGCATTGTAAGGCCCTCTAATGTCCCGCGAGTAAGGTTGTCGTCCGTTTAACAGTTCACGACGTACGATCCGAGACGAAAAAACATAGCTTAATAAGAAAAGTAGCCTGAAACTGATTGAAACATTCGATTTTGGGCTCCAAAAAGGGCAAAGCAAGCAAGCTTACTGCCCTCGTCGTAGAGCTCTCGGAGAGCTTTCCAACGGTATGCTATGCGCCGCGTAACTCCTTACGGATCAAAAGTTATGGGCACCATAGCGACGAAGAGCTGGTCACAAGTCTTACGCCCTCCGTTTGCGGGCCCAGCCTCCACGTGAAGCGAAGTTGTCTTGCCCAAGGTGCCGTGGGATTCGATAATAGAAATGTGGTGCATAAATTATCTTGGCAACCCTAACCAGAGGAAAAAAAATTGAAAAGGGGGGTGCAACACGAGGACTTCCCAGGGGGTCACCCATCCTAGTACTACTCTCGCCCAAGCATGCTTAACTTCTAAGTTCTGATGGGATCCGGTGCATTAGTGCCAATATGATCGCACCCGTCATGGTGGGGGTAGAATTCCATTTTGTGTTAACGGTTCACAGTCCCAGCCTAGAGAGATGGCCCATTCAGAAGGCCCAATGGGCTTAACAACTGCCCATCCGCTTCAACAACGCAGCATCCTCGCAAGACGTGATATCGACGAATTTTAGGGCCCTCTAATGTCTCGCGAGTAAGGTTGTCATCCTTTTAACAGCTCACGACGTACGATCCGAGACGAAAAAATAGCGCTTAATAAGAAAAGTGGCCCGAAACTAATGATAACGTTCGATTTTGGGCTCCAAAAAGGGCACAGCGAGCAAGCTTGCTGCCCCAATGGGCTTAACAACAACCCATCCGCTTCAACAACGCAGCATCGTCGCAAGACGTGATATCGATGCGCTGTAGGGCCCTCTAATGTCCCGCGAGTAAGGTTTTCGTCCTTTTAACAACTCACAATGTACGATCCGGGAAGGAAAAACAGAGCAAAATCAGCAAAGTGGCTCGAAACTGATAAAAACGTTCGATTTTGGGCTCCCAAAAGGACACAGCAAGCAAGCTTGCTGTGCCCGTCGTAGAGCTCCTGGAGAGCTTTCCAACGGTATGCTGTGCGCCGCGTAACTCCTTACAGATCAAAAGTTATGGGCACCGGAGCGACAGAGACTTGGTCACAAGCCCTACGCCCTCGGTTTGCGGGCCCAACCTCCACGTGAAGCGAAGTTGTCTTGCCCAAGGTGCCGTGGGATTCGATAATAGAAATGTGGTGGATAAAGTATCTTGGCAACCCTAACCGGAGGAAAGAAAATTGAAAAGGGGGGTGCAACACGAGGACTTCCCAGGGGGTCACCTATCCTAGTACTACTCTCGCCCAAGCACGCTTAACTTCGGAGGTCTGATGGGATCTGGTGCATTAGTGCTGGTATGATCCCACCCGTCATGTTGGGGGTAGAATTCCTTTTTGTGTTAACGGTTCACAGTCCCAGCCTAGAGAGATGGCCCATTCAGATGGCCCAATGGGCTTAACAACAACCCATCCGCTTCAACAACGCAGCATCCTCGCAAGACGTGATATCGATGCATTGTAGGGCCCTCTAATGTCCAGCGAGTAAGGTTGTCGTCCTTTTAACAGCTCACGACATACGATCCGGGACGGAAAAACAGAGCTTATTAAGAAAAGTGGCTCGAAACTGATGAAAACGTTCGATTTTGGGCTCCAAAAAGGGCCCAGCAAGCAAGCTTGCTGCCCCCGTCGTAGAGCTCCCGGAGAGCTTTCAAACGGTATGTTGTGCGCCGCGTAACTCCTTACGGATCAAAAGTTATGGGCACTGGAGCGACGGAGCCCTGGTCACAAGCCCTACGCCCTCGGTTTGCTGGCCCAGCCTCCACGTGAAGCGAAGTTGTCTTTGTGAGGCCCGACCCCGATTTGCGTGCCATGACCTAGGGGTAAGAAATGAGTTCATTTTATGTGCCATGCATTGAATTATGTGCATTCATTTAGGGTTGCGTGCATTTACTTGAAAAACGTGAGTTTGTCTCGTAGTTTGTGTCCTACCTAGTAGTGCGTGCCCTAAACCTAGATTTGTGTGCCTTCGCGCTAATCAAGAAAGTATCTTTTACGAAGCACTAGACTATTAAACAATCCTACAAAGTCCACTATCAATATAATAATCCAAATTCCATTCACTAGAAGAAAAAAAATGCACCAAACACTAGACATTCCTTATTCTTTATTCTTTGTTCTTTTTGCATTTTCAACAAACAACAATTAACACCCAAAAGATGACAAGAATTCAGAATTTTGCACATGTCATAGCCAACCATACCATGGTTTTGTACAAGGTTTGAGCAAATTTTTATTCTATTGCATGCTAAGACAAATTATGACTCAAAGCATTAAAAAATTGCTCAAATCTCACTCAATCTCCTCACCATTCTCGGCCATAACACCTTGCCATGCTAGACATTTCAAAATTTAAAGCATTTTGAAGACAAAAGCTGAATTTGAAAGCATCAAGGCCGAGCATGCTCCTCAACTTGCAAAGCTTTTGTTTTATCTTCATTTCCTTCATTTCTTTCTCTCACATTTCTCTCTCACTCTCATTTCCTCTCTCCATTTCGGTCCTTGGCTGAACTCTCACCATCTTTGCTCCTCTTCATCATTCCTTAGTCGAACAAGGCAAGCAAATCATCCAAGCAACTCAAGCAAACAAGCTAGAGTTCGAAAATCACTCTTGCATGTGCATTGAAGCTTCATTTCGGCCCTAGGTAAGCTTCTTGACAACCATTTCTTTTCTTCATGGTTTAACCTCATGCTTGTGCTAAGAGATTGATCATTAAGCTAGGAAAAATAGAGAAAAACTAGTGAGGTTCTCGGCTAAGCAAGGGAAAGGAGAAGATTTGAGATTCAACAAAGGGTCTTGAGCATTTTGTGCTTGATTGCTAAGGTGAGGGTTAAAACCTTTTGAAAACTCTTTAAAATTTCACATGCATGCTCATAAATGTGTGTATTTGCTTCTGTACTTGAGTTATATGGTCGGTCATGAACTTAAACAACCATGCATGGCATGATCTTGGCTTGAAAATGATGCTAGGTGAAGTCGAATTTATGTGACAGCTCTCTGACCCGTCTGTTCGAGGTAGGTTTAGCTAGGAAAATGATGTTTAAAATGCTTAAAAATTGGTAGGTGGCTAGTTTGGACAGTTTTGAACATTTTTTCCAGAAATAGGCCGAAGCTAATTTTGACTCTAATGTGCTCAAAATAGCAGATCTTTGAAATGTGACAAAATCTGGAAATCTGGAGAAACGAATCAGGTTTTGGCAGATGCACTGACCTTGTGGAACGTACCATATTTGACCTAGTAAATGTTGTCAAAAATGCATGAAAATTGGTGTACTGCTAGATTTTTCAGTTCTGGACAAGTTTGTAAGAAATATACCAAAGCTAAAACTGACTCTAAGGACCTTAAAAACGTCATTTTATGGAAAGTGTGCAAATCTGGACAGTTTTGTGTTACCTCACTGTGTCGGCTATAACTAATGATTCTGAACTCCAATTGATGCAAGGTTTGTTTCTGAGTTTAGTTAACTTCTTAAGCTTTAATTTGACATCTTATTCACTGAATTTGAAGATTGTTTGCTTACCCGATTGATTGTGAGAAAACAGCCTATTGGAGTGAGTGTTTCACTTAGCTATATGCATGGAAAACTATTGTAACCTCTCTTGTGGTACTAATTTCTTGGAATTGTGATGTTGGAATATTGCGTGGACTGTTTTGAGTACTTGAGGATGTTTGAATTGAATGATGTATGACTTGGGAATGATGTTGAGTTGACTTAGGGTTTGAACACACGATTATGCATGAAATGGAAACCCTAATGGCTAAGTAGTCTTATTAAGTGTTAATCATTGGATATTGTGTGGCAACTGTACATTGCGTGGGCTGCCCGTAAATGTCTTATAACTTCAATTATGGTTTTGACCATTGCATGTTGTCAAATAAGCTTTTCTTGCTACCGAACCCACGTAAATGTTGTTGCATGTTGAATAATTCGTATCACTTGATTATATGAGCTTCTTAATGAGTTATATGGCCTATTTTACATGTGTTACATGGCTTCCCGTTTGATGTTCATATGACTCTATATGCCTTTCAAGTGAAATTACTTGTCTTATCGTGCCTTGTTTGACTACTTGACAACGTGCGATCTTATAACTGTTCGGAGGCAACCTACTTTGTTGTCCTCCTAATGTGATGTGTTAAATGTTATAAATGTGCATCACATACAAGGTTGCAACATTTCGTGTGGCATGGTAGCGTTTCATGTCCGCCGGGCAGCATCGGGCTTGTCGGTGCTACCGTGATTACCATGATCCAATTCCCTCTCTCGCTTGGTATTCACCCTTGGAGAGCTGGGTCGTAGGTTTCGGGGTACATCCGGAGTACACCCAATTGGGAGTGATAAGTGGATTATTGAAGTCGGCCGCAACAATTGATTCGAAATTGAAATTGAGAGCAAATGCTCACCGTATCCTTGAAATGATTGGTAATTGTATCTGTTTCTCGATTTGTTTCTTATAATTGCTTACCATATTATTTGTAATATGTGACATGTTTTAAAAAGGGGTTTTCATAAATTGAACCGGAAAAATGAGTTCAAAACTTATTTCTCGTTCCCCCTCGCTGAGTTCATAAAGACTCACCCTCTTTTATCATCTCAGGTGAAGAAGAACAGCTACAGGAACCCGAGGATAATGTACCTAATGATGAACCCCTGGAGTGATTGCCTGTTATTGTTGTTTTGCTTGAACGTGACTACTTGTGTACCTTTTGCTGCTTGAAGACTATTTCCCTTATGTTATTTGTTGCTTGTGATGTAAAAGACCCCCGTTGTAATTTTTGGGTCTAATTTTGGTTTGTACTTATTTTAAGTAGACTGATACTAGACATGACACTACTATGATCGTTTTGCTTTTACTATCACTAGTATCTATCACAGGTTATGATGCTTAGTTAAGGAATAGGTAAATGAACTTATCCAATCTCAACAGGTACTCGCTAATAAGCAAAGATCAACATGTATATTTTGAAACGAGGATAAATGGACAAACGAGACATAGTATCATGCTAGGTTATAAATCAAACGGGACGTCGAATTAACCAATAGGCAATTCAATTGATGGAATAATAGTAATCTTAGCTGGAATTGAATTTGAGATGGTAAATTTTGAGGTTGTTAGAAAATTTAGGTCAAAACAAAGAGCCCAATTACAGCCGTTATGCTGCTGGATTTCCGGAAAAATTTTGAAGTCTAGAATAAAACGTTAAGTGTTAAACCTCCTAGAATGATTAAGAATGTGAAAAGACTTGAATGTTTAGATCAAATCCTAGTCTAACCATTATAGGGCAGGTTGGGGTGTGACAGTCTTGCCCAAGGTGCCGTGGGATTCGATAATAAAAATGTGGTGGATAAAGTATCTTGGCAACCCTAACAGGAGGAAAAAAAATTGAAAAGGGGGGTGCAACACGAGGACTTCCCAGGGGGTCACCCATCCTAGTACTACTCTCGCCCAAGCACGCTTAACTTCGGAGTTCTGATGGGATCTGGTGCATTAGTGCTAGTATGATCGCATTCGTCATGATGGGGGTAGAATTCCTTTTTGTGTTAACGGATCACAGTCCCAGCCTAGAGAGATGGCCCATTCAGAAGGCCCAATGGGCTTAACAACAACCCATCCGCTTCAACAACGCAGCATCCTCGCAAGACGTGATATCGACGCGTTGTAGGGCCCTCTAATGTCCCACGAGTAAGGTTGTCGTCCTTTTAACAGATCATGACATATGATCCGGGACGGAAAAATAGAGCTTAATAAGAAAAGTGGCCCGAAACTGATGAAAACGTTCAATTTTGGGCTCCAAAAAGGGCACAGCGAGCAAGCTAGCAGCCCACGTCGTAGAGCTCTCAGAGAGCTTTCCAACGGTATGCTGTGCGTCGCGTAACTCATTACGGATCAAAAGTTATGGGCACCGAAATGATAGAGACTTGGTGACAAGCCCTACGACCTCGGTTTGCGGGCCCAGCCTCCACGTGAAGCAAAGTTGTCTTGCCCAAGGTGCCGTGTGATTCGTTAATAGTAATGTGGTGGTTAAAGTATCTTGGCAACCCTAACCGGGGAAAAAAAATTGGAAAGGGGGTGCAACACGAGGACTTCCCAGGGGGTCACCCATCCTAGTACTACTCTCACCCAAGCACGTTTAACTTCGATGGGATCCGGTACATTAGTGCTGGTATGATCAGACCTGTCATGTTGGGGGTAGAATTCCTTTTTGTGTTAACGGTTCACAGTCCCAGGCTAGAGAGATGGCCCATTCAGAAGGCCCAATGGGCTTAACAACAACCCATCTGCTTCAACAAGGCAGCATCCTCCCAAGACGTGATATCGACGAACTGTAGGGCCCTCTAATGTCCCGCGAGTAAGGTTGTCATCCTTTTAACAGCTCACGACGTACGATCCGGGACGCAAAAACAGAGCTTAATAAGAAAAGTGGACCGAAACTGGTGAAAAGGTTCGATTTTGGGCTCTAAAAAGGACACAGCGAGCAAGCTAGCTGCCCCCATTGTAGAGCTCTCAGAGAGCTTTCCAACGGTATGCTGTGCGCCGCGTAACTCCTTACGGATCAAAAGTTATGGGCACCGGAGCGACAGAGACTTGGTGACAAGCCCTACGCCCTCGGTTTGCGGGCCCAGCCTCCACGTGAAGCGAAGTTGTCTTGCCCAAGGTGCCGTGGGATTCGATATTAGAAATGTGGTAGATAAAGTATCTTGGCAACCCTAACCGGGGAAAAAAATTGAAAAGGGGGTGCAATACGAGGACTTCCCAAGGGGTCACCCATACTGGTACTACTCTCGCCCAAGCACGTTTAACTTCGGAGTTCTGATGGGATCTGGTACATTAGTGCTGGTATGATCGCACCCGTCATGTTGGGGGTAGAATTCATTTTTGTGTTAACGGTTCACAGTCCCAGCCTAGAGAGATGGCCCATTCAGAAGGCCCAATAGGCTTAACAACAACCTATCCACTTCAACGACGTAGCATCCTCGCAAGACGTGATATCGACGCATTGTAGTGCCCTCTAATGTACCGTGAGTAAGGTTGTTGTGCTTTTAACAGTTCACGACGTACGATCCGGGACGGAAAAATAGAGCTTAATAAGAAAAGTGGCGCGAAACTAATGAAAACGTTCAATTTTGGGCTCCAAAAAGTGCATAGCAAGCAAGCTTGCTGCCCTCGTCGTAGAGCTCTCGGAGAACTTTCCAACGGTATGCTGTGCGCCGCGTAACTCCTTACGGATCAAAAGTTATGGGCACTGGAGCGACGGAGACCGGGTCACAAGCCCTACGCCCTCGGTTTGCGGGCCCAGCCTCCACGTGAAGCGAAGTTGTCTTGCCCAAGGTGCCGTGGGATTCGATAATAGAAATGTGGTGCATAAAGTATCTTGGCAACCCTATCCGGGGAAAAAAATTTGAAAAGGGGGGTGCAACACGAAGACTTCCCAGGGGGTCACCCATCCTAGTACTACTCTCGCCCAAGCACGTTTAACTTCGGAGTTCTGATGTGATCCTGTACATTAGTGCTGGTATGATCGCACCCGTCATGTTGGGGGTAGAATTCCTTTTTGTGTTAACGGTTCACTGTCCCAACCTAGAGAGATGGCCCATTTAGAAGGCCCAATGGGCTTAACAACTACGCATCCGCTTCAACAATGTAGCATCCTCGCAAGACGTGATATCGATGCATTGTAGGGCCCTCTAATGTCCCGCGAGTAAGGTTGTTGTCCTTTTAACAGTTCACGACGTACGATCCGGGACGAAAACCAGAGCTTAATAATAAAAGTGGCCCGAAACTAATGAAAACGTTCGATTTTGGGTTCCAAAAAGGGCACAACAAGCAAGCTTGTTACCTTCGTCGTAGAGCTCTAGGAGAGCTTTCCAACGGTATGCTGTGCGCTGCGTAACTCCTTACGGATCAAAACTTATGGACACCGGAGCGACGGAGACCTGGTCATAAGCCTTACGCCCTCGGTTTGCGGGCCCAGCCTCCACGTGAAGCGAAGTTGTCTTGCCCAAGGTGCCATGGGATTCGATAATAGAAATGTGGTGGATAAAGTATCTTGGCAACCCTAACCGGAGGAAAAAAAATTGAAAAGGGGGGTGCAACACGTAGACTTCCCAGGGGGTCACCCATCCTAGTACTACTCTCGCCCAAGCACACTTAACTTCTGAGTTCTGATGGGATCCGGTGCATTAGTGCTAGTATGATTGCACCCGTGACGGTGAGGGCAGAATTCCTTTTTGTGTTAACGGTTCACAGTCCCAGCCTAAAGAGATGGCCCATTCAGAAGGCCCAATGGGCTTAACAACAACCCATCCGCTTCAACAACGCAGCATCCTCGCAAAACGTGATATCGACGCGTTTTAGGGCCCTCTAATATCCCGCGAGTAAGGTTTTTGTTCTTTTAACAGCTCACGACGTACGATCCGGGACGGAAAAATAGAGATTAATAAGAAAAGTGGCCCAAAATTGATGAAAACGTTCGATTTTGGGCTCCAAAAAGGGCACAGCAAGCAAGCTAGTTGCACCCGTCGTAGAGCTCTCGGAGAGCTTTCCAACGGTATGCTGTGCGCCGCGTAACTCTTTACGGATCAAAAGTTATGGGCACCGGAGCGACGGAGACCTGGTCACAAGCCCTGCGCCCTCAGATTGCAGGCCCAGCCTCCACGTGAAGCGAAGTTGTCTTGCCCAAGGTGCCGTGGGATTCGACAATAGAAATGTGGTGGATAAAGTATCTTGGCAAACCTAACCGGAGGAAAAAAAATTGAAAAGGGGGGTGCAGCACGAGGACTTCCCAGGGGGTCACCCATCCTAGTACTACTCTCGCCCAAGCACGCTTAACTTTGGAGTTCTGATGGGATCCGGCGCATTAGTGCTCGTATGATCGCACCCGTCATGTTGGGGGTAGAATTCCTTTTTGTGTTAACGGTTCACAGTCCCAGCCAAGAGAGATAGCCCATTCAGAAGGCCCAATGGGCATAACAACAACCCATCCGCTTCAACAACGCAGCATCCTCGCAAGACGTGATATCGACGCATTGTAGGGCCCTCTAACGTCCCGCGAGTAAGGTTTTCGTCCTTTTAACAGCTCACGACGTACGATCCGGGACGGAAAAATAGAGCCTAATAAGAAAAGTGGCCCGAAACTGATGAAAACGTTCGATTTTGGGCTCCAAAAAGGGCACAGTGAGCAAACTGCTGCCCCCGTCGTAGAGCTCTCGGAGAGCTTTCCAATGGTATGCAGTGTGCCGCGTAACTCCTTATGGATCAAAAGTTATGGGCACCGGAGCGACGGAGACCTGGTCACAAGTCCTACACCCTCGGTTTGCGGGCCCAGCCTCCACGTGAAGCGAAGTTGTCTTGCCCAAGGTGCCGTGGGATTCGATAATAGAAATGTGGTGGATAAAGTATCTTAGCAACCCTAACCGGAGGAAAAAAAATTGAAAAGGGGGGTGCAACACGAGGACTTCCCAGGGGGTCACCGATCCTAGTACTACTCTCACCCAAGCATGCTTAACTTCGGAGTTGTGATGGGATCCGGTGCATTAGTGCTGGTATGATCGCGGTGGGGGTAGAATTCCTTTTTGTGTTAACGGCTCACAGTCCCAGCCTAGAGAGATGGCACATTCAGAAGGCCCAATGGGCTTAACAACAACCCATCTGCTTCAACAACGCAGCATCCTTGCAAGACATGATATCAACGCATTGTAGGGCCCTCTAATGTCCCGCGAGTAAGGTTGTCATCCTTTTAACAGCTCACAACGTATGATCCGGGATGGAAAAACAGAGCTTAATAAGAAAAATGGCCCAAAACTGATGAAAATGTTTGATTTTGGGCTCCAAAAAGGGCACAGCGAGCAAGCTTGCTTCCCCCGTCGTAGAGCTCTCAGAGAGCTTTCCAACGGTATGCTGTGCCCTGCGTAACTCCTTACGGATCAAAAGTTTTGGGCACCGAAGCGATGGAGACCTGGTCAAAAGCCCTACGCCCTCAATTTGTCGGCCCAGCCTCCACGTGAAGCGAAGTTGTGTTGCCCAAGGTGCCGTGGGATTCGACAATAGAAATGTGGTGGATAAAGTATCTTGACAACCCTAACCGGAGGAAAAAAATTGAAAAATGGGGTGCAGCACGAGGACTTCCCAAGGGGTCACCCATCCTAGCACTACTCTCGCCCAAGCACGCTTAACTTCGGAGTTCAAATGGGATCTGGTGCATTATTGCTCGGATGATCGCACCCGTCATGTTGGGGGTAGAATTCCTATTTGTGTTAACGGTTCACAGTCCCAACCCAGAGAGACGGCCCATTCAGAAGGCCAAATGGGCTTAACAACAACCCATCCGCTTCAATAACGTAGCATCCTCGCAAGACGTGACATCAACGCATTGTAGGGCCCTCTAATGTCCAGCGAGTAAGGTTGTCATCCTTTTAACAGCTCATGATGTACGATCCGGGACGGAAAAATAGAAATTAATAAGAAAAGTGGCCCAAAACTGATGAAAACATTCGATTTTGGGCTCCAAAAAGGGTACAACGAGCAAGCTAGCTGCACCCGTCGTAGAGCTCTCGGAGAGCTTTCCAACGGTATGCTGTGCGCCGCGTAACTCCTTACGGATCAAAAGTTATGGGCATCGGAGCGACGGAGACCTGGTCACAAGCCCTACGCCCTCAGTTTGCAGGCCCAGCCTCCACGTGAAGCAAAGTTGTCTTGCCCAAGGTGCCGTGGGATTCGACAATAGAAATGTGGTGGATAAAGTATCTTGCAACCCTAACCGGAGGAAAAAAAATTGAAAAGGGGGGTGCAGCATGAGGACTTCCCAGGGGGTCACCCATCCTAGTACTACTCTCGCACAAGAACGCTTAACTTCGGAGTTCTGATGGGATACGGTGCATTAGTGCTCGTATGATCGCACCCGTCATGTTGGGGGTAGAATTCTTTTTTGTGTTAACAGTTCACAGTCCCAGCCAAGAGAGATGGCCCATTTAGAAGGCCCAATGGGATTAAAAATAACCAATCTGCTTCAACAACGCAGCATCCTCGCAAGATGTGATATCGCAGCATTGTAGGGCCCTCTAATGTCCAACGAGTAAGGTTGTCGTCCTTTTAACAGCTCACGACGTACGATCCGGGACAGAAAAATAGTGCTTAATAAGAAAAGTGGCCCGAAGTTGATTAAAACGTTCGATTTTGGGCTCCAAAAAGGGCACAGCGAGCAAGCTGCTACCCCCGTCGTAGAGCTCTCGGAGAGCTTTCCAATGGTATGCTGTGCGTCGCGTAACTCCTTACGGATCAAAAGTTATGGGCACCGGAGTGACAGAGACTTGGTCATATGCCCTACGCCCTCGGTTTGCGGGCCCAGCCTCCACGTGAAGCGATGTTGTCTTCCCCAAGGTGCTGTGGGATTCAATAATAGAAATGTGGTGGATAAAGCATCTTGGCAACCCTAACCGGAGGAAAAAAAATTGAAAAGGGGGGTACAACACGAGGACTTCCCAGGGGGTCACCCATCCTAGTACTACTCTCGCCCAAGCACGATTAACTTCGGAGTTCTGATGGGATCTGGTGCATTAATGCTGGTATGATCGCACTCGTCAAGGTGGGGGTAGAATTCCTTTTTGTGTTAACGGTTCACAGTCCCAGCCTAGAGAGATGGCCCATTCAGAAGGCCCAATGGGCTTAACAACAACCCATCCGCTTCAACAACGTAGCATCCTCGCAAGACGTGATATCGATGCGTTGTAGGGGCCTCTAATGTCCCGCAAGTAAGGTTGTCATCCTTCTAACAGCTCACGACGTACGATCCGGGACAGAAAAACAAAGCTAAATAAGAAAAGTGGCACGAGACTGATGAAAACGTTCGATTTTGGGTTCCAAAAATGGCGCAGCGAGCAAGCTAGCTGCCCCCGTTGTAGAGCTCTCAAAGAGTGTTCCAACGGTATGCTGTGCGCAGTGTAACTCCTTACGAATCAAAAGTTATCGGCACCGGAGCGACGGAGACCTGGTCACAAGCCCTACGCCTTCGGTTTGCGGGACTAGCCTCCACGTGAAGCGAAGTTGCCTTGCCCAAGGTGCCACGGGATTCGACAACAGAAATATGGTAGATAAAGTATCTTGGCAACCCTAACCGGAGGAAAAAAATTGAAAAGGGGGATGCAACACGAGGACTTCCCAGGGGGTCACCTATCCTAGTACTACTCTCGCCCAACCATGCTTAACTTCGGAGTTCTGATGGGATCCAGTGCATTAGTGCTGGTATGATCGCACCCATCATGGTGGGGGTAGAATTCTTTTTTTTTAACAGTTCACAGTCCCAGCCTAGAGAGATGGCCCATTCAGAAGGCCCATTCAGAAGGCCCAATGGGCTTAACAACAACCCATCCGCTTCAACAACACAGCATCCTCGCAAGACGTGATATCGACGCATTGTAGGGCCCTCTAATGTCCCGCAAGTAAGGTTGTCGTCCTTTTAACAGCTCACGACGTATGATCCACGAAACTGATGAAAACTTTTGATTTTGGGATCCAAAAAGGGCACAGCGAGCATGCTCGCCGCCCCCGTCGTAGAGCTCTTAGAGAGCTTTCCAACGGTATGCTGTGTGTAGCATAACTCCTGACGGATCAAAAGTTGTGGGCACCGGAGCGACAGAGATTTGGTCACAAGCCCTACGCCGTCGGTTAGCGGGCCCAACCTCCACGTGAAGCGAAGTTGTCTTGCCCAAGGTGCCATGGTTTTTTTATAATAGAAATGTGGTGGATAAAGTATCTTGGCAACCCTAACCAGAGGAAAAAAATTGGAAAAGGGGGGTGCAACACGAGGACTTCCCAGGGGGTCACCCATCCTAGTACTACTCTCGCCCAAGCACGTTTAACTTCAGAGTTCCGATGGGATCCGGTGCATTAGTGCTGGTATGATCACACCCATCATGGTGGGGGTAGAATTCCTTTTTGGGTTAACGGTTCACAGTCCCACCCTCCAGAGATGGCCCATTCAGAAGGCCCAATGGGCTTAACAACAATCCATCCGCTTCAGCAACGCAGCATCCTGGCAAGACGTGATATCGGCGCATTGTAGGGCCCCCTAATGTCCCGCGGATAAGGTTGTCATCCTTTTAACAGCTCACGACATACGATCCGGGACGGAAAAACAGAGCTTAATAAGAAAAGTGGCCCGAGACTGATGAAAACGTTCTATTTTGGGTTCCAAAAAGGGCACAGCAGCAAGCTCGCTAACCCCGTCGTTGAGCTCTTAGAGAGCTTTCCAACGGTTTGCTGTGCGCCACGTAACTCCTTACGGATCAAAAGTTATGGGCACCGGAGCGACGGAGACCTGGTCACAAGCCCTACGCCTTCAGTTTGCGGGCCCAGCCTCCACGTGAAGTGAAGTTGTCTTGCCCATGGTGCCGTGGGATTCGATAATAGAAATGTGGTGGATAAAGTATCTTGGCAACCCTAACCGGCGGAAAAAAAATTGAAAAAGAGGGTACAACACAAGGACTTCCTAGGAGGTCACCCATCCTAGTACTACTCTCGCCCAAGCACGCTTAAATTCGGAGTTCTGATGGGATCCGGTGCATTAGTGCTGGTATGATCGCACCCGTCATGTTGGGGGTAGAATTCCTTTTAGTGTTAACGGTTCACAGTCCTAGCCTTGAGAGATGGCCCATTCAGAAGGCCCAATGGGCTTAACAACAACCCATCCGCTTCAACAACGCAGCATCCTCGCAAGACTTGTTATCGACGCATTGTAGGGCCCTCTAATGTCTAGCGAGTAAGGTTGTCTTCCTTTTAACAGCTCACGACGTACGATCCGGGACAGAAAAACAGAGCTTAATAAGAAAAGTGGCCCTAAACTGATGAAAACGTTCAATTTTGGGCTCCAAAAAGGGCACAGCAAGCAAGCTTTCTGCTCCCGTCGTAGACCTCTCGGAGAGCTTTCCAATGGTATGCTGTGCGCCACGTAACTCCTTACGAATCAAAAGTTATGGGCACCGGAGCGACGTAGACCTGGTCACAAGCCCTACTCCCATAGTTTGCAGGCCCGGCCTCCACGTGAAGCGAAGTTGTCTTGCCCAAGGTGCCGTGGGATTCGACAATAGAAATGTGGTGGATAAAGTATCTTGGCTACCCTAACCGGAAGAAAAAAAAATTGAAAAGGGGGGTGCAGCACATGGACTTCCCAGGGGGTCACCCATCCTAGTACTACTCTCGCCCAAGCACGCTTAACTTCAGAGTTCTGATGGGATCCGGTGCATTAGTTCTCATATGATCGCACCCGTCATGTTGGGGGTAGAATTCCTTTTTGTGTTAACGGTTCACAGTCCCAGCCTAGAGAGATGGCCCATTCAGAAAGCCCAATGGGCATAACAACAACCCATCCGCTTCAACAAAGCAGCATCCTCGCAAGACGTGATATCGACGCATTGTAGGGCGTTCTAATGTCCCGCGAGTAAGGTTGTCGTCCTTTTAACAGCTCACGATGTACGATCCGGGACGGAAAAACATATCTTAATAAGAAAAGTGGCCGAAAACTGATGAAAACGTTTGATTTTGGGCTCCAAAAAGGGCACAGTGAGCAAGCTGCTACACCCGTCGTAGAGCTCTCGGAGAGCTTTCAACGGTATGCTATGTGCCTCGTGACTCCTTACGGATCAAAAGTTATGGGCACCGGAGCGACGGAGACCTGGTCACAAGCCCTACGCCCTCGGTTTGCGGTCCCAGCCTTCACGTGAAGCTAAGTTGTCTTGCCCAAGGTGCCGTGGGATTCGATAATAGAAATGTGGTGGATAAAGTATCTTGGCAACCCTAACCGGAGGAAAAAAAATTGAAAAGGGGAGTGCAACACGAGGACTTCCCTGGGGGTCACCCATCCAAGTACTACGCTCGCCCAAGCACGCTTAACATCAGACGTCTGATGGGATCCGGTGCATTACTGCTGGTTTGATCGCACCCGTCATGTTGGGGGTAGAATTCCTTTTTGTGTTAACGGTTCACAGTCCCAGTCTAGAGAGATGGCCCATTCAGAAGGCCAAATAGGCTTAACAACAACCCATCCGCTTCAACAACGCAGCATCCTCGCAAGACGTGATATCAACGCTTTGTAGGGCCCTCTAATGTCCAGCGAGTAAGGTTGTCGTCCTTTTAACAGCTCACGATGTACGATCCGGTATGGAAAAATAGAGCTTAATAAGAAAAGTGGCCCAAAACTGATGAAAATGTTCGATTTTGGGCTCCAAAAAGGGCACATCGAGCAAGTTAGCTTCCCTCGTCATAGACCTCTCGGAAAGCCTTCCAACAGTATGCTGTAAGCCGCGTAACTCCTTACGGATCAAAAATTATGGGCACCGGAGCGACGGAGACCTGGTCACAAGCCCCACGCCCTCAATTTGCAGGCCCAGCCTCCACGTGAAGCGAAGTTGTCTTGCCCAAGGTGCCGTGGGATTCGACAATTGAAATGTGGTGGATAAAGTATCTTCGCAACCCGAACCGAAGGAAAAAAAATTGAAAAGGGGGGTGCAGCACGAGGACTTCCCATGGGGTCACCCATCCTAGTACTACTCTCGCCCAAGCACGCTTAACTTCGGAGTTCTGATGGGATCCGGTGCATTAGTGCTCGTTTGATCGCACCCGTCATTTGGGGGTAGAATTCCTTTTTGTGTTAACGGTTCACAGTCCCAACCAAGAGAGATGGCCCATTCAGAAGGCCCAATGGGCTTAACAACAACCCATCCGCTTCAACAACGCAGCATCTTCGTAAGACGTGATATCGACGTATTGTAGGGCCCTCTAATGTCCCGCGAGTAAGGTTGTCATCCTTTTAACAGCTCACGACGTACGATCCGGGACGGAAAAATAGAGCTTAATAAGAAAAGTGGCCCGAAACTGATGAAAACAATCGATTTTGGGCTCCAAAAAGGGCACAGCGAGCAAGAGGCTGCCCACGTCGTAGAGCTCTCGGAGAGCTTTCCAACGGTATGTTGTACGCCGCGTAACTCCTGACGGATCAAAAGTTATGGGCACCGAAGCGATGGAGACCTGGGCACATGCCCTACACCCTCATTTTGCGGGCCCAGTCTGCACGTGAAGCGAAGTTGTCTTCCCCATGGTGCCGTGGGATTCGACAATAGAAATGTAGTGGATAAAGTATCTTGGCAACCCTAACTGGAGGAAAAAAATTGAAAAGGGGGGTGCAACACGAGGACTTCCCAGCGGGTCACCCATCCTAGCACTACTCTCGCCCAAGCACGGTTAACTTCGGAGTTCAAATGGGATCCGGTGCATTAGTGCTCGTATGATCGCACCCGTCATGTTGGGGGTAGAATTCCTTTTTGTGTTAACGGTTCACAGTCCCAGCCTAGAGAGATGGCCCATTCAGAAGGCCCAATGGGCTTAACAACAACCCATCTGCTTCAACAACGCAACATCCTCGCAAGACGTGATATCGACGCATTGTAGGGCCCTCTAATGTCCCGCGAGTAAGGTTGTCGTCCTTTTAACAACTCACGACGTACGATTTGGGATTGAAAAACAGAGCTTAATAAGAAAAGAGGCCGAAAACATATGAAAACGTTCGATTTTGGGCTCCAAAAAGGGCACAACAAGCAAGCTTGCTGCCCCCGTCATAGAGCTCTCGGAGAGCTTTCCAATTTTAAGCTGTGCGGCGCGTAACACATTACGGATCAAAAGATATAGGCACCAGAGCGATGGAGCCCTGGTCACATGCCCTACACCCTCGGTTTGCGGGCCCAGCCCCCACGTGAAGCGAAGTTGTCTTGCCCAAGGTGCCGTGGGATTCGATAATAGAAATATGGTGTATAAAATATCTTGGAAACCCTAACTGGAGGAAAAAAAATTGAAAAGGGGGGTACAACACGAGGATTTGCCAGGGGGTCACCCATCCTAGTACAACTCTCGCCCAAGTACGCTTAACTTCGGAGTTTTGATGGGATCCGGTGCATTAGTGCTGGTATGATCGCACCCGTCATGGTAGGGGTAGAATTCCTTTTTGTGTTAACGGTTCACAGTCCCAGCCTAGTGAGATGGCCCATTCAGAAGGCCCAATGGGCTTAACAACAACCCATCCACTTCAACAACGTAGCATTCTCGCAAGAAGGGATATCGACGCATTGTAGGTCCCTCTAATGTCCCGCGAGTAAGGTTGTCGTCCTTTTAACAGCTCACGACGTACGATCCAGGACGGAAAAACAGAGCTTATTAAGAAAAGTGGCCTGAAATTGATGAAAACGCTTGATTTTGGGCACCAAAAAGGGCACACCAAGCAAGCTTGTTGCCCTCGTCGTAGAGTTCTCAAAGATCTTTCCAACGGTATGCTGTGCGTCGCGTAACTCCTTATGGATCAAAAGTTATGGGCACCAGAGCGACGGAGACCTGGTCACAAGCCCTACGCCCTCAGTTTGCGGCCCCAGCCTCCACGTGAAGCGAAGTTGTCTTGCCCAAGGTGCCGTGGGATTCGATAATAGAATGTGGTGGATAAAGTATCTTGGCAACCCTAATCGGCGGAAAAAAAATTGAAAAGGGGGGTGCAACACGTGGACTTCCCAGTGGGTCACCCATCCTTGTACTACTCTCGCCTAAGGACTCTTAACTTCGGAGTTCTGATAGGATCCGGTGCATTAGTGCTGGTATGATCACACCCGTCATGTTGGGGGTAGAATTCCTTTTTATGTTAACGGTTCACAGTCCCAGCCTAGAGAGATGGCCCATTCAGAAGGCCCAATGGGCTTAACAACAACCCATCCACTTCAACAACGCAGCATCCTCGCAAGACGTGATATAGAAGTATTGTAGGGCCCTCTAATGTCCCGCGAGTAAGGTTGTCGTCCTTTTAACAGCTCACGACGTATGATCCGGGACAGAAAAATAGAGCTTAATTAGAAAAGTGGCCCGAAATTGATGAAAATGTTCGATTTTGGGACCCAAAAAGGGCAAAGCAATCAAGCTTGCTGCTATAGTCGTAGAGCTCTCAGAGAGCTTTCTAACGGTATGCTGTGCGTCCCGTAACTCCTTACGGATCAAAAGTTATGGGCACCAGAGCGAGGGAGACCTGGTCACAAGCCCTACGCCCTCGGTTTGCGAGCCCAGGCTCCACGTGAAGCGAAGTTGTGTTGCCAAAGGTGCTGTGGGATTCGATAATAGAAGTGTGGTGGACAAAGTATCTTGGCAACCCTAACCGGAGGAAAAAAAATTGAAAAGGGGGGTGCAACACGAGGACATTCCAGGGGGTCACCCATCCTAGTACTACACTCGCCCAAGCACGCTTAACTTCGGAGTTCTGATGGGATCCGGTGCATTAGTGCTGGTATGATCGCACCTGTCATGTTGGAGGAAGAATTCCTTTTTGTGTTAACGGTTCACAGTCCTAGTCTAGAGAGATGGCCCATTTAGAAGGCCCAATGGGCTTAACAACGACCCATCTGCTTCAACAATGCAGCATCCTCGCAAGACGTGATATCAACGCATTGTAGGGCCCTCTAATGTCCCGCCAGTAAGGTTGTCATCCTTTTAACAGCTCACGACGTACAATCTGTGACGAAAAAACATAGCTTAATAAGAAAAGTGGCCCAAAACTGATGAAAACGTTCGATTTTGGGCTCCTAAAAGGGTACAACGAGCAAGGTTGCTACCCCTGTCGTAGAGCTCTCAGAGAGCTTTCCAACGGTATGCTGTACGCCACATAAATCCTTACGGATCAAAAGTTATGGGCACCAGAGCGACGGAGACCTAGTCATAAGCCCTACGCCCTTGGTTTGCAGGCCCAGCCTCAACGTGAAGCGAAGTTGTTTTGCCCAAGGTGCCGTGGGATTCGGTAATAGAAATGTGGTGGATAAAATATATTGGCAACCCTAACCGGGGGAAAAAAAAATTAAAAAGTGGGGTGCAACACGAGGACTTCCCAGGGGGTCACCCATCTTAGTACTACTCTCGTCCAAGCACGCTTAACTTCGGAGTTCTGATGGGATCCGGTGCATTAGTGTTGGTATGATTGCACCCGTCATGGTAGGGGTGGAATTCCTTTTTGTGTTAACAGTTCAAAGACCCAGCCTAGAGAGATGGCCCATTCAGAAGGCCCAATGGGCTTAACAACAACCCATCCGCTTCAACAACGCAGCATCCTCGGAAGACGTGATATAGAAGTATTGTAGGGCCCTCTAATGTCCCTCGAGTAGGGTTGTCGTCCTTTTAACAACTCACGACGTACGATTTGGGATTGAAAAATAGAGCTTAATAAGAAAAGTGGCCAAAAACTGATGAAAACGTTCGATTTTGGGCTCCAAAAAGGGCACAACGAGCAAGCTTGATGCCCCCGACGTAGAGCTCTCGGAGAGCTTTCCAATGGTATGCTGTGCGGCGCGTAACTCCTTACGGATCAAAAGATATAGGCACTAGAGCGATGGAACCCTGGTCACATGCCCTACACCCTCGGTTTGCGGGCCCAACCTCCACGTGAAGTGAAGTTGTCTTGCCCAAGGTGCCGTGAGATTCGCTAATAGAAATATGGTGGATAAAATATCTTGGCAACCCTAACCGGAGGAAAAAAAATTGAAAAGGGGGGTACAACACGAGGACTTCCCAGGGGGTCACCCATCCTAGTACAACTCTCGCCCAAGTACGCTTAACTTCGGAGTTCTGATGGGATCCGATGCATTAAGGCTGGTATGATCGCACCCGTCCTGGTAGGGGTAGAATTCCTTTTTGTGTTAACGGTTCACTGTCCCAGCCTAGTGAGATGGCCTATTCAGAAGGCCCAATGGGCTTAACAACAACCCATCCGCTTCAACAACGTAGCATTCTCGCAAGAAGTGATACCGTCGCATTGTAGGGCCCTCTAATGACCCGCAAGTAAGGTTGTCGTCCTTTTAACAGCTCACGACGTACGATCCGGGACGGAAAAATAGAGCTTAATAAGAAAAGTGGCCTGAAACTGATGAAAACGCTCGATTTTGGGCACCAAAAAAGGCACACCAAGGAAGCTTGCTGCCCTCGTCGTAGAGTTCTTAGAGATCTTTCCAACGGTATGCTGTGCGTCGTGTAACTCCTTACGGATCAAAAGTTATGGGCACCAGAGCGACGGAGACCTGGTCACAAGCCCTACGCCCTCGGTTTGCGGCCCCAGCCTCCACGTGAAGCGAAGTTGTCTTGCCCAAGGTGCCGTGGGATTCGAAAATAGAATGTGGTCGATAAAGTATCTTGGCAACCCTAACCGGAGAAAAAAAAATTGAAAAGGGGGGTGCAACACGTGGACTTCCCAGGCGGTCACCCATCCTTGTACTACTCTCGCCTAAGGACTCTTAACTTCGGAGTTCTGATGGGATCCGGTGCATTAGTGCTGGTATGATCACACCCGTCATGTTGGGGGTAGAATTCCTTTTTATGTTAACAGTTCACAGTCCCAGCCTAGAGAGATGGCCCACTCAGAAGGCCCAATGGGCTTAACAACAACCCATCCGCTTCAACAATGCAGCATCCTCGCAAGACGTGATATCGACGCATTGTAGGGCCCTCTAATGTTCCGCGAGTAAGGTTGTCATCCTTTTAACAGCTCACGACGTACGATCCGTGACGAAAAAACTGAGCTTAATAAGAAAAGTGGCCCGAAACTGATGCAAACGTTCGATTTTGGGCTCCAAAAAGGGCACAACAAGCAAGCTTGCTACCCCGTCGTAGAGCTCTCAGAGAGCTTTCCAACGGTATGCTGTACGCCGCGTAACTCCTTATAGATCAAAAGTTATGGGCACCGGAGCGACGGAGACCTAGTCATAAGCCCTACGCCCTCGGTTTGCGGGCCCAGCCTCCGCGTGAAGCGAAGTTGTTTTGCCCAAGGTGCCGTGGGATTCGGTAATAGAAATGTGGTGGATAAAATATATTGGCAACCCTAACCGGAGGAAAAAAAATTGAAAAGGGGGGTGCAACACGAGAACTTCATAGGGGGTCACCCATCCTAGTACTACTCTCGCCCAAGCACGCTTAACTTCGGCGTTCTGATGGGATCCGGTGCATTAGTGCTAGTATTATCGCACCTGTCATGCTGGGGGTGGAATTCCTTTTTGTGTTAACGGTTCACAGTCCCAGCCTAGAGAGATGGCCCAATGAAAAGGCCCAATGGGCTTAACAACAACCCATCCACTTCAACAACGCAGCATCCTTGCAAGACGTGATATCGACGCATTGTAGGGCCTTCAAATGTCCCGCGAGTAAGGTTGTCGTCCTTTTAACACCTCACGATGTACGATCCGGGACGGAAAAACAGAGCTTAATAAGAAAAGTGGCCCGAAACTGATGAAAACGTTCGATTTTGGGCTCCAAAAAGGGCACAGCAAGCAAGCTTGCTGCCCTCGTCGTCGAGCTCTCAGAGAGCTTACCAACTGTATGCTGTGCATCGTGTAACTCCTTACGGATCAAAAGATATAGGCACCAGAGCGACGGAGCCCTGGTCACATGCCCTATGCCCTCGGTTTGCGGGTCCAGCCTCCACGTGAAGCGAAGTTGTCTTGCCCAAGGTGCCGTGGGATTCGATAATAGAAATATGGTGGATAAAATATCAAGGCAACCCTAACCGGAGGAAAAAAAATTGAAAAGGGGGGTGCAACACGAGGGCTTCCCACGGGGTCACCTATCCTAGTACAACTCTCGCCCAAGCACACTTAACTTCGGAGTTCTGATGGGATCCGGTGCATTACTGCTGGTATGATCGCACCCGTCATGGTAAGGGTATAATTCCTTTTTGTGTTAACGGTTCACAGTCCCAGCCTAGAGAGATGGACCATTCAGAAGGCCCAATGGGCTTAACAACAACCCATCTGCTTCAACAACGCAGCATCCTCGCAAGAAGTGATATCGACGCATTGTAGGGCCCTCTAATGTCCCGCGAGTAAGGTTGTCGTCCTTTTAACAGCTCACGACGTAGGATCCGGGACGGAAAAATAGAGCTTAATAAGAAAAGTGGCCTGAAACTGATGAAAACGCTCAATTTTGGGCACCAAAAAGGGCACACCAAGCAAGCTTGCTGCCCTCGTCGTAGAGCTCTCAGAGAGCTTTCCAACGGTATGTTGTGCGTCGCGTAACTCTTTACGGATCAAAAGTATGGGCACCAGAGCGACAGAGACCTTGTCACAAGCCCTACGCCCTCGGTTTGCGGCCCCAGCCTCCACGTGAAGCGAAGTTGTCTTGCCCAAATTGCCGTGGGATTCGATAATAGAAATGTGGTGGATAAAGTATCTTGGCAACCCTAACCGGAGGAAAAAAAATTGAAAATGGGGGTGCAACACGTGGACTTCCCAGGGGGTCACCCATCCTTGTACTACTCTCGCCTAAGGACTCTTAACTTCGGAGTTCTGATGGGATTCGGTGCATTAGTGCTGGTATGATCACACCCGTCAAGTTGGGGGTAGAATTCCTTTTTATGTTAACAGTTCACAGTCCCAGCCTAGAGAGATGGCCCATTCAGAAGACCCAATGGGCTTAACAACAACCCATCCGCTTCAATAATTCAGCATCCTCGCAAGACGTGATATCGACGCATTGAAGGGCCCTCTAATGTCCCGTGAGTAAGGTTGTCGTCCTTCTAACAGCTCACGACGTACGATCCGTGATGAAAAAACAGAGCTAAATAAGAAAAGTGGCCCGAAACTGATGCAAACGTTCGATTTTGGGCTCCAGAAAGGGCACAACGAGCAAGCTTGCTACCCCCGTCGTAGAGCTCTCAGAGAGCTTTCCAACGGTATGCTGTATGCCGCGTAACTCCTTACGGATCAAAAGTTATGGGCACCGGAGCGATGGAGACCTAGTCATAAGCCCTACGCCCTCAGTTTGCGGGCCCAGCCTCCACGTGAAGCGAAGTTGTTTTGCCAAAGGAGCCGTGGGATTTGGTAATAGAAATGTGGTGGATAAAATATATTGGCAACCCTAACCGGAGGAAAAAAAATTGAAAAGGGGGGTGCAACACGAGGACTTCCCAGGGGGTCACCCATCCTAGTACTACTCTCGCCCAAGCACGCTTAACTTCGGAGTTCTGATGGGATCCGGTGCATTAGTGCTGGTATGATCGCACCCGTCATGGTGGGGGTGGAATTCCTTTTTGTGTCAACGGTTCATAGTCCCAGCCTAGAAAGATGGCCCATTCAAAAGGGCCAATGGGCTTAACAACAACCCATCCGCTTCAACAACGCAGCATCCTCGCAAGACGTGATATTGACGCATTGTAGGGCCTTCTAATGTCCCGCGAGTAAGGTTGTCGTCCTTTTAACAGCGCATGATGTATGAACCGGGACGGAAAAACAGAGCTTAATAAGAAAAGAGGCCCGAAACTGATGAAAACGTTCGATTTTGGGCTCCAAAAAGGGCAAAGCAAGCTAGCTTGCTGCCCTCATCGTAGAGCTCTCAGAGAGCTTTCCAACGGTATGTTGTACATCGCGTAACTCCTGCCCAAGGTGCCGTGGGATTCGATAATAGAAATGTGGTGGATAAAGTATCTTGGCAACCTTAACCGGAGGAAAAAAAAATTTAAAAGGGGGGTGCAACACGAGGACTTTCCAATGGGTTACCCATCCTAGTACTACTCTCGCCCAAGCCCGCTTAACTTCAGAGTTCTGATGGGATCGGGTGCATTAGTGCGGGTATGATCGCACCCGTCATGTTGGGGGTAGAATTCCTTTTTGTGATAACGGTTCATAGTCCCAGCCTAGAGAGATGGCCCATTCAAAAGGCCCAATGGGCTGAACAACAACCCATCCGCTTCAACAATGCAGCATCCTCGCAAGACATTATATCGACGCATTCTAGGGCCTTCTAATGTCCCGCGAGTAAGGTTGTCATCCTTTTAATAGCTCACGACGTAGGATCCGGGATTAAAAAATAGAGCTTAATAAGAAAAGTGGCCAAAAACTGATGAAAACGTTCGATTTTGGGCTCCAAAAAGGGCACAGCGAGCAAGCTTGCTGCCCTCGTCGCAGAGCTCTCAGAGGGCTTTCAACGGTATGCTATGTGTTGCGTGACTCCTTACGGATCAAAAGTTATAGGGACTAGAGCTACAGAGACCTGGTCACAAGCCCTACGCCCTCGGTTTGCGGGCCCAGCCTTCACGTGAAGCGAAGTTGTCTTGCCTAAGGTGCCGTGGGATTCGATAATAGAAATATGGTGGATAAAGTATCTTGGCAACCCTAACCGGAGGAAAAAAAATTGAAAAGGGGAGGGCAACACGAGGACTTCCCAGGGGGTCACCCATCCAAGTACTACGCTCGCCCAAGCACGCTTAACATCGGACTTCTGATGGGATCCGGTGCATTACTGCTGGTATGATCGCACCCGTCATGTTGAGGTTAGAATTCCTTTTTGTGTTAACGGTTCATAGTCCCAGCCTAGAGAGATGGCCCATTCAAAAGGCCCAATGGGCTTAACAACAGCCCATCCGCTTCAACAATGCAGCATCCTTGCAAGACGTGATATCGATGCATTGTAGTGCCATCTAATATCCCGCGAGTAAGGTTGTCGTCCTTTTAACAGCTCACGACATACGATCCGGGATGGAAAAACAGAGCTTAATAAGAAAAGTGGCCCGAAACTGATGAAAACGTTCGATTTTGGGCTCCAAAAAGGGCACAACAAGCAAGCTTGCTGCCCCCGTCGTAGAGCTCTTGGAGGGCTTTCCAACGGTATGTTGTACGGCGCATAACTCCTTACGGATCAAAAGATATGGCACCAAAGCGATGGAGCCTTCGTCAAAAGCCCTACACCCTCGGTTTACGGGCCCAGCCTCCACGTGAAGCGAAGTTGTCTTACCCATGGTGCCGTGGGATTCGATAATAGAAATATGGTGGATAAAATATCTTGGCAACCCTAACCGGAGGAAAAAAAATTTAAAATGGGGGTGCAACACGAGGGCTTCCCATGGGGTCACCCATCCTAGTACAACTCTCGCCCAAGCACGCTTAACTTCGGAGTTCTGATGGGATCCGGTGCATTAGTGCTGGTATGATCGCACCCGTCATGGTAGGGGTAGAATTCCTTTTTGTGTTAACGGTTCATAGTCCCAGCCTAGAGAGATGGCCCATTTAGAAGGCCCAATCGGCTTAACAACAACCCATCCACTTCAACAACGCAGCATCCTCGCAAGACGTGATATCGACCCATTGTAGGGCCCTCTAATGTCGCGCGAGTAAGGTTTTCGTCCTTTTAACAGCTCACGATGTACGATCCGGGACGGAAAAATAGAGCTTAATAAGAAAAGTGGCCTAAAACTGATGAAAACGCTCGATTTTGGGCACCAAAAAGGGCACAGCAAGTAAGCTTGCTACCCTCGTCGTAGAGCTCTTAGAGAGCTTTCCAACGGTATGCTGTGCGTTGTGTAACTCCTTACGGATCAAAAGTTATGGGCACCAGAGTGACGGAGACCTGGTCACAAGACCTATGCCCTCGGTTTGCGGGCCCAGCCTCCACGCGAAGCGAAGTTGTCCTGCCCAAGGTGCCGTGGGATTCGATAATAGAAATGTGGTGGATAAAGTATCTTGGCTACCCTAACCGGAGGAAAGAAAATTGAAAAGGGGGGTACAACACGTGGACTTCCCAGGGGGTCACCCATCCTTGTACTACTCTCGCCTAAGGACCCTTAACTTCGCAGTTCTTATGGGATCCGGTGCAGTAGTACTGGTATGATCACACCCGTCATGTTGGGGGTAGAATTCCTTTTTATGTTAACGGTTCACAGTCCCAGCCTAGAGAGATGGCCCATTCAGAAGGCCCAATGGGCTTAACAGCAACCCATCCGCTTCAACAATGCAGCATCCTCGCAAGATGTGATATCGACGCATTGTAGGGCCCTCTAATGTCCCGCGAGTAAGGTTGTCGTCCTTTTAACAGCTCACGACGTACGATCCGTGACGAAAAAACAGAGCTTAATAAGAAAAATGGCCCGAAACTGATGCAAACGTTCGATTTTGGGCTCCAAAAAGAGCACAACGAGCAAGCTTGTTACCCCCGTCGTAGAGCTCTCAGAGAGCTTTCCAACGGTATCCTGTGCGTCGTGTAACTCCTTACGGATCAAAAGTTATGGGCACCAGAGCGACGGAGACCTGGTCACAAGCCCTACGCCCTCGGTTTGCGGGCCCAGCCTCCACATGAAGCAAAGTTGTCTTGCCAAAGGTGTCGTGGGATTCGATAATAGAAATGTGGTGGATAAAGTATATTGGCAACCCTAACCGGAGGAAAAAAAATTGAGAAGGGAGGTGCAACACGAGGACTTCGCAGGGGGTTACCCATCCTAGTACTACTCTCGCCCAAGCACGCTTAACTTCGGAGTTCTGATGGGATCCGGTGCATTAGTGCTGGTATGATCGCACCCGTCATGGTGGGGGTAGAATTCCTTTTTGTGTTAACGGTTCACAGTCCCAGCCTAGAGAGATTGCCCATTCAGAAGGCCCAATGGGCTTAACAACAACCCATCCGCTTCAACAACGCAGCATCCTCGCAAGACGTGATATAGAAGTATTGTAGGGCCCTCTAATGTCCCGCGAGTAAGGTTGTCGTCCTTTTAACAGCTCCCGATGTACGATCCGGGGCGAAAAAACAGAGCTTAATTAGAAAAGTGGACCGAAACTGATGAAAATGTTTGATTTTGGGACCCAAAAAAGGCACAGCAATCAAGCTTGTTGCCATAGTCGTAGAGCTCTCAGAGAGCTTTCCAACGGTATGCTGTACGCCACGTAACTCCTTACGGATCAAAAGTTATGGGCCCCAGAGCGACGGAGACCTAGTCATAAGCCCTACGCCCTTGGTTTGCGGCCCAACCTCCACGTGAAACGAAGTTGTTTTGCCCAAGGTGTCGTGGGATTCGTTAATTGAAGTGTGGTGTATAAAATATATTGGCAACCCTAACCGGAGGAAAAAAAATTGAAAAGTGGGGTGCAACACGAGGAATTCCCAGGGGGTCACCCATCCTAGTACTACTCTCGCCCAAGCACGCTTAACTTCGGAGTTCTGATGGGATCCGGTGCATTAGTGCTGGAATGATCGCACCCGTCATGGTAGGGGTGGAATTCCTTTTTGTGTTAACGGTTCACAGTCCCAGCCTAGAGAGATGGCCCATTCAGAAGGCCCAATGGGCTTAACAACAACCCATCCGCTTCAACAACGCAACAACCTCGGAAGACGTGATATAGAAGTATTGTAGGGCCCTCGAATGTCCCGCGAGTAAGGTTGTCGTCCTTTTAACAACTCACGACGTACGATTTGGGATTGAAAAACAGTGCTTAATAAGAAAAGTGGTCGAAAACGGATGAAAACATTCGATTTTGGGCTCCAAAAAGGGCACAACGAGCAAGCCTGCTGCCCCCGTCGTAGAGCTCTCGGAGAGCTTTCCAACGATATGTTGTACACCACATAACTCCTTACGGATCAAAAGTTATGGGCACCAGAGCGACGAAGACCTAGTCATAAGCCCTACGCCCTCGGTTAGCGGGCCCAGCCTCCACGTGAAGCGAAGTTGTTTTGCCCAAGGTGCCGTGGGATTCGTTAATAGAAATGTGGTGGATAAAATATATTGGCAACCCTAACCGGAGGAAAAAAAATTAAAAAGTGGGGTGCAACACGAGGACTTCCCAAGGGGTCACCCATCCTAGTACTACTCTCGCCCAAGCACGCTTAACTTCGGAGTTCTGATGGGATCCGGTGCATTAGTGTTGGTATGATTGCACCCGTCCTGGTAGGGGTGGAATTCCATTTTGTGTTAACGGTTCACAGTCCCAGCCTAGAGAGATGGCCCATTCAGAAGGCCCAATGGGATTAACAACAACCCATCCGCTTCAACAACGCAGCATCCTCGGAAGACGTGATATAGAAGTATTGTAGGGCCCTCTAATGTCCCGCGAGTAAGGTTGTCTTCCTTTTAACAACTCACAACGTACGATTTGGGATTGAAAAATAGAGCTTAATAAGAAAAGTGGCCGAAAACTGATGAAAACGTTCGATTTTGGGCTCCAAAAAGGGCAGAACGAGCAAGCTTGCTGCCCCCGTCGTAGAGCTCTCGGAGAGCTTTCCAATGGTATGCTGTGCGGCACGTAACTCCTTACGGATCAAAAGATATAGGCACCAGAGCGATGGAGCCCTGGTCACATGCCCTACACCCACGGTTTGCGGGCCCAGCCTCCACGTGAAGCGAAGTTTTCTTGCCCAAGGTGCCGTGAGATTCGATAATAGAAATATGGTGCATAAAATATCTTGGCAACCCTAACCGGAGGAAAAAAAATTGAAAAGGGGGGTGCAACACGAGGACTTCCCAGGGGGTCACCCATCCTAGTACAACTCTCGCCCAAGTACGCTTAACTTCAGAGTTCTGATGGGATCCAATGCATTAGTGCTGGTATGATCGCACCCGTCATGGTAGGGGTAGAATTCCTTTTTGTGTTAACGGTTCACAGTCCCAGCCTAGTGAGATGGCCTATTCAGATGGCCCAATGGGCTTAACAACAACCCATCCGCTTCAACAACGTAGCATTCTCGCAAGAAGTGATACCGACGCATTGTAGGGCCCTCTAATGTCCAGCAAGTAAGGTTGTCGTCCTTTTAACAGCTCACGACGTACGATCCAGGACCGAAAAATAGAGCTTAATAAGAAAACTGGCCTGAAACTGACGAAAACGCTCGATTTTGGGCACCAAAAAGGGCACACCAAGCAAGCTTGCTGCCCTCGTCGTAGAGTTCTCAGAGATCCTTCCAACGGTATGCTGTGTGTCGCGTAACTCCTTACGGATCAAAAGTTATAGGCACCAGAGCGACGGAGACCTGGTCGCAAGCCCTACGCCCTCGGTTTGCGAGCCCAAGCTCCACGTGAAGCGAAGTTGTCTTGCCAAAGGTGCCGTGGGATTCGATAATAGAAATGTTGTGGATAAAGTATCTTGGCAACCCTAACCGGAGGAAAAAAAATTGAAAAGAGGGGTGCAACACGAGGACTTTCCAGGGGGTCACCCATCCTAGTACTACTCTCGCCCAAGTACGCTTAACATCGGAGTTCCGATGGGATCCGGTGCATTAGTGCTGGTATGATCGCACCCGTCATGTTGGGGGTAGAATTCCTTTTTGTGTTAACGGTTCACAGTCCCAGTCTAGAGAGATGGCCCATTCAGAAGGCCCAATGGGCTTAACAACAACCCATCCGCTTCAACAACGCAGCATCCTCGGAAGACGTGATATAGAAGTATTGTAGGGCCCTCTAATGTCCTGCGAGTAAGGCTGTCGTCCTTTTAACAGCTCACGACGTACGATCGGGGACGGAAAAACAGAGCTTAATAAGAAAAGTGTACCGAAACTGATGAAAATGTTCGATTTTGGGACCCAAAAAGGGCACTGCAATCAGGCTTGCTGCCATAGTCGTAGAGCTCTCAGAGAGCTTTCCAACGGTATGCTGTGCGCCACGTAACTCCTTACGGATCAAAAGTTATGGGCACCAGAGCGACGGAGACCTAGTCATAAGCCCTACGCCCTTGGTGCCGTGGGATTCGTTAATAGAAATGTGGTGGATAAAATATATTGGCAACCCTAACCGGAGGAAAAAAAATTGAAAAGTGGGGTGCAACACGAGGACTTCCCAGGGGGTCACCCATCGTAGTACTACTCTCGCCCAAGCACGCTTAACTTCGGAGTTCTGATGGGATCCGTTGCATTAGTGCTGGTATGATCGCACCCGTCATGGTAGGGGTGGAATTCCTTTTTGTGTTAACGGTTCACAGTCCCAGCCTAGAGAGATGGCCCATTCAGAAGGCCCAATGGGCTTAACAACAACCCATCCGCTTCAACAACGCAGCATCCTCGGAAGACGTGATATAGAAGTATTGTAGGGCCCTCTAATGTCCCGCGAGTAAGGTTGTCGTCCTTTTAACAACTCACGACGTACGATTTGGGATTTAAAAACAGAGCTTAATAAGAAAAGTGGCCGAAAACTGATGAAAACGTTCGATTTTGGGCTCCAAAAAGGGCACAACGAGCAAGCTTGCTGCCCCCATCGTAGAGCTCTCGGAGAGCTTTCCAAATGTATACTGTGTGGCACGTAACACATTGCGTATCAAAAGATATAGGCACCAGAGCGATGGAGCCCTGGTCACATGCCCTACACACTCGGTTTGCGGGCCCAGCCTCCACGTGAAGCGAAGTTGTCTTGCCCAAGGTGCCATGGGATTCGATAATAGAAATATGGTGTATAAAATATCTTGGCAACCCTAACTGGAGGAAATAAAATTGAAAAGGGGGGTGCAACACGAGGACTTCCCAGGGGATCACCTATCCTAGTACAACTCTCGCCCAAGTACGCTTAACTTCGGAGTTCTGATGGGATCCGGTGCATTAGTGCTGGTATGATCGCACCCGTCATGGTAGGGGTAGAATTCCTTTTTGTGTTAACGGTTCACAGTCCCAGCCTAGTGAGATGGCCCATTCAGAAGGCCCAATGGGCTTAACAACAACCCATCCGCTTCAACAACGTAGCATTCTCGCAAGAAGTGATATCGACGCATTGTAGGGCCCTCTAATGTCCCGCGAGTAAGGTTGTCATCCTTTTAACAGCTCACGACGTACGATCCGTGACGGAAAAACAGAGCTTATTAAGAAAAGTGGCCTGAAACTGATGAAAATGCTCGATTTTGGGCACCAAAAAGGGCACACCAAGCAAGCTTGCTGTCCTCGTCGTAGAGTTCTCAGAGATCTTTCCAACGGTATGCTGTGCGTCGCGTAACTCCTTACGGATCAAAAGTTATGAGCACCAAAGCGACGGAGACCTGGTCACAAGCCCTACGCCCTCGGTTTGCGGGCCCAGGCTCCACGTGAAGCGAAGTTGTCTTGCCAAAGGTGCCGTGGGATTCGATAATAGAAATGTGGTGGATAAAGTATCTTGGCAACCCTAACCGGAGGAAAAAAAATTGAAAAGGGGGGGTGCAACACGAGGACTTCCCAGGGGGTCACCCATCCTAGTACTACTCTCGCCCAAGCACGCTTAACTTCGGAGTTCTGATGGGATCCGTTGCATTAGTGCTGGTATGATCGCACCCGTCATGGTAGGGGTGGAATTCCTTTTTGTGTTAACGGTTCACAGTCCCAGCCTAGAGAGATGGCCCATTCAGAAGGCCCAATGGGCTTAACAACAACCCATCCGCTTGAACAATGCAGCATCCTCGCAAGACTTGATATCGACGCATTGTAGGGCCATCTAATGTTCCGCGAGTAAGGTTGTCGTCCTTTTAACAGCTCACGACGTACGATCCGTGACGAAAAAACTGAGCTTAATAAGAAAAGTGGCCCGAAACTGATGCAAATGTTCGATTTTGGGCTCCAAAAAGGGCACAACGAGCAAGCTTGCTACCCCCGTCGTAGAGCTCTCAGAGAGCTTTCCAACGGTATGCTGTACGCCGCGTAACTCCTTACGGATCAAAAGTTATGGGAACCGGAGCGACGGAGACCTAGTCATAAGCCCTACGCCCTCGGTTTGCGGGCCCAGCCTCCGCGTGAAGCGAAGTTGTTTTGCCCAAGGTGCCGTGGGATTCGGTAATAGAAATGTGGTGGATAAAATATATTGGCAACCCTAACCGGAGGAAAAACAATTGAAAAGGGGGGTGCAACACGAGAACTTCATAGGGGGTCACCCATCCTAGTACTACTCTCGCCCAAGCACGCTTAACTTCGGAGTTATGATGGGATCCGGTGCATTAGTGCTGGTATGATCGCACCCGTCATGGTGGGGGTGGAATTCCTTTTTGTGTTAACGGTTCACAGTCCCAGCCTAGAGAGATGGCCCAATGAAAAGGCCCAATGGGCTTAACAACAACCCATCCGCTTCAACAACGCAGCATCCTTGCAAGACGTGATATCGACGCATTGTAGGGCCTTCTAATGTCCCACGAGTAATGTTGTCGTCCTTTTAACACCTCACGATGTACGATCCGGGATGGAAAAACAGAGCTTAATAAGAAAAGTGGCCCGAAACTGATGAAAACGTTCGATTTTGGGCTCCAAAAAGGGCACAGCAAGCAAGCTTGTTGCCCTCGTCGTCGAGCTCTCAGAGAGCTTTCCAACGGTATGCTGTGCGTCGTGTAACTCCTTACGGATCAAAAGTTATGGGTACCAGAGCGACGGAGACCTGGTCGCAAGCCCTACGCCCTCGGTTTGCGGGCCCAGGCTCCACGTGAAGCGAAGTTGTCTTGCCAAAGGTGCCGTGGGATTTGATAATAGAAATGTGGTGGGTAAAATATATTGGCAACCCTAACCGGAGGAAAAAAAATTGAAAAGTGGGGTGCAATACGAGGACTTCCCTGGGGGTTACCCATCCTAGTACTACTCTCGCCCAAGCACGCTTAACTTCGGAGTTCTGATTGGATCCGGTGCATTAGTGCTGGTATGATCTCACCCGTCACGGTAGGGGTGGAATTCCTTTTTGTGTTAACGGTTCACAGTCCCAGCGTAGAGAGATGGCCCATTCAGAAGGCCCAATGGGCTTAACAACAACCCATCCGCTTCAACAACGCAGCATCCTCGGAAGACGTGATATAGAAGTATTGTAGGCCCCTCTAATGTCCGGTGCGTAAGGTTGTCGTCCTTTTAACAGCTCACGACGTACGATTTGGGATTGAAAAACAGAGCTTAATAAGAAAAGTGGCCGAAAACTGATGAAAACGTTCGATTTTGGGCTCCAAAAAGGGCACAACGAGCAAGCTTGCTGCCCCCGTCGTAGTGCTTTCGGAGAGCTTTCCAACGGTATGCTGTGCGGCGCGTAACTCCTTACGGATCAAAAGATATAGGCACCAAAGCGATGGAGCCCTGGTCACATACCCTACGCCCTCGGTTTGCGGGCCCATCCTCCACGTGAAGCGAAGTTGTCTTGCCCAAGGTGCCGTGGGATTCGATAATAGAAATATTGTGGATAAAATATCAAGGCAACCCTAACCGCAGGAAAAAAAATTGAAAAGGGGGGTGCAACACGAGGGCTTCCCAGGGGGTCACCCATCCTAGTACAACTCTCGCCCAAGCACACTTAACTTCGGAGTTCTGATGGGATCCGGTGCATTACTGCTGGTATGATCGCACCCGTCATGGTAAGGGTAGAATTCATTTTTGTGTTAACGGTTCACAGTCCCAGCCTAGAGAGATGGCCCATTCAGAAGGCCCAATGGTCTTAACAACTACCCATCCGCTTCAACAACGTAGCATCCTCGCAAGAAGTGATATCGATGCATTGTAGGGCCCTCTAATGTCCCGCGAGTAAGGTTGTCGTCCTTTTAACAGCTCACGACGTACGATTCGGGACGGAAAAATAGAGCTTAATAAGAAAAGTGGCCTGAAACTGATGAAAAAGCTCAATTTTGGGCACCAAAAAGGGCAGACCAAGCAAGCTTGCTGCCCTCGTCGTAGAGCTCTCAGAGAGCTTTCCAACGGTATGTTGTGCGTCGCGTAACTCTTTACGGATCAAAAGTTATGGGCACCAGAGCGACGGAGACCTGGTCACAAGCCCTACGCCCTCGGTTTGCGGCCCCAGCCTCGACGTGAAGCGAAGTTGTCTTGCCCAAGGTGCCGTGGGATTCGATAATAGAAATGTGGTGGATAAAGTATCTTGGCAACCCTAACCGGAGGAAAAAAAATTGAAAATGGGGGTGCAACACGTGGACTTCCCAGGCGGTCACCCATCCTTGTACTACTCTCGCCTAAGGACTCTTAACTTCGGAGTTCTGATGGGATCCGGTGCATTAGTGCTGGTATGATCACACCCGTCATGTTGGGGGTAGAATTCCTTTTTATGTTAACAGTTCACAGTCCCAGCCTAGAGAGATGGCCCATTCAGAAGGCCCAATGGGCTTAACAACAACCCATCTTCTTCAACAATTCAGCATCCTCGCAAGACGTGAAATCGACGCATTGAAGGGCCCTCTAATGTCCCGTGAGTAAGGTTGTCGTCCTTTTAACAGCTCACGACGTACGATCCGTGATGAAAAAACAGAGCTTAATAAGAAAAGTGGCCCGAAACTGATGTAAACGTTCGATTTTGGGCTCCAAATAGGGCACAACGAGCAAGCTTGCTACCCTCGTCGTAGAGCTCTCAGGGAGCTTTCCAACGGTATGCTGTATGACGCGTAACTCTTTACGGATCAAAAGTTATGGGCACCGGAGCGATGGAGACCTAGTCATAAGCCCTACGCCCTCAGTTAGCGGGCCCAGCCTCCACGTGAAGCGAAGTTGTTTTGCCCAAGGTGCCATGGGATTCGGTAATAGAAATGTGGTGGATAAAATATATTGGCAACCCTAACCGAAGGAAAAAAAATTGAAAAGGGGGGTACAACACGAGGACTTCCCAGGGCGTCACCCATCCTAGTACTACTCTCGCCCAAGCACGCTTAACTTCGGAGTTCTGATGGGATCCGGTGCATTAGTGCTGGTATGATCGCACCCGTCATGGTGGGGGCGGAATTCCTTTTTGTGTCAACGGTTCACAGTCCCAGCCTAGAAAGATGGCCCATTCAAAAGGGCCAATGGGCTTAACAACAACCCATCTGCTTCAACAACGCAGCATCCTGGCAAGACGTGATATCGACGGATTGTAGGGCCTTCTAATGTCCCGCGAGTAAGGTTGTCGTCCTTTTAACAGCTCATGATGTATGAACCGGGACGGAAAAACAGAGCTTAATAAGAAAAGAGGCCCGAAACTGATGAAAACGTTCGATTTTGGGCTCCAAAAAGGGCAAAGCAAGCTAGCTTGCTGCCCTCATCGTAGAGCTCTCAGAGAGCTTTCCAACGGTATGTTGTACGTCGCGTAACTCCTTACGGATCAAAAGTTATGGGATTCGATAATAGAAATGTGGTGCAAAAAGTATCTTGGCAACCCTAACCGGAGGAAAAAAAAATTGAAAAGGGAGGTGCAACACGAGGACTTCCCAGTGGGTCACCCATCCTAGTACTACTCTCGCCCAAGCACGCTTAACTTCGGAGTTCTGATGGGATCCGGTGCATTAATGCTGGTATGATCGCACCCGTCATGGTGGGGGTAGAATTCCTTTTTGTGTTAACGGTTCACAGTCCCAGTCTAGAGAGATGGCCAATTCAGAAGGCCCAATGGCTTAAAAACAACCCATCCGCTTCAACAACTCAGCATCCTCGCAAGACGTGATATAGAAGTATTGTAGGGCCCTCTAATGTCCCGCGAGTAAGGTTGTCGTCCTTTTAACAGCTCACGACGTACGATCCGGGACGGAAAAACAGAGCTTAATTAGAAAAGTGGCCCGAAATTGATGAAAATGTTCGATTTTGGGCTCCAAAAATTGTACAACAAGCAAGCTTGCTGCCCTAGTCGTTGAGCTCTCAGAGAGCTTTCCAACGGTATGTTGTGCATCCCGTAACTCCTTACGGATCAAAAGTTATGGGCATCAGAGCGAGGGAGACCTGGTCACAAGCCCTACGCCCTCGGTTTGCGGGCCCAGGCTCCACGTGAATCGAAGTTGTCTTGCCCAAGGTGCCGTGGGATTCGATCATAGAAATGTGGTGGATAAAGTATCTTGGCAACCCTAACCGGAGGTAAAAATATTGAAAAGGGAGGTGCAACACGAGGACTTTCCATGGGGTCACCCATCCTAGTACTACTCTCGCCCAAGCACGCTTAACTTCGGAGTTCTGATGGGATCTGGTGTATTAGTGCTGGTATGATCGCACCCGTCATGTTGGGGGTAGAATTCCTTTTTGTGTTAACGGTTCACAGTCTCAGTCTAGAGAGATGGCCCATTCAGAAGGCCCAATGGGCTTAACAACAACCCATCCGCTTCACCAACGCAGCATCCTCGCAAGACGTGATATAGAAGTATTGTAGGGCCCTCTAATGTCCCGCGAGTAAGGTTGTCGTCCTTTTAACAGCTCACGACGTACGATCTGGGATGGAAAAACAGAGCTTAATAAGAAAAGTGGCCCGAAACTAATGAAAACATTCGATTTTGGGCTCCAAAAAGGGCACAACGAGCAAGCTTGCTGCCATCGTCGTAGAGCTCTCCGAGAGCTTTCCAACGGTATGTTGTACGCCGCGTAACTCCTTACGGATCAAAAGTTATGGGCACCAGAGCGACGGAGACCTGGTCAAAAGCACTACGCCCTCAGTTTGCGGGCCCAGCCTCCACGTGAAGCGAAGTTGTCATGCCCAAGGTGCCGTGGGATTGGATAATAGAAATTTGGTGGATAAAGTATCTTGGCAACCCTAACCAGAGGAAAAAAAATTGAAAAGGGGGGTGCAACACGAGGACTTTCCACGGGGTCACCCATCCTAGTACTACACTCGCCCTAGCACGCTTAAGTTCGGAGTTCTGATGAGATCCGGTGCATTAGTGCTGGTATGATCGCACCCGTCATGTTGGGGGTAGAATTCCTTTTTGTGTTAACGGTTCACAGTCCCAGCCTAGAGAGATGGCCAATTCAGAAGGCCTAATGGGCTTAACAACAACCCATCCGCTTCAACTATGCAGCATCCTCGCAAGACGTGATATCGACTCATTGTAGGGCCCTCTAATGTCCCGAGAGCAAGGTTGTCGTCCTTTTAACAGCTAACGACGTACGATCCGGGATTAAAAAACATAGCTTAATAAGAAAAGTGGCCCAAAACTGATGAAAACGTTCGATTTTGGGCTCTAAAAAGGGCACAACGAGCAAGCTTGCTTACCCCGTCGTAGAGCTCTCAGAGAGATTTCAACGGTATGCTGTGCGTCGCTTAACTCCTTACGGATCAAAAGTTATGGGCACCAGAGCGACGGAGACCTGGTCACAAGCCCTAAGCCCTCGGTTTGCTGGCTCAGCCTCCACATGAAGCGAAGTTGTCTTGCCCAAGGTGCCGTGGGATTTGATAATAGAAATGTGGTGGATTAAGTATCTTGGCAACCCTAACCGGAGGAAAAAAATTGAGAAGGGAGGTGCAACACGAGGACTTCCCAGGGGGTCACCCATCCTTTTACTACTCTCGCCCAAGCACGCTTAACATCGGAGTTCTGATGGGATCCGGTGCATTACTGCTGGTATGGTTGCACCCGTCAAGTTCAGGGTAGAATTCCTTTTTGTGTTAACGATTCACGGTCCCATCCTAGAGAGATGGCCCATTCGGAAGGCCCAATGGGCTTAACAACAACCCATCCGTTTCAACAATGCAGCATCCTCGCAAGACGCGAAATCGACGCATTGTAGGGCCCTCTAATGTCCAGCGATTAAGGTTGTCGTCCTTTTAACAACTCACGACGTACGATCTGGGACGGAAAAACAGAGCTTAATAAGAAAAGTGGCTCGAAATTGATGAAAACGTTCGATTTTCGGCTCCAAAAGGGCACAACGAGCAAGCTGCTGCCCCCGTTGTAGAGCTCTCGGAGAGTTTTCCAACAGTATGCTGTGCGCCGCGTAACTCCTTACGGATCAAAAGTTATGGGCACCGGACCGACGGAGACCTAGTCACAAGCCCTACACCCTCGGTTTGCGGGCCTAGCCTCCACGTGTGGCGAAGTTGTCTTGCCCAAGGTGCCATGGGATTCGATAATAGAAATGTGGGGATAAAGTATCTTAGCAACCCTAACCGGAGGAAAAAAAAATTGAAAAGGGGGATGCAACACGAGGACTTCCCAGGGGGTCACCCATCATAGTACTACTCTCGCCCAAGCCCGCTTAACTTCGGAGTTCTGATTGGATCCGGTGCATTAGTGCTCGTATGATCGCACCCGTCAAGGTGGGGGTAGAATTCCTTTTTGGGTTAACGGTTCACAGTCTCAGCTTAGAGAGATGGCCCATTCAGAAGCCCAATGGGCTTAACAACAACCCATCCGCTTCAACAACGCAGTATCCTCGTAAGACGTGATATCGACGCATTGTAGGGCACTCTAATGTCCCGCGAGTAAGGTTGTCGGCCTTTTAACAGCTCACGACGTACGATCCGGGTCGGAAAAACAGAGCTTAATAAGAAAAGTGGCCTAAAACTGATGAAAACGTTCGATTTTAGGCTCCAAAAAGGGCACAGCGAGCAAGCTGGCTGCCCCCGTCGTAGATCTCTCGGAGAACTTTCCAACGGTATGCTGTGCCCCGCGTAACTCCTTACAGATCAAAAGTTATGGGCACCAGAGCGATGCAGACCTGGTCACAAGCCCTACGCCCTCAATTTGCAGGCCCAGCCTCCACGTGAAGCGGACTTGTCTTGCCCAAGGTGCCGTGGGTTTTGACAATAGAAATGTGGTGGATAAAGTATCTTGGCAACCCTAAACGTAGGAAAAAAAATTGAAAAGAGGGGTGCAACACGAGGATTTCCCAACGGGTCACCCATCCTAGTACAACTCTCGCCCAAGCACGCTTTACTTTGGAGTTCTGATGGGATCCGGTGCATTAGTGCTCGTATGATCGCACCCGTAATGTTGGGGGTAGATTCCTTTTTGTGTTAACGGTTCACAGTCCCAGCCTAGAGAGATGGCCCATTCAGAAGGCCCAAAGGGCTTAACAACAACCCATCCGCTTCAACAACGCAGCATCCTCGCAAGATGAGATATCGACGCATTGTAGGGCCCTATAATGTCTCGCGAGTAAGGTTGTCGTCCTTTTAACAGCTCACGACGTACGATCCGGGACGGAAAAACAGAACTTAATAAGCAAAGTGGCCCGAAATAGATGAAAACGTTCAATTTTGGGCTCCAAAAAGGGCACAGTGAGCAAGCTGCTGCCCCCGTCGTAGATCTCTCAGAGAGCTTTCCAACGGTATGCTGTACGCCGCGCCACTCATTACAGATCAAAAGTTAAGGGCACCGGAGTGATGGAGACCTGGTCACAAGCACTACGCCCTTGGTTTGCGGGCCCAGCCTCCACGTGAAGCGAAGTTGTCTTTCCCAAGGTGCCTTGGGATTCGATAATAGAAATGTGGTGGATAAAGTATCATGGCAACCCTAACCGGAGGAAAAAAAATTTAAAAGTGGGGTGCAACACGAGGACTTCCCAGGGGGTCACCCATCCTAGTACTGCTCTCACCCAAGCACACTTAACTTCGGAGTTCTGATGGGATCCGATGCATTAGTGCTGGTATGATCGCACCCGTCATGGTGGGGGTAGAATTCGTTTTTGTTTTAACGGTTCACAGTCCCAGCCTAGAGAGATGGCCCATTCAGTAGGCGTAATGGGTTTAACAACAACCCATCCGCTTCAACAACGCAGCATACTCGCAAGACGTGATATCGACGCATTGTAGGGCCCTCAAATATCCCGCGAGTAAGGTTGTCGTCCTTTTAACAGCTCACGACGTACGATCCGGGATGGAAAAACAGAGCTTAATAAGAAAAGTGGCCCGAAACTGATGAAAACGTTCGATTTTGGGCTCCAAAAAGGGCACAGCGAGCTAGCTGGCTACCCTCGTCGTAGAGCTCTCGGAGAGCTTTCCAACGGTATGCTGTGCGCCGCGTAACTCCATACGGATCAAAAGTTATGGGCACCGGAGCGACGGAGACCTGGTCACAAGCCATACGCCCTCGGTTTGCGGGCCCAACCTCCACGTGAAGCGAAGTTGTCTTGCCCAAGGTGCCGTGGGATTCGATAATAGAAATGTGGTGAATAAAGTATCTTGGCAACCCTGACCGGAGGAAAAAAAATTAAAAAGGGGGGTGCAACACGAGGACTTCCCAGGGGGTCACCCATCCTAGTACAACTCTTGCCCAAGCACTCTTAACTTCGGAGTTCTGATGGGATCCGGTCCATTAGTGCTGGTGTGATCGCACCCGTCATGGTGGGGGTAGAATTAATTTTTGTTTTAACGGTTCAAAGTCCCAGCCTAGAGAGATGGCCCATTCAGAGGGCCCAATGGGCTTAAACAAAACCCATCCGCTTCAACAAAGCAGCATCCTCGCAAGACGTGATATCGACGCATTGTAGGGCCCTCTAATGTCCCCCGTGTAAGGTTTTCGTCCTTTTAACAGCTCACGACGTACGATCCGGGACGGAAAAAAAGGGCTTAATAAGAAAAGTGGCCCGAAACTGATGAAAACGTTCGATTTTGGTCTCCAAAAAGGGCACAACGAGCATGCGTGCTGCCCTCGTCGTAGAGCTCTCGGAGAGATTTCCAACGGTATGCTGTACGCCGCGTAACTCCTTACGGATCAAAAGTTATGGGCACCGGAGCGACGGAGACCTGGTCACAAGCCCTACGCCCTCGGTTTGCAGGCCCAGCCTCCACGTGAAGCGAAGTTGTCTTGCCCAAGGTGCCGTGGGATTCGATAATAGAAATGTGGTGGATAAAGTATCTTGGCAACCCTAACCGGAGGAAAAAAAATTGAAAAGGGGAGTGCAACACGAGGACTTCCCAGGGGGTCACCTATCATAGTACTACTCTCGCCCAAACACTCTTAACTACGTTGTTCTGGTAGGATCCAGTGCATTAGTGCTGGTATGATCGCACCCGTCATGTTGATGGCACAATTCCATTATGTGTTAACGGTTCACAGTCACAGCCTAGAGAGATTGCCCATTCAGAAGGCCCAATGGGTTTAACAACAACCCATCCGCTTTAACAATGCAGCATCCTCGCAAGACATGATATCGATGCGTTGTAGGGCCCTTTAATGTCCCGCGAGTAAGGTTGTCGTCCTTTTAACAGCTCACGATGTACTATCCGGGAAGGAAAAACAGAGCAAACTTAGAAAAGTGGCCCGAAACTAATGAAAATGTTTGATTTTGGGCTCCAAAATAGGGTAAAGCGAGCAAGCTCGCTGCCCTCATCGTAGAGCTCTCGGAGAGATTTCCAACAGTAAGTTGTGCGCTGTGTAACTCCTTACGGATCAAAAGTTATGGGCACCGGAGAGACGGAGACCTGATCACAAGCCCTACGCCATTGGTTTGCGGGCCCAGCCTCCACGTGAAGCGAAGTTGTCTTGCCCAAGGTGCCGTGGGATTCGATAATAGAAATGTGGTGGATAAATTATCTTGGCAACCCTAACCGGAGGAAAAAAAATTTAAAAGGCGGGTGCAACACGAGGACTTCCCATGGGGTCACCCATCCTAGTACTACTCTCGCCCAAGCACGCTTAACTTCGGAGTTCTGATGCGATCCGGTGCATTAGTGCTGGAATGATCGCACCCGTCATGGTGGGGGTAGAATTCCTTTTTGTGTTAACGGTTCACAGTCCAGCCTAGATAGATGGCCCATTCAGAAGGCCCAATGTGCTTAACAACAACCCATCTGTTTCAACAACGTAGCATCCTCGCAAGACGTGATATCGACGCATTGTAGGGCCCTCTAATGTCCCGCATGTAAGGTTTTAGTCCTTTTAACAGCTCCCGACGTATGATCCGGGACGGAAAAATAGAGCTTATTAAGAAAAGTTGCCCGAAACTGATGAAAACATTCGATTTTGGGCTCCAAAAAGGGCACAACGAGCAAGCTTGCTGCCCTCGTCGTAGAGCTCTCAGAGAGCTTTCCAACGGTATGATGTGCGCCGCGTAACTCCTTACGGATCAAAAGTTATGGGCACGGGAACGACGGAGACCTGGTCAACGTGAAGCGAAGTTGTATTGCCCAAGGTGCCGTGGGATTCGATAATAGAAATGTGGTGGATAAAATATCTTGGCAACCCTAACCGGAGGAAAAAAAATTGAAAATGGGGGTACAACACGAGGACTGCCCAGGGGGTCATCCATCCTAGTACTACTCTCGCCCAAGCACGCTTAACTTCGGAGTTCTGATGGGATTCGGTGCATTAGTGCTGGTATGATTGCACCCGTCATGGTGGGGGTAGAATTCATCTTTGTGTTAATGGTTCACAGTCCCAACCTAGGGAGATAGCCCATTGACGAGGCCCAATGGGCTTAACAACAACCCATCCGCTTCAACAATTCAGCATCCTAGCAAGACGTGATATTGACGCATTGTAGGGCCCTCTAATGTCCCGCTAGTAAGTTTGTCGTCCTTTTAACAGCTCACGACTTACAATCCGGGACGAAAAAATAGAGCTTAATAAGAAAAGTGGCCCGAAACTAATGAAAACATTCGATTTTGGGCTCCAAAAAAGGCACAACGAGCAAGCTTGCTACCCCCGTCGTAGAGCTCTCGGAGAGCTTTCCAACGGTGTGCTGTGCGTCGCGTAACTCCTTACGGATCAAAAGTTAAGGGCACCAGAGCGACGGAGATCGGGTCACAAGCCCTACGCCCTCGGTTTGCTGGCCCAACCTCCACATGAAGCGAAGTTGTGTTGCCCAAGGTGCTGTGGGATTCGATAATAGAAAAGTGGTGGATAAAATATCTTGGCAACCCTAACCGGATGAAAAAAAATTGAAAAGTGGGGTGCAACACGAGGACTTTCCAAGGGGTCACCCATCCTAGTACTACTCTCGCCCAAGCACGCTTACCTTCAGAGTTCTGATGGGATCCGGTGCATTAGTGCTGGTATGATCGCACCTGTCATGTTGGGGGTAGAATTCCTTTTTGTGTTAACGGTTCACAGCCCCAGCATAGAGAGATAGCCCATTCACAAGGCCCAATGGGCTTAACAACAACCCATCCGCTTCAACAATGCAGCATCCTCGCAAGATGTGATATTGACACATTGTAGGGCCCTCTAATGTCCCCCGAGTAAGGTTTTCGTCCTTTTAACAGCTCATGACGTACAATCCGGGATGGAAAAACAGAGCTTAATAAGAAAAGTGGCCCGAAACTGATAAAAACGTTCGATTTTGGGCTCCAAAAAGGGCACTGCGTGCAAGCTTGCTGCCCTAGTCGCAGAGCTCTCAGAGAGCTTTCCAACGGTGTGCTGTGCGTCGCGTAACTCCTTACGGATCAAAAGTTATGGGCACCAGAGCGACGGAGACCTGGTCACAAGCCCTACGCCCTCGGTTTGCTGGCCCAGCCTCCACATGAAGCGAAGTTGTATTGCCCAAGGTGCCGTGGGATTCGATAATAGAAATGTGGTGGATAAAGTATCTTGGCAACCTTTACCGGAGGAAAAAAAATTGAAAAGGGGGGTGCAACACGAGGACTTTCCAAAGGGTCGCCCATCATAGTACTACTCTCGCCCAAGCACGCTTAACTTTGGAGTTCTGTTGGGATCCGGTGCATTAGTGCTGGTATGATCGCACCAATCATGTTGGGGGTAGAATTCCTTTTTGTGTTAACGGTTCACAATCCCAGCCTAGAGAGATAGCCCATTCAGAAGGTCCAATGGGCTTAACAACAACCCATCCGCTTCAACAATGCAGCATCTTCGCAAGACGTGATATCGACGCATTGTAGGGCCCTCTAATGTCCCACGTGTAAGGTTGTCGTCCTTTTAACAGCTCACGACGTACGATCCGGGACGGAAAAACAGAGCTTATTAGGAAAAGTGACCCGAAACTAATGAAAACGTTAGATTTTGGGCTCCAAAAAGAGCACAAAGAGCAAGCTTGCTGCCCCCGTCATAGTGCTTTCGGAGAGCTTTCCAACGGTATGCGGTGCGCCGCGTAACTCCTTACAGATCAAAAGTTATGGGAACCGGAGTGATGGAGACCTGGTCACAAGCCCTACGCCCTCGGTTTGCGGGCCCAGCCTCCACGTGAAGCGAAGTTGTCTTGCCCAAGGTGCCGTGGGATTCGATAATAGAAATGTGGTGGATAAAATATCTTGGCAACCCTTACCGGTGGAAAAAAATTTGAAAAGGGGGGTGCAACTCGAGGACTTCCCACGGGGTCACCCATCCTAGTACTACTCTCGCCCAAGCACGCTTAACTTCGGAGTTCTAATGGGATCAGGTCCATTAGTGCTGGTACGATCGCACCCATCCTGGTGGGGGTAGAATTCCTATTTCTATTAACAATTCACAGTCCCGGCCTAGAGAGATAGCCAATTCAGAAGGCCCAATGGGCTTAACAACAACCAATCCGCTTTAACAACGCAGCATCCTCGCAAGACGTGATATTGATGCATTGTAGGGACCTCTAAGTTCCCGCGAGTAAGGTTGTCATCCTTTTAACAGCTCACGACGTACGATCCGGGAATAAAAAACAGAGCTTAATAAGAAAAGTGGCCCGAAACTGATGAAAACGTTCGATTTTGAGCTCCAAAAAGGGCACAACGAGCAAGCTTGCTGCACCCGTTGAAGAGCTCTCAAAGAGCTTTCCAACGGTATGCTGTGCGCCGCGTAACTTCTTACGGATCAAAAGTTATGGGCATCGGAGCGACGGAGACCTGGTCACAAGCCATACGCCCTCGGTTTGTGGGCCAAGCCTTCATGTGAAGCGAAGTTGTCTTACCCAAGGTGCCGTGGGATTCGATAATAGAAATGTGGTGGATAAAATATATTGGCAACCCTAACCGGAGGAAAAAAAATTGAAAAGGGGGGTGCAACACGAGGACTTCCCAGGGGGTCACCCATCCTAGTACTACTCTCGCCTAAAGATGCTTAACTTCGGAGTTCTTATGGGATCCGGTGTAGTAGTGCTGGTATGATCGCACCCGTCATGTTGGGGGTAGAATTCCTTTTTGTGTTAACGGTTCACAGTCCCAGCCTAGAGAGATGGCACATTCAGAAGTCACAATGGGCTTAACAACAACCCATTCGCATCAACAATGCAGCATCCTCGCAAGACGTGATATCGATGCATTGTAGGGCCCTCTAATGTCCCGCGAGTAAGGTTGTCGTCCTTTTAACAGCTCACGACGTACGATCCAGGACGGAAAAACAGAGCTTATTAAGAAAAGTGGACCGAAACTGATGAAAACGTTTGATTTTGGGCACCAAAAAGGGCACAACGAGCAAGCTTGCTACCCCCGTCGAAGAGCTCTAAAAGAGCTTTCCAACGGTATGCTGTGCGCCGCGTAACTCCTTACGGATCAAAAGTTATGGGCACCGGAGCGACGGAGAGCTGGTCACAAGCCCTACGCCCTCGGTTTGTGGGCCAAGCCTCCATGTGAAGCGAAGTTGTCTTACCCAAGGTGCCGTGGGATTCGATAATAGAAATGTGGTGGATAAAATATATTGGCAACCCTAACCGGAGGAAAAAAAATTGAAAAAGGGGTGCAACACGAGGACTTCCCAGGGGGTCACCCATCCTAGTACTACTCCCGCCCAAGCACGCTTAACTTCGGAGATCTGATGGGATCCAGTACATTAGTGCTGTTATGATCGCACCCGTCATGGTGGGGGTAGAATTCCTTTTTATGTTAACGGTTCACAGTCCCAGCCTATAGAGAAGACCCATTTAAAAGGCCCAATGGGCTTAACAACAACCCATTCACTACAACAACGCAGCATCCTCGCAAGACGTGATATCGACGCATTATAGGGCCCTCTAATGTCCCGCGAGTAAGGTTTTCGTCCTTTTAACAGCTCACGACGTACGATCCGGGACGGAAAAACAGAGCTTAATAAGAAAAGTGGCCCAAAACTGATGAAAACGTTCGATTTTGTGCTCCAAAAAGGGCACAGCAAGCAACCTTGTTACCCACATCGTAGAGCTCTCAGAGAGCTTTCCAACGGTATGCTGGGCGTCGCGTAACTCCTTACGGATCAAAAGTTATGGGTACCAGAGCGACGGAGACCTGGTCACAAGCCCTACGCCCTCGGTTTGCGGGCCCAGCCTCCTCATGAAGCGAAGTTGTCTTGCCCAAGGTGCCGTGGGATTCGATAATAGAAATGTGGTGGATAAAGTATCTTGGCAACCCTAACCGGAGGAAAAAAAATTGAAAAGGGGGGTGCAACACGGGGACTTCCCAGGGGGTCACCCATCCTAGTACTACTCTCGCCCAAGCACGCTTAACTTCGGAGTTCCGATGGGATCCGGTGCATTAGTGCTGGTATGATCGCACCCGTCATGTTGGGGGTAGAATTCCTTTTTGTGCTAACGGTTCACAGTCCCAGCCTAGAGAGATGGCCCATTCAGAAGGCCCAATGGGCTTAACAACAACTCATCCGCTTCAACAACGCAGCATCGTCGCAAGACGTGATATCGACGCATTGTAGGGCCCTCTAATGTTCCGCAAGTAAGGTTGTCGTCCTTTTAACAGCTCACGACTTACGATCCTGGACCGAAAAATAGATCTTAATAAGAAAAGTGGCCCGAAACTGATGAAAGCGTTCAATTTTGAGCTCCAAAAAGGGCACAACGAGCAAACATGCTGCCCCAGTCGTAGAACTCTCGGAGAGCTTTCCAACGGTATGATGTGCGCCGCATAACTCCTTACGGAACAAAAGTTATGGGCACCAGAGCAACGGAGACCTGGTCACAAGCCCTATGCCCTCGGTTTGCGGGCCCAGCCTCCATATGTAGCGAAGTTGTCTTGTCCAAGTTGCTGTGGAATTCGATAATAGAAATGTGGTGGATAAAATATCTTGGCAACCCTAACCGGAGGAAAAAAAATTGAATAGAGGGGTGCAACACGAGGACTTCGTAGGGGGTCACCCATCCTAGTACTACTCTCGCCCAAGCACGCTTAACTTTGGAGTTCTGATGGGATCCGGTGCATTAAGGCTGGTATGATCGCACCGGTCATGGTGGGGGTAGAATTCCTTTTTGTGTTAACGGTTCACAGTCCCAGCCTAGAGAGATGGCCCATTCAGAAGGCCCAATGGGCTTAACAACAACCCATCCGCTTCAACAACACAGAATTCTCGCAAGACGTGATATCGACGCATTGTTGGGCCCTCTAATGTCACGCGAGTAAGGTTGTCGTCCTTTTAACAGCTCACGACGTACGATCCGGGACGGAAAAACAGAGCTTAATAAGAAAAGTAGCCAGAAACTGATGAAAACATTCGATTTTGGGCTCCAAAAAGGGCACAACGAGCAAGCTTGCTGCCCACGTAATAGAGCTCTCAGAGAGCTTTCCAACGGTATGCTGTGCGACGCGTAACTCCTTACGGATCAAAAGTTATGGGCACCGGAGCAAAAGAGACTTGGTCACAAGCACTACGCCCATGGTTTGCTGGCCCAGCCTCCTCATATGTAGCGAAGTTGCCTTGCCCAAGTTGCTGTGGAATTCGATAATAGAAATGTGGTGGATAAAATATCTTGGAAACCCTTACCGGAGGAAAAAAAATTGAAAAGGGGGGTGCAACACGAGGACTTCGTAGGGGGTCACCCATCCTAGTACTACTCTCGCCCAAGCACGCTTAACTTCGGAGTTCTGATGGGATCCGGTGCATTAGTGCTGGTATGATCGCACCGGTCATGGTGGGGGTAGAATTCCTTTTTGTGTTAACGGTTCACAGTCCCAGCCTAGAGAGATGGCCCATTCAGAAGGCCCAATGGGCTTAACAACAACCCATCCGCTTCAACAACGCAGCATTCTCACAAGACGTGATATCGACGCATTGTTGGGCCCTCTAATGTCACGCGAGTAAGGTTTTCGTCCTTTTAACAGCTCACGACGTACGATCCGGGACGGAAAAACAGAGCTTAATAAGAAAAGTGGCCCGAAACTGATGAAAACGTTCGATTTTGTGCTCCAAAAAGGGTACAGCAAGCAAGCTTGTTGCCCTCATCGTAGAGTTCTCAGAGAGCTTTCCAACGGTATGCTGTGCGTCGCGTAACTCCTTACGGATCAAAAGTTATGGGTACGACAGCGACGGAGACCTGGTCACAAGCCCTACGCCCTCGGTTTGCGGGCCCAGCCTCCTCATGAAGCGAAGTTGTCTTGCCCAAGGTGCCGTGGGATTCGATAATAGAAATGTGGTGGATAAAGTATCCTGGCAACCCTAACCGGAGGAAAAAAAATTGAAAAGGGGGGTGCAACACGGGGACTTCCCAGGGGGTCACCCATTCTAGTACTACTCTCGCCCAAGCACGCTTAACTTCGAAGTTCTGATGGGATCCGGTGCATTAGTGCTGGTATGATCGCACCCGTCATGTTGGGGGTAGAATTCTTTTTGTGTTAACGGTTCACAGTCCCAGCCTAGAGAGATGGCCCATTCAGAAGGCCCAATAGGCTTAACGACAACCCATCCGCTTCAACAACGCAGCATCCTCACAAGACATGATATCGACGCATTGTAGGGTACTCCAATGTCCCACGAGTAAGGTTGTCGTCCTTTTAATAGCTCACGACGTACGATCCCGGACGGAAAAATAGAGCTTAATAAGAAAAGTGGTCCGAAACTGATGAAAACGTTCGATTTTGGGCTCCAAAAAGGGTACAACGAGCAAGCTTGCTGCCCCCATCGTAGAGGTCTCGGAGAGCTTTCCAACGGTATACTGTGCGCCGCGTAACTCCTTACTGATCAAAAGTTATGGACACCGGAGCGACAGAGACTTGGTGACTAGCCCTATGCCCTCGCTTTGAGGGCCCAGGCTCCACGTGAAGCGATGTTGTCTTGCCCAATGTGCCGTGGGATTCGATAATAGAAATGTGGTGGATAAAGTATCTTGGCAACCCTAACCGGAGGAAAAAAAATTGAAAAGGGGGGTGCAACTCGAGGACTTCCCAAGGGATCACCCATCCTAGTACTACTCTCGCCCAAGCACGCTTAACTTCGGAGTTTTGATGGGATCCAGTGCAGTAGTGCTGGATGATCGCACCGGTCATGGTGGGGGTAGAATTCCTTTTTGTGTTAACGGTTCACAGTCCCAGCCTAGAGAGATGGCCCATTCAGAAGGCCCAATGGGCTTAACAACAAACCATCCGCTTCAACAACGCAGCATTCTCGTAAGAGGTGATATCGACGCATTGTGGGGCCCTCTAATGTCACGCGAGTAAGGTTGTCGTCCTTTTAACAGCTCACGACGTACGATCCGGGACGGAAAAATAGAGCTTAATAAGAAAAGTGGCCAGAAACTGATGAAAACATTCGATTTTGGGCTCCGAAAAGGGCACAGCGAGCAAGCTTGCTGCCCTCGTAATAGAGCTCTCAGAGAGCTTTCCAACGGTATACTGTGCGACGCGTAACTCCTTACGGATCAAAAGTTATGGGCACCGGAGCAAAAGTGACTTGGTCACAAGCACTACGCCCTTGGTTTGCTGGCCCAGCCTCCTCATGAAGCGAAGTTGTCTTGCCCAAGGTGCCGTGGGATTCGATAATAGAAATGTGGTGGATATAATATCTTGGCAACCCTAACCGGAGGAAAAAAAATTGAAAAGGGGGGTGCAACACGAGGATTTCCCAGGGTGTCACCCATCCTAGTACTACTCTCGCCCAAGCACGATTAACTTCAGAGTTCTGAAGGGATCCGGTGCATTATTGCTGGTATGATCGCAACCGTCATGGTGGGGGTTGAATTCCTTTTTGTGTTAACGGTTCACAGTCCTAGCCTAGAGAGATGGCCCTTTTAGAAGGCCCAATGGGCTTAACAACAACCCATCTTCTTCAACAACGCAGCATTCTCACAAGACATGATATCGACACATTATAGGGCCCTCTAATGTCCCGCAAGTAAGGTTTTCGTCCTTTTAACAGCTCACGACGTACGATCCGGGACGGAAAACAGAGCTTAATAAGAAAAGTGGCCCGAAACTGATGAAAACGTTCGATTTTGTGCTCCAAAAAGGGTATAGCAAGCAAGCTTGTTGCCCTCATCGTAGAATTCTAAGAGAGCTTTCCAACGGTATGCTGTGCATCGTGTAACTCTTTACGGATCAAAAGTTATGGGTACGAGAGCGACGGAGACCTGGTCACAAGCCCTACGCCCTCGGTTTACGGGCCCAGCCTCCTCATGAAGCGAAGTTGTCTTGCCCAAGGTGCCGTGGGATTCGATAATAGAAATGTGGTGGATAAAGTATCCTGGCAACCCTAACCGGAGGAAAAAAAATTGAAAAGGGGGGTGCAACACGAGGACTTCCCAGGGGGTCACCCATTCTAGTACTACTCTCGCCCAAGCACGCTTAACTTCGAAGTGCTGATGGGATCCGGTGCATTAGTGCTGGTATGATCGCACCTGTCATGTTGGGGGTAGAATTCTTTTTGTGTTAACGGTTCACAGTCCCAGCCTAGAGAGATGGCCCATTCAGAAGGCCCAATAGGCTTAACGACAACCCATCCGCTTCAACAACGCAGCATCCTCGCAAGACATGATATCGACGCATTGTAGGGTACTCCAATGTCCCACGAGTAAGGTTGTCGTCCTTTTAACAGCTCACGACGTACGATCCAGGACGGAAAAATAGAGCTTAATAAGAAAAGTGGTCCGAAACTGATGAAAACGTTCAATTTTGGGCTCCAAAAAGGGTACAACGAGCAAGCTTGCTGCCCCCATCGTAGAGGTCTCGGAGAGCTTTCCAACGGTATGCTGTGCGCCGCGTAACTCCTTACTGATCAAAAGTTATGGACACCGGAGCGACAGAGACTTGGTCACTAGCCCTACGCCCTCGCTTTGAGGGCCCAGGCTCCACGTGAAGCGAAGTTGTCTTGCCCAAGGTGCCGTGGGATTTGATAATAGAAATGTGGTGGATAAAGTATCTTGGCAACCCTAACCGGAGGAAAAAAATTTGAAAAGGGGGGTGCAACACGAGGACTTCCCAAGGGGTCACCCATCTTAGTACTACTCTCGCCCATGCACGCTTATCTTCGGAGTTCTGATGGGCTCCGGTGCATTAGTACTGTTATGATCGCACCGGTCATGGTGGGGGTAGAATTCCTTTTTGTGTTAACGGTTCACAGTCCCAGCCTAGAGAGATGGCCCATTCATAAGGCCCAATGGGCTTAACAACAACCCATCCGCTTCAACAACGCATCATCCTAGCAAGACGTGATATCGACGCATTGTAGGGCCCTCTAATGTCCCACGAGTAAGGTTGTCGTCCTTTTAACAGCTCATGACGTAAGATCTGGGACGGAAAAACAGAGCTTATTAAGAAAAGTGGCCCGAAAATGATGAAAACGTTCCAATTTGGGCTCCAAAAAGGGCACAACGAACAAGCTTGCTGCCCCCGTCGTAGAGCTCTCGGAGAGCTTTCAAATAGTATGTTGTGCACTGCGTAACTCCTTACGGAACAAAAGTTATGGGCACCGGAACGACGGAGACCTGGTCACAAGCCCTACGCCCTCGGTTTGCGGACCCAGCCTCCACGTGAAGTGAAGTTGTCTTGCCCAAGTTGCTGTGGGATTCGATAATAGAAATGTGGTGGATAAAATATCTTGGCAACCCTAACCGGAGGAATAAAAATTGAAAAGGGGGGTGCAACACGAGGACTTCCCAGGGGGTCACCCATCCTAGTACTACTCACGCCCAAGCACGCTTAAATTTGGAGTTCCGATGGGATCTGGTGCATTAGTGCTGGTATGATTGCACCCGTCATGTTGGCGGTAGAATTCCTTTTTGTGTTAACGGTTCACAGTCCCAGCCTAGAGAGTTGGCCCATTCAGAAGGCCCAATGGGCTTAACAACAACCCATCCGCTTCAACAACGTAGCATCCTCGCAAGACGTGATATCGACGCTTTGTAGGGCCCTCTAATGTCCCGCGAGTAAGGTTGTCTTCCTTTTAACAGATCACGACGTACGATCCGGGACGGAAAAACAGAGCTTAATACGAAAAGTGGCCCGAAACTGTAGAAAATGTTTGATTTTGGGCTCCAAAAATGGCACAACGAGCAAGCTAGCTGCCCCCGTCATAGAGCTCTCAGATAGCTTTCTAACGGTATGATGTGCGACGCATAACTCCTTACGGATCAAAAGTTATGGGCACCGGAGCGAAAGAGACTTGGTCTCAAGCACTACGCCCTTGGTTTGCGGGCCCAGCCTCCACGTGAAGCGAAGTTGTCTTGCCCAATGTGCTGAGGGATTCGATAATAGAAATGTGGTGATAAAGTATCTTGGCAATCCTAACCGGAGGAAAAAAAATTGAAGCGACAGAGACTTGGTCACCGAAGCGACAGAGACTTGGTCACAAGCCCTACGCCCTCCGTCTGCGAGCCCAGCCTCCACGTGGAGCGAAGTTGTCTTGCCCAAGGTGCCGTGGGATTCGATAATAGAAATGTGGTGGATATAATATCTTGGCAACCCTAACCGGAGGAAAAAAAATTGAAAAGGGGGGTGCAACACGACGACTTCCCAGGGGGTTACCCATCCTAGTACTACTCTCGCCCAAGCACGCTTAACTTTTGAGTTCTGATGGGATCCGGTGCATTAGTGCTGGTATGATCGCACCCGTCATGGTGGGGGTGGAATAACTTTTTGTGTTAATGGTTCACAGTCCCAGCCTAGAGAGATGGCCTATTCAGAAGGCCCAATGGGCTTAACAACAACCCATCCGCTTCAACAACACAGCATCCTCACAAGAAGTGATATCGACGCATTGTTGGGCCCTCTAATGTCCCGCGAGTAGGTTTTTCGTCCTTTTAACAGGTCATGACGTACGATCCGGGACAGAGAAACGGAGCTTAATAAGAAAAGTGGCCCGAAACTGATGAAAACATTCGTTTTAGGCTCCAAAAAGGGCACAACGAGCAAACTTGCTGCCCTCATCGTAGAACTCTCAGAGAGCTTTCAAACGGTATGCTGTGCGCCGCGTAACTCCTTACGGTTCAAAAGTTATGGGCACCGGAGCGACAGAGACTTGGTCATAAGCTCTACGCCCTTGGTTTGCGGGCCCAGCCTCCACGTGAAGCGAAGTTGTCTTGCCCAAGGTGCCGTGGGATTCGATAATAGAAATGTGGTGGATATAGTATCTTGGCAACCCTAACCAGAGGAAAAAAATTGAAAAGGGGGATGCAACACGAGGACTTCCCAAGGTGACACCTATCCTAGTACTACTCTCGCCCAAGCACGCTTAACTTCGGACTTTTGATGGGATCCGGTGCATTAGTGCTGGTATGATCGCACCCGTCATGGTGGGGGTTGAATTCCTTTTTGTGTTAACGGTTCACAGTCCTAGCCTAGAGAGATGGCCGATTCAGAAGGCCCAATGGGCTTAACAATAACCCATCTGCTTCAACAATGCTGCATCCTCGCAAGATGTGATATCGACGCATTGTAAGGCCCTCTAATGTCCCACGAGTAAGGTTGTCGTCCTTTTAACAGCTCACGACGTACGATCCGGGACGGAAAAATAGAGCTTAATAAGAAAAGTGGCAAAAAATTGATGAAAACATTCGATTTTGGGCTCCAAAAAGGGCACAGCGAGCATGCTTGCGGCCCTCGTCATAGAGTTCTCAGAGAGCTTTCCAACGGTATGCTGTGCGTCACGTAACTCCTAACAGATCAAAAGTTATGGGCACCAGAGCGACGGAGACCTGGTCAAAAGCCCTACGCCCTCGGTTTGCGGGCCCAGCCTCCACGTCAAGCGAAGTTGTCTTGCCCAAGGTGCCGTGGGATTCGATAATAGAAATGTGGTGGATAAAGTATCTTGGCAACCCTAACCGGAGGAAAAAAAATTGAAAAGGGGGGTGCAACACGAGGACTTCCCAGGGGGTCACCCATCCTAGTACTACTCTCGCCCAAGCACGCTTAACTTCGGAGTTCTGATGGGATTCGGTGCATTAGTGCTGGTATGATCGCACCGGTCATGGAGGGGGTAGAATTCCTTTTTGCGTTAACGGTTCACAGTCCCAGCCTAGAGAGATGGCCCATTCAGAAGGCCCAATGGGTTTAAAAACAACCCATCCACTTCAACAACGCAGCATTCTAGCAAGACGTGATATCGACGCATTATAGGGCCCTCTAATGTCCCGCGAGTAAGGTTTTCGTCCTTTTAACAGCTCACGACGTAAGATCCGAGACAGAAAAATAGACCTTAATAAGAAAAGTGGCCCGAAAATGATGAAAACGTTCCACTTTGGGCTCCAAAAAGGGCACAACGAGCAAGCTTGCTGCCCCCGTCGTAGAGCTTTCGGAGAGCTTTCTAACGGTATGCTGTGCACCGCGTAACTCCTTACGGATCAATAGTTATGGCCATCGGAGCGACGAAGACTTGGTCAAAAGCCCTACGCCCTCGGTTTACGGGCCCAGCCTCCACGTGAAGCGAAGTTGTCTTGCCCAAGGTGCCATGGAATTCGATAATAGAAATGTGGTGGATATAGTATCTTGGCAACCCTAACCAGAGGAAAAAAAATTGAAAAGGGGGGTGCAACACGAGGACTTCCCAGGGGGTCACCCATCCTAGTACTACTCTCGCCCAAGCACGCTTAACTTCGGAGTTCTGATGGGATCTGGTGCATTACTGCTGGTATGATCGCATTCGTCATGTTGATGGCACAATTCCTTTGTGTGTTACCGGTTCACAGTCCCAGCCTAGAGAGATTGCCCATTCAGAAGGCCCAATGTGCTTAACAACAACCCATCCGCTTTAACAATTCAGCATCCTCGTGAGACGTGATATCAACTCATAGTAGCGCCCTCTAATGTCCCGCGAGTAAGGTTGTCGTCCTTTTAACAGCTCACGACATACGATCCGGGACGGAAAAACAGAGCTTAGTAAGAAAAATGCCCCGAAACTGATGAAAACGTTCAAGTTTGGGCTCCAAAAAGGGCACCGCATGCAAGCTTGCTGCCCCCTCGTAGAGCTCTCGGAGAGCTTTCCAATGGTATGTTGTGCGCCGCGTTACTCCTTACGGATCAAAACTTATGGGCACCGGACCGACGGAGACCTGGTCACAAGCCCTACGCCCTCGATTTGCAGGCCCAACCTCCACGTGAAGCGAAGTTGTCTTGCCCAAGGTGTCGTGGGATTCGATTATAGAAATGTGGTGGATAGAGTATCTTGGCAACCCTAACCGGAGGAAAAAAAATTGAAATGGTGGGTGAAACAAGAGCTCTTCCCAAGGGGTTACCCATCCTAGTACTACTCTCGCCCAAGCACGCTTAATTTCGGAGTTCTGATGGGATCTGGTGCATTAGTGCTGGTATGATCGCACCCGTCATGGTGGGGGTAGAATTCCTTTTTGTGTTAACGATTCACAATCCCAGCCTAGTGAGATGGCCCATTCAGAAGGCCCAATGGGCTTAACAACAACCCATCCGCTTCAACAACGCAGCATCCTCGTAAGACGTGATATCGACGCATTGTAGGGCCCTCTAATGTCCCTCGAGTGAGGGTGTCATCCTTTTAACAGCTCACGACGTACGATCCGGGACGGAAAAACAGAGCTTAAGAAGAAAAGTGGCCCGAAACTGATGTAAATGTTCGAATTTGGGCTCCAAAAAGGGCACAGCGAGCAAACTAACTGCCCCCGTCGTAGAGCTCTCAGAGAGCTTTCCAACGGTAAGCTGTACGCCGCATAACTCTTTACAGATCAAAAATTATGGGCACCAGAGCAACGGAGACCTGGTCACAAGCCCTACGCCCTCGGTTTGCTGGCCCAGCCACCACGTCAAGCGAAGTTGTCTTGCCCAAGGTGCCGTGGGATTCGATAATAGAAATGTGGTGGATAAAGTATCTTGGCAACCCTAACCGGAGGAAAAAAAATTGAAAAAGGGGGTGCAACACGAGCTCTTCCCAGGGTGTCAACCATCCTAGTACTACTCTCGCCCAAGCACGCTTAACTTCGGAGTTCTGATGGGATCCGATGCATTAGTGCTGGTATGATCGCACCCGTCATGGTGGGCGTTGAATTCCTTTTTGTGTTAACGGTTCACAGTCCTAGCCTAGAGAGATAGCCCATTCAGAAGGCCCAATGGGCTTAACAACAACCCATCCGCTTCAACAACGCAGCATCCTCGTAAGACGTGATATCGACGCATTGTAGGGCCCTCTAATGTCCCTCGAGTGAGGGTGTCATCCTTTTAACAGCTCACGACGTACGATCCGGGACGGAAAAACAGAGCTTAAGAAGAAAAGTGGCCCGAAACTGATGTAAATGTTCGAATTTGGGCTCCAAAAAGGGCACAGCGAGCAAACTAACTGCCCCCGTCGTAGAGCTCTCAGAGAGCTTTCCAACGGTAAGCTGTACGCCGCATAACTCTTTACAGATCAAAAATTATGGGCACCAGAGCAACGGAGACCTGGTCACAAGCCCTACGCCCTCGGTTTGCTGGCCCAGCCACCACGTCAAGCGAAGTTGTCTTGCCCAAGGTGCCGTGGGATTCGATAATAGAAATGTGGTGGATAAAGTATCTTGGCAACCCTAACCGGAGGAAAAAAAATTGAAAAAGGGGGTGCAACACGAGCTCTTCCCAGGGTGTCAACCATCCTAGTACTACTCTCGCCCAAGCACGCTTAACTTCGGAGTTCTGATGGGATCCGATGCATTAGTGCTGGTATGATCGCACCCGTCATGGTGGGCGTTGAATTCCTTTTTGTGTTAACGGTTCACAGTCCTAGCCTAGAGAGATAGCCCATTCAGAAGGCCCAATGGGCTTAACAACAATCCATCTTCTTCAACAATGCAGCATCCTCGCAAGACGTGATATCGACGCATTGTAGGGTCCTTTAATGTCCCGCAAGTAAGGTTGTCGTCCTTTTAACAGCTCACGACGTACGATCCGGGATGGAGAAATAGAGCTTAATAAGAAAAGTGTCTAGAAACTGATGAAAACATTCGATTTTGGGCTCCAAAAAGGGCACAGCGAGCGAGCTTGCTGCCCTCGTCATAGAGCTCTCAGAGAGCTTTCCAACGGTATGCTGTGCGTCGCGTAACTACTTACGAATCAAAAGTTATGGGCACCAGAGCAACGGAGACCTGGTCACAAGCCCTACGCCCTCGGTTTGCGGGCCCAGCCTCAACGTGAAGCGAAGTTGTCTTACCAAAGGTGCCGTGGGATTCGATAATAGAAATGTGGTGGATAAAGTATCTTGGCAACCCTAACCGGAGGAAAAAAAATTTAAAAGCGGGGTGCAAAACGAGGACTTCCCAGGGGGTCACCCATCCTAGTACTACTCTCACCCAAGCACGCTTAACTTCGGAGTTCTGATAGGATCCAGTGCATTAGTGCTGGTATGATCGCACCCGTCATGTTGATGGCACAATTCCTTTACGTTTTAACGGTTCACTGTCCCAGCCTTGAGAGATTGCCCATTCAGAAGGCCCAATTGGCTTAACAACAACCCATCTGCTTCAACAACGCAGCATCCTCGCAAGACGTGATATCGACGAATTGTAGGGCCCTCTAATGTCCCGCGAGTAAGGTTGTCATCCATTTAACAGCCCACGACGTACGATCCGGGACGGAAAAACAGAGCTTAATAAGAAAAGTGGCCCGAAACTAATGAAAATGTTCGATTTTGGCCTCCAAAAAGGGTAAAGCGAGCAAGCTAGCTGCCCCCGTCGTAGAGCTCTCAGACAGCTTTCCAACGGTATGCTGTACGCCGCGTAACTCATTACAGATCAGAAGTTATGGGCACCGGAGCGACAGAGACTTGGTCACAAGCCCTACGCCCTCGGTTTGCGGGCCCAGCCTCAACGTGAAGCGAAGTTGTCTTTCCCAAGGTGCTGTGGGATTCGATAATAGAAATGTGGTGGATAAAGTATCTTGGCAACCCTAACCGGAGGAGAAAAAATTTAAAAGGGGGGTGCAACACGAGGACTTCCCAGGAGGTCACCCATCCTAGTACTACTCTCGCCCAAGCACGCTTAACTTCGGAGTTCTGATGGGATACGGTGCATTAATGCTGGTATGATCGCACCCATCATGTTGTGGGTAGAATTCCTTTTTGTGTTAAAGGTTCACAGTCCCAGCCTAGAGAGATGGCCCATTCAGAAGGCCCAATAGGCTTAACAATAACCCATCCTCTTCAACAACGCAGCATCGTCGCAAGGCGTGATATCAATGCATTGTAGGACCCTCTAATGTCCCGCAAGTAAGGTTGTCGTCCTTTTAACAGTTCACGACGTACGATCCGGGACGGAAAAACAGAGCTTAATAAGAAAAGTGGCCCGAAACTGATGAAAATGTTCAATTTTCGGCACCAAAAAGGGTAAAATAAGCAAGCTTGCTGCCCCCATCGTAGAGCTCTTAGAGAGCTTTCCAACGCTATGCTGTGCGCCGCGTAACGCCTTACGAATCAAAAGTTATCGGCACCGGCGCGACAGGGACTTCGTCACTAGCCCTACGCCCTCGGTTTGCGGGCCCATCCTCCACGTGAAGCGAAGTTGTCTTGCCGAAGGTGCAGTGGGATTCGATAATAGAAATGTGGTGGATAAAGTAGATTGGCAACCCTAACCGGAGGAAAAAAATTGAAACGGGGGGTGCAACACGTGGACTTCCCAGGGGGTCACCCATCCTAGTACTACTCTCGCCCAAGCACGCTTAACTTCGGAGTTCTGATGGGATCCGGTGCATTAGTGCTGGTATGATCGCACCCATCATGGTCGGGGTAGAATTTCTTTTTGTGTTAACGGTTCACAAGCCCAGCCTAGAGAGATGGCCTATTCAGAAGGCCCAATAGGCTTAACAACAACCCATCCGCTTCAACAATGCAACATCCTCGCAAGAAGTGATATCGACGCAATGTAGGGCCCTCTAATGTCCAGCGAGTAAGTTTTTCATCCTTTTTACAGTTCATTTGTACGATCCGGGATAGAAAAATAGAGCTTAATAAGAAAAGTGGCCCGAAACTAATGAATACATTCAATTTTACTCTCCAAAAAGGGCACAGCGAGCAAGCTTGCTGCCCTCGACGTAGAGCTCCCAGAGAGCTTTCAAACAGTATGCTGTGCGCCGCGTAACTCCTTACGGTTCAAAAGTTATGGGCACCGGAGCAACAGAGACTTGGTCGTAAGCCCTACGCCCTCGGTTTGCGGACCCAGCCTCCACGTGAAGCGAAGTTGCCTTGCCCAAGGTGCCGTGGGATTCGATAATAGAAATGTGGTGGATATAGTATCTTGGCAACCCTAACCGGAGAAAAAAAAATTGAAAAGGGGGGTGCAACACGAGGACTTCCCAGGGTGTCACCCATCCTAGTACTACTCTCACCCAAGCACGCTTAACTTCGGAGTTCTGATGGGATCTGGTGCATTAGTGCAGGTATGAATGCACCCGTCATGGTGGGGGTTGAATTCCTTTATGTGTTAACGGTTCACAGTCCTAGCCTAGAGAGATGGCCCATTCAGAAGGCCCAATGGGCTTAACAACAACCCATCCTCTTCAACAACGCAGCATCCTCGCAAGACGTGATATCGACGCATTGTAGGGCCCTCTAATGTCCCGCTAGTAAGGTTGTCATCCTTTTAATAGCTCACGACGTACGATCCGGGACGGAAAAACAATGCTTAATAAGAAAAGTGGCCCGAATCTGATGAAAACATTCGTTTTGGGGCTCCAAAAAGGGAACAGCGAGCAAGCTTGCTGCCCTCGTCATAGTGCTCTCAGAGAGCTTTCCAACGGTATGCTGCGCGTCGCGTAACTCCTTACGGATCAAAAGTTATGGGCACCAGAGCGACGGAGACCTGGTCACTAGCCCTACGCCCTCAGTTTGCGGGCCCAGCCTTCACGTGAAGCGAAGTTGTCATGCCCAAGGTGCCGTGGGATTCGATAATAGAAATGCGGTGGATAAAGTATCTTGGCAACCCTAACCGGAGGAAAAAAAATTGAAAATGGGGGTGCAACACGAGGACTTCCCAGGGGGTCACCCATCCTAGTACTACTCTCACCCAAGCACGCTTAACTTCGGAGTTCTGATGGGATCCGGTGCATTAGTGCTGGTATGATCGCACCGGTCATGTTGGGGGTAGAATTCCTTTTTGTGTTAACGGTTCACAGTCCCAGCCTAGAGAGATGGCCCATTCAGAAGGCCCAATGGGCTTAACAACAACCCATCCGCTTTAACAACGCAGCATCCTCGCAAGACACGATATTGACGCATTGTAGGGCCCTCTAATATCCCGCGAGTAAGGTTGTCGTCGTTTTAACAGCTCACGACGTACGATCCGGGACGGAAAAATAGAGCTTAATAAGAAGAGTGGCCCGAAACTAATGAAAACGTTCGATTTTGGGCTCCAAAAAGGGCACAACGAGGAAGCTTGTTGCCCCCGTCGTAGAGCTCTCGGAGAGCTTTCCAACGGTATGCTGTGCGCCGCATTACTCCTTACGGATCAAAACTTATGGGCACCGGAGCGACGGAGACCTGGTCACAAGCCCTACGCCCTCGGTTTGCGGCCCCAACCTCCTCGTGAAGCGAAGTTGTCTTGCCCAAGGTGCCGTGGGATTCGATAATAGAAATGTGGTGGATAAAGTATCTTGGCAACCCTAACCGGAGGAAAAAAAATTGAAATGGTGGGTGCAATACGAGCTTTTCCCAGGGGGCTACCCATCCTAGTTCTACTCTCGCCCAAGCACACGCTTAACTTCGGAGTTCTTATGGGATCCGGTGCATTAGTGCTGTTTTGATCGCACTTGTGATACCCCGAACGTGGCATGTATTCAATAGCCTTTAAAGTTCATTTAAATTGCATTTTATTGACCTTTCACCTTCTTTGACCAAACTAGTTGTCTTTTCATCTACATTGACCAACTAGGACAATGTGAAATTTTTTTAAATGTTTAATAAAGGGCAAACTTGGGATTAGAAATAAAAAAATGCAATGTTAAGTTAGTCAAATTTTGGGTCAACTTTGGAATTAAATCTGAACCAATTGGGGAAGAGTTAGGTAGCAAATTATATGTGGTTTGAAAGCTCTATGAGTCTAGTTTCTGAGGCTTCAAACCGTTCGTGAATTGGAGTTTTCTAGAAGAAGTTATGGCCGTTTTCGTAAGGTCGCGCATAGCTGTTTTCATTTAGCGGGTTGACCGAATCTTTGACCTTTGACTTGTCATTTTTTTTTCCTAAATAAGCAGAATGTGCACGAAAAAAACAGAGAGAAAAAGGCTTGAAACCATGAGGAAAAGAAGGAGAAAAAAAAAAGAAAATCTCAACTTCAAATCTTCGATTCTTCGCGTGGGCTTGTGCGGGGTAGTTTCCGAGGCACTCTACGAGGTTTTCCTAGCGTCTAGGAGCGTCTAAGGTGAGGGTAGCATGTTATTTGCGCATTTATACGTTGTATATGTTAACTTTGTCAATTTTTAGATTTATCCGTAGATCGTTATTTAAAGCGATTTGATGCTTCTAAAATGTTCCTTAGCATTTGTAGAACATGTATTTATAGCTTTGTAACATTTTCTGCAGTTAAATGTTGTGATTGCAAATTAAATTGTGAAATGAATAGTGTTTTATGAATAGTAAAACCTTGAAACGTTGAAATTGCGCTGTTATGCTTTCCGTTGATGTAGAAACGTGCTAGGTATGCTAGAATGCTAAAATGTGTTGTTTGTTTGGGTTGCGTAGTGGAAAAAACGAGAATTAAGCCTTTGGGAAAGTTGGGGTCGTTTTGGTTGACTTTTGCATTTTCTCGTTTTGCGTGTTGGCATTGCTTCGGGAGGCCATGGAAGCACTTTTGGTGCAATTATGGCGTTGGTTGGGTGTTTGGTTGATATAGTTGTAGTTCAAACGAGAAAGGGGGAAATCGGGGCTTTGCGCGAGTTCTAGGGTAAAGTAAGGTTTCGGGGTCTTTAGACGTGCCTTATGGTGGCCTAGGAGGGTTGGCGAAGTCGGTTTCCAGAACTCTTGGCTCGTTTGGAAATGGTAGCATTTTGATAGTTGGGGCCGATTTGTGTTTTTGTGTGTTTTCTTGTCTTTATGCTTATAGAATGTTTAGAATTACTTGGAATACTTGTTTGAGTTGTTTTGGATTGAATTACTTATCAAATTGCTGCTATTGCGTGCGAGAGTAACCTACTTTGTTATTCTTTCACGTGTGGCTTTATCGCTTGTTTATCGCCTTGTATCGAGTCTTGCATTGCATAGTTTCTCGCGCGTGAGTGATGGGCCTCTCTGGGTAGCCTTGGGTTGCCAGTGTTGGTTGCTCTAGCTCCGCTGCTATTCCCTTTCTCGCTTGGGTTGCCTCCTAGGGAGATTTGGGTCGTAGAATTGATGGATACTTCCGGGGTATTCCAAACTGGTGTTATAAGGTGGTTTGGGCCGACGCGTCATCGTTAATGTCATCGGAATCGTGATCGGTACATTACTCGCTCGAGTGATCCATAGCCTTCAAAGTGTGGTATAGCTTTGATTGGTTGTGTTAATGCTTTTCTTAATTGTTTATTGTATTGTTATATATATTGAATGCCTTTTATTGATTGTATTGCTTAACTGTACCTATTTGCATTGCACGATCTTCTTTCTCTCCATCTCGATATCTGTCTCGCCCTCACTGAGTATACGTGTTGTGTATACTCACTCCTCACCACCACATTTCAGGAAATGCCCTGTTAGCTGGAAAATTCATGATTTCGTGAAAGTCCGTGCTTGAAGAGTTGTCTTGAGTGCCTATGTAACTTGAGTTGTCAAAGTTGTCAAGTTGTATGCTTTTATGTTGTATGTAATTATTGTTAAAAGAAATGTAATATAAATCTAGCTATGTAGTTGGAATGGTTTGATAAGTTAGATTATGTATATAGTTAATGTAGCTTAACTTCAATGCATGGCTGTAATGTCCAAAGGAAAAGAATTAGAATGGCATGATAGTTTATTTTATGCAGTAGCTTTGTATGGTTTAATTGCCTAAATTGAATGTACTTGTCAAAATGAAAAGATAGGTTAGTTTTTAAATTGGAAATGTATGTATACTTGCTGAGTTTAAATTGTTGAGAACCGAGGCTCGGATGGCCTTGAGGAAGTTTTGTATGGTTGGACACGGTGGTGGTCCATTTATATGCTATTACAGGTTTTGCATTTCGCCTATAAACAGGGGAGACTCCGTCCGTTTTCCCTGAAAATTTTGCCCGGGTTTGGTTTGGGTTGTGATTAGTTTGATTGATAGAACTCCCGGTCTCGAGAGGGATCGGGGTGTCACAGCACCCGTCATGGTGGGGGTAGAATTCCTTTTTGTGTTAACGGTTCACAGTCTCGGCCTAGAGAGATGGCCCATTCAGAAGGCCCAATGGGCTTAACAATAACACATCCGCTTCAACAACGCAGCATCCTCGGAAGACGTGATATCAACGAATTGTAGGGCCCTCTAATGTCCCGCGACTAAGGTTGTCATCCTTTAACAGCTCACGACGTACGATCCGGGGTGAAAAACAGAGTTTAATAAGAAAAGTGGCCCGAAACTGATGAAAATGTTCGATTTTGGGCTCCAAAAAGGGCATAGCGAGCAAACTAGCTTCCCCCGTCGTAGGGCTCTCAGAGAGCTTTCCAACGGTAAGCTGTACGCCGCGTAACTCCTTACAGATCAAAAGTTATGGGCACCAGAGCAACGGAGACCTGGTCACAAACCCTACGCCCCCTGTTTGCGGGCCCAGCCTCCACGTGAAACGAAGTTGTCTTGCCCAAGGTGCCGTGAGATTCGATAATAGAAATGTGGTCGATAAAGTATCTTGGCAACCCTAACCAGAGGAAAAAAAATTGAAAAGGGGAGTGCAAAACGAGAACTTCCCAGGGGGTTGCCCATCCAAGTACTACTCTCGCCCAAGCACGCTTAAATTCAGAGTTCAGATAGGATCCAGTGCATTAGTGCTGGTATGATCGCACCCGTCATGTTGATGGCACAATTCCTTTATGTGTTAACGGTTCACAGTCCCAGCCTAGAGATATTGCCCATTCAGAAGGCCCAATGGGCTTAACAACAACCCATATGCTTCAACAATGCAGCATCCTCGCAAGACGTGATATCGACGCATTGTAGGGCCCTCTAATGTCCCGAGAGTAAGGTTGTCGTCCTTTTAATAGCTCACGACTTACGATCCGGGACGGAAAAACAGAGCTTAATAAGAAAATTGGCCCGAAACTAATGTAAATGTTCGATTTTGGGCTCCAAAAAGGGCACAGCGAGCAAGCTAGCTGCCCCCGTCGTAGAGCTTTCATAGAGCTTTCCAATGGTATATTGTACGCCGCGTAACTCCTCCTGGATCAAAAGTTATGGGCACCGGAGCGACAGAGACTTGGTCACAAGCACTACGCCCTCGGTTTGCAGGCCCAGCCTCCACGTGAATCGAAGTTGTCTTGCCCAAGGTGACGTGGGATTCGATTATAGAAATGTGGTGGATAAAGTATCTTGGCAACCCTAACCGGAGGAAAAAAAATTGAAAATGGGGGTGCAACACGAGGACTTCCGAGGGGGTCACCCATCCTAGTACTACTCTCGCCCAAGCACGCTTAACTTTGGAGTTCTGATGGGATCCGGTGCATTAGGGCTGGTATGATCGCACCTGTCATGTTGGGGGTAGAATTCCTTTTTGTGTTAAAGGTTCACAGTCCCAGCCTAGAGAGATGGCCTATTCAGAAGGCCCAATGGGCTTAACAACAACCCATCCGCTTCAACAACGCAGCATCGTCACAAGACGTGATATCGACACATTGTAGGACCCTCTAATGTCCCGCGAGTAAGGTTGTCGTCCTTTTAACAGTTCACGACGTACGATCCGGGACAAAAAAACAGAGCTTAATAAGAAAAGTGGCCCGAAAGTGATGAAAACGTTCGATTTTGGGCTCCAAAAAGGGCAAAGCAAGCAAGCTTGATGGCCCCGTCGTAGAGCTCTCGGAGAGCTTTCCAACGCTATGTTGTACGTCGCGTAACTCCTTACGTATCAAAACTTATTGGCACCGGTGCGATGGAGACCTGGTTACAAGTCCTACGCCCTCGGTTTGCGGGCCCAGCCTCCACATGAATCGATGTTGTCTTGCCCAAGGTGCCATGGGATTCGATAGTAGAAATGTGGTGGATAAAGTAGCTTGGCAACCTTAACAGGAGGAAAAAAAATATTGAAAAGGGGGGTACAACACGAGGACTTCCCAGGGGATCACCCATCCTAGTACTACTCTCGCGCAAGCACGCTTAACTTCGGAGTTCTTATGGGATCCGGTGCATTAGTGCTGGTATGATCGCACCCGTCATGTTGGGGGTAGAATTCCTTTTTGTGTTAACGGTTCACACTCCCAGCCTAGAGGGATGGCCCATTCAAAAGGCCCAATGGGCTTAACAACAACCCATCCGCTTCAACAACGCAGCATCCTCGCAAGACGAGATATCCACACATTATAGGGCCCTCTAATGTCCCGCGAGTGAGGTTGTCGTCCTTTTAATAGCTCACGACGTACGATCCGGGACGAAAAGACAGAGCTTAATAAGAAAAGTGGCCCGGAACTGATGAAAACGTTCGATTTTGGGCTCCAAAAAGGGCACAGCGAGCAAGCTAGCTGCCCCCGTCGTAGAGCTCTCAGAGAGCCTTCCAACGGTATGCTGTGCGCCGCGTAACTCCGTACGGATCAAAAGTTATGGGCACCGAAGCGACAGAGACTTGGTCACAAGCCCTACACCCTCCGTCTGCGAGCCCAGCCTCCACGTGGAGCGAAGTTGTCTTGCCCAAGGTGCGGTGGGATTCGATAATAGAAATGTGGTGGATAAAGTATCTTGGCAATCCTAACCGGAGGAAAAAAAATTGAAAAGGGGGGTGCAACACGAGGACTTCCCAGGGGGTCACCCATCTTAGTACTACTCTCGCCCAAGCACGCTTAACTTCGGAGTTCTGATAGGATCCAGTGCATTAGTTCTGGTATGATCGCACCCGTCATGTTGATGGCACAATTCCTTTATGTGTTAACGGTTCACAGTCCCAGCCTAGAGAGATGGCCCATTCAGAAGGCCCAATGGGCATAACAACAACCCATCTGCTTCAACAACGCAGCATCCTCGCAAGACGTGATATCGACGCATTGTAGGAACCTCTAATGTCCCGCGAGTAAGGTTGTCGTCCTTTTACCAGCTCACGACGAACGATCCGGGACGGAAAAACAGAGCTTAATAAGAAAAGTGGCCCGAAAGTGATGAAAACGTTCGATTTTGGGCTCCAAAAAGGGCAAAGTAAGCAAGCTTGATGCCCCCGTCGTAGAGCTCTCGGAGAGCTTTCCAACGCTATGCTGTGCGTCGCGTAACTCCTTACGGATCAAAACTTATGGGCACCGGTGCGATAGAGACCTGTTTACAAGTCCTACGCCCTCGGTTTGCGAGCCCAGCTTCCACGTGAAGCGAAGTTGTCTTGCCCAAGGTGCCGTGGGATTCTATAATTGAAATGTGGTGGATAAAGTATCTTGGAAACCCTAATCGGAGGTAAAAAAATTGAAAAGGGCGGTTCAACACGAGGACTTCGTAGGGGGTCACCCATCCTAGTACTATTCTCGCCCAAGCACGCTTAACTTCGGAGTTCTAATGGGATCCGGCGCATTAGTGCTGGTATGATCACACCCGTCATGTTGGGGGTAGAATTCCTTTTTGTGTTAAAGGTTCACAGTCCCAGCCTGGGGAGATGACCCATTCAGAAGGCCCAATGGGCTTAACAACAACCCATCCGCTTCAACAACGCAGCATCATCGCAAGACGTGATATCGACGCATTGTAGCGCCCTCTAATGTCCCGCATGTAAGGTTTTCGTCCTTTTAACAGCTCACGACGTACGATTCGGGACGGAAAAACAGAGCTTAATAAGAAAAGTGGCCTGAAACTGATGAAAATGTTCGATTTTGCGCTCCAAAAAGGGCACAGCGAGCAAGCTTGCTGCCCCCGTCGTGGAGCTCTCGGAGAGCTTTCCAACGGTATGCTGTGCGCCGCGTAACTCCTTACGGATCAAAAGTTATGGGCACCGGAGCGACGGAGACCTGGTCACAAGCCCTTCGCCCTCGGTTTGCGGGCCAAGCCTCCACGTGAAGCGAAGTTGTCTTGCCCAAGGTGCCATGGGATTCGATAATAGAAATGTGGTGGATAAAATATCTTGGCAACCCTAAACGGAGGAAAAAAAATTGAAAAGGGGAGTGCAACACGAGGACTTCCCAGGGGGTCACCTATCCTAGTACTACTCTCGCCCAAGCACGCTTAACTTCGGAGTTCTGATGGGATCCAGTGCATTAGTGCTGGTATGATCGCACCCGTCATGTTGATGGCACAATTCCTTTATGTGTTAACGGTTCACAGTCCCAGCCTAGAGAGATTGCCCATTCAGAAGGCCCGAAGGGCTTAACAACAACCCATCCGCTTCAACAATGCAGCATTCTCGCAACACGTGATATCGACGCATTGTAGGGCCCTCTAATATCCCGCGAGTAAGGTTGTCGTACTTTTAACAGCTCACGACGTACGATCCGGGATGGAAAAACAGAGCTTAATAAGAAAAATGGCCCGAAACTGATTAAAACGTTTGATTTTGGGCCCCAAAAAGGGCACAGTGTACAAGCTTGCTGCGCCCGTCGTAGAGCTCTTAGAGAGCTTTCCAACGGTATGCTGTGCGCCGCGTAACTCTTTGCAAATCAAAAGTTATAGGCACCGGAGCGACAAAGACTTGGTCACAAGCCCTACGCCCTCAGTTTGTGGGCCCAGCCTCCAGGTGAAGTGAAGTTGTCTTGCCCAAGGTGCCGTGGGATTCGATAATAGAAATGTGGTGGATAAAATATCTTGGCAACCCTAAACGGAGGAAAAAAAATTGAAAAGGGGAGTGCAACACGAGGACTTCCCAGGGGGCCACCTATCCTAGTACTACTCTCGCCCAAGCACGCTTAACTTCGGAGTTCTGGTAGGATCCAGTGCATTAGTGCTGGTATTATCGCGCCCGTCATGTTGATGGCACAATTCCTTTATGTGTTAACGGTTCACAGTCCCAGCCTATAGAGATGGCCCATTCAGAAAGCCCAATGGGCTTAACAACAACCCATCTGCTTCAACAACGCAGCATCCTCGCAAGACGTGATATCGACGCATTGTAGTGCCCTATAATATTCTGAGAGTAAGGTTGTCGTCCTTTTAACAGCTCACGACTTACGATCCGGGTCGGAAAAACAAAGCTTAATAAGAAAAGTGGCCCGAAACTAATGAAAACGTTCGATTTTGGGCTCCAAAAAGGGTACAGGAGCGACAGAGACTTGGTCACAAGCCCTACGCCCTCAGTTTGCGGGCGCTCAGCCTCCACGTGAATCGAAGTTGTCTTGCCCAAGGTGCCGTGGGATTCGATAATAGAAATGTGGTGGATAAAGTATCTTGGCAACCCTAACCGGAGGAAAAAAAATTGAAAATGGGGGTGCAACACGAGGACTTCCTAGGGGGTCACCCATCCTAGTACTACTCACGCCCAAGCACGCTTAACTTCGGAGTTCTGATGGGATCCGGTGCATTAGTGCTGGTATGATCGCGCCCATCATGTTAGGGGTAGAATTCCTTTTTGTGTTAAATGTTCACTGTCCCATCCTAGTGAGATGGCCCATTCAGAAGGCCCAATGGGCTTAACAACAACCCATCTGCTTCAACAATGCAGCATCGTCGCAAGACGAGATATCGACACATTGTTGGACCCTCTAATGTCCCGCGTGTAAGGTTGTTGTGCTTTTAACAGTTCACGACATACGATCCGGGACGAAAAAACAGAGCTTAATAAGAAAAGTGGCCCGAAAGTGATGAAAACGTTCAATTTTGGGCTCCAAAAAGGGCAAAGCAAGCAAGTTTGATTCCCCCGTCGTAGAGCTCTCGGAGAGCTTTCCAACGCTATGATGTGCGTCGCGTAACTCCTTACGGTTCAAAACTTATGGGCACCGGTGCGACAGAGACCAGGTTACAAGTCCTACGCCCTCGGTTTGCGGGCCCAGCCTCCACGTGAAGCGATGTTGTCTTGCCCAAGGTGCCATGGGATTCGATAATAGAAATGTGGTGGATAAAGTAGCTTGGCAACCCTAACCGGAGGAAAAAAAATTGAAAAGGGGGGTGCAACACGAGGACTTCCCAGGGGATCACCCATCCTAGTACTACTCTCGCCCAAGCACGCTTAACTTCGGAGTTCTGATGGGATCGGGTGCATTAGTGCTTGTATGATCACACCCGTCATGTTGGAGGTAGAATTCGTTTTTGTGTTAACGGTTCACACTCCCAGCCTAGAGAGATGGCCCATTCAAAAGGCCCAATGGGCTTAACAACAACCCATCCGCTTCAACAACGCAGCATCCTCGCAAGACGAGATATCGACACGTTGTAGGGCCCTCTAATGTCCCGCGAGTAAGGTTGTCGTCCTTTTAACAGCTCACGACGTACGATCCGGGACGAAAAAATAGAGCTTAATAAGAAAAGTGGCCCGAAACAGATGAAAACGTTCGATTTTGGGCTCCAAAAAGGGCGCAGCGAGCAAGCTAGCTGCCCCCGTCGTAGAGCTCTCAGAGAGCCTTCTAACGGTATGCTGTGCAGCGCGTAACTCCGTACGGATCAAAAGTTATGGGCACCGGAGCGACAAAGACTTGGTCACAAGCCCTACGCCCTCGGTCTGCGGGCCAAGCCTCCACGTGAAGCGAAGTTGTCTTGCCCAAGGTGCCGTGGGATTCGATAATAGAAATGTGGTGGATAAAGTATCTTGGCAACCCTAACCGGAGGTAAAAAAATTGAAAAGGGGGGTGCAACACGAGGACTTCCCAAGGGGTCACCCATCCTAGTACTACTCTCGCCCAAGCACGCTTAACTTCGGAGTTCTGATGGGATCCGGTGCATTAGTGCTGGTATGATTGCACCCGTCATGTTGGGGGTATAATTCCTTTTTGTGTTAACGGTTCACAGTCCCAAACTAGAGAGCCGACCCATTAAGAAGTCCCAATGGGCTTAACAACAACCCATCCGCTTCAACAACGTAGCATCCTCGCAAGACGTGATATCGACGCAATGTAGGGCCTTCTAATGTCCCGCGAGTAAGGTTGTCATCCTTTTAACAGCTCACGACGTACGATCCGGGACGAAAAAATAGAGCTTAATAAGAAAAGTGGCCCGAAAGTGATGAAAACGTTCGATTTTGGGCGCCAAAAAGGGCAAAGCAAGCAAGCTTGATGCCCCCGTCGTAGACCTCTCAGAGAGCTTTCCAACGCTATGCTGTGCGTCGCGTAACCCCTTACGAATCAAAACTTATGGGCACCTGTGCGACGGAGACCTGGTTACAAGTCCTACGCCCTCGGTTTGCGGGCCCAGCCCCCACGTGAAGCGAAGTTGTCTTGCCCAAGGTGCCGTGGGACTCGATAATAGAAATGTGGTGGATAAAGTATCTTGGCAACCCTAACTGGGGGAAAATAAATTGAAAAGGGGGGTGCAACACGAGGACTTCCCAGGAGGTCACCCATCCTAGTACTACTCTCGCCCAAGCACGCTTAACTTCAAAGTTCTAATGGGATCCCGTGCATTAGTGCTGGTATGATCGCACCCGTCATGTTGGGGGTAGAATTCCTTTTTGTGTTAAAGGTTCACAGTCCCAGCCTAGAGAGATGGCCCATTCAGAAGGCCCAATGGGCTTAACAACAACCCATCTGCTTCAACAACGTAGCATCCTCGCAAGACGTGATATCGATGCATTGTAGCGCCCTCTAATGTCCCACGAGTAAGGTTGTCATCCTTTTAACATCTCACGACGTACGATCCGGGACGAAAAAACAGAGCTTAATAAGAAAAGTGTCCTGAAACTGATAAAAACGTTCGATTTTGGGCTCCAAAAAGGGCACAGCTAGCAAGCTTGATGCCCCCGTCGTGGAGCTCTCGGAGAGATTTCCAAAGGTATGCTATGCGCCGTGTAACTCCTTACGGATCAAAAGTTATGGGCACTAGAGCGACGGAGACCTGGTCACAAGCCCTACGCCCTCGGTTTGCGGGCCCAGCCTCCACGTGAAGCGAAGTTGTCATGCCCAAGGTGCCGTGGGATTCGATAATAGAAATGTGGTGGACAAAGTATCTCGGCAACCCTAACCGGAGAAAAATAAATTGAAAAGGGGGGTACAACACGAGGACTTCATAGGGGGTCACCCATCCTATTACTACTCTCGCCCAAGCACGCTTAACTTCGGAGTTCTGATGGGATCCGGTACATTAGTGCTGGTATGATCGCACCCGTCATGGTGGGGGTAGAATTCCTTTTTGTGTTAACGATTCACAGTTCCAGCATAGAGAGATGGCCCATTCAGAAGGCCCAATGGGCTTAACAACAACCCACCTGCTTCAACAACGTAGCATCCTCGCAAGACGTGATATCGACGAGTTGTAGGGCCCTCTAATGTCCCGCGAGTAGGGTTGTCATCCTTTTAACAGCTCACAACGTACGATATGGGACGGAAAAATAGAGCTTAAGAAGAAAAGTGGCCCGAAACTGATGAAAACGTTTGATTTTGGGCTCTAAAAAGGGCATAGCGAGAAAGCTTGCTGTGCCCGTCGTAGAGCTCTCGGAAAGCTTTCCAACGGTATGCTGTGCGCCGCGTAACTCCTTACGGATCAAAAGTTTTGGGCACCGGAGCGACAAAGACTTGGTCACAAGCCCTACGCCCTCGGTTTGTGGGCCCAGCCTCCAAGTGAAGCGAAGTTGTCTTGCCCAAGTGCCGTGGGATTCGATAATAGAAATGTGGTGGATAAAGTATCTTGGCAACCCTAACCGTAGGAAAATAAATTGAAAAGGGGTGTGCAACACGAGGACTTCCAAGTTAACAACAACCCATCCGCTTCAACAATGCATCATTCTCGCAAGATGTGATATCGACGCATTGTAGGGCCCTCTAATATCCCGGGAGCAAGGTTGTCGTACTTTTAACAGCTCACGACGTACGATCCGTGATGGAAAAACAGAGCTTAATAACAAAAGTCGCCCGAAACTAACGAAAACGTTTGATTTTGGGCTCCAAAAAGGGCAAAGCAAACAAGCTTGCTGCACCCGTCGTAGAGCTCTCGGAGAGCTTTCCAACGGTATGCTGTGCACCGCAGCTCCTTACGAATCAAAAGTCATAGGAACCGGAGCGACGGAGACTTGGTCACTAGCCCTAAGCCCTTGGTTTGCGGGCCCAGCCTCCACGTGAAGCGAAGTTGTCTTGCCCAAGGTGCTGTGGGATTCGATAATAGAAATGTGGTGGATAAAGTATCTTGGCAAACCTAACCGGAGGAAAAAAAATTGAAAAGGGGGGTGCAACACGAGGACTTCCCAGGGGGTCACCCATCCTAGTACTACTCTCGCCCAAGCACGCTTAACTTCGGAGTTCTGATGGGATCCGGTGCATTAGTGCTGGTATGATTGCACCAGTCATGTTGGGGGTAGAATTCATTTTTGTGTTAACGGTTCACAGTCCCAGACTAGAGAGCCGACCCATTCAGAAGTCCCAATGGGCTTAACAACAACCCATCCGCTTCAACAACGTAGCATCCTCGCAAGACGTGATATCGACGCATTGTAGGGCCTTTTAATGTCCCGCGAGTAAGGTTGTCGTCCTTTTAACAGCTCACGACGTACGATCCGAGATAGAAAAATAGAGCCTAATAATAAAAGTGTCCCGAAACTGATGAAATCGTTCGATTTTCGTCTCCAGAAAGGGCGCAACGAGCAATCTAGCTACCCCCGTCGTAGAGCTCTCAGAGAGCTTTCCAACAGTATGCTGTGCGCCGCGTAACTCCTTACGGATCAAAAGTTATAGGCACCGGAGCGACAAAGACTTGGTCACAAGCCCTACGCCCTCGGTTTACGGGCCCAGCCTCCACGTGAAGCGAAGTTGTCTTGCCCAAGGTACCGTGGGATTTGATAATATAAATGTGGTGGATAAAGTATCTTGGCAACCCTAATCGGAGGAAAAAAAATTGAAAAGGGGGGTGCAGCTCGAGGGCTTCCCAGGGGGTCACCCATCCTAGTACTACTCTCGCCCAAGCACGCTTAACTTCGTAGTTCGGGTGGGATCCTGTGCATTAGTGCTGGTATGATCGCACCTGTCATGGTGGGGGTAGAATTCCTTTTTGTGTTCATGGTTCACAGTCCCAACCTAGGGAGATGGCACATTCAGAAGGCCCAATGGGCTTAACAACAACCCATCCGCTTCAACAACGCAGCATCCTCGCAAGACGTGATATCGACGCATTGTAGGGCCCGCTAATGTCCCGCGAGTAAGGTTGTCATCCTTTTAACAGCTCACGACGTACGATCCGGGACGAAAAAACAAAGCTTAATAAGGAAAGTGACCCGAAACTGATGAAAACGTTTGATTTTGGATGCCAAAAACGGCACAGTAAGCAAGCTTGCTGCACCCGTTGTAGAGCTCTCCGAGAGCTTTCCAACGGTATGCTGTGTGCCGCGTAACTCCTTACGGTTCAAAAGTTATGGGCACCGCAGCGACAGAGACTTGGTCACAAGCCATACGCCCTCGGTTGGTGGGCCCAGCCTCCACGTGCAGCGAAGTTGTCTTGCCCAAGGTGCCGTGGGATTCGATAATAGAAATGTGGTGGATAAAGTATCTTGGCAACCCTAACCGGAGGAAAAAAAATTGAAAAAGGGGGGTGCAACACGAGGACTTCCCAAGGGGTCACCCATCCTAGTACTACTCTCGCCCAAGCACGCTTAACTTCGGAGTTCTGATGGGATCCAGTGCAGTAGTGCTGGTATGATCAAACCTGTCATGTTGATGGCACAATTCCTTTATGTGTTAACGGTTCACAGTCCCAGCCTTGAGAGATTGCCCATTCAGAAGGCCCAAAGGGCTTAACAACAACCAATCCGCTTCAACAACGTAGCATCCTCGCAAGACGTGATATCGATGCATTGTAGGGCCCTCTAATGTCCCGCAAGTAAGGTTGTCGTCCTTTTAATAGCTCACGACGTACGATCCGGGATGGAAAAACAGAGCTTAATAATAAAAGTGGCCCGAAACTGATGAAAACGTTCGATTTTCATCTCTAGAAAGGGCGCAGCGAGCAATCTAGCTACCCCCGTCGTAGAGCTCTCAGAGAGCTTTCCAATGGTATGCTGTGTGCCGCGTAACTCCTTACGGATCAAAAGTTATAGGTACTAGAGCGACAAAGACTTGGTCACAAGCCCTACGCCCTCGGTTTGCGGGCCCAGCCTCCACGTGAAGCGAAGTTGTCTTGCCCAAGGTGCCGTGGGATTCGATAATAGAAATGTGGTGGATAAAGTATCTTGGCAACCCTAACCGGAGAAAAAAAAAATTGAAAAGGGGGGTGCAACACGAGGGCTTCCTAGGGGGTCACCCATCCTAGTACTACTTTCGCCCAAGCACGCTTAACTTCAGAGTTCTGATGGGATCCGGTGCATTAGTGCTGGTATGATCGCACCAGTCATGGTGGGGGTAGAATTCCTTTTTGTGTTCACGGTTCACTGTCCCAGCCTAGAGAGATGGCCCATTCAGAAGGCCCAATGGGCTTAACAACAACCCATCCGCTTCAACAACGCAGCATCCTCGCAAGATGAGATATCGACGCATTGTAGGGCCCGCTAATGTTCCACGAGTAAGGTTGTCGTCGTTTTAACAGCTCATGACGTACGATCCGGGACGGAAAAACAGAGCTTAATAAGGCAAGTGACCTGAAACTGATGAAAACGTTCGATTTTGGACTCCAAAAACGGCACAGCAAGCAAGCTTGCTGCACACGTCGTAGAGCTCTCGGATTGCTTTCCAATGGTATGTTGTGTGCCGCGTAACTCCTTACGGTTCAAAAGTTATTGGCACCGCAGCGACAGAGACTTGGTCACAAGCCCTACGCCCTCGGTTGGTGGGCCCAGCCTCCACATGAAGCGAAGTTGTCTTGCCCAAGGTGCCGTGGGATTCGATAATAGAAATGTGGTGGATAAAGTATCTTGGCAACCCTAACCGGAGGAAAAAAAATTGAAAAGGGGGGTGCAACACGAGGACTTCCCAAGGGGTCACCCATCCTAGTACTACTCTCGCCCAAGCACGCTTAACTTCGGAGTTCTGATGGGATCCAGTGCAGTAGTGCTGGTATGATCACAGCCGTCATGTTGATGGCACAATTCCTTTATGTGTTAACTGTTCACAGTCCCAGCCTAGAGAGAATGCCTATTCAGAAGGCCCAAAGGGCTTAACAACAACCCATCCGCTTCAACAACGTAGCATCCTCGCAAGACTTGATATCGACGCATTGTAGGGCCCTCTAATGTCCCGCGAGTAAGGTTGTCATCCTTTTAACAGTTGACGACGTACGATCCGGGATGGAAAAACATAGCTTAATAAGAAAAGTGGCCAGAAACTGATTAAAACGTTTGATTTTGGGCTCCAAAAAGGGCACAGCTAGCAAGCTGGCTACGCTCGTCGTAGAGCTCTCGGAGTGCTTTCCAACGGTATGCTGTGCACCGCGTAACTCCTTAAGGATCAAAAGTTATGGGCACCGGACTTCCCAAGGGGTCACCCATCCTAGTACTACTCTCGCCCAAGCACGCTTAACTTCAGAGTTCTGATGGGATCCGATGCATTAGTGCTGGTATGATCGCACCCGTCATGTTGATGGCACAATTCCTTTTTCTGTTAAAGGTTCACAGTCCCAACCTATAGAGATTGCCCATTTAGAAGGCCCAATGGGCTTAACAACAACCCATCTGCTTTAACAACGCAGCATCCTCGCAAGACGTGATATCGATGCATTGTAGGGCCCTCTAATGTCACGTGAGTAATGTTGTCGTCCCTTTAACAGCTCACGACGTACGATCCGTGACGGAAAAACAGAGCTTAATAAGAAAAGTGGCCCGAAACTGATGAAAACGTTCAATTTTGGGTTCCAAAAAGGGCACATCGAGCAAGCTAGCTGCCCCGTCTTAGAGCTCTCAGAGAACTTTCCAACGGTATGCTGTGCGCCGCGTAAGTCCTTACGGATCAAAAGTTATAGGCACCGCAGCGACAGAGACTTGGTCACAAGCCCTACGCCCTCGGTTTGTGGGCCCAGCCTCCACGTGAAGCGAAGTTGTGTTGCCCAACGTGTCTTGGGATTCGTTAATAGAAATGTGGTGCATAGAGTATCTTGGCAACCCTAACCGGAGGAAAAAAAATTGAAAAGGGGGGTGGAACACGAGGACTTCCCAAGGGGTCACCCATCCTAGTACTACTCTCGGCCAAGCACGCTTAACTTCAGAGTTCTGATGGGATCCGGTGCATTAGTGCTGGTGTGATCGCACCCATCATGTTGGGGGTAGAATTCCTTTTTGTGTTAAAGGTTCACAGTCCCAGCCTAGAGAGATGGCCCATTCAGAAGGCCCAATGGGCTTAACAACAACCCATCTGCTTCGACAACGTAGCATCCTCGCAAGACGTGTTATCAACGCATTGTAGGGCCTTCTAATGTCCCGTGAGTAAGGTTGTCATCCTTTTAACAGCTCACGACGTACGATCCGGGATGGAAAAACAGAGCTAAATAAGAAAAGTAGCCCGAAACTGATGAAAACGATCAATTTTGGGCTCCAAAAAGGGCACAACGAGCATCCTAGCTGCCCCCATCGTAGAGCTCTCAAAGAGCTTTCCAACGGTATGCTGTGCGCCGCGTAACTCCTTACGGATCAAAAGTTATGGGCACCGGAGCGACAGAGACTTGGTCACGCGCCCTACGCCCTCGGTCAGCCTCCACGTGAAGCGAAGTTGTCTTGCCCAAGGTGCCGTGGGATTCGATAATTGAAATGTGGTGGATAAAGTATCTTGGCAACCCTAACGGGAGGAAAAAAAATTAAAAAGGGAGTGCAACACGGGGACTTCCCAGGGGGTCACCCATCCTAGTACTACTCTCGCCCAAGCACGCTTAACTTCGGAGTTCTGATGGGATCCGGTGCATTAGTGCTGGTGTGATCGCACCCGTCATGTTTGGGGTAGAATTCCTTTTTGTGTTGTAGGTTCACACTCCCAGTCTAGAGAGATGGTCCATTCAGAAGGCCCAATGGGCTTAACAACAACCCATCCGCTTCAACAACGCAGCATCCTCGCAAGACGTGATATCGACGCATTGTAGGGCGCTCTAATGTCCCGTGAGTAAGGTTGTCATCCTTTTAACAGCTCACGACGTACGATCCGGGATGGAAAAACAGAGCTTAATAAGAAAAATGGCCCGAAACTAATGAAAACGTTCGATTTTGGGCTCCAAAAAGGGTATAGTGAGCAAGCTAGCTGCCCCCGTCGTAGAGCTCTTAGAGATCTTTCCCACGGTATGCTGTGCGCCGCGTAACTCCTTACGAATCAAAAGTTATGGGCACCGGAGCGATGGAGACCTGGTCATAAGCCCTACGCCCTCGGTTTGCGGGCCCAGCCTCCACGTGAAGCGAAGTTGCTTGCCCAAGGTGTCGTGGAATTCGACAATAGAAATATGGTGGATAAAGTATCTTGGCAACCCTAACCGGAGGAAAAACAATTGAAAAGGGAGGTGCAACACGAGGACTTCCCAGGGGGTCACCCATCGTAGTACTATTCTCGCCCAAGCACGCTTAACTTCGGAGTTCTGATGGGATCCGGTGCATTAGTGCTGGTATGATCGCACCTGTCATTGTGGGGGGAGAATTTCTTTTTGTGTTAACGGTTGACAGTCCCAACCTAGAGAGATGTCCCATTCAGAAAGCCCAATGGGCTTAACAACAACCCATCTGCTGCAACAACGCAGCATCCTCGCAAGACGTGATATCGATGCATTGTTGGGCCCTCTAATGTCCCGCAAGTAAGGTTGTCATCCTTTTAACAGCTCACGACGTACGATCAGGGATGGAAAAACAGAGCTTAATAAGAAAACTGACCCGAAACTGATGAAAACGTTCGATTTTGGGCTCCAAAAAGGGCACAGCGAGCAAGTTGGTTGCCCCCGTCTTAGAGGTCTTAGAGAGCTTCCCAACGGTATGCTGTGCGCCCCGTAACTCCTTACGGATCAAAAGTTATGGGCACCATAGCGACGGAGACCTTGTCACAAGTCCTACGCCCTGGGTTTGCGGGCCCAGCCTCCACGTGAAGCGAAGTTGTCTTGCCCAAGGTGCCGTGGGATTCGACAATATAAATATGGTGGATAAAGTATCTTGGCAACCCTAACCGGAGGAAAAAAAATTGAAAAGGGGGGTGCAACATGAGGACTTCCTATGGGGTCACCCATCCTAGTACTACTCTCGCCCAAGCACGCTTAACTTCGGAGTTCTGATGGGATCCGGTGCATTAGTGCTGGAATGATCGCACCCGTCATTGTCGGGGGAGAATTCCTTTTTATGTTAACGGTTGACAGTCCCAGCCTAGAGAGATGTCCCATTTAGAAAGCCCAATGGGCTTAACAACAACCCATCCGCTTCAACAACGCCGCATCCTCGCAAGACGTGATATCGATGCATTTTAGGGCCCTCTAATGTCCTGCGAGTAAGGTTATCGCCCTTTTAACAGCTCACGACGTACGATCCGAGACGGAAAAACAGAGCTTAATAAGAAATGTGGCCCAAAACTGATGAAAACGTTCGATTTTGGGCTCCAAAAAGGGCACAACGAGCAAGCTTATTGCCCCCGTCATAGAGCTCTCGGAGAGCTTTCCAACGGTATGATGTGCGCCGCGTAACTCCTTACAGATCAAAATTTATGGGCACCATAGCGACGTAGACCTGGTCACAAGCCCTACCACCTCGGTTTGCCGACCCAGCCTCCACGTGAAGCGAAATTGTCTTTCACAAGGTGTTGTGGGATTCGACAATAGAAATGTGGTGGATAAAGTATCTTGGCAACCCTAACCGGAGGAAAAAAAATTGAAAAGGGGGGTGCAACACGAGGACTTCCCAGGGGGTCGCCCATCCTAGTACTACTCTCGCCCGAGCACGCTTAACTTCGAAGTTCTGATGGGATCCGGTGCATTGGTGCTGGTATGATCGCACCCGTCATGTTGGGGGTAGAATTCCTTTTTGTGTTAACGTTTCACAGTCCCAGCCTAGAAAGATGGCCCATTCAGAAGGCCCAATGGGCTTAACAACCACCCATCCGCTTCAACAACGTAGCATCCTCGCAAGACGTGATATCGACGCATTGTAGGGCCCTCTAATGTCCCGCGAGTAAGGTTGTCGTCCTTTTAACAGCTCACGACGTACGATCCGGGACGAAAAAATAGAGCTTAATAAGAAAAGTGGCCCGAAACTGATGAAAACGTTCCATTTTGGGTTCCAAAAAGGGCACATCAAGCAAGCTGCTGCCCCAGTCGTAGAGCTCTCGGAGAGCTTTCCAACGGTATGCTGTGTGCCGCGTAACTCCTTATGGATCAAAAGTTATGGGCACTGGAGCGACGGAGACCTGGTCACTAGCCCTACGCCCTCGGTTTGCTGGCCCAGCCTCCACGTGAAGCGAAGTTGTCTTGCCCAAGGTGCCGTGGGTTTCAACAATAGAAATGCGGTCGATAAAGTATCTTGGCAACCCTAACCGGAGGAAAAAAAATTGAAAATGGGGGTGCAACACAAGGACTTCCCATGGGGTCACCCATCCTAGTACTACTCTCGTCCAAGCACGCCTAACTTCGGAGTTCTGACGGGATCCAGTGCATTAGTGCTGGTATGATCGCACCCGGCATGGTGGGGGTAGAATTCCTTTTTGTGTTAACGGTTCACAGTCCCAGCCTAGTGAGATGGCATATTCAGAAGGCCCAATGGGCTTAACAACAACCCATCCGCTTCAACAACGCAGCATCCTCGCAAGACGTGATATCGATGCATTGTACGGCCCTCTAATGTCCCGCGAGTACGGTTGTCGTCCTTTTAACAGCTCACGACGTACGATCCGGGACTAAAAAACAGAGCTTAATAAGAAAAGTGGCCCGAAAATTATGAAAAGGTTCGATTTTGGGCTCCAAAACGCAGTAAGCTAGCTTGCTGCCCACGTCGTAGAGATCTCGGAGAGATTTCCAACGGTATGCTATGCGCCGCGTAACTCTTTACGGATCAAAAGTTATGGGCACCGGAGCGACAGATACTTGGTCACAAGCCCTATGCCCTTTTTTTGTGGGCCCAGCCTCCACGTGAAGCGAAGTTGTCTTGCCCAAGGTGCCGTGGGATTCGATATTAGAAATGTGGTGGATAAAGTATCTTGGCAACCCTAACCGGAGGAAAAAAAATTGAAAAGGGGAGTGCAACACGAGGACTTCCCAGGGGGTCACCCATCCTAGTACTACTCTCGCCCAAGCACGCTTAACTTCGGAGTTCTGATAGGATCCAGTGCATTAGTGCTAGTATGATCGCAACCGTTGTGTTGACGGCACAATTCCTTTATCTATTAACGGTTCACAGTCCCAGCCTAGAGAGATTGCCCATTCAGAAGGCCCAATGGGCTTAACAACAACCCATCCGCTTTAACAACGGAGCATCCTCGCAAGACGTGATATCGATGCGTTGTAGGGCCCTCTAATTTCCCTCGAGTAAGGTTGTCATCCTTTTAACAACTCACGATGTACGATTCGGGAAGGAAAAACAAAGCAAAATTAGAAAAGTGGCCCGAAACTGATGAAAATGTTCAATTTTGGGCTCCAAAAAAGGGCAAAGCGAGCAAGCAGGCTGCCCCGATCGTAGAGCTCTCGGAGGGCTTTCCAACGGTATGCTGTGCGCCACGAAACTCCTTACGGATCAAAAGTTATGGGCACCGGAGCGACGGAGACCTGGTCACAAGCCCTACGCTCTCGGCTTGCGGGCCTAGCCTCCACGTGAAGCGTAATTGTCTTGCCCAAGGTGCCGTGGTATTCGACAATAGAAATGTGGTGGATAAAGTATCTTAGCAACCCTAACCGGAGGAACAAAAATTGAAAAGGGCGGTGCAACACGAGGACTTCCCACGGGGTGACCCATCTTAGTACTACTCTCGCCGAAACACGCTTAACTTCGGAGTTCTGATGGGATCCAGTGCATTAGTGCTGGTATGATCGCACCCGTCATGGTGGGGGTAGAATTCCTTTTTGTGTTAATGGTTCACAGTCCCAGCATAGAGAGATGGCCCATTCAGAAGGCCCAATGGGCTTAACAACAACTCATCCGCTTCAACAACGTAGTATCCTCGCAAGACGTGATATCGACGCATTGTAGGGCGCTCTAATATCCCGCGCGTAAGGTTTTCGTCCTTTTAATTGCTCACGACATTCGATCCGGGACCGAAAAACAGAGCTTAAAAAGAAAATTGGCCCGAAACTGATGAAAACGTTCAGTTTTGGGCTCCAAAAAGGGCCAACCGAGCAAGCTTGCTGCCCCCGTCGTAGAGCTCTCGGAGAGCATTCCAACGGTATGTTGTGCGCCGCGTAACTCCTTACGAATCAAAATTTATGGGCACCGGAGCGACGGAGACCTGGTCACAAGCCCAACGCCCTCGGTATGCGGGCCCAGCCTCCACGTGAAGCGAAGTTATCTTGCCTAAGGTGTCGTTGGATTCGACAATAGAAATGTAGTCGATAAAGTATCTTGGCAACCCAAACCGGAGGAAAAAAAATTGAAAAGGGGGGGCTACACGAGAACTTCCCAAGGGGTCACCCATCCTAGTACTACTCTCGCACAAGCACGCTTAACTTTGGAGTTCTGATAGGATCCGGTGCATTAGTGCTGGTATGATCGAACCCGTCATGGTGGGGGCAGAATTTCTTTTTGTGTTAACGGTTCACAGTCCCAGCCTAGAGAGATGGCCGATTCAGAAGGCCCAATGGGCTTAACAACAACACATCCGCTTCAACAATGCAGCATCCTCGCAAAACGTGATATCGACGCATTGTAGGGCCCTCTAATGTCCCACGAGTATGGTTGTCGTCCTTTTAACAGCTCACGACGTTTGATCCGGGCCAGAAAAACATCTCTTAATAAGAAAAGTGGCCCAAAACTGATGAAAATGTTCTATTTTGGGCTCCAAAAAGGGCACAGCGAGCAAGCTCGCTGCCCCCGTCATAGAGCTCTCGAAGAGCTTTCCAATGGTATGTTGTGCGCCGCGTAACACCTTACGTATCAAAATTTATGGGCCCCGGAGCGACAGAGACTTGGTCACAAGCCCTACGCCCTCGGTTTGCGGGCCTAGCCTCCACGTGAAGCGAAGTTTTCTTGCCCAAGGTGCTGTGGGATTCGACAATAGAAATGTGGTGGATAAAGTATCTTGGCAACCCTAACTGGAAGAAAAAAAATTGAAAAGGGGGGTGCAACACGAGGACTTCCCAGCGGGTCACCCATCCTAGAACTACTCTCGCCGAAGCACGCTTAACTTCGGAGTTCTGCTGGGATCCGGTGCATTAGTGCTGTTATGATCGCACCCGTCATGTTGGGGGTAGAATTCTTTTTTGTGTTAACGGTTCACAGTCCCACCCTAGAAAGATGCCCCATTCGGAAGGCCCAATGGGCTTAACAACAACCCATCCGCTTCAACAACGCAGCATCCTCGTAAGACATGATATCGATGCATTTTAGGGCCCTCTAATGTCTCGCGAGCAAGGTTGTCGTCCTTTTAACAGCTCACGACGTACGATCCGGGACAGAAAAACAGAGCTTAATATGAAAAGTTGCCCGAAAATGATGAAAACGATCGATTTTGGACTCCAAAAAGGGCAAAGCAAGAAAGCTTGCCGCCCCGATCGTAGAACTCTCGGAGAGCTTTCCAACGGTATGCTGTGCGCCGCGTAACTCCTTACGGATCAAAAGTTATGGGCACCGGAGCGACGGAGACCTGGTCACAAGCCCTACGCCGTCGGTTTGCGGGCCCAGCCTCTACATGAAGCGAAGTTGTCTTGCCCAAGGTGCCATGGGAATCGACAATAGAAATGTGGTGGATAAAGTATCTTGGCAACCCTAACCGGAGTAAAAAAAATTGAAAAGTGGGGTGCAACACGAGGACTTCCCATGGGGTGACCCATCATATTACTACTCTCGTACAAGCACGCTTAACTTCGAAGTTCTGATGGGATCCGGTGCATTAGTACTGGTATGATCGCATCCGTCGTGATGGGGGTAGAATTCCTTTTTGTGTTAACGGGTCACAGTCCCAGCCTAGAGAGATGGCCCATTCAGAAGGCCCAATGGGCTTAACAACAACCCATCCGCTTCAACAACGCATCATCCTCGCAAGACGTGATATCGACGCATTGTAGTGCCCTCTAATATCCCGTGATTAAGGTTGTTGTCCTTTTAACAGCTCACGACGTACGATCCGGGACTGAAAAACAGAGCTTAATAAGAAAAGTGGCACAAAACTGATGAAAACGTTCGATTTTTGGCTCCAAAAAGGGCACAGCAAGCAAGCTTGCTATCGTCGTCGTAGAGCTCTCGGAGAGCTTTCCAACGGTATGTTGTGCGCCGTGTAACTTCTTACGGATCAAAAGTTATGGGCACCGGAGCGACGGAGACCTGGTCACAAGCCCTACGCCCTCGGTTTGCGGGCCCAGCCTCCACATGAAGCGAAGTTGTCTTGCCCAAGGTGCCGTGGGATTCGACAATAGAAATGTGGTGGATAAAGTATCTTGGCAACCCTAACCGGAGGAAAAAAAATTGAAAAGGGGGGTGCAACACGAGGACTTCCCAAGGGGTCACCCATCCTAGTACAACTCTCGCCCAAGCACGCTTAACTTCGGAGTTCTGATAGGATCCAGTGCATTAGTCCTGCTATGATCGCAACCGTCATGTTGAAGGCACAATTCCTTTATGTGTTAACGGTTCACAGTCCCAGCCTAGAGAGATTGCCCATTCAGAAGGCCCAATGGGCTTAACAACAACCTATCCGCTTTAACAACGCAGCATCCTCGCAAGACGTGATATCGATGCTATGTAGGGCCCTCTAATGTCTCTCGTGTAAGGTTGTCGTCCTTTTAACAGCTCACGATGTACGATCCGGGAAGGAAAAACAGAGCAAAATCAGAAAAGTGGCCCGAAACTGATGAAAACGTTCGATTTTGGGCTCCAAAAAAGGGCAAAGCAAGCAAGCTGGCTGCCCCCATCGTAGAGCTCTCAGAGAGCATTCCAACGGTATGCTGTGCGCCACGTAACTCCTTACGGATCAAAAGTTATGGGCACCGGAGCGACGGAGACCTGGTCACAAGCCCTACGCCCTCGGTTTGTGGGCCCAGCTTCCACGTGAAGCGAAATTGTCTTGCCCAAGGTGCCGTGGGATTCGACAATAGAAATGTGGTCGATAAAGTAACCTGGCAACCCTAACCGGAGGAAAAAAAATTGAAAAGGGGGGTACAACACGAGGACTTCTAGGGCGTCACCAATCCTAGTACTACTATCGCCCAAGCACGCTTAACTTCGGAGTTCTGATGGGATCCGGTTCATTAGTGCTGGTATGATCGCACATGTCATGGTCGGGGTAGAATTCCTTTTTGTGTTAACGGTTCACAGTCCCAGCCTAGAGAGATGGCCCATTCAAAAGGCCCAATGGGTTTAACAACAACCCATCCACTTCAACAACGTAGCATCCTCGCAAGACGTGATATCGACGTATTGTAGGGCCCACTAATATCCCACGAGTAAGGTTGTCGTCCTTTTAACAGCTCACGACGTTCGATCCGGGACGAAAAAACAGAGTTTACTAAGAAAAGTGGCCCGAAACTAATGAAAATGTTCGATTTTGGGCTCCAAAAAGGGTACAGCGAGCAAGCTTTCTCTCCTCGTCGTAGAGCTCTCGGAGAGCTTTCCAACGGTATGTTGTGCGCCGCGTAACTTCTTACGGATCAAAAGTTATGGGCACCGGAGCGACGGAGACTTGGTCATGAGCCCTACGCCCTGGGTTTGCGGGCCCAGCCTCCACATGAAGCGAAGTTGTCTATTCCAGGGTGCCGTGGGATTCGATAATAGAAATGTGGTGGATAAAGTATCTTGGCAACCCTAACCGGAGGAAAAAAATTGAAAAGGGGAGTGCAACACGAGGACTTCCCAGGGGGTCACCCATCCTAGGTCTACTCTCGCCCAAGCACACTTAACTTCAGTGTTCTGAAAGGATCTAGTGCATTAGTGCTGGTATGATCTCAACCGTCATGTTGATGACACAATTCTTTTATGTGTTAACGATTCACAATCCCAGCCTAGAGAGATTGCCCATTCAGAAGGCCCAATGGGCTTAACAACAACCCATCCGCTTTAAGAACGCAGCATCCTCGCAAGAAGTGATATCGATGTGTTGTAGGGCCCTCTAATGTCCCTCTAGTAAGGTTGTCGTCCTTTTAATAGCTCACGATATACGATTCGGGAAGGAAAAACATAGCAAAACTAGAAAAGTGGCCCGAAATTGATGAAAACGTTTGATTTTGGGCTCCAAAAAAGGGCACAACGAGCAAGCTGGCTGCCCCCATCGTAGAGCTCTAGGAGAGCTTTCCAACGGTATGCTGTGCGCCACGTAACTCCTTACAGATCAAAAGTTATGTGCACCGGAGCGACGGAGACCTAGTCACAAGCCCTACACCCTCGGTTTGCGGGCCCAGCCTCCACGTGAAGCGAAATTGCCTTGCCCAAGGTGCCGTGGGATTCGACAATAGAATGTAGTGGATAAAGTATCTTGGCAACCCTAACCGGAGGAAAAAAAATTGAAAAGGGGGGTGCAACACGAGGACTTCCAAGGGGTCAACCATCCTAGTACTACTCTCGCCAAAGCACGCTTAACTTCGGAGTACTAATGGGATCCGGTGCATTAGTGCTGGTATGATCGCACACGTCATGGTAGGGGTAGAATTCCTTTTTGTGTTAACTGTTCAATGTTCACACTCTCGGAGAGCTTTCCAACGGTATGCTGTGCGCCACGTAACTCCTTACGGATCTAAAGTTATGGGCACCGGTGCGACTAAGACCGGGTCACAAGCCCTACGCCCTCGGTTTGCTGGCCTAGCCTCCACGTGAAGCGAAATTTTCTTGCCCAAGGTGCCGTGGGATTTGACAATAGAAATGTGGTGGATAAAGTATCTTGGCAACCCTAACCGGAGGAAAAAAAATTGAAAAGGAGGGTACAACACGAGGACTTCCAAGGGGTCAACCATCCTAGTGCTACTCTCGCCAAAGCACGCTTAACTTCGCAGTTCTAATGGGATCCGGTGCATTAGTGCTGGTATGATCTCACACATCATGGTAGGGGTAGAATTCCTTTTTGTGTTAACTGTTCACTGTTCACACTCTCGGAGAGCTTTCCAACGGTATGCTGTGCGCCACGTAACTCCTTACGGATCTAAAGTTATGGGTACTGGAGCGACTGAGACCTGGTCACAAGCCTTACGCCCTCGGTTTACGGGCCCAGCCTCCACGTGAAGCGAAATTGTCTTGCCCAAGGTGCCGTGGGATTTGACAATAGAAATGTGGTGGATAAAGTATCTTGCCAACCCTAACCAGAGGAAAAAAATTGAAAAGGAGGGTGCAACACGAGGACTTCCACGGGGTCAACCATCCTATTGCTACTCTCGCCCAAGCACGCTTAACTTCGGAGTTCTGATGGGATCCGGTGCATTAGTGCTGGTATTATCGCACACATCATGGTAGCGGTAGAATTCCTTTTTGTGTTAACTGTTCACAGTCCTAGGCTAGAGAGATGGCCCATTCAGAAGGCCCAATGGGCTTAACAACAACCCATCCGCTTCAACAACGTAGCACCCTTGCAAGACGTGATATCGACGCATTGTAGGGCCCTCTAATATCCCGCGAGTAAGGTTGTCGTCCTTTTAACAGCTCACGACGTTCGATCCGGGACGAAAAAACATAGCTTGATAAGAAAAATGGCCCGAAACTGATGAAAAAGTTTGATTTTGGGCTCCAAAAAGGGCACAGCGAGCATGCTCGCTGCCCCTGTAGTAGAACTCTCGGAGAGCTTTCCAACGGTATGTTGTGCGCCGCGTAACTCCTTACGGATCAAAAGTTATGGGCACCGGAGCGACGGAGACCTGGTCACAAGCCCTACGCCGTCGGTTTGCGAGCCCAGCCTCCACATGAAGTGAAGTTGTCTTGCCGAAGGTGCCGTGGGATTCGACAATAGAAATGTGGTGGATAAAGTATCTTGGCAACCCTAACCGGAGCAAAAAAAATTGAAAAGTGGGGTGCAACACGAGGACTTCCCATGGGGTGACCCATCCTAGTACTACTCTCGCCCAAGCACGCTTAACTTCGAATTTCTGATGGGATCCGGTGCATTAGTGCTGTTATGATCGCACCCGTCATGGTGGGGGTAGAATTCCTTTTTGTGTTAACGGTTCACAGTCCCAGCCTAGAGAGATGACCCATTCAGAAGGCCCAATGGGCTTAACAACAACCCATCCGCTTCAACAACGCATCATCCTCGCAAGACGTGATATCGACGCATTGTAGGGCCCTCTAATATCCCACGAGTAAGGTTGTCGTCCTTTTCATAGCTCACGACGTACGATCCGGGATCGAAAAAATAGAGCTTAATAAGAAAAGTGGCTCAAAACTGATGAAAACGTTCGATTTTGGGCTCCAAAAAGGGCACAGCGAGCAAGCTTGATATCCTCATCGTAGACCACTCGGAGAGCTTTCCAACGGTGTGTTGTGCGCCGCGTAACTTCTTACGGATCAAAAGTTATGGGCATCGGAGCGACGGAGACCTGGTCATAAGCCCTACGCGCACGGTTTGCGGGCCCAGCCTCCACGTGAAGCGAAGTTGTCTTGCCCAAGGTGCCGTGGGATTCGATAATAGAAATGTGGTGGATAAAGTATCTTGGCAACCCTAACCGAAGGAAAAAAAATCGAAAAGGGGAGTGCAACACGAGGACTTCCCAGGGGGTCACCCATTCTAGTACTACTCTCGCCGAAGCACGCTTAACTTCGGAGTTCTGATATGATCCAGTGCATTAGTGCGGGTACGATCGCAACCGTCATGTTGATGGCACAATTCTTTTATGTGTTAACGGTTCACAGTCCCAGCCTAGAGAGATTGCCCATTCAGAAGGCCCAATGGGCTTAACAACAACCCATCGGCTTTAACAACGCAGCATCCTCGCAAGACGTGATATCGATGCATTGTAGGGCCCTCTAATGTCCCTCGAGTAAGGTTGTCGTCCTTTTAACAGCTCACGATGTATGATCCGGGAAGGAAAAACAGAGCAAAATTAGAAAAGTGGCCCGAAACTAATGAAAATGTTCAATTTTGGGCTCCAAAAAAGGGCAGAGCGAGCAAGCTGGCTGCCCCCATTGTAGAGCTCTTGGAGAGCTTTCCAACGGTATGATGTGCGCCACGTAACTCCTTACGGATAAAAAGTTATGGGCACAGGAGTGACGGAGACCTGGTCACAAGCCCTACGCCCTCGGTCTGCGGGCCCAGCCTCCACGTGAAGCGAAATTGTCTTGCCTAAGGTGCCGTGGGATTCGACAATAGAAATGTGGTGGATAAAGTATCTTGGCTACCCTAACCGGAGGACATAAAATTGAAAAGAGGGGTGCAACACGAGGACTTCCCAGGGGGTCACCCACCCTAGTACTACTCTCGCCCAAGCACACATAACTTCGGAGTTCTGATGGGATCCGGTGCATTAGTGCTGGTATGATCGCACACGTCATGGTGGGGGTAGAATTCCTTTTTGTGTTAACTGTTCACAGTCCCAGCCTAGAGAGATGGCCCATTCAAAAGGCCCAATGGGCTTAACAATAACCCATCCGCTTCAACAAAGTAGCATCCTCGCAAGACGTGATATCGACGCATTGTAGGGCCCTCTAATATCCCGCGAGTAAGGTTGTCATCCTTTTAATAGCTCATGACGTTCGATCCGGGACTGAAAAACAGAGCTTAATAAGAAAAGTGGCCCGAAACTGATAAAAATTTACGATTTTGGGCTACAAAAAGGGCACAGCGAGGAAGCTTGCTGCCCCCGTCGTAGAGCTCTCGGAGAGCTTTCCAACGGTATGTTGTGCGCCGCGTAACTCCTTACGGATCAAAATTTATGGGCACCAGCGCGACGGAGACCTGGTCACAAGCCCTACGCCCCCAGTTTGCTGGCCCAGCCTCCACGTGAAGCGAAGTTGTCTTGCCTAAGGTGTCGTTGGATTCGACAATAGAAATTTAGTGGATAAAATTTCTTGGCAACCCTAACCGGAGGAAAAAAAATTGAAAATCGGGGGCAACACGAGTGCTTCCCAGGGGGTCACCCATCCTAGTACTACTCTCGCACAAGCACGCTTAACTTTGGAGTTCTGATGGGATCCGGTGCATTAGTGCTGGTATGATCGAACCCGTCATGGTGAGGGCAGAATTCCTTTTTGTGTTAAACGTTCACAGTCCCAGCCTAGAGACATGGCCCATTTAGAAGGCCCAATGGGCTTAACAACAACCCATCCGCTTCAACAACGCAGCAACCTCGCAAGACGTGATATCGACGTATTGTAGGGCCCTCTAATGTCCCGCGAGTAAGGTTGTCATCCTTTTAACAGCTCACGACGTTCGATCTAGGACAGAAAAACAGAGCTTAATAAGAAAAGTGGCCCAAAACTGATGAAAACGTTCGATTTTGGGCTTCAAAAAGGGCAACGCGAGCAAGCTCGCTGCCCCCATCGTAGAGCTCTGGGAGAGCTTTCCAACGGTATGTTGTGCACCGCGTAACTCCTTACGGATCAAAAGTTATGGGCACCGGAGCAACGGAGACCTGGTCACAAGCCCTATGCCCTTGGTTTGCGGGCCCAGCCTCCACGTGAAGCGAAGTTGTCTTGCCCAAGGTGCCATGGGATTCAACAATAGAAATGTGGTGGATAAAGTATCTTGGCAATCCTAACCGGAGGAAAAAAAATTGAAAAGGGGGTGCAACACGAGTTCTTCCTAGGGGGTCACCCATCCTAGTACTACTCTCGCCCAAGCACGCTTAACGTCGGAGTTCTGATGGGATCCGGTGCATTAGTACTGTAATGATCGCACCCATCATGTTGGGGGTAGAATTCCTTTTTGTGTTAACGGTTCACAGTTCCAGCCTAGAAAGATGGCCCATTCAGAAGGCCCAATGGGTTTAACAATAACCCATCCGCTTCAACAACGTAGCATCCTCGCAAGACGTGCTACCGACGCAATGTAGGGCCCTCTAATATCCCACGAGTAAGGTTGTCGTCCTTTTAACAGCTCATGACGTATGATCCGGGATCGAAAAAACAGAGCTTAATAAGAAAAGTGGCTCGAAACTGATGAAAATGTTCGATTTTGGGCTCCAAAAAGGGCACGGCGAGCAAGCTGGCTGCCCTCGTCGTAGAGCTCTAGGAGAGCTTTCCAATGGTATGTTGTGCGCCCCGTAACTCCTTACGTATCAAAAGTTATGGGTACCGGAGCGACGGAGACCAGGTCACAAGCCCTACGCCCTCGGTTTGCGGGCCCAGCCTCCACATGAAGCGAAGTTGTCTTGACCAAGGTGCCATGAGATTCGACAAAAGAAATGTGGTGGATAAAGTATCTTGGCAACCCTAACCGGAGTAAAAAAAAATGAAAATGGGGGTGCAACACGAGGACTTCCCATGGGGTCACCCATCCTAGTACTACTCTCGCCCCAGCACGCTTAACTTCGGAGTTCTGATGGGATCCGGTGCATTAGTGCGGGTATGATCGCACCCGTCATGGTGGGGGTAGAATTCCTTTTTGTGTTAACGGTTCACAGTCCCAGCCTAGAGAGATGGCCTATTCAGAAGGCCTAATGGCCTTACCAACAACTCATCCACTTCAACAACGTAGTAACCTCGCAAGACGTGATATCGACGCATTGTAGGGCCCTCGAATGTCCCGCGAGTAAGGTTGTCGTCCTTTTAACAGCTCACGACGTACGATCCGGGATCGAAAAACAGAGCTTAATAAGAAAAGTGGCCCGAAACTGATGAAAACGTTCGATTTTGGGCTCCAAAAAGGGCACAGCGAGCAAGCTTGTTGCCCCCGTCATAGAGCTCTCGGAGAGCTTTCCAACGGTATGCTGTGCGCCGTGTAACTCCTTACGGATCAAAAGTTATGGGCACCGGAGCGACGGAGACCTGGTCACAAGCCCTACGGCCTCGGTTTGCGGGCCCAGCCTCCACGTGAAGCGAAGTTGTCTTACCCAAGGTGCCGTGGGATTCGACAATAGAAATGTGGTGGATAAACTATCTTGGCAACTCTAACCGGAGTAAAAAAAATTGAAAATGGGGGTGCAACACGAGGACTTCCCATGGGGTCACACATCCTAGTACTACTCTCGCCCAAGCACACGCTTAACTTCGGAGTTCTGATGGGATCCGGTGCATTAGTGCTGGTATGATCGCACACGTCATGGTGGGGGTAGAATTCCTTTTTGTGTTAACGGTTCACAATCCCAGCCTAGAGAGATGGCCCATTCAGAAGGCCCAATGGGCTTAACAACAACCCATCCGCTTCAACAACGTAGCATCCTCCCAAGACGTGATATCGACGCATTGTAGGTTCCTCTAATATCCCGCGAGTAAGGTTGTCGTCCTTTTAACAGCTCACAACGTTCGATCCGCGACGGAAAAACAGAGCTTAATAAGAAAAGTGGCCCGAAACTGATGAAAATTTTCGATTTTGGGCTCCAAAAAGGGCACAGCAAGGAAGCTTGCTGCCCCCATCGTAGAGCTCTCGGAGAGCTTTCCAACGGTATGTTGTGCGCCGCGTAACTCCTTACGGATCAAAATTTATGGGCACCAGAGCGACGGAGACCTGGTCACAAGCCCTACGCCCTCGGTTTGCTAGCCCAGCCTCCACGTGAAGCGAAGTTGTCTTGCCTAAGTTGCCGTTGGATTCGACAATAGAAATGTAGTGGATAAAATATCTTGGCAACCCTAACCGGAGGAAAAAAATTTGAAAATGGGGGGCAACACGAGGGCTTCCCAGGGGGTCACCCATCCTAGTACTACTCTCGCACAAGCACGCTTAACTTTGGAGTTCTGATGGGATTCGGTGCATTAGTGCTGGTATGATCGAACCAGTCATGGTGGGGGCAGAATTCCTTTTTGTGTTAACGGTTCACAGTCCCAGCCTAGAGAGATGGCCCATTCAGAAGGCCCAATGGGCTTAACAACAACCCATCCGCTTCAACAACGTAGCAACCTCGCAAGACGTGATATCGACGTATTGTAGGGTCCTTTAATGTCCCGCGAGTAAGGTTGTTATCCTTTTAACAGCTCACGACGTTCGATCCAGGACAGAAAAACAGAGCTTAATAAGAAAAGTGGCCCGAAACTGATGAAAATGTTCGATTTTGGGCTTCAAAAAGGGCACAACGAGTAAGTTTGCTGCCCCCGTCGTAGAGCTCTCGGAGAGCTTTCCAACGGTATGTTGTGCACCGCGTAACTCCTTACGGATCAAAAGTTATGGGCACCGGAGCAACGGAGACTTGGTCACAAGCCCTATGCCATCGGTTTGCGGGCGCAGCCTTCACGTGAAGCGAAGTTGTCTTGCCCAAGGTGCCATGGGATTCGACAATAGAAATGTGGTGGATAAAGTATCTTGGCAACCCTAACCGGAGGAAAAAAAATTGAAAAAGGGGGTGCAACACGAGGACTTCCTAGGGGGTCACCCATCCTAGTACTACTCTCGCCCAAGCACGCTTAACGTCGGAGTTCTGATGGGATCCGGTGCATTAGTGCTGTTATGATCACACCCGTCATGTTGGGGGTAGAATTCCTTTTTGTGTTAACGGTTCACAGTTCCAGCCTAGAAAGATGGCCCATTCAGAAGGCCCAATGGGCTTAACAATAACCCATCCGCTTCAACAACGCAGCATCCTCGCAAGACGTGATATCGACGCAATGTAGGGCCCTCTAATATCCCACGAGTAAGGTTGTCGTCCTTTTAACAGCTCACGATGTACGATCCGGGATCGGAAAAACAGAGCTTAATTAGAAAAGTGGCTCGAAACTGATGAAAATGTTCAATTTTGGGCTCCAAAAAGGGCACGGCGAGCAAGCTGGCTGCCCCCGTCGTAGAGCTCTAGGAGAGGTCTCCAATGGTATGTTGTGTGCCACGTAACTCCTTACGGATCAAAAGTTATGGGCACCGGAGCGAAGGAGACCTGGTCACAAGCACTACGCCGTCGGTTTGCGGGCCCAGCCTCCACATTAAGCTAAGTTGTCTTGCCCAAGGTGCCATGAGATTCGACAATAGAAATGTGGTGGATAAATTATCTTGGCAACCCTAACCGGAGTAAAAAAAATTGAAAATGGGGGTGCAACACGAGGACTTCCCATGGGGTCACCCATCCTAGTACTATTCTCGCCCAAGCACGCTTAACTTCGGAGTTCTGATGGGATCCGGTGCATTAGTGCTGGAATAATCGCACCAGTCATGGTGGGGGTAGAATTCCTTTTTGTGTTAACGGTTCACAGTCCCAGCCTAGAGAGATGGCCCATTCAGAAGGCCCAATGGGCTTAACAACAACCCATCCGCTTCAACAACGCAGCATCCTCGCAAGACGTGATATTGACGCAGTGTAGGGCCCCCTAATGTCTCGCGAGTAAGGTTGTCGTCCTTTTAACAGCTCACGACGTACGATCCGGGATCGAAAAACAGAGATTAATAATAAAAGTGGACCGAAACTAATGAAAACGTTCGATTTTGGGCTCCAAAAATGGCACAGCAAGCTAGCTTGCTGCTCCAGTCGTAGAGCTCTTAGAGAGCTTTCCAACGGGTATGCTGTGCGCCGCGTAACTCCTTACGGATCAAAAGTTATGGGCACCGGAGCAACGGAGACCTGGTCACAAGCCCTATGCCCTCGGTTTGCAGGCCCAGCCTCCACGTGAAGCGAAGTTGTCTTGCCCAAGGTGCTGTGGGATTCGACAATAGAAATGTGGTGGATAAAGTATCTTGGCAACCCTAAACGGAGGAAAAAAAATTGAAAAGGGGGATGCAACACGAGGACTTCCCATGTGGTCACCCATCCTAGTACTACTCTCGCCCAAGCACGCTTAACTTCGGAGTTCTGATGGGATCCGGTACATTATTGTTGTTATGATCGCACCCGTCATGTTGGGGGTAGAATTCCTTTTTGTGTTAACGGTTCACAGTCCCAGCCTAGAAAGATGGCCCATTCAGAAGGCCCAATGGGCTTAACAATAACCCATCCGCTTCAACAACGCAGCATCCTCGCAAGACATGTTATCGACGCATTGTAGGGCCCTCTAATATACCACGAGTAAGGTTGTCGTCCTTTTAACAGCTCACGACGTACGATTCGGGATCGGAAAAACAGAGCTTAATAAGAAAAGTGGCTCGAAACTAATGAAAACGTTCGATTTTGGGCTCCAAAAAGGGCACGGCGAGCAAGCTGGCTGCCCCCGTTGTAGAGCTCTAGGAGTGCTTTCCAACGGTATGTTGTGCGCCGCGTAACTCCTTACGGATCAAAAGTTATGGGCACCGGAGCGACGGAGACCTGGTCACAAGCCCTACGTCCTCGGTTTGCTGGCCCAGCCTCGATGTGAAGCGAAGTTGTCTTGCCCAAGGTGCCGTGGGATTCGACAATAGAAATGTGGTGGATAAAGTATCTTGGCAACCCGAACCGAAGGAAAAAAAATTGAAAAGGGGGGTGCAACACGAGGACTTCCCAGGGGGTCACCCATCCTAGTACTACTCTCGCCCAAGCACGCCTAACTTCGGAGTTCTGATGGGATCCGGTGCATTAGTGCTATTATGATCGCACTCGTCATGGTGGGGGTAGAATTCCTTTTTGTGTTAACGGTTCACAGTCCCAGCCTAGAGAGATGGCCCATTCAGAAGGCCCAATGGGCTTAACAACAACCCATCCACTTCAACAATGTAGCATCCTCGCAAGACGTGATATCGATGCATTGTAGGGCCCTCTAATGTACCGCGAGTTAGGTTGTCGTCCTTTTAACATCTCACGACGTACGATCCGGGGCCGAAAAACAAAGCTTAATAAGAAAAGTGGCCCAAAACTGATGAAAAAGTTCGATTTTGGGCTCCAAAAAGGGTACAACGAGCAAGCTTGCTGACCCCGTCGTAGAGCTCTCGGAGAGCTTTCCAACGGTATGTTGTGTGCCGCGCAACTTCTTACGAATCAAAAGTTATGGGCACCGGAGCGACGGAGACATGGTCACAAGCCCTACACCCTCGGTTTGCGGGCCCAGCCTCCACATGAAGCGAAGTTGTCTTGCCCAAGGTGCCATGAGATTCGACAATAGAAATGTGGTGGATAAAGTATCTTGGAAACCCTAACCGGAGTAAAAAAAATTGAAAATGGGGGTGCAACACGAGGACTTCCCATGGGGTCACCCATCCTAGTACTACTCTCGCCCGAGCACGCTTAACTTCGGAGTTCTGATGGGATCCGGTGCATTAGTGCGGGTATGATCGCACCCGTCTTGGTGAGGGTAGAATTCCTTTTTGTGTTAACGGTTCACAGTCCCAGCCTAGAGAGATGGCCTATTCAAAAGGCATAATGGGCTTAACAACAACCCATCCACTTCAACAATGTAGAAACCTCGCAAGACGTGATATCGACGCTTTGTAGGGCCCTCGAATGTCCCGCAAGTAAGGTTGTCGTAATTTTAACAGCTCACGACGTACGATCCGGGACCGAAAACAGAGCTTAATAAGAAACGTGGCCCGAAACTGATGAAAATGTTTGATTTTGGGCTCCAAAAATGGCACAGCAAGCAAGCTTGTTGCCCCCGTCATAGAGCTCTCGGAGAGCTTTCCAACGGTATACTGTGCGCCGCATAACTCCTTACGGATCAAAAGTTATGGGCACCGGAGCGACGGAGACTTGATCACAAGCCCTACGCCCTCGGTTTGCGGGCCCAGCCTCCACATGAATCGATGTTGACTTGCCCAAGTTGCCGTGGGATTCGACAATAGAAATGTGCTGGATAAAGTATCTTGGCAACCCTAACCGGAGGAAAAAAATTGAAAAGGGGGTACAACACGAGGATTTCCCAAGGGGTCACCCATCCTAGTACTACTCTCGCCTAAGCACGCCTAACTTCGGAGTTCTTATGGGATCCGGTGCATTAGTGCTGGTATGATCGTACCCGTCATGGTGGGGGTAGAATTCCTTTTTTGTGTTAACGGTTCACAGTCCCAGCCTAGAGAGATGGCCCATTCAGAAGGCCCAATGGGCTTAACAACAACCCATCCGCTTCAACAATGCAGCATCCTCGCAAGACGTGATATGGATACATTGTAGGGCCCTCTAATGTCCTGCGAGTAAGGTTGTCGTCCTTTTAACAGCTCACGACGTACGATCCGGGACGGAAAAACAGAACTTAGTAAGAAAAAGGCCCGAAACTGATGAAAACGTTCGATTTTGGGCTCCAAAAAGGGCACAGAAAGCAAGCTTGCTGCCCCCGTCGTAGAGATCTTAGAGAGCTTTCCAATAGTATGCTGAGCGCCGCGTAACTCCTTACGGATCAAAAGTTATGGGCACCAGAGTGACTGAGACCTGGTTACAAGGCCTATGCCCTCGGTTTGCGGGCCCAGCCTCCATGTGAAGCGAAGTTGTCTTGCCCAAGGTGCCGTGGGATTCGATAATAGAAATGTGGTGGATAAAGTATCTTGGCAACCCTAACCGCGGAAAAAAAATTGAAAAGGGGGGTGCAACACGAGGACTTCCCAGGGGGTCACCCATCCTAGTACTACTCTCGCCCAAGCACGCTTAACTTCGGAGTTTTGATGGGATCCAGTGCATTAGTGCTGGAATGATCGCACCCGTCATGGTGGGGGTAGAATTCCTTTTTGTGTTAACGGTTCACAGTCCCAGCCTAGAGAGATGGCCCATTCAGAAGGCCCAATGGGCTTAACAACAACCCATCCGCTTCAACAACGCAGCATCCTCGCAAGACGTGATATCGACGCAGTGTAGGGCCCCCTAATATCCCACGAGTAAGGTTGTCGTCCTTTTAACAGCCCACGACGTACGATCCGGGACCGAAAAACAGAGCTTAATAATAAAAGTGGACCGAAACCAATGAAAACGTTCGATTTTGGGCTCCAAAAATGGCAAAGCAAGCTAGCTTGCTGCTCCAGTCGTAGAGCTCTCGGAGAGCTTTCCAACGGTATGCTGTGTGCGGCGTAACTTTTTACGGATCAAAAGTTATGGGCACCGGAGAGAGGGAGACCTGGTCACAAGCCCTACGCCCGCGGTTTGTAGGGCCAGCCTCCACATGAAGCGAAGTTGTCTTGCCCATGGTGCCGTGGGATTCGACAATAGAAATGTGGTGGATAAAGTATCATGGCAACCCTAACCGGAGTAAAAAAAATTGAAAAGGGGGGTGCAACACGAGCACTTCCCATGGGGTAACCCATTCTAGTACTACTCCCGCCTAAGCACGCTTAACTTCGAAGTTCTGATGGGATGTGGTGCATTAGTGCTGGTATGATCGCACCCATCATGGTGGGGGTAGAATTCCTTTTTGTGTTAACGGTTCACAGTCCCAGCCTTGAGACATGGCCTATTCAGAAGGCCAAATAGGTTTAACAACAACCCATCCGCTTCAACAACTCATCATCCACGCAAGACGTGATATCGACGGATTGTAGGGCCCTCTAATATCCCGCGAGTAAGGTTATCATCCTTTTAAAAGCTCACGACGTACGATCCAGGACGGAAAAACCGAGCTTAATAAGAAAAGTGGCCCGAAACTGATGAAGATGTTCGATTTTGGGCTCCAAAAAGCGCACAGCGAGCAAGCTTGCTGTCCTCGTCGTAGAGCTCTCGGAGAGCTTTCCAATGGTATGTTCTGCGCCGCGTAACTTCTTACGGATCAAAAGTTATGGGCACCGGAGCGACGAAGACCTGGTCAAAAGCACTACGCCCTCGGTTTGCGGGCCCAGCCTCCACGTGAAGCGAAGTTGTCTTGCCCAAGGTGCCGTGGGATTCGATAATAGAAATGTGGTGGATAAAGTATCTTGGCAACCCTAACCGGAGGAAAAAAAAATTGAAAAGGGGGGGGCAACACGAGGACTTCCCACGGGGTAACTCATCCTAGTACTACTCGCGCCCAAGAACGCTTAACTTCGGAACTCTGATGGGATCTGGTGCATTAGTGCTGGTATGATCGCAACTGTCATGTTGACGGCACAATTCCTTTATGTGTTAACGGTTCACAGTCCCAGCCTAGAGAGATTGCCCATTCAGAAGGCCTAATGGGCTTAACAACAACCCATCCGCTTTAACAACGTAGCATCCTCGCAAGACGTGATATCGATGCATTGTAGGGCCCTCTAATATCCCGCGAGTAAGGTTGTCGTCCTTTTAACAGCTCACTATGTACGATCCGGGAAGGATAAACATAGCAAAACTAGAAAAGTGGCCCAAAACTGATGAAAGCGTGCGATTTTGAGCTCCAAAAAAGGGCAAAGCGAGCAAACTGGCTGCCCCCGTCGTAGAGCTCTCGGAGAGCTTTCCAACGGTATGCTGTGCGCCGCGTAACTCCTTACGGATCAAAAGTTATGGCCACTAGAGCGACGGAGACATGGTCACAAGCCCTACACCCTCGGTTTGCGGGCCCTGCCTCCACGTGAAGCGAAATTGCCTTTCCCAAGGTGCCGTGGGATTCAACAAAAGAAATGTGGTGGATAAAGTAACTTGGCAACCCTAACCGGAGGAAAAAAAATTGGAAAGGGGGGTGCAACACGAGGACTTTGCATGGGGTCACCCATCCTAGTACTACTCTTGCCCAAGCACGATTAACTTTGGAGTTCTGATGGGATCCGGTGCATTAGTGCTGGTATGATCGCACCCGTCATGTTGGGGGTAGAATTCCTTTTTGTGTTAATGGTTCACAGTCCCAGCCTAGAGAGATGGCCCACTCAGAAGGCCCAATGGGCTTAACAACAACCCATCCGCTTCAACAACGCAGCATCCTCGCAAGACGTGATATCGACGCATTGTAGGGCACTGTAATGTCCCGCAAGTAAGGTTGTCATCCTTTTAAAAGCTCACGACATACGATCCGGGACCGAAAAACAAAGCTTAATAAGAAAAGTAGCCCAAAAACTGATGAAAACGTTCGATTTTGGGCTCCAAAAATGGTACAACGAGCAAGCTTGAGGACCCGTCGTAGAGCTCTCGGAGAGCTTTCCAACGGTATGCTGTGCGCCGCGCAACTCCTTACGAATCAAAAGTTATGGACACCGGAGAGACGGAGACATGGTCACAAGCCCTACACCCTCGGTTTGCAGGCCCAGCCTCCACGTGAAGCAAAGTTGTCTTGCCCAAGGTGCCGTGGGATTCGATAATAGAAATGTGGTGGATAAAATATCTTGGCAACCCTAACCGAAGGAAAAAAAATTGAAAAGGGGGGTGCAACACGAGGACTTCCTAGGGGGTCACCCATCCTAGTACTACTCTTGCCCAAGCACGCTTAACTTCGGAGTTCTGATGGGATCCGGTGCATTAGTGCTGGTATGATCGCACCCGTCATGTTGGGGGTCGAATTCCTTTTTGTGTTAACGGTTCACAGTCCCAGCCTAGAGAGATGGCCCATTCAGAAGGCCTAATGGGCTTAACAACAACCCATCCGCTTCAACAACGCAGCATCCTCGCAAGACGTGGTATCGACGCATTGTAGGGCCCTCTAATATCTCGCGAGTAAGGTTGTCGTCCTTTTAACAACTCACGACGTACGATCCGGGACTGAAAAATAGAGCTTAATAAGAAAAGTGGCCCGAAACTGATGAAAACATTCGATTTTGGGTTCCAAAAATGGCACAGCAAGCTAGCTTGCTGCTCCAGTCGTAGAGCTCTCGGAGAGCTTTCCAACGGTATGCTGTGCGCCGCGTAACTCCTTACGGATCAAAAGTTATGGGCACTGGAGAGACGGAGACCTGGTCACAAGCCCTACGCCCTCGGTTTGCAGGCCCATCCTCCACATCAAGCGAAGTTGTCTTGCCCAAGGTGCCGTGGGATTCGACAATAGAAATGTGGTAGATAAAGTATCTTGGCAACCCTAACCGGAGTAAAAAAAATTGAAAAGGGGGGTGCAACACGAGCACTTCCCATGGGGTAACCCATTCTAGTACTACTCTCGCCTAAGCACGCTTAACTTTGAAGTTCTGATGGGATCCGGTGCAATAGTGCTGGTATGATCGCACCCGTCATGGTGGGGGTAGAATTCCGTTTTGTATTAACGGTTCACAGTCCTAGCCTAGAGAGATGGCCTATTCAGAAGGCCAAATAGGCTTAACGACAACCCATCCGCTTCAACAACGGATCATCCATGCAAGACGTGATATCGATGTATTGTAGGGCCCTCTAATATCCCGCGAGTAAGGTTGTCGTCCTTTTAAAAGCTCACGACATACGATCCCGGACAAAAAAACCGAGCTTAATAAGAAAAGTGGCCCGAAACTGATGAAAATGTTCGATTTTGGGCTCCAAAAAGGGCAAAGCGAGCAAGCATGCTGTCCTCGTCGTAGAGCTCTCGTAGAGCTTTCCAATGGAATGTTGTGCACCGCGTAACTTCTTACGGATCAAAAGTTATGGGCACCGGAGCGACGGAGACCTGGTCAAAAGCACTACGCCCTCGGTTTGCGGGCCCAGTCTCCACGTGAAGCGAAGTTGTCTTGCCCAAGGTGCCATGGGATTCGATAATAGAAATGTGGTGGATAAAGTATCTTGGCAACCCTAACCGGAGGAAAAAAATTTGAAAAGGGGAGTACAACACGAGGATTTCCCAGGGGGTCACCCATCCTAGTACTACTCTGGCCCAAGCACGCTTAACTACGGAGTTCTGATAGGATCCAGTGCATTAGTGCTGGTATGATCGCAACCGTCATGTTGATGGCACAATTTCTTTGTGTTAACGGTTCACCGTCCCAGCCTAGAGAGATTGCCCATTTAGAAGGCCCAATGGGCTTAACAACAACCAATCCGCCTAAACAACGCAGCATCCACGTAAGACATGATATCGATGCGTTGTAGGGCCCTCTAATGTCCCTCGAGTAAGGTTGTCGTCCTTTTAACAGCTCACGATGTACGATCCGGGAAGGAAAAACAGAGCAAAACTAGAAAAGTGGCCCGAAACTGATGAAAATGTTCGATTTTGGGCTCCAAAAAAGGGCAGAGCGAGCAAGGTGGCTGCCCCCAACGTAGAGCTCTCGGAGAGCTTTCCAACGGTATGCTGTGTACCGCGTAACTCCATAGGGATCAAAAGTTATAGGCACTGGAGCGACAGAGACCTGGTCACAAGCCCTACGCCCTCGGTTTTCGGGCCCAGCCTCCACGTGAAGCGAAGTTGTCGTACCCAAGGTTCCGTGGGATTCGATAATAGAAATGTGGTGGATAAAATATCTTGGCAACCTTAACCGGAGGAAAAAAAGTTGAAAAGGGGGGTGCAACACGAGGACTTCCCACGGGGTAACTCATCCTAGTACTACTCTCGCCCAAGAACGCTTAACTTCGGAGTTCTGATGGGATCTGGTGCATTCGTACTGGTATGATCTCACCCGTCATGGTGGGGGTAGAATTCCTTTTTGTGTTAACGGTTCACAGTCCCAACCTAGAGAGATTGCCCATTCAGAAGGCCTAATGGGCTTAACAACAACCCATCCGCTTTAACAACGTAGCATCCTCGCAAGACGTGATATCGATGCGTTGATGGGCCCTCTAATGTCCCGCGAGTAAGGTTGTCGTCCTTTTAACAGCTCACTATGTACGATCCGGGAAGGATAAACAGAGCAAAACTAGAAAAGTGGCCCGAAACTGATGAAAGCGTTCGATTTTGGGCTCCAAAAAAGGGCAAAGCGAGCAAACTGGCTGCCCCCGTCGTAGAGCTCTCGGAGAGCTTTCCAATGGTATGCTGTGCGCCAAATAACTCCTTAAGGATCAAAAGTTATGGGAACCAGAGCGACGGAGACCTAGTCATAAGCCCTACGCCCTCGGTTTACGGGCCCAGCATCCAGCCTCCACGTGAAGCGAAGTTGTCTTGCCCAAGGTGCCGTGGGATTCGATAATAGTAATGTGGTGGATAAAGTATCTTGGCAACCCTAACCGGAGGAAAAAAAATTGAAAAGGGGGGTGCAACACGAGGACTTCCCTCGGGGTAATTCATCCTAGTACTACTCTCGCCCAAGAACGCTTAACTTCGGAGTTCTGATGGGATCTGGTGCATTAGTGCTGGTATGATCGCAACCGTCATGTTGACGGCACAATTCCTTTATGTGTTAACGGTTCACAGTCCCAGCCTAGAGAGATTGCCCATTCAGAAGGCCTAATGGGCTTAACAACAACCCATCCGCTTTAACAACGTAGCATCCTCGCAAGACGTGATATCGATGCATTGTAGGGCCCTCTAATGTCCCGCGAGTAAGGTTGTCGTCCTTTTAACAGCTCACTATGTACGATCCGGGAAGGATAAACATAGCAAAACTAGAAAAGTGGCCCGAAACTGATGAAAGCGTTCGATTTTGGGCTCCAAAAAAGGGCAAAGCGAGCAAACTGGCTGCCCCCGTCGTAGAGCTCTCGGTGAGCTTTCCAACGGTATGCTGTGCACCGCGTAACTCCTTACGAATCAAAAGTTATGGGCACCAGAGCGACGGAGACATGGTCACAAGCCCTACGCCCTCGGTTTGCGGGCCCAACCTCCACGGGAAGCGAAATTGTCTTGCCGAAGGTGCCGTGGGATTCAACAATAGAAATGTGGTGGATAAAGTAACTTGGCAACCCTAACAGGAGGAAAAAAAATTGGAAAGGGGGGTGCAACACGAGAACTTTGCAGGGGGTCACCCATCCTAGTACTACTCTCGCCCAAGCACGATTAACTTCGGAGTTCTGATGGGATCCAGTGCATTAGTGCTGGTATGATCACACCCGTCATGTTGGGGGTAGAATTCCCTTTTCTGTTAACGGTTCACAGTCCCAGCCTAGAGATATGGCCCACTCAGAAGGCACAATGGGCTTAACAACAACCCATCCGCTTCAACAACGCAGCATCCTCGAAAGACGTGATATCGACGCATTGTAGTGAACTCTAATGTCCGGCAAGTAAGGTTGTCATCCTTTTAAAAGATCACGACGTACGATCCGGGACCGAAAAACAAAGCTTAATAAGAAAAGTGGCCCAAAACTGATGAAAACGTTCGATTTTGGGCTCCCAAAAGGGTAGAACGAGCAAGCTTGCTGACCCCGTCGTAGAGCTCTCAGAGAGCTTTCCAACGGTATGCTGTGTGCCGCGCAACTCCTTACGAATCAAAAGTTATGGGTACCGGAGCGACGGAGACATGGTCACAAGCCCTATACCCTCGGTTTGCGGGCCCAGCCTCCACGTGAAGCAAAGTTGTCTTGCCCAAGGTGCCGTGGGATTCAATAATAGAAATGTGGTGGATAAAATATCTTGGCAACCCTAACCGAAGGAAAAAAAATTGAAAAGGGGGGTGCAACACGAGGACTTCCCAGGGGGTCACCCATCCTAGTACTACTCTTGCCCAAACACGCTTAACTTCGGAGTTCTGATGGGATCCGGTGCATTAGTGCTGGTATGATTGCACCCGTCATGGTAGGGCTAGAATTCCTTTTTGTGTTAACAGTTCACAGTCCCAGCCTAGAGAGATGGCCCATTCAGAAGGCCCAATGGGCTTAACAACAACCCATCCGCTTCAACAACGCAGCATGCTTGGAAGATGTGATATCGACGCATTGTAGGGCCCTCTAATGTCCCGCGAGTAAGGTTGTCATCCTTTTAACAACTCACGATGTACGATTCGGGATGAAAAAACAGAGCTTAATAAGAAAAGTGGCCTGAACCTGATGAAAACGTTCGATTTTCGGCTCCAAAAAGGGTACAGCGAGCAAGCTTGCTGCCCTCGTCGTCGAGCTCTCAAAGGGCTTTCCAACGATATGCTGTGCGTCGCGTAACTCCTTACGGATCAAAAGGTATGGGCACCGGAGTGACGGAGACCTGGTCACAAGCCCTACGCCCTTGGTTTGCGGGCCTAGCCTCCACGTGAAGCGAAGTTGTCTTGCCCATGGTGTCGTAGGATTCGATAATAGAAATGTGGTAGATAAAGTGTCTTGGCAACCCTAACCGGAGGAAAAAAAATTGAAAAGGGGGGTACAACACGAGGACTTCCCAGGGGGTCACCCATCCTAGTACTACTCTCGCCCAAGCACGCTGAACTTCGGAGTTTTGATGGGATCCGGTGCATTAGTGCTGGTATGATCGTACCAGTCATGTTGGGGGTCGAATTCCTTTTTGTGTTATCGGTTCAAAGTCCCAGCCTAGAGAGATGGCACATTCAGAAGTCCCAATGGGCTTAACAACAACCCATCAGCTTCAACAACGCAGCATCCTCGCAAGACGTGATATCGACGCATTGTAGGGCCTTCTAATGCCCCGCGAGTAATGTTGTCGTCCTTTTAACAGCTCAAGACGTACGATCCGGCACTGAAAAATAGAGCTTAATAAGAAAAGTGGGCCGAAACTGATGAAAATGTTCGATTTTGGGCTCCAAAAAGGGCACGACTAGCAGACTTGCTAACCCCGTCGTAGAGCTCTCGGAGAGCTTTCCAACGGTATGCCGTGCGTCGCGTAACTCAATAGGGATCAAAAGTTATGGGCACTGCAGCGACAGAGACCTGGTCACAAGCCCTACGCCCTCTCGTTTGTGGGCCCAGCCTCCACGTGAAGCGAAGTTGTCATGCCCAAGGTGCTGTGGGATTCGATAATAGAAATGTGGTGGATAAAATATCTTGGCAACCCTAACCGAAGGAAAAAAAATTGAAAAGGGGGGTGCAACACGACGACTTCCCAGGGGGTCACCCATCCTAGTACTACTCTTGCCCAAGCACGCTTAACTTCGGAGTTCTGATGGGATCCGGTGCATTAGTGCTGGTATGATCGCACCCGTCATGGTAGGGCTAGAATTCCTTTTAGTGTTAACAGTTCACAGTCCCAGCCTAGAGAGATTGCCCATTCAGAAGGCCTAATGGACTTAACAACAACCCATCCACTTTAACAACGTAGCATCCTCGCAAGACGTGATATTGATGCGTTGTAGGGCCCTCTAATGTCCCGCGAGTAAGGTTGTCGTCCTTTTAACAGCTCACTATGTACGATCCGTGAAGGATAAACAGAGCAAAACTAGAAAAGTGGCCCGAAACTGATGAAAGCGTTCGATTTTGGGCTCCAAAAATGGGTAAAGCGAGCAAACTGGCTGCCCCCGTCGTAGAGCTCTGGGAGAGCTTTCCAACGGTATTCTGTGCGCCGCGTAACTCCTTACGGATCAAAAGTTAGGGGCACCGGAGCGACGGAGACCTGGTCACAAGCCCTACGCCCTCGGTTTGCGGGCCCAGCCTCCACGTGAAGCGAAATTGTCTTGCCCAAGGTGCTGTGGGATTCAACAATAGAAATGTGGTGGATAAAGTAACTTGGCAAACCTAACCGGAGGAAAAAAAATTGGAAAGGGGGGTGCAACACGAGGACTTTGTAGGGGGTCACCCATCCTAGTACTACTCTCGCCCAAGCACGCTTAACTTCGGAGTTTTGATGGGATCCAGTGCATTAGTGCTGGAATGATCGCACCCGTCATGGTGGGGGTAGAATTCCTTTTTGTGTTAACGGTTCACAGTCCCAGCCTAGAGAGATGGCCCACTCAGAAGGCCCAATGGGCTTAACAACAACCCAACCGCTTCAACAACGCAGCATCCTCGCAAGACGTGATATCGACGCATTGTAGGGCACTCTAATGCCCTACAAGTAAGGTTTTCATCCTTTTAAAAGCTCACGACGTACGATCCGGGACCGAAGAACAAAGCTTAATAAGAAAAGTGGCCCAAAACTGATGAAAACGTTCGATTTTCGTCTACAAAAAGGGTACAACGAGCAAGCTTGCTGACCACGTCGTAGAGCTCTCGGAGAGCTTTCCAACGGTATGCTGTGCGCCGCGCAACTCCTTACGAATCAAAAGTTATGGGCACCGGAGCGACGGAGACATGGTCACAAGCCCTACACCCTGGGTTTGCGGGCCCAGCCTCCATGTGAAGCAAAGTTGTCTTGCCCAAGGTGCCGTGGGATTCGATAATAGAAATGTGGTGGATAAAATATCTTGGCAACCCTAACCGAAGGAAAAAAAATTGAAAAGGGGGGTGCAACACGAGGACTTCCCAGGGGGCCACCCATCCTAGTACTACTCTTGCCCAAGCACGCTTAACTTCGGAGTTCTGATGGGATCCGGTGCATTAGTGCTGGTATGATCGGACCCATCATGGTAGGGCTTGAATTCCTTTTTGTGTTAACGGTTCACAGTCCCAGCCTAGAGAGATGGCCCATTCAGAAGGCCCAATGGGCTTAACAACAACCCATCCGCTTCAACAACGCAGCATGCTTGGAAGATGTGATATCGACGCATTGTAGGGCCCTCTAACGTCCCGCGAGTAAGGTTGTCGTCCTTTTAACAACTCACGACGTACGATTCGGGATGAAAAAACAGAGCTTAATAAGAAAAGTGGCATGAACCTGATGAAAACGTTCGATTTTGGGCTCCAAAAAGGGTACAACGAGCAAGCTTGCTGCCCTCATCGTCGATCTCTCAGAGGGCTTTCCAACGGTATGCTGTGCGTCGCGTAACTCCTTACGGAGCAAAAGGCATGGGCACCGGAGCGACGGAGACTTTTTCACAAGCCCTACGCCCTTGGTTTGCGGGCCTAGCCTCCACGTGAAGCGAAGTTGTCTTGCCCATGGTGCCGTGGGATTCGATAATAGAAATGTGGTAGATAAAGTGTCTTGGCAACCCTAACCGGAGGAAAAAAAATTGAAAAGGGGGTTATAACACGAGGACTTCCCAGGGGGTCATCCATCCTAGTACTACTCTCGCCCAAGCACGCTGAACTTCGGAGTTTTGATGGGATCCGGTGCATTAGTGCTGGTATGATCGCACCCGTCATGTTGGGGGTCGAATTCCTTTTTGTGTTAACGGTTCACACTCCCAGCCTAGAGAGATGGCCCATTCAGAAGGCCCAATGGGCTTAACAACAACCCATCCGCTTCAATAACGCAGCATCCTCGCAAGACGTGATATCAACGCATTGTAGGTCCCTCTAATGCCCCGCGAGTAATGTTGTCGTCCTTTTAACAGCTCACGACGTACGATCCGGGACCGAAAAACAGAGCTTAATAAGAAAAGTGGGCCGAAACTGATGAAAATGTTCGATTTTGGGCTCCAAAAAGGGCACGACTAGCAAGCTTGCTAACCACGTCGTAGAGCTCTCGGAGAGCTTTCCAATGGCATGTTGTGCGCCGCGTAACTCCATAGGGATCAAAAGTTATGGGCACTGGAGCGACAGAGACCTGGTCACAAGCCCTACGCCCTCGGTTTGCGGGCCCAGCCTCCACGTGAAGCGAAGTTGTCGTGCCCAAGGTACCGTGGGATTCGATAATAGAAATGTGGTGGATAAAATATCTTGGCAACCCTAACCGGAGGAAAAAAAATTGAAAAGGGGGGTGCAACACGAGGACTTCCCACGGGGTAACTAATCCTAGTACTACTCTCGCCCAAGAACGCTTAACTTCGGAGTTCTGATGGGATCCGGTGCATTAGTACTGGAATGATCTCACCCGTCATGGTGGGGGTAGAATTCCTTTTTGTGTTAACGGTTCACAGTCCCAGCCTAGAGAGATTGCCCATTCAGAAGGCCTAATGGGCTTAACAACAACCCATCTGCTTCAACACCGCAGCAACCTCGCAAGACGTGATATCGACGCATTGTAGGGCACTCTAATGTCTCGCGGGTAAATTTGTCGTCCTTTTAAAAGCTCACGACGTACGATCAGGGACCGAAAAACAAAGCTTAATAAGAAAAGTGGCCCGAAACTGATGAAAACGTTCGATTTTGGGCTCCAAGAAGGGCCTAATGAGCAAGCTCGCTGACCCCGTCGTAGAGCTCTCGGAGAGCTTTCCAACGGTATGTTGTACGCCACGTAACTCCTTACGGATCAAAAGTTATGGGCACCGAAGCGATGGACACATGGTCACAAGCCCTATGCCCTCGGTTTGCGAGCCCAGCCTCCACGTGAAGCAAAGTTGTCTTGCCCAAGGTGCCGAGGGATTCGATAATAGTAATGTGGTGGATAAAATATCTTGGCAACCCTAACCGGAGAAAAACAAATTGAAAAGGGGGGCGCAACACGAGGACTTCCCAGGCGGTCACCCATCCTAGTACTACTCCCGCCCAAGCACGCATAACTTCGGAGTTCTGATGGGATCTGGTGCATTAGTGCTGGTATGATCGCACTCGTCATGGTAGGGGTAGAATTCCTTTTTGTGTTAACGGTTAACAGTCCCAGCCTAGAGAGATAGCCCATTCAGAAGGCCCAATGGGCTTAACAACAACCCATCCGCTTTAACAACGCACCATGCTTGGAAGACGTGATATCGACGCATTGTAGTTCCCACTAATGTTCTGCGAGTAAGGTTGTCGTCCATTTAACAACTCACGACGTACGATCCGGGACGGAAAAACAGAGCTTAATAAGAAAAGTGGCTCGAAACTGATGAAGACGTTCGATTTTGGGCTCCAAATAGGGTATAGCGAGCAAACTTGCTGCCCTCGTCGTCGAGCTCTTAGAGAGATTTCGAACGGTATGCTATGCGTCGCGTAACTCCTTACGGATCAAAAGGTATGGGCACCGGAGCGACGGAGACCTGGTCACAAGCCCTACGCCCTCGGTTTGCGGGCCTAGCCTTCACATGAAACAAAGTTGTCTTGCCCATGGTGCAGTGGGATTCGATAATAGAAATGTGGTAGATAAAGTGTCTTGGCAACCCTAACCGGAAGAAAAAAAATAGAAAAGGGGGGTGCAACACGAGGACTTCCCAGGGGGTCACCAATCCTAGTACTACTCTCGCCCAAGCAAGCTGAACTTCGGAGTTCTGATGGGATCCGGTGCATTAGTACTGGTATGATCGCACCCGTCATGTTGGGGGTCGAATTCCTTTTTGTGTTAACGGTTCACAGTCCTAGCCTAGAGAGATGGCCCATTCAGAAGGCCCAATGGGCTTAACAACAACCCATCCGCTTCAACAATGCAGCATCCTGACAAGACGTGATATCGACGCATTATAGGGCATTCTAATGCCCCGCAAGTAAGGTTGTCGTCCTTTTAAAAGCTCACGACATACGATCCGGGACCAAAAAACAAAGCTTAATAAGAAAGTGGCCCAAAACTGATGAAAACGTTCGATTTTGGGGTCCAAAAATGGTACAACGAGCAAGCTTGTTGACCACATCGTAGAGCTCTCGGAGAGCTTTCCAACGGTATGCTGTACGCCGCGCAACTCCTTACGAAGCAAAAGTTATGGGCACCGGAGCGACGGAGACCTGGTCACAAGCCCTATGCCCTCGGTTTGGTGGCCCAGCCTCCACGTGAAGCGAAGTTGTCGTGCCCATGGTGCCGTGGGATTCGATAATAGAAATGTGGTGGATAAAATATCTTGGCAACCCTAACCGGAGGAAAAAAAATTGAAAAGGGGGGTGCAACACGAGGACTTCCCACGGGGTAACTCATCCTAGTACTACTCGCGCCCAAGAACGCTTAACTTCGGAGTTCTGATGGGATCCGGTGCATTAGTACTGGTATGATCTCACCCGTCATGGTGGGGGTAGAATTCCTTTTTGTGTTAACGGTTCACAGTCCCAGCCTAGAGAGATGGCCCATTCAGAAGGCCCAATGGGCCTAACCACAACCCATCCGCTTCAACAACGCAGCATCCTCACAAGACGTGATATCGACGCATTGTAGAGCCTTCTAATGTCCCGCGAGTAAGGTTGTTGTCCTTTTAACAACTCACGACGTACGATCCGGGATGGAAAAACAGAGCTTAATAAGAAAAGTGGCCCGAAACTGATGAAAACGTTCCATTTTGGGCTCCAAAAATGGGACAGCGAGCAAGCTAGCTGCCCCGTCGTAGTGCTCTCGGAGAGCTTTCCAACGATATGTTGTGCGCCACGTAACTCCTTACGGATCAAAAGTTATGGGCACCGGAGCGATGGAGACCTGGTCACAAGCCCTACGATCTCGATTTGCGGGCCCAGCCTCCACGTGAAGCGAAGTTGTCTTGCCCAAGGTGCCGTGGGATTCGATAATAGAAATATGGTGGATAAAGTTTCTCGGCAACCCTAACCAGAGGAAAAAAAATTGAAAATGTGGGTGCAAGACGATGACTTCCCACGGGGTCACCCATCCTCGTACTACTCTCGCCCAAGCATGCTTAGCTTCGGAGTTCTAATGGGATCCGGTGCATTAGTGTTGGTATGATCGCACTCGTCATGTTGGGGGTAGAATTCCTTTTTGTGTTAGCGGTTCACTGTCCTAGCCTAGAGAGATGGCCCACTCAGAAGGCCCAAAGGGCGTAACAACAACCCATCCGCTTCAACAACGCAGCATCCTCGCAAGACGTGATATCGACACATTGTAGGGCACTCTAATGTCTCGCAAGTAAATTTGTCGTCCTTTTAAAAGCTCACGACGTACGATCAGGGACCGAAAAACAAAGCTTAATAAGAAAAGTGGCCCGAAACTGATGAAAACGTTCGATTTTGGGCTCCAAAAAGGGCCCAATGAGCAAGCTCGCTGACCCCGTCGTAGAGCTCTCGGAGGGCTTTCCAACCGTATGTTGTGCGCCACGTAACTCCTTACGGATCAAAAGTTATGGGCATCGAAGCGATGGACACATGGTCACAAGCCCTATGCCCTCGGTTTGCGGGCCCAGCCTCCACGTGAAGCAAAGTTGTCTTGCCCAAGGTGCCGAGGGATTCGATAATAGAAATGTGGTGGATAAAATATCTTGGCAACCCTAACCGGAGAAAAACAAATTGAAAAGGGGGGCGCAACACGAGGACTTCCTAGGCGGTCACCCATCCTATTACTACTCCCGCCCAAGCACGCATAACTTCGGAGTTCTGATGGGATCTGGTGCATTAGTGCTGGTATGATCGCACTCGTCATGGTAGGGGTAGAATTCCTTTTTGTGTTAACGGTTAACAGTCCCAGCCTAGAGAGATAGCCCATTCAGAAGGCCCAATGGGCTTAACAACAACCCATCCGCTTTAACAACGCACCATTCTTGGAAGACGTGATATCGACGCATTGTAGTTCCCACTAATGTTCTGCGAGTAAGGTTGTCGTCCATTTAACAACTCACGACGTACGATCCGGGACGGAAAAACAGAGCTTAATAAGAAAAGTGGCCCGAAACTGATGAAGACGTTCGATTTTGGGCTCCAAATAGGGTACAGCGAGAAAACTTACTGCCCTCGTCGTCGAGCTCTTAGAGAGATTTCGAACGGTATGCTATGCGTCGCGTAACTCCTTACGGATCAAAAGGTATGGGCACCGGAGCGATGGAGACCTGGTCACAAGCCCTACGCCCTCGGTTTGCGGGCCTAGCCTCCACGTGAAGCAAAGTTGTCTTGCCCATGGTGCAGTGGGATTCGATAATAGAAATGTGGTAGATAAAGTGTCTTGGCAACCCTAACCGGAAGAAAAAAAATAGAAAAGGGGGGTGCAACACGAGGACTTCCCAGGGGGTCACCAATCCTAGTACTACTCTCGCCCAAGCACGCTGAACTTCGGAGTTCTGATGGGATCCGGTGCATTAGTGTTGGTATGATCGCACCCGTCATGTTGGGGGTCGAATTCCTTTTTGTGTTAACGGTTCACAGTCCTAGCCTAGAGAGATGGCCCATTCAGAAGGCCCAATGGGCTTAACAACAACCCATCCGCTTCAACAACGCAGCATCCTCACAAGACGTGATATCGACGCATTATAGAGCCTTCTAATTTCCCGCAAGTAAGGTTGTCGACCTTTTAACAACTCACAACGTACGATCAGGGATGGAAAAAGAGAGCTTAATAAGAAAAGTGGCCCGAAACTGATGAAAACGTTCAATTTTGGGCTCCAAAAAGGGGACAGCGAGCAAGCTAGCTGCCCCCGTCGTAGAGCTCTCGGAGACCTTTCCAATGGTATGTTGTGCGCCACGTCACTCCTTACGGATCAAAAGTTATGGGCACCGGAGCGACAGAGACCTGGTCACAAGCCCTACGATCTCGGTTTGCGGGCCCAGCCTCCACGTGAAGCGAAGTTGTCTTGCCCAAGGTGCCGTGGGATTCGATAATAGAAATATGGTGGATAAAGTTTCTCGGCAACCCTAACCGAAGGAAAAAAAATTTAAAATGTGGGTGCAACACGAGGACTTCCCACGGGGTCACCCATCCTAGTACTACTCTCGCCCAAGCACGCTTAGCTTCGGAGTTCTAATGGGATCCGGTGCATTAGTGCTGGTATGATCGCACCCGTCATGTTGGGGGTTGAATTCCTTTTTGTGTTTGCGGTTCACAGTCCCAGCCTAGAGAGATGGCCCACTCAGAAGGCCCAATGGGCTTAACAACAACCCATCTGCTTCAACACCGCAGCAACCTCGCAAGACGTGATATCGATGCATTGTAGGGCACTCTAATGTCCCGCGAGTAAATTTGTCATCCTTTTGAAAGCTCACGACGTACGATCAGGGACCGAAAAACAAAGCTTAATAAGAAAAGTGGCCCGAAATTGATGAAAACGTTCAATTTCAGGCTCCAAAAAGCGCACAATGAGCAAGCTCGCTGACCTCGTCGTAGAGCTCTCAGAGAGCTTTCCAACGGTATGTTGTGCGCCATGTAACTCCTTACAGATCAAAAGTTATGGGCACCGAAGCGACGGACACATGGTCACAAGCCTTATGCCCTCGGTTTGGGTGCCCAGCCTCCACGTGAAGCAAAGTTGTCTTGCCCAAGGTGCCGTGGGATTCGATAATAGAAATGTGGTGGATAAAATATCTTGGCAACCCTAACCGGAGAAAAAAAAATTGAAAAGGGGGGTGCAACACGAGGACTTCCCAGGGGGTCACCCATCCTAGTACTACTCCTGCCCAAGCACGCTTAACTTCGGAGTTCTAATGGGATCTGGTCCATTAGTGCTGGTATGATCGCACCCGTCATGGTAGGGGTAGAATTCATTTTTGTGTTAACGGTTCACAGTCCCAGCCTAGAGAGATGGCCCATTCAGAAGGCCCAATGGGCTTAACAACAACCCATCCGCTTCAACAACGCAGCATGCTTGGAAGATGTGATATCGACGCATTGTAGTTCCCACTAATGTTTCGCGAGTTAGGTTGTCATCCTTTTAACAACTCACGACGTACGATCCGGGATGGAAAAATAGAGCTTAATAAGAAAAGTGGCCCGAAACTAATGAAGACGTTCAATTTTGGGCTCCAAAAAGGGTACAGCGAGCAAACTTGCTGCCCTCGTCGTCGAGCTCTTAGAGAGATTTCCAACGGTATGCTGTGCGTCGCGTAACTCCTTACGGATCAAAAGTTATGGGCACCAGAGCAACGGAGACGTGGTCACAAGCCCTATGCCCTCGGTTTGCTGCCCCAGCCTCCACGTGAAGAGAAGTTGTCTTGCCCAAGGTGCCGGGGGATTCGATAATAGAAATGTGATAGATAAAGTATCTATGCAACCCTAACCGGAGGAAAAAAATTTGAAAAGGGGGGTGCAACACGAGGACTTCCCCGGGGGTCACCCATCCTAGTACTACTCTCGCCCAAGCACGCTCAACTTCGGAGTTCTGATGGGATCCGGTGCATTAGTGCTGGTATGATCGCACCCGTCATGTTGGGGGTAGAATTCCATTTTGTGTTAACGGTTCACAGTCCCAGCCTAGAGAGATGGCCCAATCAGAAGGCCCAATGGGCTTAACAACAACCCATCCGCTTCAACAACGTAGCATCCTCGCAAGACGTGTTATCGACGCATTGTAGGGCCCTCTAATGTCCCGCGAGTAAGGTTGTCATCCTTTTAACAGCTCACGACGTACGATCCGGGACGGAAAAACAGAGCTTAATAACAAAAGTGGCCCGAAACTGATAAAAATGTTCAATTTTGGGCTCCAAAAAGGCCACAACTAGCTAGCTTGCTAACCCCATCGTAAAGCTCTCGGAGAGCTTTCCTACGGTATGCTATGCGCCGCGTAACTCCATAGGGATCAAAAGTTATGGGCACCGGAGCGACGGAGACCTGGTCACAAGCCCTACGCCCTCGGTTTGTGGGCCCAACCTCCACGTGAAGCGAAGTTGTCGTGCCCAAGGTGCCGTGGGATTCGATAATAGAAATGTGTTGGATAAAATATATTGGCAACCATAACCGGAGGAAAAAAAATTGAAAAGGGGGGTGCAACACGAGGACTTCCCACGGGGTCACCCATCCTAGTACTACTCTCGCCCAAGCACGCTCAACTTCGGAGTTCTGATGGGATCCGGTGCATTAGTGCTGGTATGATCGTACCCGTCATGGTGGGGGTAGAATTCATTTTTGTGTTAACGGTTCACAGTCCCAGCCTAGAGAAATGGCCCCTTCAGAAGGCCCAATGGGCTTAACAACAACCCGTCCGCTTAAACAACGCAGCATCCTCGCAAGATATGATATTGACGCATTGTAGGGCCCTCTAATGTCATGTGAGAAAGGTTGTCATCCTTTTAACAGCTCACGACGTACGATCCGGGACGGAAAAACAGAGCTTAATAAGAAAAGTGGCCCAAAACTAATTAAAACGTTCGATTTTGGGCTCCGAAAAGGGCACAGTGAGCAATCTTGCAGCCCCCGTCGTAGAGCTCTCGGAGAGCTTTCCAACGGTTTGCTGTGCGCCGCTTAACTTCTTACGGATCAAAAGTTATTGGCACCGGAGCGACGGAGACCTGTTAACAATCCCTACGCCCTCGGTTTGCGGGCCCAGCCTCCACGTGATTCGAAGTTGTCTTGCCCAAGATGCCGTGCGATTCCATAATAGAAATGTGGTGGATAAAATATCTTGGCAACCCTAACCGGAGGAAAAAAAATTGAAAAAGGGGGTGAAACATGAGGACTTCCCTGGGGGTCACCCATCCTAGTACTACTCTCGCCCAAGCACACTTAACTTCGGAGTTCTGATGGGATCCGGTGCATTAGTGCTGGTATGATCGCACCCGTCATGGTGGGGGTAGAATTCCTTTTTGTGTTAACGGTTCACAGTCCCAGCCTAGAGAGATGGCCCATTCAGAAGGCCCAATGGGCTTAACCATAACCCATCCGCTTCAACAACGCAGCATCCTCGCAGGACGTGATATCGACGCATTGTAGGGCCCTCTAATGTCCCGCGAGTAAAGTTGTCGTCCTTTTAACAACTCACGACGTACGATCCGGGACGGAAAAACAGAGCTTAATAAGAAAAGTGGCCCGAAACTGATGAAAACGTTCAATTTTGGGCTCCAAAAAGGGTACAGCGAGCAAGCTAGCTACCACCGTCGTAGAGCTCTCGGAGAGCTTTCCAACAGTATGCTGTGCGCCGCGTAACTCCTTACGGATCAAAAGTTATGGGCAGCGGAGCGACAGAGACTTTGTCACAAGCCCTACGCCCTCGGTTTGCGGACCCAGCCTCCACGTGAAGCGAAGTTGTCTTGCCCAAGGTGCCGTGGGATTTGATAATAGACATTTGGTGGGTAAAGTATCTTGGCAACCCTAACCGGAGGAAAAAAAATTGAAAAGGGGGATGCAACACGAGGACTTCCCAAGGGGTCACCCATCCTAGTACTACTCTCGCCCAAGCACGCTTAACTTCGGAGTTCTGATGGGATCCGGTGCATTAGTGCTGGTATGATCGCACCCATCATGGTGGGGGTAGAATTCCTTTTTGTGTTAACGATTCACAGTCCCAGCCTAGAGAGATGGCCCATTCAGAAGGCCCAATGGGCTTAACCACAACCCATCCGCTTCAACAACGCAGCATCCCCACAAGACGTGATATCGACGCCTTGTAGAGCCTTTTAATGTCCTGCGAGTAAGGTTGTCGTCCTTTTAACAACTCACGACGTACAATCCGGGATGGAAAAACATAGCTTAATAAGAAAAGTGGCTCGAAACTGATGAAAACGTTCAATTTTGGCACCAAAAAGGGGACAGCGAGCAAGCTAGCTGCCCCCGTCGTAGAGCTCTCGGAGAGCTTTCCAACGGTATGTTGTGCGCCACGTAACTCCTTACGGATCAAAAGTTATGGGCACCGGAGCGACGGAGACCTGGTCACAAGCCCTACGATCTCGGTTTGCGGGCCCAGCCTCCACGTGAAGCGAAGTTGTCTTGCCCAAGTTGCCGTGGGATTCGATGATAGAAATGTGGTGGAAAAAGTTTCTCGGCAACCCTAACCGGAGGAAAAAAAATTGAAAATGTGGGTGCATCACAAGGAATTCCCACGGGGTCACCCATCCTAGTACTACTCTCGCCCAAGCACGCTTAGCTTCGGAGTTCTAATGGGATCCAGTGCATTAGTGCTGGTATAGTTGCACCCGTCATGTTGGGGGTAGAATTCCTTTTTGTGTTAGCAGTTCACAGTCCCAGCCTAGACAGATGGCCCACTCAGAAGGCCCAATGCGCTTAACAACAACCCATCCGCTTTAACAACGCAGCATCCTCGCAAGACGTGATATCGACGCATTGTAAGGCACTCTAATGTCCCGCGAGTAAATTAGTCGTCCTTTTAAAAGCTCACTACTTACGATCAGGGACCGATAAACAAAGCTTAATAAGAAAAGTGGCCCGAAACTAATGAAAACGTTCGATTTTGGGCCCCAAAAAGGGCACATTAAGCAAGCTTGCTGACCCTGTCGTAGAGCTCTGGGAGAGCTTTCCAACGGTATGTTGTGCACCACGTAACTCCTTTCGGATCAAAAGTTATGGGCACCGAAGCGACGGACACATGGTCACAAGCCCTACGCCCTCGGTTTGCGGGCCCAGCGTCCACGTGAAGCAAAGTTGTCTTGCCCAAGGTGCCGTGGGATTCGATAATAGAAATGTGGTTGATAAAATATCTTGGCAACCCTAACCGGAGAAAAAAAAATTGAAAAGGGGGGTGCAACACGAGGACTTCCCTGGGGGTCACCCATCCTAGTACAACTCCCGCCCAAGCACGCTTAACTTCCGAGTTCTGATGGGATCTGGTGCATTAGTGCTGGTATGATCGCACCCGTCATGGTAGGGGTAGAATTCCTTTTTGTGTTAACGGTTCACAGTCCTAGCCTAGAGAGATGGCCCATTCAGAAGGCCCAATGGGCTTAACAACAACCCATCTGCTTCAACAACGCTGCATGCTTGGAAGACGTGATATCGACGCATTGTAGTTCCCACTAATGTTCCGCGAGTAAGGCTGTCGTCCTTTGAACAACTCACGACGTACGATCCGGGATGGAAAAACAGAGCTTAATAAGAAAAGTGGCCCGAAATTGATGAAGACGTTCGATTTGGGGCTCCAAAAAGAGTACAGCGAGCAAACTTGCTGCCCTCGTCGTCGAGCTCTCAGAGAGATTTCCAACGGTATGCTGTACGTCGCGTAACTCCTTACGGATCAAAAGTTATGGGCACCAGAGCAACGGAGACCTGGTCACAAGCCCTATGCCCTCGGTTTGCAGGCCCAGCCTCCACGTGAAGCGAAGTTGTTTTGCCCAAGGTGCCGTGGCATTCGATAATAGAAATGTGGTAGATAAAGTATCTTGGCAACCCTAACCGGAGGAAAAAAAAATTGAAAAGGCGGGTGCAACACGAGGACTTCCCCGGGGGTCACCCATCCTAGTACTACTCTCGTCCAAGCACGCTGAACTTCGGAGTTCTGATGGGATCTGGTGCATTAGTGCTGGTATGATCGCACCCGTCATGTTGGGGGTAGAATTCCTTCTTGTGTTAACGGTTCACAGTCCCAGCCTAGAGATATGGCCCATTCAGAATGCCCAATGGGGTTAACAACAACCCATCCGCTTCAACAACGCAGCATCCTCGCAAGACTTGTTATCGACACATTGTAGGGCCCTCTAATGTCCCGCGAGTAAGGTTGTCATCCTTTTAACAGCTCACGACGTACGATCCAGGACGGAAAAACAGAGCTTAATAACAAAAGTGGCACGAAACAGATGAAAATGTTCGATTTTGGGCTCGAAAAAGGCCACAACTAGCAAGCTTGCTAACCCCGTCGTAGAGCTCTCGGAAAGCTTTCCAACGGTATGCTGTGCGCCGCGTAACTCCATAGGGATCAAAATTTATGGGCACCGGAGCGACGGAGACCTGGTCACAAGCCCTACGCTCTCGGTTTGTGGGCCCAGCCTCCACGTGAAGCGAAGTTGTCATGCCCAAGGTGCCGTGGGATTCGATAATAGAAATGTGGTGGATAAAATATCTTGGCAACCCTAACCGGAGGAAAAAAAATTGAAAAGGGGGGTGCAACACGAGGACTTCCCACGGAGTCACCCATCCTAGTACTACTCTCGCCCAAGCACGCTTAACTTCGGAGTTCTGATGGGATCCGGTGCATTAGTGCTGGTATGATCGCACCCGTCATGGTGGGGGTAAAATTCCTTTTTGTGTTAACGGTTCACAGTCCCAGCCTAGAGATATGGCCCCTTCAAAAGGCCCAATGGGCTTAACAACAACCCGTCCGCTTAAACAACGCAGCAATCGCAAGACATGATATTGACGCATTGTAGGGCCCTAAAATGTCCTGCGAGTAAAGTTGTCGTCCTTTTAACAGCTCACGACGTACGATCCGGGACAGAAAAACAGAGCTTAATAAGAAAAGTGGCCCAAAACTGATTAAAACGTTCGATTTTGGGCTCCAAAAAGGGCACATCGAGCAAACTTGCTGCCCCCGTCGTAGAGCTCTCGGAGTGCTTTCCAATGGTATGCTGTGCGCCGCTTAACTCCTTACGGATCAAAAGTTATTGGCACCGGAGCGACGGAGACCTGGTAACAATCCCTACGCCCTCGGTTGGCGGGCCCAGCCTCCACGTGAATCGAAGTTGTCTTGCCCAAGGTTCCGTGGGATTCCATAATAGAAATGTGGTGGATAAAATATCTTGGCAACCCTAACCGGAGGAAAAAAAATTGAAAAGGGGGGTGAAACATGAGGACTTCCCTGGGGGTCACCCATCCTAGTACTACTCTCGCCCAAGCACGCTTAACTTCGGAGTTCTGATGGGATCCGCTACATTAGTGCTGGTATGATCGCACCCGTCATGGTTGGGGTAGAATTCCTTTTTGTGTTAACGGTTCACAGTCCCAGCCTAGAGAGATGGCCCATTCAGAAGGCCCAAAGGGCTTAACCAAACCCATCCGCTTCAACAACGCAGCATCCTCGCAAGACATGATATCAACGCATTGTAGGGCCCTCTAATGTCCCGCGAGTAAGGTTGTCGTCCTTTTAACAACTCACGACGTACGATCCAGGACGGAAAAACAGAGCTTAATAAGAAAAGTGGCACGAAATTGATGAAAACGTTCAATTTTGGGCTCCAAAAAGGACACAGCGAGCAAGCTAACTACCACCGTCGTAGAGCTCTGTGAGAGCTTTCCAACGGTATGCTCTGTGCCGCGTAACTCCTTACGGATCAAAAGTTATGGGCACCGGAGCGACAGAGACTTTGTCATAAGCCCTACGCCCACGGTTTGTGGACCCAGCCTCCACGTGAAGCGAAGTTGTCTTGCCCAAGGTGCCGTGGGATTCAATAATAGACATGTGGTGGATAAAGTATCTTGGCAACCCTAATCGGAGGAAAAAAAATTGAAAAGGGGGATGCAACACGAGGACTTCCCAAGGGGTCACCCATCCTAGTACTACTCTCGCCCAAGCACGCTTAACTTCGGAGTTCTGATGGGATCCGGTGCATTAGTGCTGGTATGATCGCACCCAACATGGTGGGGGTAGAATTCCTTTTTGTGTTAACGGTTCACAGTCCCAGCCTAGAGAGATGGCCCATTCAGAAGGCCCAATGGGCTTAACCATAACCCATCCGCTTCAACAACGCAGCACCCTAGCAAGACGTGATATCAACGCATTGTAGGGCCCTCTAATGTCCCGCGAGTAAGGTTGTCGTCCTTTTAACAACTCACGACGTACGATCCAGGACGGAAAAACAGAGCTTAATAAGAAAAGTGGCACGAAATTGATGAAAACGTTCAATTTTGGGCTCCAAAAAGGGCACAGCGAGCAAGCTAGCTACCACCGTCGTAGAGCTCTGTGAGAGCTTTCCAACGGTATGCTGTGCGCCGCTTAACTCCTTACGGTTCAAAAGTTATGGGCACCGGTGCGACATCGACTTTGTCATAAGCCCTACGCCCTCGGTTTGCGGACCCAGCCTCCACGTGAAGCGAAGTTGTCATGCCCAAGGTGCCGTGGGATTCGATAATAGAAATGTGGTGGATAAAATATCTTGGCAACCCTAACCGGAGGAAAAAAAATTGAAAAGGGGGGTGCAACACGAGGTCTTCCCACGGGGTCACCCATCCTAGTACTACTCTCGCCCAAGCACGCTTAACTTTGGAGTTCTGATGGGATCCGGTGCATTAGTGCTGGTATGATCGCACCCGTCATGGTGGGGGTAGAATTCCTTTTTGTGTTAACGGTTCACAGTCCCATCCTAGAGAGATGGCCCATTCAGAAGGCCCAATGGGCTTAACCATAACCCATCCGCTTCAACAACGTAGCATCCTCGCAAGACGTGATATCGACGCATTGTAGGGCCCTCTAATGTCCCGCGAGTAAGGTTGTCGTCCTTTTATCAACTCACGACGTACGATCCAGGACGGAAAAACAGAGTTTAATAAGAAAAGTGGCACGAAATTGATGAAAACATTCAATTTTGGGTTCCAAAAAGGGCACAGTGAGCAAGCTAGCTACCACCGTCGTAGAGCTCTCGGAGAGCTTTCCAACGGTATGCTGTGCGCCGCGTAACTCCTTACGGATCAAAAGTTACGGGCACCGGAGCGACAGAGACTTTGTCACAAGCCCTACGCCCTCGGTTTGCGGACCCAGCCTCCACGTGAAGCGAAGTTGTCTTGCCCAAGGTGCCGTGGGATTTGATAATAGACATGTGGTGGATAAAGGATCTTGGCAACCCTAACCGGAGGAAAAAAAATTGAAAAGGGGGATGCAACACGAGGACTTCCCAAGGGGTCACCCATCCTAGTACTACTCTCGCCCAAGCACGCTTAACTTCGGAGTTCTGATGGGATCCGGTCCATTAGTGCTGGTATGATCGCACCCGTCATGGTGGGGGTAGAATTCCTTTTTGTGTTAACGGTTCACAGTCCCAGCCTAGAGAGATGACCCATTCAGAAGGCCCAATGGGCTTAACCATAACCCATCCGCTTTAACAACGCAGCATCCTCGCAAGACGTGATATCGACGCATTGTAGGGCCCTCAAATGTCCCGCGAGTAAGGTTGTCGTCCTTTTAACAACTCACGACGTACGATCCAGGACGGAAAAACAGAGCTTAATAAGAAAAGTGGCACGAAATTGATGAAAACGTTCAATTTTGGGCTCCAAAAAGGGCACAGCGAGCAAGCTAGCTACCACCGTCGTAGAGCACTCGGAGAGCTTTCCAACGGTTTGCTGTGCACCGCGTAACTCCTTACGGATCAAAAGTTATGGGCACCGGAGCGACAGAGACTTTGTCACAAGCCCTACGCCCTCGGTTTGCGGACCCAGCCTCCACGTGAAGCGAAGTTGTCTTGCCCAAGGTGCCGTGGGATTCGATAATGGACATGTGGTGGATAAAGTATCTTGGCAACCCTAACCGGATGAAAAAAAATTGAAAAGAGGGATGCAACACGAGGACTTCCCAAGGGGTCACCCATCCTAGTACTATTCTCGCCCAAGCACGCTTAACTTCGGAGTTCTGATGGGATCCGGTGCATTAGTGCTGGTATTATCGCACCCATCATGGTGGGGGTAGAATTCCTTTTTTTGTTAACGGTTCACAATCCCAGCCTAGAGAGATGGCCCATTCAGAAGGTCTACTGCGCTTAACAACAACCCATCCGCTTCAACAACGCAGCATACTCGCAAGACGTTATATCGACGTATTGTAGGGCCCTCTAATGTCCCGCGAGTAAGGTTGTCGTCCTTTTAACAGCTCACGTCGTACGATCCGGGACGGAAAAATTGAGCTTAATAAGAAAAGTAGCCCAAAACTGATGAAAACGTTCGATTTTCGGCTACAAAAAGGGCACAGCAAGCTTGCTTGCTGCACTTGTCGTAGAGCTCTTAGAGATCTTTCCAACGGTATGCTGTGCGTCGCGTAACTCCTTATGGATCAAAAGTTATGGGCACCAGAACGACGGAGACCTGGTCACAAGCCCTACGCCCTCGGTTTGCGGACCCAGCCTCCACGTGAAGCGAAGTTGTCTTTCCCAAGGTGCCGTGGGATTCGATAATAGAAATGTGGCGGATAAAGTATCTTGGCAACCCTAACCGGAGGAAAAAAAAATTGAAAAGGGGGGTGCAACACGAAGACTTCCCAGGGGGTCACCCATCCTAGTACTACTCTCAACCAAGCACGCTTAACTTCGAAGTTCTGATGGGATCCGGTGCATTGGTGCTGGTATGATCGCACCCGTCATGTTGGGGGTAGAATTCATTTTTGTGTTAACGGTTCACAGTTCCAGTCTAGAGAGATGGCCCATTCAGAAGGCCCAATGGGCTTAATAACATCCCATTCGCTTCAACAACGCAGCATCCTCGCAAGACGTGATATCGAAGCATTGTAGGGCCCTCTAATGTCCAGCGAGCAAGTTTGTCGTCCTTTTAACAGCTCACGTCGTACGATCCGGGATGGAAAAATTGAGCTTAATAAAAAAAGTGGCCCGAAACTGATGAAAACGTTCGATTTTGTGCTCCAAAAAGGGCAGAACAAGCAAGCTTGCTAGCCCCATCGTAGAGCTCTCGGAGAGCTTTCCAACGGTATGCTGTGTACCGCGTAACTCCTTACGGATGAAAAGTTATTGCCACCGGAGCGACGGTGACCTGGTCTCAAGACTTACGCCCTTGGTTTGCGGGCCCAGCCTCCACGTGAACCGAAGTTGTCTTGCTCAAGGTGCCGTGGGATTTGATAATAGAAATGTGGGCGATAAAATATATTGGCAACCCTAACCGGAGGAAAAAAAATTGAAAATGGGGGTGCAAAACGAGGACTTCCCAGGGGCTCATCCATCCTAGTACTATTCTCGCCCAAGCATGCTTAACTTCGGATTTCTGATGGGATACGGTGCATTTGTGCTGGTATAATCGCACCCGTCATGGTTGGGGTAGAATTCCTTTTTGTGTTAACGGTTCACAGTCCCAGCCAAGAGAGATGGCCCATTCAGAAGGCCCAATGGGCTTGACAACAACCCATCCGCTTCAACAACGCAGCATCCTCACAAGACGTGATATCGACGCATTGTAGGGCCCTCTAACGTCCCGCGAGTAAGGTTGTCGTCCTTTTAACATCTCATGACGTACGATCCGGGACGGAAAAACAGAGCTTAATAAGAAAAGTGGCACGAAACTGATGAAAACGTTTGATGTTGGGCTCCAAAAAGGATACATCGAGCAATCTAGCTACTCCCGTTATAGAGCTCTTAGAGAGCTTTCCAACGGTATGCTGTGCGCCGCGTAACTCCATAGGGATCAAAAGTTATGGGCACCGGAGCGACGGAGACCTAGTCACAAGCCCTACGGCCTCAGTTTGTGGGCCGAGCCTCCACGGGAAGGGAAGTTGTCGTGCCCAAGGTGCCGTGGGATTTGATAATAGAAATGTGGTGGATAAAGGATCTTGGCAACCCTAACCGGAGGAAAAAAAATTGAAAAGGGGGATGCAACACGAGGACTTCCCAAGGGGTCACCCATCCTAGTACTACTCTCGCCCAAGCACGCTTAACTTCGGAGTTCTGATGGGATCCGGTGCATTAGTGCTGGTATGATCGCACCCGTCATGGTGGGGGTAGAATTCCTTTTTGTGTTAACGGTTCACAGTCCCAGCCTAGAGAGATGGCCCATTCAGAAGGTCCAATGGCCTTAACAACAACCCATCCGCTTCAACAACACAGCATACTCGCAAGACGTTATATCGACGCATTGTAGGGCCCTCTAATGTCCCGCGAGTAAGGTTGTCGTCGTTTTAACAGCTCACAACTTACGATCCGGGACGGAAAAACATAGCTTAATAAGAAAAGTGGCCCGAAACTGATGAAAACGTTCGATTTTCGGCTCCAAAAAGGGCACAGCAAGCGTGCTTGCTGCTCTTGTCGTAGAGCTCTTAGAGAGCTTTCCAACGGTATGCTGTGCATCGCGTAACTCCTTATGGATCAAAAGTTATGGGCACCAGAACGACGGAGACCTGGTCATAAGCCCTACGCCCTCAGTTTGAGGACCCAGCCTCCTCGTGAAGCGAAGTTGTCTTGCCCAAGGTGCCATGGGATTCGATAATAGAAATGTGGCGGATAAAGTATCTTGGCAACCCTAACCGGAGGAAAAAAAATTGAAAAGGGGGGTGAAACATGAGGACTTCCCTGGGGGTCACCCATCCTAGTACTACTCTCGCCCAAGCACGCTTAACTTCGGAGTTCTGATGGGATCCGGTGCATTAGTGCTGGTATGATCGCACTCGTCATGGTGGGGGTAGAATTCCTTTTTGTGTTAACGGTTCATACTCCCAGCCTAGTGAGATGGCCCATTCAGAAGGCCCAATGGGCTTAACCATAACCCATCCGCTTCAACAACGCAGCATCCTCGCAAGACGTGATATCGACGCATTGTAGGGCCCTCTAATATCCCGCGAGTAAGGTTGTCGTCCTTTTAACAACTCACGACGTACGATCCAGGACGGAAAAACAGAGCTTAATAAGAAAAGTGGCACGAAATTGATGAAAACATTCAATTTTGGGCTCCAAAAAGGGCACAGCGAGCAAGCTAGCTACCACCGTCGTAGAGCTCTCGGAGAGCTTTCCAACGGTATGCTGTGCGCCGCGTAACTCCTTACGGATCAAAAGTTATGGGCACTGGAGCGACAGAGACTTTGTCACCAGCCCTACGCCCTCAGTTTGCGGACCCAGCCTCCACGTGAAGCGAAGTTGTCTTGCCCAAGGATCCGTGGGATTCGATAATAGACATGTGGTGGATAAAGTATCTTGGCAACCCTAACCGGAGGAAAAAAAATTGAAAAGGGGGATGCAACACGAGGACTTCCCAAGGGGTCACCCATCCTAGGACTACTCTCGCCCAAGCACGCTTAACTTCGGAGTTCTGATGGGATCCGGTGCGTTAGTGCTGGTATGATCGCACCCATCATGGTAGGGGTAGAATTCCTTTTTTTGTTAACGGTTCACAGTCCCAGCCTTGAGAGATGGCCCATTCAGAAGGTCCAATGGGCTTAACAACAACCCATCCGCTTCAACAACGCAGCATACTCGCAAGACGTTATATCGACGCATTGTAAGGCCCTCTAATGTCCCGCGAGTAAGGTTGTCGTCCTTTTAACAGCTCACGACGTACGATCCGGGACGGAAAAACATAGCTTAATAAGAAAGTGCCCCGAAACTGAAGAAAACGTTCGATTTTTGGCTCCAAAAAGGGCATAGCAAGCTTGCTTGTTGCCCTTGTCGTAGATCTCTTAGAGAGCTTTCCAACTGTATGCTGTGCGTCGCGTAACTCCTTATGGATCAAAAGTTATGGCACCAGAACGACGGAGACCTGGTCACAAACCCTACGCCCTCGGTTTGCAGGCCCAACCTCCACGTGAAGCGAAGTTGTCTTGCCCAAGGTGCCGTGGGATTCGATAATAGAAATGTGACGGATAAAGTATCTTGGCAACCCTAACCGAAGGAAAAAAAATTGAAAAGGGGGGTGCAACACGAAGACTTCCCAGGGGGACACCCATCCTAGTACTACTCTCAACCAAGCACGCTTAACTTCGAAGTTCTGATGGGATCCTGTGCATTGGTGCTGGTATGATCGCACCTGTCATGTTGGGGGTAGAATTCATTTTTGTGTTAACGGTTCACAGTTCCAGTCTAGAGAGATGGCCCATTCAGAAGGCCCAATGGGCTTAACAACAACCCATCCGCTTCAACAACACAGCATCCTCACAAGACGTGATATCGATGCATTGTAGGGCCCTCTAATGTCCAGCGAGTAAGGTTGTCGTCCTTTTAACAGCTCACGACGTACGATCCGGGACGGAAAAATTGAGCTTAATAAAAAAAGTGGCCCGAAACAGATGAAAACGTTTGATTTTGTACTCCAAAAAGGGCAGAACGAGCAAGCTTGCTAGCCCCGTCGAAGAGCTCTCGGAGAGCTATCCAACGGTATGCTGTGTGCCGCGTAACTCCTTACGGATCCAAAGTTATTGCCACCGGAGCGACGGTGACCTGGTCTCAAGCCTTACGCCCTCGGTTTGCGGGCCCAGCCTCCACGTGAAGCGAAGTTGTCTTGCTCAAGGTGCCGTGGGATTCGATAATAGAAATGTGGGGGATAAAATATATTGGCAACCCAAACCGGAGGAAAAAAAATTGAAAATGGGGGTGCAAAATGAGGACTTCCCTGGGGGTCACCCATCCTAGTACTATTCTCGCCCAAGCATGCTTAACTTCGGATTTCTGATGGGATCCTGTGCATTAGTGCTGGTATGATCGCACCCGTCATGGTTGGGGTAGAATTCCTTTTTGTGTTAACGGTTCACAGTCCCAGCCAAGAGAGATGGCCTATTCAGAAGGCCCAATGGGCTTGACAACAACCCATCCGCTTCAACAACGCAGCATCCTCACAAGACGTGATATCGACGCATTGTAGGGCCCTCTAATGTCCCGCGAGTAAGGTTGTCGTCCTGTTAACATCTCACGACGTACGATCCGGGACGGAAAAACAGAGCTTAATAAGAAAATTGGCCCGAAACTGAAGAAAACGTTTGATTTTGGGCTCCAAAAAGGACACATCGAGCAAGCTAGCTACCCCCGTTGTAGAGCTCTTAGAGAGCTTTCCAACGGTATGCTGTGCACCGCGTAACTCCTTACAGATCAAAAGTTATAGGCACCGGAGCGACAGAGACTTGGTCACATGCCCTACGCCCTCGGTTTGCAGGCCCAGCCTCCACGTGAAGCGTAGTTGTCTTGCCCAATGTGCCGTGGGATTCGATAATTGAAATGTGGTGGATAAAGTATCTTGGCAACCCTGACCGGAGGAAAAAAAATTGAAAAGGGGGGTGCAACACGAGGACTTCCCAGGGGGTCACCCATCCTAGTACTACTCTCACCCAAGCACGCTTAACTTCGGAGTTCTGATGGGATCCGGTGCATTAGTGCTGGTATGATCGCACCCGTCATGTTGGGGTTAGAATTCCTTTTTGTGTTAACGGTTCACAGTCCTAGCCTAGAGAGATGGCCCATTCAGAAGGCCCAATGGGCTAAACAACAACCCATCCGCTTCAACAACGCAGCATCCTCGCAAGACGTGATATCGATGAATTGTAGGTCCCTCTAATGTCCCGCGAGCAAGGTTGTCGTCCTTTTAACAACTCACGACGTACGATCCGGGACAGAAAAACATAGCTTAATAAGAAAAGTGGCCCGAAACTGATGAAAATGTTCGATTTTGGGCTCCAAAAAGGGCAAAGCGAGCAAGCTAGCTGCCCCCGTCGTAGAGCTCTCAGCGAGCTTTCCAATGGTATACTATGCGCCGCACAAACTCCTTACCGATCAAAAGTTATGGGCACCGGAGTGACAAAGACTTGGTCACAAGCCTTACGCCCTCGATTTGCGGGCCCAGCCTCAACGTGAACCAAAGTTGTCTTGCCCAAGGTGCCTGTGGGATTCGATAATAGAAATGTGGTGGATAAAACATCTTGGCAACCCTAACCCGAGGAAAAAAAATTGAAAACGGGGGTGCAACACGAGGACTTCCCAGGGGGTCACCCATCCTAGTACTACTCTCGCCCAAGCATGCTTAACTTTGGAGTTCTGATGGGATCCGGTGCCTTAGTGCTAGTATGATCGCACCCGTCATGTTGGGGGTAGAATTCCTTTTTGTGTTAACGTTTCAGAGTCCCAGCCAAGAGAAATGTTCCATTAAGAGGGCCCAATGGGCTTAACAACAACCCATCTGCTTCAACAACGCAGCATCCTCGCAAGAATTGATATCGATGCATTGTAGGGCCCTCTAATGTCCCACGAATAAGGTTGTCGTCCTTTTAACAACTTACGACATACGATCCGGGACGGAAAAACAGAGCTTAATAAGAAAACTGGCCCAAAACTGATGAAAATATTCGATTTTGGGTTCCAAAAAGGGCACAATGAGAAGCTAGCTGCCCCCGTCGTAGAGCTCTAAGAGAGCTTTCCAACAGTATGTTGTGCGCCGCGTAACTCCTTACGGATCAAAAGTTATGCGCACCGGAGTGACAGAGACTTGGTCACAAGCCCTACGACCCCGGTTTGCGGGCCCAACCTCCACGTGAAGCGAAGTTGTCTTGCCCAAGGTGCTGTGGGATTCGATAATAGAAATGTGGTGGATAAAGTATCTTGGCAACCCTAACCAGAGGAAAAAAAATTGAAAATGAGGGTGCAACACGAGGACTTCCCAGGGGGTCACCCATCCTAGTACTACTCTCACCCAAGCACCCTTAACTTCGTAGTTCTGATGGGAACCAGTGCATTAGTGCTGGTATGATCACACCCGTCATGTTGGGGGTAGAATTCCTTTTTGTGTTAACGGTTCACAGTCCCAACCTAGAGAGATGGCCCATTCAGAAGGCCCAATGGGCTTAACAACAACCCATCCTCTTCAACAACGCAGCATCCTCGCAGGACGTGATATCGACGCATTATAGGGCCCTCTAATGTCCCGCGAGTATGGTTGTCGTCCTTTTTACAGTTCACGACGTACGATCCGGGACTGTAAAACATTGCTTAATAAGAAAAGTGGCCCGAAACTGATGAAAACGTTCGATTTTGGGCTCCAAAAAGGGCACAACGAGCAAGCTAGCTGCCCCCATCGCAGAGCTCTCAGAGAGCTTTCCAACAGTATACTATGCACCGCACAAACTCCTTACGGATCAAAAGTTATGGGCACCGGAGCGACAGAGACTTGGTCACAAGCCCTACGCCCTCGGTTTGCGGGCCCAGCCTCAACGTGAAGCGAAGTTGTCTTGTCCAAGGTGCCGTGGGATTTGATAATAGAAATGTGGTGGATAAAGCATCTAGACAACCCTAACCAGAGGAAAAAAAATTGAAAAGGGGGGTGCAACACGAGGACTTCCCAAGGGGTCACCCATCCTAGTACTACTCTCGCCCAAGCATGCTTAACTTTGGAGTTCTGATGGGATCTGGTGCATTAGTGTTGGTATGATCGCAACCGTCATGTTGGGGGTAGAATTCCTTTTTTTGTTAACGTTTCAGAGTCCCAGCCAAGAGAAATGTTCCATTAAGAAGGCCCAATGGGCTTAACAACAACCCATCTGCTTCAACAACGCAGCATCCTCGCAAGACGTTATATCGACGCATTGTAGGGCCCTCTAATGTCCCACGAATAAGGTTGTCATCCTTTTAACAGCTTACGACATACGATCCGGGACGGAAAAACAGAGCTTAATAAGAAAAGTGGCCCGAAACTGATGAAAATGTTTGATTTTGGGTTCCAAAAAGGGCACAACGAGAAGCTAGCTGCCCTCGTCGTAGAGCTCTAAGAGAGCTTTCCAACGTTATGCTGTGCGCCGCGTAATTCCTTACGGATAAAAAGTTATGCGCACCGGAGCGACAGAGACTTGGTCACAAGCCCTACGCCCTCGGTTTGCAGGCCCAGCCTCCACGTGAAGCGAAGTTGTCTTGTCCAAGGTGCCGTAGGATTCGATAATGGAAATGTGGTGGATAAAGCATCTAGACAATCCTAACCGGACGAAAAAAAATTGAAAAGGGGGATGCAACACGAGGACTTCCCAAGGGGTCACCCATCCTAGTACTACTCTCGCCCAAGCACGCTTAACTTCGGAGTTCTGATGGGATCCGGAGCATTAGTGCTGGTATGATCGCACCCATCATGGTGGGGGTAGAATTCCTTTTTGTGTTAACGGTTCACAGTCCCAGCCTAGGGAGATGGCCCATTTAGAAGGTCCAATGGGCTTAACAACAACCCATCCTCTTCAACAACGCAGCATACTCGCAAGACGTTATATCGACGCATTGTAGGGCCCTCTAATGTCCCGCGAGTAAGGTTGTCGTCCTTTTAACAGCTCACGACGTACGATCCGGGACGAAAAAACATAGCTTAATAAGAAAAGTGCCCCGAAACTGATGAAAACGTTCAATTTTTGGATCCAAAAAGGGCATAGCAAGCCTGCTTGCTGCCGTTGTCGTAGAGCTCTTAGAGAGCTTTCCAACGGTATGCTGTGCGTCGCGTAACTCCTTATGGATCAAAAGTTATGGGCACCAGAACCACGGAGACCTGGTCACAAACCCTACGCCCTAGGTTTGCGGGCCCAACCTCCACGTGAAGCGAAGTTGTCTTGCCCAAGGTGCCGTGGGATTCGATAATAGAAATGTGGCGGATAAAGTATCTTGGCAACCCTAATCGAAGGAAAAAAAATTGAAAAGAGGGGTGTAACACGAAGACTTCCCAGGGGGTCACCCATCCTAGTACTACTCTCAACCAAGCACGCTTAACTTCGAAGTTCTGATGGGATCCGATGCATTGGTGCTGGTATGATCGCACCTGTCATGTTGGGGGTAGAATTCATTTTTGTGTTAACGGTTCACAGTTCCAGTCTAGAGAGATGGCCCATTCGGAAGGCCCAATGGGCTTAACAACAACCCATCCGCTTCAACAACGCAGCATCCTCGCAAGACGTGATATCAACGCATTATAAGGGCGCTCTAGTGTCCAGCGAGTAAGGTTGTCGTCCTTTTAACAACTCACGACGTACGATCCGGGACGGAAAAATTGAGCTTAATAAAAAATGTGGCCCAAAACAGATGAAAACGTTCGATTTTGTGCTCCAAAAATGGCAGAATGAGCAAGCTTGCTAGCCCCGTCGTAGAGCTCTCGGAGAGCTTTCCAATGGTATGCTGTGTGCCGCGTAACTCCTTACGGATCAAAAGTTATTGCCACCGGAGCGACGGTGACCTGGTCTCAAGCCTTACGCCCTCGGTTTGTGGGCCCAGCCTCCACGTGAAGCGAAGTTGTCTTGCTCAAGGTGCCGTGGGATTCGATAATAGAAATGTGGGGGATAAAATATATTGGCAACCCTAACCGGAGGAAAAAAAATTGAAAATGGGGGTGTAAAACGAGGACTTCCCAGGGGGTCACCCATCCTAGTACTATTCTCGTCCAAGCATGCTTAACTTCGGATTTCTGATGGGATCCGGTGCATTAGTGCTGGTATGATCGCACCCGTCATGGTTGGGGTAGAATTCCTTTTTGTGTTAACGGTTCACAGTCCCAGCCAAGAGAGATGGCCCATTCAGAAGGCCCAATGGGCTTGACAACAACCCATCCACTTCAACAACGCAGCATCCTCACAAGACGTGATATCGACGCATTTTAGGGCCCTCTAATGTCCGACGAGTAAGGTTATCGTCCTTTTAACATCTCACGACGTACGATCCCGGATGGAAAAACAGAGCTTAATACGAAAAGTGGCCCAAAACTGATGAAAACGTTTGATTTTGGGCTCCAAAAAGGACACATAGAGCAAGCTAGCTGCCCTCGTTGTAGAGCTCTTAGAGAGCTTTCCAACGGTATGCTGTGCGCTGCGTAACTTCTTACAGATCAAAAGTTATGGGCACCGGTGCGACAGAGACTTGGTCACATGCCCTATGCCCTCGGTTTGCAGGCCCAGCCTCCACGTGAAGCGAAGTTGTCTTGCCCAATGTGCCGTGGGATTCGATAATTGAAATGTGGTGGATAAAGTATCTTGGCAACCCTAACAAGAGGAAAAAAAATTGAAAAGGGGGGTGCAACACGAGGACTTCCCAGGGGGTCACCCATCCTAGTACTACTCTCGCCCAAGCACGCTTAACTTCGGAGTTCTGATGGGATCCGGTGCATTAGTGCTGGTATGATCGCACCCGTCATGTTGGGGGTAGAATTCCTTTTTGTGTTAACGGTTCACAGTCTTAGCCTAGAAAGATAGCCCATTCAGAAGGCCCAATGGGCTTAACAACAACCCATCCGCTTCAACAACGCACCATCCTCGTAAGACGTGATATCGACGCATTGTAGGGCCCACTAATATCCCGCGAGTAAGGTTGTCGTCCTTTTAACAGCTCACGACTTACGATCCGGGACGAAAAAACAGAGCTTAATAAGAAAAGTGGCCCGAAACTGATGAAAACGTTCGATTTTGGGCTCCAAAAAGTGCAAAACGAGAAGCTTGCTACCCCTATAGTAGAGCTCTCGGAGAGCTTTCCAACGGTATGCTGTGCGCCGCATAACTCCTTACGGATCAAAAGTTATGGGCACCGGAGCTACGAAGACCTGGTCACAAGTACTACGCCCTCGGTTTGCGGGCCCAGCTTCCACTTGAAGCGAAGTTGTCTTGCCCAAGGTGCCGTGGGATTCGATAATAGAAATGTGGTGGATAAAGTATCTTGGCAACCCTAACCGGAGGAAAAAAAATTGAAAAGGGGGGTGCAACACGAGTACTTCCCAGGGGGTCACCCATCCTAGTACTAATCTCACCCAAGCACGCTTAACTTCGGAGTTTTGATGGGATCCGGTGCATTAGTGGTGGTATGATCGCACCCGTCGTGTTGGGGGTAGAATTCCTTTTTGTGTTAACGGTTCACAGTCCCAGCCTAGAGAAATGGCCTATTCAGAAGGCCCAATGGGCTTAACAACAACCCATCCGCTTCAACTACGCAGCATCCTCGCAAGACGTGATATCGACGCATTGTAGGGCCCTCTAATGTCCCGCGAGTAAGATTGTCGTCCTTTTAACAGCTCACGACGTACGATCTGGGACGGAAAAACAAAGCTTAATAAGAAAAGTGGCACAAAACTGATGAAAACGTTTGATTTGAGCTACAAAAAGGGCATAAAGAGCAAGCAAGTTTCCCCCGTCATAGAGCTCTCAGAGAGCTTTCCAACGGTATGCTGTACGCCGCGTAACTCTTTATAGATCAAAAGTTATAGGCACCGGAGCGACAGGGACCAGGACACGAGCCCTACGCCCTCGGTTTACGGGCCCAGCCTCCACGTGAAGCGAAGTTGTCTTGCCCAAGGTGCCTTGGGATTCGATAATAGAAATGAGGTGGATAAAGTATCTTGGTAACCCTAACCGGAGGAAAAAAAATTGAAAAGGGAGGTGCAACACGAGGAATTCCCAGGGGGTCACCCATCCTAGTACTACTCTCGCCCAAGCACGCTTAACTTCTGAGTTCTGATGGGATCCGGTGCATTAGTGCTGGTATTATCGCACCCGTCATGTTGGGGGTAGAATTCCTTTCTGTGTTAACGGTTCACAGTCCCAGCCGAGAGCGATGGCCCATTCAAAAGGCCCAATGGGCTTAACAACAACCCATCCGCTTCAACAACGCAGCATCCTCACAAGACATGATATCGACGCTTTGTTGGGCCCTCTAATGTCCCACGAGCAAGGTTGTCGTCCTTTTTACAGCTGACGACGTATGATCCGGGACCGAAAAATGTAGAATAATAAGAAAAGTGGCCTGAAACTGATGAAAACGTTCGATTTTCTGCTCCAAAAAGGGCATAGCGAGCAAGCTAGCTGCCCCCGTCGTGGAGCTCTCAGAGAGCTTTCCAACGATATACTGTACGTTGCACAAACTCCTTACAGATCAAAAGTTATGAGCAACGGAGCGACAGAGACTTGGTCACAAGCCCTACGCCCTCGGTTTGTGGGCCCAGCCTCGACGTGAAGCGAAGTCGTCTTGCCCAAGGTGCCGTGGGATTCGATAATAGACATGTGGTGGATAAAGTATCTTGGCAACCCTAACCGGAGGAAAAAAAATTGAAAAGGGGGGTGCAACACGAGGACTTCTCAGGGGGTCACCCATCCTAGTACTACTCTCGCCCAAGCACGCTTAACTTCGGAGTTCTGATGGGATCCGCTGCATTAGTGCTGGTATGATAGCACCCGTCATGTTGGGGTAGAATTCCTTTTTATGTTAACGGTTCACAGTCCCAGCCTAGAGAAATGGCCCATTCAGAAGGCCCAATGGTCTTAACAACAACCCATCCGCTTCAACAACGTAGCATCCTCGCAAGACGTGATATCGACGCATTGTAGGGCCCTCTAATGTCCCGCGAGTAAGGTTGTCGTCCTTTTAACAGCTCACGACGTACAATCCGGGACTAAAAAACAGAGCTTAATAAGAAAAGTGGCCCGAAACTGATGAAAACGTTCGATTTTGGGCTCCAAAAAGCAGCAAGCAAGCTTGCTGCCCCCGTTGTAGAGATCTCAGAGAGTTTTCCAACGGTGTTCTATGCGCCGCGTAACTCTTTACGGATCAAAAGTTTTGGGCACCGGAGCGACGGAGACCTGTTCACAAGCCCTATGCCCTCGGTTTGCGGGCCCAGCCTCCACGTGAAGCGAAGTTGTCTTGCCCAAGGTGCCGTGCAATTCGATAATAGAAATGTGGTGGATAAAGCATCTTGGCAACCCTAACCGGAGGAAAAAAAAATTGAAAAAGGGGGGTGCAACACGAGGACTTCCCAGGGGTCACCCATCCTAGTACTACTCTCGCCCAAGCACGCTTAACTTCGGAGTTCTGATGGGATCCAGTGCATTAGTGCTGATATGATCACACCCGTCATGTTGGGGGTAGAATTCATTTCTGTGTTAACGGTTCACAGTCCCAGCCTAGAGCGATGGCCCATTCAGAAGGCCCAATGGGCTAAACAACAACCCATCCGCTTCAACAAGGCAGCATCCTCGCAAGACGTGATATCGACGCATTGTAGGTCCCTCTAATGTCCCGCGAGCAAGGTTGTCGTCCTTTTAACAGCTCACGACGTACGATCCGGGATGGAAAAACATAGCTTAATAAGAAAAGTGGCCCGAAACTGATGAAAACGTTCGATTTTGGGCTCCAAAAAGGGCACAGCGAGCAAGCTAGCTGCCCCCATCGTAGAGCTCTCAGAGAGCTTTCCAACGGTATACTATGCGTCGCACAAACTTCTTACGGATCAAAAGTTATGGGCATCGGAGTGACAAAGACTTGGTCACAAGCCTTACTCCCTCGATTTGCGGGCCCAGCCTCAACGTGAACCAAAGTTGTCTTGCCCAAGGTGCCGTGGGATTCGATAATAGAAATGTGGTGGATAAAGCATCTTGGCAACCCTAACCCGAGGAAAAAAAATTGAAAAGGGGGGTGCAACACGAGGACTTCCCAGGGGGTCACCCATCCTAGTACTACTCTCGCCCAAGCATGCTTAACTTTGGAGTTCTGATGGGATCCGGTGCATTAGTGCTGGTATGATCGCACCCGTCATGTTGGGGGTAGAATTCCTTTTTGTGTTAACGGTTCATAGTCCCAGCCTAGAGAGATGGCCCATTCAGAAGGCCCAATGGGCTTAACCATAACCCATCCGCTTCAACAACGCAGCATCCTCGCAAGACGTGATATCGACGCATTGTAGGGCCCTATAATGTCCTATGAATAAGTTTGTCGTCCTTTTAACAACTTACGACATACGATCCGGGATGGAAAAACAGAGCTTAATAAGAAAAGTGGCCCGAAACTGATGAAAATGTTCGATTTTGGGTTCCAAAAAGGGCACAATGAGAAGCTAGCTGCCATCGTCGTAGAGCTCTAAGAGAGCTTTCCAACGGTATGCTGTGCGCCGCGTAACTCCTTACGGATCAAAAGTTATGCGCACCGGAGTGACAGAGACTTGGTCACAAGCCCTACGACCTCGGTTTGCGGGCCCAACCTCCTCGTGAAGCGAAGTTGTCTTGCCCAAGGTGCTGTGGGATTCGATAATAGAAATGTGGTGGATAAAGTATCTTGGCAACCCTAACCGGAGGAAAAAAAATTGAAAATAAGGGTGCAACACGAGGACTTTCCAGGGGGTCACCCATCCTAGTACTACTCTCACCCAAGCACGCTTAACTTCGGAGTTCTGATGGGATCCAGTTCATTAGTGCTGGTATAATCACACCCGTCATGTTGGGGGTAGAATTCCTTTTTGTGTTAACGGTTCACAGTCCCAACCTAGAGAGATGGCCCATTCAGAAGGCCCAATGGGCTTAACAACAACCCATCCGCTTCAACAACGTAGCATCCTCGCAGGACGTGATATCGACGCATTGTAGGGCCCTCTAATGTCCCGCGAGTATGGTTGTCGTCCTTTTAACAGTTCACGACGTACGATCCAGGACGGAAAAACATAGCTTAATAAGAAAAGTTGCCCGAAACTGATGAAAACGTTCGATTTTGGGCTCCAAAAAGGGCACAGCGAGCAAGCTAGCTGCCCCCGTCGCAGAGCTCTCCGAGACCTTTCCAACGATATACTATGCACCGCACAAACTCCTTACGGATCAAAAGTTATGGGCACCGGAGCGACAGAGACTTGGTCACAAGCCCTACGCCCTCGGTTTGCGGGCCCAGCCTCCACGTGAAGTGAAGTTGTCTTGCCCAAGGTGCCGTGGGATTCAATAATAGAAATTTGGTGGATAAAGTATCTTGGCAACCCTAACTGGAGGAAAAAAAATTGAAAATGGGGGTGCAACACGAGGACTTCCCAGGGGGTCACCCATCCTAGTACTACTATCACCCAAGCACGTTTAACTTCGGAGTTCTGATGGGATCCGGTGCATTAGTGCTGGTATGATCGCACCCGTCATGTTGGGGGTAGAATTCCTTTTTTTGTTAACGGTTCACATTCCCAGCCTAGAGAGATGGCCCATTCAGAAGGCCTAATGGGCTTAACAACAACCCATCCGCTTCAACAACGCAGCATCCTCGCAAGACGTGATATCGACACATTGTAGGGCCCTCTAATGTCCCGCGAGTATGGTTGTCGTCCTTTTAACAGTTCACGACGTACGATCCGGGACGGAAAAACAGAGGTTAAAAAGAAAAGTGGCTCGAAACTGATGAAAACGTTCGATTTTGGGCTCCAAAAAGGGCCAACGAGCAAGCTTGCTGCCCCCGTCGTAGAGCTCTCGGAGTGCTTTCCAACGTTATGCTGTGCGCCGCTTAACTCCTTATGGATCAAAAGTTATGGGCACCGGAGCGACGGAGACCTAGTAATAATCCCTGCGCCCTCGGTTTACGGGCCCAACCTCCACGTGAAGCGAAGTTGTCTTGCCCAAGGTGCCGTGGGATTCAATAATAGAAATGTGGTGGATAAAATATCTTGGCAACCCTAACCGGAGGAAAAAAATATTGAAAAGGGGTCGCAACACGAGGACTTCCCAGGGGGTCACCCATCCTAGTACTACTCTCGCCCAAGCACGCTTATCTTCGGAGTTCTGATGGTCTCCGGTGCATTAGTGCTAGTATAATCGCACCTATCAGGGTGGGGGTAGAATTCCTTTTTGTGTTAAAGGTTCACAGTCCCAGCCTAGAGAGATGGCCCATTCAGAAGGCCCAATGGGCTTAACAACAACCCATCCGCTTCAACAACGCTGCATCTTCGCAAGACGTTATATCGACGCATTGTATGGCCCTCTAATGTCCCTCGTGTAAGGTTGTCGTCTTTTTAACAACTCACGACGTACGATCCGAGACGGAAAAATAGAGCTTAATAAGAAAAGTGGCCCAAAACTGATGAAAACATTCGATTTTGGGCTCCAAAAAGGGCACAACGTGCAAGCTTGCTACCCCCGTCGTAGAACTCGTGGAGAGCTTTCCAACGGTATGCTGTGCGCTGCGTAACTCCTTAGGGATCAAAAGTTATGGGCACCGGAGCGACGGAGACCTGGTCACAAGCCCTACGCCCTCGGTTTGCGGGCCCAACCTCAACCTGAAGCGAAGTTGTATTGCCCAAGGTGCCGTGGGATTTGATATTAGAAATGTGGTGGATAAAGTATCTTGGCAACCCTAACCGGAGGAAAAAAAATTGAAAAGGGGGGGGGCAACACGAGGACTTCCCACGTGGTCACCCATCCTAGTACTACTCTCGCCCAAGCACGCTGAACTTCGGAGATCTGATGGGATCCGGTGCATTAGTGCTGGTATGATTGCACCCGTCTTGTTGGGGGTTGAATTCCTTTTTGTGTTAATGGTTCACAGTCACAGCCTAGAGAGATGGCCCATTCAGAAGACCCAATGGGATTTACAACAACCCATCCGCTTCAACAACGCAGCATCCTCGCAAGACGTGATATTGATGCATTGTAGGGCCCTCTAATGTCCCGTGAGTAAGGTTGTCGTCCTTTTAACAGCTCACGATGTACGATCCGGGAAGGAAAAATAGAGCTTAATAAGAAAAGTGGCACGAAGCTGATGAAAACGTTCGATTTTGGGCCCCAAAAAGTACACAACGAGCAAGCTTGCTACCCCCGTCGTAGAGCTCACGGAGTGCTTTCCAACGGTATGCTGTACGCTGCTTAACTCCTTACGGATCAAAAGTTAATGGCACTGGAGCGACGGAGACTTGGTTACAATCCCTACGCCCTCGGTTTGCGGGCCCAGCCTCCACGTGAAGCGAAGTTGTCTTGCCCAATGTGCCGTGGGATTCAATAATAGAAATGTGGTAGATAAAATATCTTGGCATCCCTAACCGAAGGAAAAAAAATTGAAATGGGGGGTACAACACGAGGACTTCCCAGGGGGTCACTCATCCTAGTACTACTCTCGCCCAAGCACGCTTAACTTCGGAGTTCTGATGGGATCCGGTGCATTAGTGCTGGTATGATCGCACCCGTCATGGTCGGGGTAGAATTCCTTTTTGTGTTAACGGTTCACAGTCCCAGCCTAGAGATATGGCCCATTCAGAAGGCCCAATGGGCTTAACAACAACCCATCCGCTTCAACAACGCAGCATCCTCGCAAGACGTGATATCGACGCATTGTAGGGCCCTCTAATGTCCCGCGAGTAAGGTTGTCATCATTTTAACAACTCACGACGTACGATCCGGGACAGAAAAACAGTGCTTAATAAGAAAAGTGGCCCGAAACTGATGAAATGTTCGATTTTGGGCTCCAAAAAGCACACAACGAGCAAGCTAGTTGCCCCCGTCGTAGAGCTCTCAGAGATCTTTCCAACGGTATGCTGTGCGCCGCGTAACTCCTTACGGATCAAAAGTTATGGGCACCGTAGCGACAGAGACTTGGTCACAAGCCCTACGCCCCCGGTTTGCGGGCCCAGCCTCCACGTGAAGCGAAGTTGTCTTGCCCAAGGTGCTCTGGGATTCGATAATAGAAATGTGGTGGATAAACTATCTTGGCAACCCTAACCGGAGAAAAAAAATTGAAAAGGGGGGTGCAAGACGAGGACTTCCCACGGGGTCACCCATCCTAGTACTACTCTCGCCCAAGCACGCTTAACTTCGGAGTTCTGATGGGATCCGGTGCATTAGTGCTGGTATTATCGCACCCGTCATGGTGGGGGTAGAATTCCTTTCTGTGTTAACGGTTCACAGTCCCAGCCTAGAGAGATGGCCCATTAAGAAGGCCCAATGGGCTTAACAACAACCCATCCGCTTCAACAACGCAGCATACTCGCAAGACGTGATATCGACGCATTGTAGGGCCCTCTAATGTCCCGCGAGTAAGGTTGTCTTCCTTTTAATAACTCACGACGTACGATCCGGGACAGAAAAATAGTGCTTAATAAGAAAAGTGGCCCGAAACTGATGAAAATGTTCGATTTTGGGCTCCAAAACGGGCACAGCGAGGAAGATAGCTGCCCCCGTTGTAGAGTTCTCAGAGAGCTTTCCAACGGTATGCTGTGCGCCGCGTAACTCATTACGGATCAAAAGTTATGGGCACCGTAGCGACAGAGACTTGGTCACCAGCCCTACGCCCTCGGTTTGTGGGCCCAGCCTCCACGTGAAGCGAAGTTGTCTTGCCCAAGTTGCCGTGGGATTCGATAATAGAAATGTGGTGGATAAAGTATCTTGGTAACCCTAACCGGAGGAAAAAAAAATGAAAAGTGGGGTGCAACACGTGGACTTCCCAGGGTGTCACCCATCCTAGTACTACTCTCGCCCAAACACGCTTAGCTTTGGAGTTCTGATAGGATCCGGTGCATTAGTGATGTATGATCGCACCCGTCATGTAGGGGGTAGAATTCCTTTTTGTGTTAAGGGTTCACAGTCCCAGCCTAGAGAGATGGCCAATTCAGAAGGCCCAATGGGCTTAACAACAACCCATCCGCTTCAACAACGCAACATCCTTGCAAGACGTGATATCGACGCATTGTAGGGCCCTCTAATGTCCCGCGAGTAAGGTTGTTCTCCTTTTAACTGTTCACGACGTACGATCCGGGACAGAAAAACAGTGCTTAATAAGAAAAGTGGCCCGAAACTGATGAAATGTTCGATTTTGGGCTCCAAAAAGCACACAACGAGCAAGCTAGTTGCCCCCGTCGTAGAGCTCTCAGAGATCTTTCCAACGGTATGCTGTGCGCCGCGTAACTCCTTACGGATCAAAAGTTATGGGCACCGTAGCGACAGAGACTTGGTCACAAGCCCTACGCCCCCGGTTTGCGGGCCCAGCCTCCACGTGAAGCGAAGTTGTCTTGCCCAAGGTGCTCTGGGATTCGATAATAGAAATGTGGTGGATAAACTATCTTGGCAACCCTAACCGGAGAAAAAAAATTGAAAAGGGGGGTGCAAGACGAGGACTTCCCACGGGGTCACCCATCCTAGTACTACTCTCGCCCAAGCACGCTTAACTTCGGAGTTCTGATGGGATCCGGTGCATTAGTGCTGGTATTATCGCACCCGTCATGGTGGGGGTAGAATTCCTTTCTGTGTTAACGGTTCACAGTCCCAGCCTAGAGAGATGGCCCATTAAGAAGGCCCAATGGGCTTAACAACAACCCATCCGCTTCAACAACGCAGCATACTCGCAAGACGTGATATCGACGCATTGTAGGGCCCTCTAATGTCCCGCGAGTAAGGTTGTCTTCCTTTTAATAACTCACGACGTACGATCCGGGACAGAAAAATAGTGCTTAATAAGAAAAGTGGCCCGAAACTGATGAAAATGTTCGATTTTGGGCTCCAAAACGGGCACAGCGAGGAAGATAGCTGCCCCCGTTGTAGAGTTCTCAGAGAGCTTTCCAACGGTATGCTGTGCACCGCGTAACTCATTACGGATCAAAAGTTATGGGCACCGTAGCGACAGAGACTTGGTCACCAGCCCTACGCCCTCGGTTTGCGGGCCCAGCCTCCACGTGAAGCGAAGTTGTCTTGCCCAAGTTGCCGTGGGATTCGATAATAGAAATGTGTTGGATAAAGTATCTTGGTAACCCTAACCGGAGGAAAAAAAAATGAAAAGTCGGGTGCAACACGTGGACTTCCCAGGGTGTCACCCATCCTAGTACTACTCTCGCCCAAACACGCTTAGCTTTGGAGTTCTGATAGGATCCGATGCATTAGTGATGTATGATCGCACCCGTCATGTAGGGGGTAGAATTCCTTTTTGTGTTAAGGGTTCACAGTCCCAGCCTAGAGAGATGGCCAATTCAGAAGGCCCAATGGGCTTAACAACAACCCATCCGCTTCAACAACGCAACATCCTTGCAAGACGTGATATCGACGCATTGTAGGGCCCTCTAATGTCCCGCGAGTAAGGTTGTTCTCCTTTTAACTGTTCACGACGTACGATCCGGGATGAAAAAATATAGCTTAATAAGAAAAGTGGCTCAAAACAGATGAAAACATTCAATTTTGGGCTCCAAAAAGGGCACAGCGAGCAAGCTTGCTGCCCCAATCGGCTTCACAACAACCCATCCGCTTCAAGAACGCAGCATCCTCGCAAGACGTGATATCAACGCATTGTAGGGTCCTCTAATGTCCCGCGAGTAAGGTTGTCGTCCTTTTAACAACTCACGATGTACGATCCGGGAAGGAAAAATACAGCAAAATTAGAAAAGTTTCCCGAAACTGATGAAAACGTTCAATTTTGGGCTCCAAAAAGGACACAGCGAGAAGCTTACTGCCCCCGTCGTAGATCTCTCAGAGAGCTTTCCAACGGTATGCTGTGCGCCATGCAACTCCTTACGTATCAAAAGTTATGGGTACCGGAGCGACGGAGAAATGGTCAAAAGCCCTACGTCCTCGGTTTGCGGGCCCAGCCTCCACGTGAAGCGAAGTTGTCTTGCCCAAGGTGCCGTGGGATTCGATAATAGAAATGTGGTGGATAAAGTATCTTGGCAACCCTAAACGGAGGAAAAAAAATTGAAAAGAGGGGTGCAACACGAGGACTTCCCATGGGGTCACCCATCCTAGTACTACTCTCGCACAAGCACGCTGAACTTCGGAGTTCTGATGGGATCTGGTGCATTAGTGCTGGTATGATCGCACCCGTCATGTTGGGGGTAGAATTCCTTTTTGTGTTAACGGTTCACAGTCCCAGTCTAGAGAGATGGCCCATTCAAAAGGCCCAATGGGATTAACAACAACCCATCCGCTTCAACAACGTAGCATCCTCTTAAGGCCTGATATCGACGCATTGTAGGGCCCTCTAATGTCCCGCGAGTAAGGTTGTCATCCTTTTAACAACTCACGACGTATGATCTGGGACGAAAAAACAGAGCTTAATAAGAAAAGTGGCCCGAAAATGATGAAAACGTTCGATTTTGGGCTCCAAAGAGGCCACAACGAGCAAGCTTGCTGCTCCCGTCATAGAGCTCTCGGAGAGCTTTCCCACGGTATGCTGTGCGCCGCTTAACTCCTTACGGATCAAAAGTTTTGGTCACCGGAGCGACGGAGATCTGTAACAATCCCTACGCCCTCGGTTTGCAGGCCCAGCCTCCACGTGAAGCGAAGTTGTCTTGCCCAAGGTGCCGTGGGATTCGATAATAGAAATGTGGTGGATAAAATATCTTGGCAACCCTAACTGGAGGAAAAAAAAATTGAAAAGGGGGGTGCAACACGAGGACTTCCCAAGGGGTCACCCATCCTAGTACTACTCTCACCCAAGCACGCTTAAATTCGGAGTTCTGATGGGATCCGATGCATTAGTGCTGGTATGATCACACCCGTCATGGTGGGAGTAGAATTCCTTTTTGTGTTAAAGGTTCACTGTCCCAGCCTAGAGAGATGGCCCATTCAGAAGGCCCAATGGGCTTAACAACAACCCATCCGCTTCAACAACGCAGCATCCTCGCAAGACGTGATATCGACGATTTGTAGGACCCTATAATGTCCCGCGAGTAAGGTTGTCGTCCTTTTAACAGTTCACGATGTACGATCCGGGACGAAAAAACAGAGCTTAATTAGAAATGTGGCCAGAAACTGATGAAAACGTTCGATTTTGGGCTCCAAAAAGGGCACAACGAGCAAGCTTGCTACCCCCGTCGTAGAGCTCTTGGAGAGCTTTCCAACGGTATGCTGTGCGCCGCTTAACTCCTTACGGATCAAAAGTTATGGGCACCGAAGCGACGGAGACTTGGTAACAATCCCAACGATCTTGGTTGGCGGGCCCAGCCTCCACGTGAAGCTAAGTTGTCTTGCCCATGGTGCCGTGGTATTCGATAATAGAAATGTGGTGGATAAAATATCTTGGCAACCCTAACTGGAGGAAAAAAAATTGAAAAGGGGGGTGCAACACGAGGACTTCCCAGGGGGTCACCCATCCTAGTACTACTCTCACCCAAGCACGCTTAACTTCGGAGTTCTGATTGGATCCGGTGCATTATTGCTGGTATGATCGCACCCGTCATGGTGGGGGTAGAATTCTTTTTTGTATTAACGGTTCACAGTCCCAGCCTAGAGAGATGTCCCATTCTGAAAGCCCAATGGGATTAACAACAACCCATCTGCTTCAACAACGCAGCATCCTCGCAAGACGTGATATCGACGCTTTGTAGGGCCCTATAATGTCCCGCGAGTAAGGTTGTCGTCCTTTTAACATTTCACGACGTACGATCCGGGACGGAAAAACAGAGCTTAATAAGAAAAGTGGCCCAAAACTGATGAAAACGTTCTATTTTGGGCTCCAAAAAGGGCACAACGAGCAAGCTTGCTGCCCCCATCGTAGAGCTCTCGGAGAGCTTTCCAACGGTATGCTGTGCGCCGCTTAACTCCATACGGATCAAAAGTTATGGGCACCGAAGCGACGGAGACCTGGTAACAATCCTTACGATCTCGGTTTGTGGGCCTAGCCCCCACGTGAAGCGAAGTTGTCTTGCCCAAGGTGACGTGGTATTCGATAATAGAAATGTGGTGGATAAAATATCTTGGCAACCCTAACCGGAGGAAAAAAATTGAAAAGGGGGGGTGCAACACGAGGACTACCCAGGGGGTCACCCTTCCTAGTACTACTCTCGCCCAAGCACGCTTAACTTCGGAGTTGTGATGGGATCCGGTGCATTAGTGCTGGTATGATCGCACCCATCATGGTAGGGGTAGAATTCCTTTTTGTGTTAACGGTTCACAGTCCCAGCCTAGAGAGATGGCCCATTCAAAAGGCCCAATGGGCTTAACAACATCCCATCCGCTTCAACAACGCAGCATCCTCGCAAGACGTGATATGGACGCATTGTTGGGCCCTCTAATGTCCCACGAGTAAGGTTGTCGTCCTTTTAACAACTCACGACGTACGATCCGGGACGGAAAAATAGATCTTAATAAGACAAGTGGCCCGAAATTGATGAAAACGTTTGATTTTGGGCTCCAAAAAGGGCACAGCGAGCAAGCTAGCTGCCACCGTCGTAGAGCTCTCGGAGAGATTTCCAACGGTATGCTGTGTGCCGCGTAACTCCTTACGGATCAAAAGTTATTGGCACCGGAGCGACAGAGACTTGGTCACAAGCCCTACGCCCTCAGTTTGCGGACCCAGCCTCCACGTGAAGCGAAGTTGTCTTGCCCAAGGTGCCGTGGGATTAATTAATAGAAATGTGGTGGTTAAAGTATCTTCGCAACCCTAACCGGAGGAAAAAAAATTGAAAGGGGGGTGCAACACGAGGACTTCCCAAGGGGTCACCCATCCTAGTACTACTCTCGCCCAAGCACACTTAACTTCGGAGTTCTGATGGGATCCGGTGCATTAGTGCTGGTATGATCACACCCGTCATGGTGGGGGTAGAATTCCTTTTTGTGTTAACGGTTCACAGTCCCAGCCTAGAGAGATGGCCCAATCGGAAGGCCCAATGGGCTTAACAACAACCCATCCACTTCAACAACGCAGCATCCTCGCAAGACGTGATATCAACGCATTGTAGGGCCCACTAATGTCCCACGAGTAAAGTTGTCATCCTTTTAACAGCTCATGACGTACGATCCGGGACGGAAAAATAGAGCTTAATAAGAATAGTGGCCCAAAACTGATGAAAACGTTCAATTTTCAGCTCCAAAAAGGGCAAAGCAAGCAAGCTTGCTGCCCTCGTCGTAGAGCTCTCATAGAGCTTTCCAACGGTATGCTGTGCGTCGCGTAACTCCTTACGGATCAAAAGTTATGGGCACCAGAGCGACGGAGACCTGGTCATAAGCCCTATGCCCTCGGTTTGCAGGCCCAACCTCCACGTGAAGCGTAGTTGTCTTGCCCAAGGTGCGTGGGATTCGATAATAGAAATGTGGTGGATAAAGTATGTTGGCAACCCTAACCGAAAGAAAAAAAAATGAAAAGGGGGGTGCAACACGAGGACTTCTCAGGGGGTCACCCATCCAAGTACTACTCTCGCCCAAGCACGCTTAACTTCGGAGTTCTGATGGGATCCGGTGCATTGGTGCTGGTATGATCGCACACGTCATGTTGGGGGTAGAATTCCTTTTTGTGATAACGGTTCACAGTCCCAGCCTAGAGAGATGGCCCATTCAGAAGGCCCAATGGGCTTACCAACAACCCATCTACTTCAACAACGCAGCATCCCCGCAAGACGTGATATCGACGCATTGTAGGGCCCTCTAATGTCCCGCGAGTAAGGTTGTCATCCTTTTAACAGCTCACGACGTACGATCCGGGACGGAAAAACAGAGCTTAATAAGAAAAGTGGCCCGAAACTGATGAAAACGTTCGATTTTGGGCACCAAAAAGGGCACAGCGAGCAAGCTAGCTGCCACCGTCGTAGAGCTCTCGGAGTGATTTCCAACGGTATGCTGTGTGCCGCGTAACTCCTTACGGATCAAAAGTTAATGGCATTGGAGCGACAGAGACTTGATCACAAGCCCTACGCCCTCGGTTTATGGACCCAGCATCCACGTGAAGCGAAGTTTTCTTGCCCAAGGTGCCGTGGAATTCGATAATAGAAATGTGGTGCATAAAGTATCTTGGCAACCATAACAGGAGGAAAAAAAATTGAAAAGGGGTGTGCAACACGAGGACTTCCCAAGGGGTCACCCATCCTAGTACTACTCTCGCCCAAGCTCGCTTAACTTCGGAGTTCTGATGGGATGCGGTGCATTAGTGCTGGTATGATCGGACCCGTCATGGTGGGGATAGAATTCCTTTTTGTGGTAACGGTTCACAATCTCAGCCTAGAGAGATGGCCCATTCAGAAGGCCCAATGGGCTTAACAACAACCCATCCGCTTCAACAACGCAGCATTCTCGCAAGACGTGATATTGACGCATTGTAGTGCCCTCTAATGTCCCGCAAGTAAGGTTGTCATCCTTTTAACAGCTCACGACGTACGATCCGGGACGGAAAAACAGAGCTTAATAAGAATAGTGGCCCGAAACTGACGAAAACGTTTGATTTTGGGCTCCAAAAAGGGCACAGCGAGCAAGCTAGCTGCCCACGTCGTAGAGCTCTCATAGAGCTTTCCAACTGTATGCTGTGCGCCGCGTAACTCTTTACGGATCAAAAGTTATGCGCACCGGAGCGACGGAGACATGGTCACAAGCCCTACGCCCTCGGTTTGCGGGCCCAGCCTCCACGTGAAGCGAAGTTGTCTTGCCCAAGGTTTCATGGGATTCGATAATAGAAATGTGGTGGATAAAGTATCTTGCCATCCCTAACCGGATGAAAAAAAATTGAAAAGAGGGGTGCAACACGAGGACTTCCCAGGGGGTCACCCATCTTAGTACTACTCTCGCCCAAGCACGCTTAACTTCGGAGTTCTGATTGGATCCGGTGCATTAGTGCTGGTATGATCGCACCCGTCATGTTGGGGTAGATTTCCTTTTTGTGTTAAAGGTTCACAGTCCCAGCCTAGAGAGATAGCCCATTAAGAAGGCCAATTGGGCTTAACAACAACCCATCCGCTTCAACAATGCAGCATCCTCGAAAGACGTGATATCGACGCAATGTAGAGCCCTCGAATGTTTCGCGAGTAAGGTTTTTGTCCATTTAACAGTTCACGACGTACGATCTTGGGACGGAAAAACAAAGCCTAATAAGAAAAGTGGCCCGAAACTAATGAAAATGTTCAATTTTGGGCTCCAAAAAGGGCAAGGCAAGCAAGCTTGCTGCCCCTATCGTATAGCTCTCGGAGAGCTTTCCAACGATATGCTGTGCGCTGCGTAACTCCTTACGGATCAAAAGTTATGGGCACCGGAGAGACGGAGACTTGGTCACAAGCCCTACGCCCTCGGTTTGCGGGCCCAGCCTCCACGTGAAGCGAAGTTGTCTTGCCCAATGTGCCGTGGGATTCGATTATAGAAATGTGGTGGATAAAGTATATTGGCAACCCTAACCGGAGGAAAAAATATTCAAAAGGAGGGTGCAACACTAGGACTTCCCTGGGGGTCACCCATCTTAGTACTACTCTCGCCGAAGCACGTTTAACTTCAGTGTTCTGATCGTATCCGGTGCATTAGTGCTGGTATGATCGCACTCGTCACGTTGGGGGTAGAATTCCTTTTTGTGTTAACGGTTCACAGTCCTAGCCTAGAGAGATGGCCCATTCAGATGGCCCAATGGGCTTAACAACAACCCATCCGCTTCAACAACGAAGCATCCTCGCAAGACGTGATATCGACGAGTTGTAAGGCCCTCTAATGTCCCGCGAGTAAGGTTGTCGTCCTTCTAACAGCTCACGACGTATGATCCGTGGTGAAAAAATAGGGCATAATGAGAAAAGTGGCCCGAAACTTATGAAAACGTTCGATTTTGGGCACAAAAAGGGGCACAGCAATCAGGCTTGCTGCCCCTGTCGTAGAGCTCCCGGAGAGCTTTCCAACGGTATGCTGTACGCCGCGTAACTCCTTACGGATCAAAAGTTATGGGCACCAGAGCGACGGAGACCTGGTCACAAGCCGTACACCCTCGCTTTGCTAGCCCATCCTCCACGTGAAGCGAAGTTGTCTTGCCCAAGGTGCCGTGGGATTCGATAATAGAAATGTGGTGGATAAAGTATCTTGGCAACCCTAACCGGAGGAAAAAAAATTGAAAAGGGGGGTGCAACACGAGGACTTCCCAGCTGGTTACCCATCCTAGTACTATTCTCGCCCAAGCACCCTTAACTTCGGTGTTCTGATGGGATCCGGTGCATTAGTGCTGGTCTGATCGCACCCGTCATGTTGGGGGTAGAATTCCTTTTTGTGTTAAAGGTTCACAGTCCCAGCCTAGAGAGATGGCCCATTTAGAAGGCCCAATGGGCTTAACAACAACCCATCCGCTTCAACAACAGAGCATCCTCGCAAGACGTGATATCGACGCAATGTAGAGCCCTCTAATGTCACATGAGGAAGGTTTTAGTCCTTTTAACAGCTGATGAAGTACGATCCGGGATGAAAAAATAGAGCTTAATAAGAAAAGTGGCCCGAAACTGATGAAAACGTTCGATTTTGGGCTTCAAAAAGGGCATAGCGAGCAAGCTAGCTGTGCCCATCGTAGAGCTCTCGGAGAGCTTTCCAACGGTATGCTGTGCACCGCGTAACTCCTTACGAATCAAAAGTTATGGGCACCGGAGCGACAGAGACTTGGTCACATGCCCCACGCCCTCGGTTTGTGGGCCCAGCCACCACGTGAAATGAAGTTATCTTGCCCAAGGTGCCGTGGGATTCGATAATAGAAATGTGGTGGATAAAGTATCTTGGCAACCCTAACCGGAGGAAAAAAAATTGAAAAGGGGGGTGCAACATGAGAACTTCCCAGGTGGTCACCCATCCTAGTACTATTCTCGCCCAAGCACGCTTAACTTCGGTGTTCTGATGGGATCCGGTGCATTAGTGCTGGTCTGATCACACCCGTCATGTTGGGGGTAGAATTCCTTTTTGTGTTAAAGGTTCACAGTCCCAGCCTAGAGAGATGGCCCATTTAGAAGGCCCAATGGGCTTAACAACAACCCATCCGCTTCAACAACACAGCATCCTCGCAAGACGTGATATCGACGCAATGTAGAGCCCTCTAATGTCACACGAGGAAGGTTTTCGTCCTTTTAACAGCTGATGAAGTACGATCCGGGACGAAAAAATAGAGCTTAATAAGAAAAGTGGCCCGAAACTGATGAAAACGTTCGATTTTGGGCTCCAAAAAGGGTATAGCGAGCAAGCTGGCTATGCCCATCGTAGAGCTCTCGGAGAGCTTTCTAACGGTATGCTGTGCAACACGTAACTCCTTACGAATCAAAAGTTATGGGCACCGGAGCGACGGAGACCTGTACACAAGCCCTACGCTCTCGGTTTGCGGGCCCAGCCTCCACGTGAAGCGAAGTTGTCTTGCCCAAGGTGCCATGGGATTCAATAATAGAAATGTGGTGGATAAAGTATCTTGGTAACCCTAACCAGAGGAAAAAAAATTGAAAAAAGGGGTGCAACACGAGGACTTCCCAGGGGGTCACCCATTCAAGTACTACTCTCGCCCAAGCACGCTTAACTTCGGAGTTCTGATGGGATCCGGTTCATTAGTGCTGCTATGATCGCACCCGTCATGGTGGGGGTAGAATTCCTTTTTGTGTTAACGGTTCACAGTCCCAACATAGAGAGATGGCCCATTCAGAAGGCCCAATGGGCTTAACAACAACCCATCCGCTTCAACAATGCAGCATCCTCGAAAGACGTGATATCGACGCAATGTAGAGCACTCGAATGTGTCGCGAGTAAGGTTGTTGTCCTTTTAACAGTTCAGGACGTACGATCAGGGATGGAAAAACAGAGCTTAATAAGAAAAGTGGCACGAAACTAATGAAAACATTCGATTTTGGGCTCCAAAAAGGGCACAGCAAGCAAGCTTGCTGCCGCTGTCGTAGAGCTCTCGGAGAGATTTCCAACGGTATGCTGTGTGCCGCGTAACTCCTTACGGATCAAAAGTTATGGGGACCGGAGCGACGGAGACTTGGTCACAAGCCCTACGCCCTCGGTTTGCTGGCCCAGCCTCCACATGAAGCAAAGTTGTCTTGCCCAAGGTGCCATGGGATTCAATAATAGAAATGTGGTGGATAAAGTATCTTGGTAACCCTAACCAGAGGAAAAAAAAATGAAAAGCGGGGTGCAACACGAGGACTTCCCACGGGGTCACCCATCCTAGTACTACTATCGCCCAAGCACGCTTAACTTTGGAGTTCTGATGGGATCCGGTGCATTAGTGCTGGTATGATCGCACCCATCATGGTGGGGGTAGAATTCCTTTTTGTGTTAACGGTTCACAGTCCCAGCCTAGAGAGATGGCCCATTCAGAAGGCCCAATGGGCTTTACAACAACCCATCCACTTCAATAATGCAGCATCCTCGAAAGACGTGATATCGACGCAATGTAGAGCCCTCGAATGTGTCGCGAGTAAGGTTGTTGTCCTTTTAACAGTTCAGGACGTACGATCAGGGATGGAAAAACAGAGCTTAATAAGAAAAGTGGCACGAAACTAATGAAAACATTCGATTTTGGGCTCCAAAAAGGGCACAGCAAGCAAACTTGCTGCCCCTGTCGTAGAGCTCTCGGAGAGCTTTCCAACGGTATGCTGTGTGCCGCGTAAGTCCTTATGGATCAAAAGTTATGGGCACCGTAGCGACGGAGACTTGGTCACAAGCCCTACGCCCTCGGTTTGCTGGCCCAGCCTCCACGTGAAGCGAAGTTGTCTTGCCCAAGGTGCCGTGGGATTCGATAATAGAAATGTGGTGGATAAAGTATATTGGCAGCCCTAACAGGAGGAAAAAAAATTGAAAAGGGGGGGGGAAAACGAGGACTTCCCAGGGGGTCACCCATACTAGTACTACTCTCGCCGAAGCACGCTTAACTTCGGTGTTCTGATGGGATCTGTTGCATTAGTGCTGGTATGATCGCACCCGTCATGTTGGGGGTAGAATTCCTTTTTGTGTTAACGGTTCACAGTCCCAGCCTAGAGAGATGGCCCATTCAGAAGTCCCAATGGGCTTAACAACAACCCATCCGCTTCAACAACGTAGCATCCTCGCAAGACGTGATATCGACGCATTGTAGCGCCCTCTAATGTCCCGCGAGTAAGGTTGTCGTCCTTTTAACAGCTCACGACGTACGATCCGGGGCTAAAAATAGAGCTTAATAAGAAAAGTGGCACGAAACTGATGAAAACGTTCAATTTTGGGCTCCAAAAGGGGCACAGCAAGCAAGCTTGCTGCCCTAGTCGTAGAGCTCCCGGAGGGCTTTCCAACGGTATGCTGTGCGCCGCGTAACTCCTTACGAATCAAAAGTTATGGGCACCGGAGCGACAGAGACCTGGTCACAAGCCCTACGCCCTCGGTTTGCGGGCCCAACCTCCACGTGAAGCGAAGCTGTCTTGCCCAAGGTGCTGTGGGATTCGATAATCGAAATGTGGTGGATAAAGTAGCTTGGCAACCCTAACCGGAGGAAAAAAAATTGAAAAGGGGGGTGCAACACGAGGACTTCCCAGGTGGTCACCCATCCTAGTACTACTCTAGCCCAAGCACGCTTAACTTCGTTGTTCTGATGGGATCCGGTGCATTAGTGCTGGTCTGATCGCACCCGTCATGTTGGGGGTAGAATTCTGTTTTGTGTTAAAGGTTCACAGTCCCAGCCTAGAGAGATGGCCCATTCTGAAGGACCAATGGGCTTAACAACAACCCATCCGCTTCAACATTGCAGCATCCTCGAAAGACGTGATATCGACGCAATGTAGAGCCCACGAATGTGTCGCGAGTAAGGTTGTTGTCCTTTTAACAGTTCACGACGTACGATCCGGGACGGAAAAACAGAGCTTAATAAAAAAAGTGGCCCGAAACTAATGAAAACATTCGATTTTGGGCTCCAAAAAGGGTACAGCAAGCAAGCTTGCTGCCCCTGTCGTAGAGCTCTCGGAGAGCTTTCCAACGGTATGTTGTGTGCCGCGTAACTCCTTACGGATCAAAAGTTATGGGCACCGGAGCGACGGAGACTTGGTCACAAGCCCTACGCCCTCGGTTTGCGGGCCCAGCCTTCACGTGAAGCGAAGTTGTCTTGCCCAAGGTGCCGTGGGATTCGATAATAGAAATGTGGTGGATAAAGTATATTGGCAACTCTAACCGGAGGAAAAAAAATTGAAAAGGGGGGTGCAACACGAGGACTTCCCAAGGGGTCACCCATCCTAGTACTACTCTTGCCAAAGCACGCTTAACTTCGGTGTTCTGATGGGATCCGGTGCATTAGTGCTGGTATTATCGTACCCGTCATGTTGGGGGTAGAATTCCTTTTTGTTTTAACGGTTCACAGTCCCAGCCTAGAGAGATGGCCCATTCAGAAGGCCCAATGGGCTTAACAACAACCCATCCGCTTCAACAACGCAGCATCCTCACAAGACGTGATATCGACACAATGTAGAGCCCTCTAATGTCACACGAGTAAGGTTTTCGTCCTTTTAACAGTTCATGACGTACGATCCAGGACGGAAAAACAGAGCTTAAAAAGAAAAGTGGCCCGAAACTGATGAAAACGTTCAATTTTGTGCTCCAAAAAGGGCACAGCAAGCAAGTTGCTGTGCCCATCGTAGAGCTCTCGGAGAGCTTTCCAACAGTATGCTGTGCACCGCGTAACTCCTTACGAATCAAAAGTTATGGGCACTGGAGCGACAGAGACTTGGTCACCAGCCCTACGACCTCGGTTTGTGGGCCCAGCCACCAAGTGAAGCGAAGTTGTCTTGCCCAAGTTGCCGTGGGATTCGATAATAGAAATGTGGTGGATAAAGTATCTTGGCAACCCTAACCGAAGGAAAAAAAATTGAAAAGGGGGGTGCAACACGAGGACTTCCCAGGGGATCACCCATCCTAGTACTACTCCCGCCAAGCACGCTTAACTTCGGAGTTCTGATGGGATCCAATTCATTAGTGCTGGTATGATCGCACCCGTCATGGTGGGGGTAGAATTCCTTTTTGTGTTAACGGTTCACAATCCCATCCTAGAGAGATGGCCCATTCAGAAGGCCCAATGGGTTTAACAACAACCCATCCGCTTCAACAACGCAGCATCCTCGCAAGAGGTGATATCGACGCGTTGTAGGACCCTCTAATGTCCCGCGAGTAAGGTTGTCGCCCTTTTAACAGCTCACGACGTACGATCCGGGACGAAAAAACGGAGCTTAATAAGAAAAGTGGCCCGAAACTAATGAAAACGTTCGATTTTGGGCTCCAAAAAGGGCACAACAAGCAAGCTGGCTGCGCCCGTCGTAGAGCTCTCGGAGAGTTTCCAACGGTATGATGTGCACCGCGTAACTCCTTACGAATCAAAAGTTATGGGCTCCGGAATGACATAGACTTGGTCACAAGCCCTACGCCCTCGGTTTGCGGGCCCAGTCTCCACGTGAAGTGAAGTTGTCTTGCCCAAGGTGCTGTGGGATTCGATAATAGAAATGTGGTGGATAAAGTATCTTGGCAACCCTAACCGGAGGAAAAAAAATTGAAAAGGGGGGTGCAACACGAGGACTTCCCTATGGGTCACCCATCCTAGTACTACTCTCGCCCAAGCACGCATAACTTCAGAGTTCTGATGGGATCCGGTGCATTAGTTCTGGTATGATCGCACCCGTCATGTTGATGGCAGAATTCCTTTATGTGTTAACGGTTCACAGTCCCAGCCTAGAGAGATTGCCCATTCAGAAGGCCCAATGGGCTTAACAACAACCCATCCGCTTTAACAACGCAGTATCTTCGTAAGACGTGATATCGACATATTGTAGCGCCCTTTAATGTCCCGCGAGTAAGGTTGTCGTCCTTTTAATAGCTCACGACGTACGATCCAGGACGGAAAAACAGAGCTTAATAAGAAAAGTGGACCAAAACTGATGAAAACGTTCGATTTTGGGCTCCAAAAAGTGCACAACAAACAAGCTTGTTGCACCGGAGCGACGGAGACCTGGTCACAAGCCCTACGCCCTTGGTTTGCAGGCCCAGCCTCCACGTGAAGCGAAGTTGTCTTGCCCAAGGTGCCGTGGGATTCGATAATAGAAATGTGGTGGATAAAGTATCTTGGCAACCCTAACCGGAGGAAAAAAAATTGAAAAGGGGTGTGCAACACGAGGACTTCCTAGGGGGTCACCCATCCTAGTACTACTCTCGCCCAAGCACGCTTAACTTCGGAGTTCAGATGGGATCCGGTGCATTAGTGATGGTATGATCACACCCGTCATGGTGGGGGTAGAATTCTTTTTTGTGTTAACGGTTCACAGTCCCAGCCTAGAGAGATGGCCCATTCAGAAGGCCCAATGGGCTTAACAACAACCCATCTGCTTCAACAACGCAGCATCCTCGTAAGACGTGATATCGACGCGTTGTAGGGCCCTCTAATGACCTGCGAGTAAGGTTGTCATCCTTTTAACAGCGCACGACGTACTATCCGGGAACGGAAAAACAGAGCTTAATAAAAAAAGTGGCCCGAAACTGATGAAAACGTTCGATTTTGGGCTCCAAAAAGGGCACAACGAGCAGGCTGGCTGCGCCCGTTGTTGAGCTCTCGGAGAGTTTCCAACGGTATGATGTGCGCTGTATAACTCCTTACGGATCAAAAGTTATGGGCACCGGAGCGACAGAGACTTGGTCACAAGCCCTACGCCATCGGTTTACGGGCCCAACCTCCACGTGAAGCGAAGTTGTCTTCCCCAAGGTGCCGTGGGATTCGATAATAGAAATATGGTGGATAAAGTATCTTGGCAACCCTAACCGGAGGAAAAAAAATTGAAAAGGGGGGTGCAACACGAGGACTTCCCAGGGGGTCACCCATCCTAGTACTACTCTCGCCCAAGCACGCTTAACTTCGGAGTTCTGATGGGATCCGGTGCATTAATGCTGGTATGATCGCACCCGTCATGTTGGGGGTAGAATTCCTTTTTTTGTTAACGGTTCACAGTCCCAGCCTAGAGAGATGGCCTATTCAGAAGGCCCAATGGGCTTAACAACAACCCATCCGCTTCAACAACGCAGCATCCTCGCAAGACGTGATATCGACGCATTGTAGGGCCCTCTAATGTCCCACGAGTAAGGTTGTCGTCCTTTTAACAGTTCACGACGTACGATCCGGGACGGAAAAAACAGAGCTTAATAAGAAAAGTGGACCGAAATTGATGAAAATGTTCGATTTTGGGCTCCAAAAAGGGCATAGCAAGCAAGCGTGCCCCCCTTGTCGTGGAGCTCTCGGAGAGCTTTCCAACGGTATGTTATGCTCCGCGTAACTCCTTACGGATCAAAAGTTATGGGCACCGGAGCGACAGAGATCTAGTCACAAGCCCTACGCCCTAGGTTTGCGGGCCCAGCCTCCACGTGAAGCGAAGTTGTCTTGCCCAAGGTGCCGTGGGATTCGATAATAGAAATGTGGTGGATAAAGTATCTTGGCAACCCTAACCGGAGGAAAAAAAATTGAAAAGAGGGGTGCAACACGAGGACTTCCCAGGGGGTCACCCATCCTATTACTACTCTCGGCCAAGCACGCTTAACTTCGGAGTTCTGATGGGATCCGGTGCATTAGTACTGTAATGATCGCACCCATCATGTTGGGGGTAGAATTGCTTTTTGTGTTAACGGTTCACAGTCCCAGCCTGGAGAGATGGCCCATTCAGAAGGCCCAATGGGCTTAACAACAACCCATCCGCTTCAACAACGCAGCATCCTCGCAAGACGTGATATCGACGCATTGTAGGGCCCTCTAATGTCCCGCGAGTAAAATTGTCGTCCTTTTAACAGCTCACAACGTACGATCCGGGACGGAAAAACAGAGCTTAATAAGAAAAGTGGCCTGAAACTGATGAAAACGTTCGATTTTGGGCTCCAAAAAGGGTACTGCGAGCAAGCTTGCTGCCCCCGTCGTAGAGCTCTCAGAGAGCTTTTCGACGATATGCTGTGCGCCGCGTAACTCCTTACAGATCAAAAGTTATGGGCACCGGAGCGACGGAGACCTGGTCACAAGCCCTACACCCTCGGTTTGCGGGCCCAGCCTCCACGTGAAGCGAAGTTGTCTTGCCCAAGGTGCCATGGGATTCGATAATTGAAATGTGGTGGATAAAGTATCTTGGCAACCCTAACCGGAGGAAAAAAAATTGAAAAGGGGGGTGCAACACGAGGACTTCCCAGGGGGTCACCCATCCTAGTACTACTCTCGCCCAAGCACGTTTAACTTCGGAGTTCTGATGGGATCCGGAGCATTAGTTCTGGTATGATCGCACTCGTCATTTTGGGGGTAGAATTCCTTTTTGTGTTAAAGGTTCACAGTCCCAGCCTAGAGAGATGCCCCATTCAGAAGGCCCAATGGGCTTAACAACAACCCATCCGCTTCAATAACGCAGCATCTTCGCAAGACGTGATATCAACGCATTGTAGAGCCCTCTAATGTCCCGCGAGTAAGGTTGTCATCATTTTAACAGCACACGATGTACGATCCGGGAAGGAAAAACATAGCAAAATTAGAAAAGTGGTCCGAAATAAATGAAAACGTTCAATTTTGGGCTCCAAAAAAGGGCACAACGAGCAAGCTGGCTGCCCCCGTCGTAGAGCTCTCGGAGATCTTTCCAACGGTATGCTGTGCGCCATGTTACTTCTTACGGATCAAAAGTTATGGGCACCGGAGCGACGGAGACGTAGTCACAAGCCAATGCCCACGGTTTGCGGGCCCAGCCTCCACGTGAAGCGAAGTTGTCAGGCCCAAGGTGCCGTGGGATTCGATAATAGAAATGTGGTGGATAAAGTATCTTGGCAACCCTAACCGGAGGAAAATAAATTGAAAAGGGGGGTGCAACACGAGGACTTCCAAGGGGGTCAACCATCCTAGTACTACTCTCGCCCAAGCACGCTTAACTTCGTAGTTCTGATGGGATCCGGTGCATTAGTGCTGTTATGATCGCACCCATCATGTTGGGAGAAGAATTCATTTTTGTGTTAACGGTTCACCGTCCCAGCCTAGAGAAATGGCCCATTCAGAAGGCCCAATGGGCTTAACAACAACCCATCCGCTTCAACAACGCAGCATCTTCGCAAGACGTGATATCGACGCATTGTAGGGCCCTTTAATGTCCCACGAGTAAAATTGTCGTCCTTTTAACAGCTCACGACGTACGATCCGGGACGGAAAAACAGAGCTTTATAAGAAAAGTGGCCTAAAACTGATGAAAACGTTCGATTTTGTGCACCAAATAGGGCAAAGCGAGCAAGCTAGCTGCCCCCATCGTAGAGCTCTCAGAGAGCTTTCCAATGGTATGCTGTGTGCCGCGTAACTCCTGTCGGATCAAAAGTTATGGGCACCGGAGCGACAGAGACTTGGTCACAAGCCCTATGCCCTCGGTTTGTAGGCCCAGCCTCCACGTGAAGCGAAGTTGTCTTGCCCAAGGTGCCGTGGGATTTGATAATAGAAATGTGGTCGATAAAGTATCTTGGCAACCATAACCGGAGGAAAAAAAATTGAAAAGAGGGGTGCAACACGAGGACTTCCCAGGGGGTCACCTATCCTAGTACTACTCTCGCCCAAGCACGCTTAACTTCGGAGTTCAGATGGGATCCGGTGCATTAGTGCTGTTATGATCACACCCGTCATGTTGGGGGTAGAATTCCTTTTTGTGTTAACGGTTCACAGTCCCAGCCTGGAGAGATGGCCCATTCAGGAGGCCCAATGGGCTTAACAACAACCCATCCGCTTCAACAACGCAGCATCCTCGCAAGAGGGGATATCGATGCATTGTAGGGCCCTCTAATGTCCCGCGAGTAAGGTTGTCGTCCTTTTTACAGCTCACGATGTACGATCCGGGAAGGAAAAACAGAGCAAAATTAGAAAAGTGGCCCGAAACTGATGAAAATGTTCGATTTTGGACAACAAAAAGGGCAAAACAAGCAAGCTAGCTACCCCCGTCGTAGAGCTCTCAGAGAGCTTTCCAACGGTATGCTGTGTGCCGCGTAACTCCTTACGGATCAAACGTTATGGGCACCAGAGCGACAGAGACCTGGTCACAAGCCCTAAGCCCTCGGTTTGGGGGCCCAGCCTCCACGTGAAGCGAAGTTCTCTTGAACAAGGTGCCGTGGGATTCGATAATAGAAAAGTGGTGGATAAAGTATCTTGGCAACCATAACCGGAGGAAAAAAATTGAAAAGGGGGGTGCAACACGAGGACTTCCCAGGCGGTCACCCTTCCTAGTACTACTCTCGCCCAAGCACGCTTAACTTCGGAGTTCTGATAGGATCCGGAGCATTAGTGCTGGTATGATCGCACCCGTCATGTTGGGGGTAGAATTCCTTTTTGTGTTAAAGGTTCACAGTCCCAGCCAAGAGAGATGGTCCATTCAGAAGGCCCAATGGGCTTAACAACAACCCATCCGCTTCAACAACGCAGCATCCTCGCAAGACGTGATATCGTCGCATTGTAGGGCCCTCTAATGTCCCTAGAAGAAGGTTGTCATCCTTTTAACAGTTCACGGCGCACGATCCGGGACGGAAAAACAGAGCTTAATAAGAAAAGTGGCCTGAAACTGATGAAAATGTTCGATTTTGGGCTCCAAAAAGGGCACAGCAAGCATTCTTGCTGCCCCAGTCGTAGAGCTCTCGGAGAGCTTTTCAACGGTATGTTGTGCGCCGCATAACTCCTTATGGATAAAAAGTTATGGGCACCGGAGCGACAGAGACCTGGTTACAAGCCCTACGCCGTTGGTTTGCGGGCCCAGCCTCCATGTGAAGCGAAGTTGTCTTGCCCAAGGTGCCGTGGGATTCGATAATAGAAATGTCGTGGAAAAAATAGCTTGGCAACCCTAACCGGAGGAAAAAAAATTGAAAAGAGGAGGGCAACACGAGGACTTCCCAGGGGGGCACCCATCATAGTACTACTCTCTCCGAAGCACGCTTAACTTCGGAGTTCTGATGGGATCCGGTGCATTAGTGCTGGTATGATCGTACCCGTCATGTTGGGGGTAGAATTCCTTTTTGTGTTAACGGTTAACAGTCCCAGCCTAGGGAGCTGGCCCATTCAGAAGGCCCAATGGGCTTAACAACAACCCATCTGCTTCAACAACGCAGCATCCTCACAAGACGTGATTTTGATGCATTGTAGGGCCCTGTAATGTCACTCGAGTATGGTTGTCGTCATTTTAATAGCTCACGACGTACGATCCGGGACGGAAAAACAGAGTTTAATATGAAAAGTGGCCCGAAACTGATGAAAACGTTCGATTTTGGGCTCCAAAAAGGGCAAACCGAGCAAGTTAGCTACCCCCGTCGTAGAGCTCTCAGAGAGCTTTCCAACGGTATGCTGTGCGCCGCGTAACTCCTTAGGGATCAAAAGTTATGGGCACCGGAGCTACGGAGACCTGGTCACAAGTCCTACGCCCTCAGTTTGCGGGCCCAGCCTCCACGTGAAGCAAAGTTGTCTTGCCCAAGGTGTCGTGGGATTCGATAATAGAAATGTGGTGGATAAAGTATCTTGGCAACCATAACCGGAGGAAAAAAAATTGAAAAGGGTGGTGCAACACGAGGACTTCCCAGTGGGTCACCCATCCTTGTACTACTCTCGCCCAAGCACGCTTAACTGCGGAGTTTTGATGGGATCCGGTGCATTAGTGCTGTTATGATCGCACCCATCATGTTGGGGGTAGAATTCCTTTTTGTGTTAACGGTTCACAGTCCCAGCCTGGAGAGATGGCCCATTCAGAAGGCCCAATAGGCTTAACAACAACCCATCCGCTTCAACAACGCAGCATCCTCGCAAGACATGATATCGACGCTTTGTAGGGACCTCTAATGTCCCTCGAGTAAAATTGCCGTCCTTTTGACAGCTCACGACGTACGATCCGGGACGGAAAAATAGAGCTTAATAAGAAAAGTGGCCTGAAACTGATGAAAACATTCGATTTTGGGCTCCAAAAAGGGCACAGCCAGCTAGCTAGCTGCCCCCGTCGTAAAGCTCTCAGAGAGCTTTCCAACAGTATGCTGTGCGCCGCATAACTCCTTACGGATCAAAAGTTATGGCACCGGAGCGACAGAGACTTGGTCATAAGCCCTATGCCCTCGGTTTGCGGGCCTAGCCTCCACGTGAAGCGAAGTTGTCTTGCCCAAGGTGCCGTGGGATTCGATAATAGAAATGTTGTGGATAAAGTATCTTGGCAAACCTAACCGGAGGAAAAAAATTGAAAAGTGGGGTGCAACACGAGGATTTTTCCCAAGGGGATACCCATCCTAGTACTACTCACGCCCAAGCACGATTAACTTCGGAGTTCTGATAGGATCCGGAGCATTAGTGCTTGTATGATCGCACCCATCATGTTGGGGGTAGAATTCCTTTTTGTGTTAAAGGTTCAAAGTCCCAGCCAAGAGAGATGGCCATTCAGAAGGCCCAATGGGCTTAACAACAACCCATCCGCTTCAACAACGCAGCATCCTCGCAAGACGTGATATCGTCACATTGTAGGGCTCTCTAATGTCCCTAGAATAAGGTTGTCGTCCTTTTAACAGTTCATGAAGTACGATCCGAGACGGAAAAACAGAGCTTAATAAGAAAAGTGGCCTGAAACTGATGAAAATGTTCTATTTTGGGCTCCAAAAAGGGCACAGCAAGCAAGCTTACTGGCCCAGTCGTAGAGCTCTCGGAGAGCTTTCCAACGGTATGTTGTGCGCCGCATAACTCCTTATGGATCAAAAGTTATGGGGACCAGAGCGACGGAGACCTGGTTACAAGCCCTACGCCCTCGGTTTGCGGGCCCAGCCTCCAAGTGAAGAGAAGTTGTCTTGCCCAAGGTGCCGTGGGATTCGACAATAGAAATGTGGTGGATAAAGTAGCTTGGCAACCCTAACCGGTGGAAAAAAAATTGAAAAGGGGAGTGCAACACGAGCACTTCCCAGGGGGTCACCCATCCTAGTACTAGTCTCGCCCAAGCACGCTTAACTTCGGAGTTCTGATGGGATCCGGTGCATTAGTGCTGGTACGATTGCACCCGTCATGTTGGGGGTACAATTCCTTTTTGTGCTAACGGTTCACAGTCCCAGCCTAGGGAGCTGGCCCATTAAAAAGGCCCAATGGGCTTAACAACAACCCATCTGCTTCAACAACGCATCATCCTCACAAGACGTGATATCGATGCATTGTAGGGCCCTCTAATGTCCCGCGAGTAAGGTTGTCGTCCTTTTAACAGCTCACGACATACGATCCGGGACGGAAAAACAGAGCTTAATTAGAAAAGTGGCCCGAAACTGATGAAAATGTTCGATTTTGGGCTCCAAAAAGAGCAAAGCGAGCAAGTTAGCTGCCCACGTTGTAGAGCTCTCAGTGAGCTTTCCAACGGTCTTTTGTGCACCGCGTAACTCCTTACGGATCAAAAGTTATGGGCACCGGAGCGACGGAGACCTGGTCACAAGCCCTACGCCCTCAGTTTGCAGGCCCAGCCTCCACGTGAAGCTAAGTTGTCTTGCCCAAGGTGCCGTGGGATTCGATAATAGAAATGTTGTGGATAAAGTATCTTGGCAAACCTAACCGGAGGAAAAAAATTGAAAAGTGGGGTGCAACACGAGGATTTTTCCCAAGGGGACACCCATCCTAGTACTACTCACGCCCAAGCACGATTAACTTCGGAGTTCTGATAGGATCCGGAGCATTAGTGCTGGTATGATCGCACCCATCATGTTGGGGGTAGAATTCCTTTTTGTGTTAAAGGTTCAAAGTCCCAGCCAAGAGAGATGGCCATTCAGAAGGCCCAATGGGCTTAACAACAACCCATCCGCTTCAACAACGCAGCATCCTCGCAAGACGTGATATCGTCACATTGTAGGGCTCTCTAATGTCCCTAGAATAAGGTTGTCGTCCTTTTAACAATTCTTGAAGTACGATCCAAGACGGAAAAACAGAGCTTAATAAGAAAAGTGGCCTGAAACTGATCAAAATGTTCTATTTTGGGCTCCAAAAAGGGCACAGCATGCAAGCTTACTGGCCCAGTCGTAGAGCTCTCGGAGAGCTTTCCAACGGTATGTTGTGCGCCGCATAACTCCTTATGGATCAAAATTTATGGGGACCAGAGCGACGGAGACCTGGTTACAAGCCCTACGCCCTCGGTTTGCGGGCCCAGCCTCCAAGTGAAGCGAAGTTGTCTTGCCCAAGGTGCCGTGGGATTCGACAATAGAAATGTGGTGGATAAAGTAGCTTGGAAACCCTAACCGGTGGAAAAAAAATTGAAAAGGGGCGTGCAACACGAGCACTTCCCAGGGGGTCATCCATCCTAGTACTAGTCTCGCCCAAGCACGCTTAACTTCGGAGTTCTGATGGGATCCGGTGCATTAGTGCTGGTACGATCGCACCCGTCATGTTGGGGGTACAATTCCTTTTTGTGCTAACGGTTCACAGTCCCAGCCTAGGGAGCTGGCCCATTAAAAAGGCCCAATGGGCTTAACAACAACCCATCTGCTTCAACAACGCATCATCCTCACAAGACGTGATATCGATGCATTGTAGGGCCCTCTAATGTCCCGCGAGTAAGGTTGTCGTCCTTTTAACAGCTCACGACATACGATCCGGGACGGAAAAACAGAGCTTAATTAGAAAAGTGGACTGAAACTGATGAAAATGTTCGATTTTGGGCTCCAAAAAGAGCAAAGCGAGCAAGTTAGCTGCCCCCGTTGTAGAGCTCTCAGAGAGCTTTCCAACGGTCTTTTGTGCGCCGCGTAACTCCTTACGGATCAAAAGTTATGGGCACCGGAGCGACGGAGACCTGGTCACAAGCCCTACGCCCTCAGTTTGTAGGCCCAGCCTCCACGTGAAGCGAAGTTGTCTTGCCCAAGCTGCCGTGGGATTCGATAATAGAAATGTGGTGGATAAAGTATCTTGGCAACCAAAACCGGAGGAAAAAAAATTAAAAAGGGGGGTGCAACACGAGGACTTCGCAGGGGGTCACCCATCCTTGTACTACTCTAGCCCAAGCACGCTTAACTTCGGAGTTCTGATGGGATCCGGTGCATTAGTGCTATTATGATCGCACACGTCATGTTGGGGGTAGAATTCCTTTTTGTGTTAACGGTTCACAGTCCCAGCCTAGGGAGTTGGCCCATTCAGAAGGCCCAATGGGCTTAACAACAACCCATCTGCTTCAACAACGCAGCATCCTCACAAGACGTGATATCGATGCATTGTATGGTCCTCTAATGTCCCGCGAGTAAGGTTGTCGTCCTTTTAGCTGCTCACGGCGTACGATCCGGGACCAAAAAACTGAGCTTAACAAGAAAAGTGGCCCGAAACTGATGAAAATGTTCGATTTTGGGCTCCAAAATGGGCAAAGCGAGCAAGTTAGCTACCCCCGTCGTAGAGCTCTCAAAGAGCTTTCCAACGGTCTTTTGTGCGCCGCGTAACTCCTTACGGATCAAAAGTTATGGGCACCGGAGCGACAGAGACCTGGTCACAAGCCCTACGCCCTCGGTTTGCAGGCCCAGCCTCCACGTGAATCGAAGTTGTCTTGCCCAAGGTGCCGTGGGATTCGATAATAGAAATGTGGTGATAAAGTATCTTGGCAACCATAACCGGAGGAAAAAAAATTGAAAAGGGGGGTGCAACACGAGGACTTCGTAGGGGGTCACCCATCCTTATACTACTCTCGCCCAAGCACGCTTAACTTCGGAGTTCTGATGGGATCCGGTGCTTTAGTGCTATCATGATCGCACCCGTCATGTTGGGGGTAGAATTCCTTTTTGTGTTAATGGTTCACAGTCCCAGCTTGGAGAGATAGCCCATTCAGAAGGCCCAATGGTCTTAACAACAACCCATCCGCTTCAACAACGCATCATCCTCCCAAGACGTGATATCGACGCACTGTAGGGCCCTCTAATGTCCCTCGAGTAAAATTTTCATCATTTTAACAGCTCACGACGTACTATCCGGGAGAAAAAAAAGAGCTTAATAAGAAAAGTGGCCCGAAACTGATGAAAACGTTCAATTTTGGGCTCCAAAAATGGCACAGCGAGCAAGCTAGCTGCCACCGTCGTTGAGCTCTCAGAGAGCTTTCCAACGGTATGTTGTGCGCCACGTAACTCCTCATGGATCAAAAGTTATGGGCACCGGAGCGACAGAGACTTGGTCACAAGCCCTACGCCCTCGGTTTGCGGGCCCAGCAACCACGTGAAGTGAAGTTGTCTTGCCCAATGTGCCGTGGGATTCTATAATAGAAATGTGGTGGATAAAGTATCTTGGCAACCCTAACCGGAGGAAAAAAAATTGAAAAGAGGCGTGCAACACGAGGACTTCCCAGTGGGTCACCCATCCTAGTACTACTCTCGCCCAAGCACGCTTAACTTCGGAGTTCTGATAAGATCCAGTGCATTAGTGCTGCTATGATCGCACCCATCATGTTGATGGCACAATTCCTTTATGTGTTAACGGTTCACAGTCCCAGCCTAGAGAGATGGCCCATTCAGAAGGCCTAATGGGCTTAACAACGACCCATCCGCTTTAACAACGCAGTATCCTCACAAGATGTGATATCGACGCGTTGTAGGGCCATCTAATTTCCCGCTAGTAAGGTTGTTGTCCTTTTAACAGCTCACGATGTACGATCTGGGAAGGAAAAACATAGTAAAATCAGAAAAGTGGCCCGAAACTAATGAAAACGTTCAATTTTGGACCCCAAAAAAGGGCACATCGAGCAAGCTGGCTGCCCCCGACCTTGAGCTCTTGGAGAGCTTTCCAATGGTATACTGTGCATCGTGTTACTCCTTACGGATCAAAAGTTATGGGCACCGGAGCGACGGAGACCTGGTCACAAGCCCTACGCCCTCGGTTTGCGGGCCCAGCCTCCACGTGAAGCGAAGTTGTCTTGCCCAAGGTGCCGTGGGATTCGATTATAGAAATGTGGTGGATAAATTATCTTGGCAACCCTAACCGGAGGTAAAAAAATTAAAAAGAGGGGTGCAACACGAGGATTTCCCAGGGGGTCACCCATCCTAGTACTACTCTCGCACAAGCACGCTTAACTTCGGAGTTCTGATGGGATCTGGTGCATTAGTGCTGTTATGATCGCACCCGTCATGTTGGGGGTAGAATTCCATTTTGTGTTAACGGTTCACAGTCCTAGTCTGGAGAGATGGCCCATTCAGTAGGCCCAATAGGCTTAACAACAACCCATCCGCTTCAACAACGCAGCATCATCGCAAGACGTGATATCGATGCATTGTAGGGCCCTCTAATGTCCCACGAGTAAGGTTGTCATCCTTTTAACAGCTCACGACGTACGATCCAGGACGGAAAAGCAGAGCTTATTAAGAAAAGTGGCCCGAAACTGATGAAAACGTTCGATTTTGGACTCCAAAAAGGGCAAAGCGAGCAAGCTAGCTTCCCCCATCATAGAGCTCTCAGAGAGCTTTCCAACGGTATGCTGTGCGCCGCGTAACTCCTCACGGATCAAAAGTTATGGGCATCGGAGCGACAGAGACTTGGTCACAAGCCCTACGCCCTCGGTTTGCGGGCCCAGCCTCCACGTGAAGGGAAAGTTGTCTTGCCCAAGGTGGCGTGGGATTTGATAATAGAAATGTGGTGGATAATGTATCTTGGCAACCCTAACCGGAGGAAAAAAAATTGAAAATGGGGTGCAAGACGAGGAATTCCCAGGGGGTCACCCATCCTATTACTACTCTCGCCCAAGCAAGCTTAACTTCGGAGTTCTGATGGGATCCGGAGCATTAGTGCTGGAATGATCGCACCCGTCATGTTGGGGGTAGAATTCCTTTCTGTGTTAAAGGTTCACAGTCCCAGCCTAGAGAGATGGCCCATTCAGAAGGCCCAATGGGCTTAACAACAACCCATCCGCTTCAACAACGCAGCATCCTCGCAAGACGTGATATCGAAGAATTGTAGGGCCCTCTAATGTACCGCAAGTAAGGTTGTCGTCCTTTTAACAGTTCACGACGTTCGATCCGGGACGGAAAAATAGAGCTTAATAAGAAAAGTGGCCCGAAACTGATGAAAACGTTCAATTTTGGGCTCCTAAAAGGGAACAGCAAGCAAGCTTGCTGCCCCCGTCGTAGAACTCTCGGAGAGATTTCGAACAGTATGATGTGCACCGCGTAACTCCTGACGGATCAAAAATTATGGGCACCGGAGCTACGGAGACCTGGTCACAAGCCCTACGCCCTCAATTTGCGGGCCCAGCCTCCGCGTGAAGCGAAGTTGTCTTGCCCAAAGTGCCGTGGGATTCGATAATAGAAATGTGGTTGATAAAGTAGCTTGGCAACCCTAACCGGAGGAAAAAAAATTGAAAAGGGGAGTGCAAGACGAGGACTTCCCAGGGGGTTACCCATCCTAGTACTACTCTCGCCCAAGCACGCTTAACTTCGGAGTTCTGATGGGATCCGGTGCATTAGTGCTGGAATGATCGCACCCGTCATGTTAGGGGTATAATTTTTTTTTGTGTTAAAGGTTCACAGTCCCAGCCTAGAGAGATGGCCCATTCAGAAGGCCAAATGGGCTTACCAACAACCCATCCGCTTCAAGAACGCAGCATCCTCGCAAGACATGATATCGACGCATTGTAGCGCCCTCTAATTTCCCGCGAGTAAGGTTGTCATCCTTTTAACAGCTCACGATGTAAGATCCGGGATGAAAAAACAGAGCTTAATAAGAAAAGTGGCCCGAAACTAATGAAAATGTTCGATTTTGGGCTCCAAAATAGGCACAGAGAGCAAGCTAGCTGCCCCCGTCGTAGAGCTCTCCGAGAGCTTTCCAACGGTATGCTGTGCGCTGCGTAACTCCTTATGGATCAAAAGTTATGGGCACCGGAGCGACAGAGACTTGGTCACAAGCCCTACGCCCTCGGTTTGCGGGCCCAGCCTCCACGTGAAGCGAAGTTTTCTTGCCCAAGGTGCTGTGGGATTCGATAATAGAAATGTGGTGGATAAAGCATCTTGGCAACCCTAACCGGAGGAAAAAAAATTGAAAAGGGGGGTGCAAAACGAGGACTTCCCAGGGGGTCACCCATCCTAGTACTATTCTCGCCCAAGCACGCTTAACTTCGGAGTTCTGATAGGATCCAGTGCATTAGTGCTGGTATGATCGCACCCGTCATGATGATGGCACAATTCCTTTCTGTGTTAAAGGTTCACAGTCCCAGCCTAGAGAGATGGCCCATTCAAAAGGCCCAATGGGCTTAACAACAACCCATCTGCTTCAAGAACGCAGCATCCTCGCAAGACGTGATATCGACGAATTGTAGGGCCCTCTAATGTCCCGCGAGTAAGGTTTTCGTCCTTTTAACAATTCATGACGTACGATCCGGGACGAAAAAACAGAGCTTAATAAGAAAAGTGGCCCAAAACTGATGAAAATGTTCGATTTTGGGCCCCAAAAAGGGCACAGCAAGCAAGCTTGCTGCCCCCGTTGTAGGGCTCTCGGAGAGCTTTCCAACATTATGATGTGCACCGCGTAACTCCTTACGGATCAAAAGTTATGGACACCGGAGCTACGGAGACCTGGTCACAAGCCCTACGCCCTCGATTTGCGGGCCCAGCCTCCACGTGAAGTGAAGTTGTATTGCCCAAGGTGCCGTGGGATTCGATAATAGAAATGTGGTAGAAAAAGAAGCTTGGCAACCCTAACCGGAGGAAAAAAAATTGAAAAGGGGAGTGCAAGAAGAGGACTTCCCAGGGGGTCACCCATCCTAGTACTACTCTCGCCCAAGCACGCTTAACTTCAGAGTTCTGATGGGATCCAGTGCATTAGTGCTTGTATGATCGCACCCGTCATGTTAGGGGTAGAATTCTTTTTTGGGTTGAAGGTTCACAGTCCCAGCCTAGAGAGATGGCCCATTCAGAAGGCCAAATGGGCTTAACAATAACCTATCCGCTTCAAGAACGCAGCATCCTCGCAAGACATGATATCGACGCATTGTAGCGCCCTCTAATGTCCCGCGAGTAAGGTTGTCGTCCTTTTAACAGCTCACGACGTATGATCCGGGACAAAAAAACAGAGCTTAGTAAGAAAAGTGACCCGAAACTGATGAAAATGTTCGATTTTGAGCTCCAAATAGGGCACAGAGAGCAAGCTAGCTGCCCCCGTCGTAGAGCTCTCAGAGAGCTTACCAACGGTATGCTGTGCGCTGCGTAACTCCTTACGGATCAAAAGTTATGGGCACCGGAGCAACAGAGACTTGGCCACAAGCCCTACGCCCTCGGTTTGCGGGCCCAGCCTCCACGTGAAACGAAGTTGTCTTGCCCAAGGTGCCGTGGGATTCGATAATAGAAATGTGGTGGATAAAGCATCTTGGCAACCCTAACCGAAGGAAAAAAAATTGAAAAGGGGTGTGCACCACAAGGACTTCCCAAGGGGTCACCCATCCTAGTACTACTCTCGCCCAAGCACGCTTAACTTCGGAGTTCTGATAGGATCCAGTGCATTAGTGCTGGTATGATCGCACCCGTCATGTTGATGGCACAATTCCTTTATGTGTTAACGGTTCACAGTCCCAGCCTAGAGAGATTGCTCATTCAGAAGGCCCAATGGGCTTAACAACAACCCATCTGCTTTAACAACGCAGTATCCTCGCAAGATGTGATACCGACGCGTTGTAGGGCCCTCTAACGTCCCGCGAGTAAGGTTGTCGTCCTTTTAACAGCTCACGATGTACGATCCGGGAAGGAAAAACAGAGCAAAACTAGAAAAGTAGCCCGAAACTAATGATAACGTTAGATTTTGGGCTCCAAAAAATGGCCCTGCCAGCAAGCTGGCTGCCCCCGTCCTTGAGCTCTTGGAGAGCTTTCCAACGGTATTCTGTGCACCGTGTTACTGCTTACGGATCAAAAGTTATGGGCACCGGAGCGACGGAGACCTGGTCACATGCCCTACGCCCTCGGTTTGCGGGCCCAGCCTCCACGTGAAGCGAAGTTGTCTTGCCCAAGGTGCCGTGGGATTCGATTATAGAAATGTGGTGGATAAATTATCTTGGCAACCCTAACCGGAGGTAAAAAAATTGAAAATAGGGGTGCAACACGAGGATTTCCCAGGGGGTCACCCATCCTAGTACTACTCTCGCACAAGCACGCTTAACTTCGGAGTTCTGATGGGATCCGGTGCATTAGTGCTGTTATGATCGCACCCGTCATGTTGGGGGTAGAATTCCTTTTTGTGTTAACGGTTCACAGTCCCAGTCTGGAGAGATGGCCCATTCCGTAGGCCCAATGGGCTTAACAACAACCCATCCGCTTTAACAACGTAGCATCATCGCAAGACGTGATATCGATGCATTGTAGGGCCCTCTAATGTCCCACGAGTAAGGTTGTCATCCATTTAACAGCTCACGACGTACGATCCGGGACGGAAAAGCAGAGCTTAATAAGAAAAGTGGCCAAAAATTGATGAAAACGTTCGATTTTGGACTCAAAAAAGGGCACAGCGAGCAAGCTAGCTGCCGCCGTCGTAGAGCTCTCAGAGAGCTTTCCAACAGTATGCTGTGCACCGCGTAACTCCTCACGGATCAAAAGTTATGGGCACCGGAGCGACAGAGACTTGGTCACAAGCCTTACGCCCTCGGTTTGCGGGCCCATCCACCACGTGAAGCGAAGTTGTCTTGCCCAAGGTGCCGTGGGATTCGATAATAGAAATGTGGTGGATAAAGTTTCTTGGAAACTCTAACCGGAGGAAAAAAATTGAAAAGGGGGGTGCAAGACGAGGAATTCCAAGGGGGTCACCTATCCTAGTACTACTCTCGCCCAGGCACGCTTAACTTCGGAGTTCTGATGGGATCCGGAGCATTAGTGCTGGAATGATCGCACCCGTCATGTTGGGGGTGGAATTCCTTTTTGTGTTAAAGGTTCACAGTCCCAGCCTAGAGAGATGGCCCATTCATAAGGCCCAATGGGCTTAACAACAACCCATCCGCTTCAAGAATTCAGCATCCTCGCAAGACGTGATATCGACGAATTGTAGGGCCCTCTAATGTCCCGCGAGTAAGGTTGTCGTCCTTTTAACAGTTCATGACGTACGATCCAGGCCGGAAAAACACAGCTTAATAAGAAAAGTGGCCCGAAACTGATGAAAACGTTCGATTTTGGGCTCTAAAAAGGGCAAAGCGAGCAAGCTTGCTGCCCCCGTCGTAAAGCACTCGGAGAGCTTTCCAACAGTATGATGTGCACCGCGTAACTCCTTACGGCTCAAAAGTTATGGGCACCGGAGCTACGGAGACCTGGTCACAAGCCCTACGCCCTCGATTTGCGGGCCGAGCCTCCACGTGAAGCGAAGTTGTCTTGCCCAAGGTGCCGTGGGATTCGATAATAGAAATGTGGTGGAAAAAGTAGCTTGGCAACCCTAACCGGTGGAAAAAAAATTGAAAAGGGGAGTGCAAGACGAGGACTTCCCAGTTGGTCACCCATCCTAGTACTACTCTCGCCCAAGCACGCTTAACTTCGGAGTTCTGATGGAATCCGGTGCATTAGTGCTGGTATGATCGCACCCGTCATGTTAGGGGTAGAATTCTTTTTTGTGTTAAAGGTTCACAGTCCCAGCCTAGAGAGATGGCCCATTCAGAAGGCCAAATGGGCTTAACAACAACCCATCCGCTTCAAGAACGCAGCATCCTCGAAAGACATGATATCGACGCATTGTAGCGCCCTCTAATGTCCCGCGAGTAAGGTTGTCATCCTTTTAACAACTAACGACGTACGATCCGGGATGAAAAAATAGAGCTTAATAAGAAAAGTGGCCCGAAACAGATGAAAATGTTCAATTTTGGGCTCAACAAAGGGCACAGAGAGCAAGCTAGCTGCCCCCGTCGTGGAGCTCTCAGAGAGCTTTCCAACGGTATGCTGTGCGCTGCGTAACTCCTTACGGATCAAAAGTTATGGCACCGGAGCGACAGAGACTTGGTCACAAGCCCTACGCCCTCGGTTTGCGGTCCCAGCCTCCACGTGAAGCGAAGTTGTCTTGCCCAAGGTGCCGTGGGATTCGATAATAGAAATGTGGTGGATAAAGCATCTTGGCAACCCTAACCTGAGGAAAAAAAATTGAAAAGGGGGGTGCAACACGGGGACTTCCCAGGGGGTCACCCATCCTAGTACTATTCTCGCCCAAGCACGCTTAACTTCAGAGTTCTGATAGGATCCAGTGCATTAGTGCTGGTATGATCGTACCCATCATGTTGATGGCACAATTCCTTTATGTGTTAACGGTTCACAGTCCCAGCCTAGAGAGATAGCCCATTCAGAAGGCCCAATGGGCTTAACAACAACCCATCTGCTTTAACAACGCAGTATCCTCGCAAGATGTGATACCGACGCATTGTAGGGCCCTCTAATGTCCCGCGAGTCAGGTTGTCGTCCTTTTAACAGCTCTCGATATACGATCCGGGAAGGAAAAACAGAGCAAAATTAGAAAAGTAGACCGAAACTAATGAAAACATTCGATTTTGGGCTCCAAAAATTGGCCCTACGAGCAAGCTGGCTGCCCCCGTCCTTGAGCTCTTGGAGAACTTTCCAATAGTATGTTGTGCGTCGTGTTACTCCTTACGGATCAAAAGTTATGGGCACCGGAGCGACGGAGACCTGGTCACAAGCCCTACGCCCTCGGTTTGCGGACCCAGCCTCCGCGTGAGGGGAAGTTGTCTTGCCCAAGGTGCCGTGGGATTCGATTATAGAAATGTGGTGGATAAATTATCTTAGCAACCCTACCCGGAGGTAAAAAAATTGAAAAGAGGGGTGCAACACGAGGATTTCCCAGGGGGTCACCCATCCTAGTACTATTCTAGCACAAGCAAGCTTAACTTCGGAGTTCTGATGGGATCTGGTGCATTAGTGCTGTTATGATCGCACCCATCATGTTGGGGGTAGAATTTCTTTTTGTGTTAACGGTTCACAGTCCCAGTCTGGAGAGATGGCCCATTCAGTAGGCCCAATGTGCTTAACAGCAAACCATCTGCTTCAACAACGCAGCATCATCGCAAGACGTGATATCGATGCATTGTAGGGCCCTCTAATGTCCCACGAGTAAGGTTGTCATCCTTTTAACAGCTAACGACGTACGATCCGGGATGAAAAAGCATAGCTTAATAAGAAAAGTGGCCCGAAACTGATGAAAACGTTCGATTTTGGACTCCAAAAAGGGAACAGTGAGCAAGCTAGCTGCCCCCGTCGTAGAGCTCTCAAAGAGATTTCCAACGGTATGCTGTGTGCCGCGTAACTCCTCACGGATCAAAAGTTATGGGCACCGGAGCGACAGAGACTTGGTCACAAGCCCTACGCCCTCGGTTTGCGGGCCCAGCCTCCACGTGAAGCGAAGTTGTCTTGGCCAAGGTGCCGTGGGATTCGATAATAGAAATGTGGTCGATAAAGTATCTTGGCAACCCTAACCGGAGGAAAAAAAATTGAAAAGGGGAGTGCAAGACGAGGAATTCCCAGGTGGTCACCCATCCTAGTACTACTCTCGCCCAAGCACGATTAACTTCAGAGTTCTGATGGGATCCGGGGCATTAGTGATGGTATGATCGCACCCGTCATGTTGGGGGTAGAATTCTTTTTTGTGTTAAAGGTTCACAGTCCAAGCCTACAGAGATGGCCCATTCAGAACGCCCAATGGGCTTAACAACAACCCATCCGCTTCAAGAACGCAGCATCATCGCAAGACGTGATATCGACGAATTGTAGGGCCCTCTAATGTCCCGCGAGTAAGGTTGTCGTCCTTTTAACAGTTCACGACGTACGTTCCGGGACGGAAAAACAGAGCTTAATAAGAAAAGTGGCCCGAAACTGATGAAAACGTTCGATTTTGGGCTCCAAAAAGGGTACAGCAAGCAAGCTTGCTGCCCCCGTCATAGAGCTCTCGGAGAGCTTTCCAATAGTATGATGTGCACCACGTAACTCCTTACGGATCAAAAGTTATGGGCGCCGGTGCTACGGAGACCTGGTCACAAGCCCTACACCCTCGGTTTGCAGGCCCAGCCTCCATGTGAAGCGAAGTTGTCTTTCCCAAGGTGCCGTGGGATTCGATAATAGAAATGTGGTGGATAAAGTAGCTTGGCAACCATAACCGGAGGAAAAAGAATTGAAAAGGGGAGTGCAAGACGAGGACTTCCCAGGGGGTCACCCATCCTAGTACTACTCTCGCCCAAGCATGCTTAACTTCGGAGTTCTGATGGGATCCGGTGCATTAGTGCTGGTAAGTTCGCACCCGTCATGTTGGGGGTAGAATTCCTTTTTGTGTTAAAGGTTCATAGACCTAGCCTAGAGTGATGGCCCATTTAGGAGGCCCAATGGGCTTAACAACAACCCATCCACTTCACCAATGCTGCATCCTCGCAAGACATGATATCGACGCATTGTAGCGCCCTCTAATGTCCCGCGAGTAAGGTTGTCGTCCTTTTAATAGCTTAATAAGAAAAGCGGCCCGAAACTGATGAAAATGTTTGATTTTGGGCTCCAAAAAGGGCAAAGCAAGCAAGCTTGCTACCCCCGTCGTAGAGCTCTCGGAGAGCTTTCAAACAGTATGTAGTGCACCGCGTAACTCCTTACGGATCAAAATTTAATGGCACCGGAGCGACAGAGACCTGGTCACAAGCCCTACGCCCTCAGTTTGCGGGCCCAGCCTCCACGTGAAGCGAAGTTGTCTTGCCCAAGGTGCTGTGGGATTCGATAATAGAAATGTGGTGGATAAAGTATCTTGGCAACCCTTACCGGAGGAAAATAAATTGAAAAGCGGGGTGCAACATGAGAACTTCCCAGGGGGTCACCCATCCTAGTACTACTCTCGCCCAAGCACGCTTAACTTCGGAGTTCTGATGGGATTCGGTGCATTAGTGCTGGTATGATTGCACCCGTCATGGTGGGGATATAATTCCTTTTTGTGTTAACGGTTCACAGTCCCAGCCTAGAGAGATGGCCCATTCAGAAGGCCCAATGGGCTTAACAACAACTGATCAGCTTCAACAACGTAGCATCCTCGCAAGACGTGTTATCGACGCATTGTATCACCCTCTAATGTCCCGCAAGTAAGGTTGTCGTCCTTTAAACAGCTCACGACGTACGATCCTGGACGGAAAAACAGAGCTAAATATGAAAAGTAGCCCGAAACTGATGAAAACGTTCGATTTTTGGCTCCAAAAAGGGTACATCGAGCAAGTTAGCTGCCCCCGTCGTAGAGCTCTCAGAGAGCTTTCCAACGGTATGCTGTGCGCCGCGTAACTCTTTACGGATCAAAAGTTATTGGCACCGGAGCGACAGAGACTTGGTCACAAGCCCTACACCATCGGTTTGCGGGCCCAACCTCCACGTGAAGCGAAGTTGTCTTGCCCAAGGTGCCGTGGGATTCGATAATAGAAATTTGGTGGATAAAGTATCTTGGAAACCCTAACCGGAGGAAAATAAATTGAAAAGGGGGGTGCAACACGAGGACTTCCCAGGGGGTCACCCATCCTAGTACTACTCTCGCCCAAGCGCGCTTAACTTCGGAGTTCTGATGGAATTCGGTGCATTAGTGCTTGTATGATCGCACCCGTCATGGTGGGGGTAGAATTCCTTTTTGTGTTAACGGTTTACAGTCCCAGCCTAGATAGATGGCTCATTCAGAAGGCCCAATGGGCTTAACAACAATCCATCCGCTTCAACAACGCCGCATCCTCACAAGACGTGATATCGACCCGTTGTAGGGCCCTCTAATGTCCCGAGAGTAAGGTTGTCGTCCTTTTAATAGCTCACGACGTACGTTCTGGGACGAAAAAACAGAGCTTAATAAGAAAAGTGGCCCGAAACTGATGAAAACGTTCGATTTTGGGCTCCAAAAAGGGTACACCAACCAAGCTTGCTGCCCCCGTTGTAGAGCTCTCGGAGAGCTTTCCAGCGGTATGTTGTGCGCCACGTAACTCCTTACGGATCAAAAGTTCTAGGCACCGGAGCGACGGAGACCTGGTCACAAGCCCTATGCCCTCGGTTTGCGGACCCAGCCTCCTCGTGAAGCGAAGTTGTCTTGCCCAAGGTGCCATGGGATTCGATAATAGAAATGTGATGGATAAAGTATCTTGGCAACCCTAACCGGAGGAAAATAAATTGAAAAGGGGGGTGCAACACGAGGACTTCCCAAGGGGTCACCCATCCTAGTACTACTCTCGCCCAAGCATGCTTAACTTCAGAGTTCTGATGGGATCCGGTGCATTAGTGCTGGTATTATCGTACCCGTCATGGTGGGGGTAGAATTCCTTTTTGTGTTAACGGTTCACAATCCCAGCCTAGAGCGATGGCCCATTCAGAAGGCCCAATGGGCTTAATAACAACCCATCCGCTTCAACAACGCAGCATCCTCGCAAGACGTGATATCGACTCGTTGTAGGGCCCTCTAATGTCCCGTGAGTAAGGTTGTCATCCTTTTAACAGCTCATGACGTACGATCTGGGACGAGAAAACAGAGCTTAATAAGAAAAGTGGCCCGAAACTGATGAAAACGTTCGATTTTCGGCTCCAAAAAGGGAACAGCGAGCAAGCTTGCTGCGCCCGTCATAGAGCTCTCGGAGTGCTTTCTAACGGTATGCTGTGTGCCGTGTAACTCCTTACGGATCAAAAGTTATGGGCACCGGCGCGACAGAGACTTGTTCACAAGCCCTACGCCTTCGGTTTGCGGGCCCAGCCTACACGTGAAGCGAAGTTGTCTTGCCCAAGGTGCCGTGGGATTCGATAATAGAAATGTGGTGGATAAAGTATCTTGGCAACCATAACCGGAGGAAAAAAAATTGAAAAGGGGAGTGCAAGACGAGGACTTCCCAGGGGGTCACCCATCCTAGTACTACTCTCGTCCAAGCATGCTTAACTTCGGAGTTCTGATGGGATCCGGTGCATTAGTGCTGGTAAGTTCGCACCCGTCATGTTGGAGGTAGAATTCCTTTTTGTGTTAAAGGTTCACAGTCCTAGCCTAGAGTGATGGCCCATTTAGGAGGCCCAATGGGCTTAACAACAACCCATCCGCTTCACCAATGCTGCATCCTCGCAAGACATCATATCGACGCATTGTAGTGCCCACTAATGTCCCGCGAGTAAGGTTGTCGTCCTTTTAATAGCTTAATAAGAAAAGCGGCCCGAAACTGATGAAAATGTTCGATTTTGGGCTCCAAAAAGGGCAAAGCAAGCAAGCTTGCTGCCCCCGTCGTAGAGCTCTCGGAGAGCTTTCAAACGGTATGTAGTGCACCGCGTAACTCCTTACGGATCAAAATTTAATGGCACCGGAGCGACGGAGACCTGGTCACAAGCCCTACGCCCTCAGTTTGCGGGCCCAGCCTCCACGTGAAGTGAAGTTGTCTTGCCCAAGGTGCTGTGGGATTCGATAATAGAAATGTGGTGGATAAAGTATCTTGGCAACCCTTACTGGAGGAAAATAAATTGAAAAGCGGGGTGCAACACGAGAACTTCCCAGGGGGTCACCCATCCTAGTACTACTCTCGCCCAAGCACGCTTAACTTCGGAGTTCTGATGGGATTCGGTGCATTAGTGCTGGTATGATTGCACCCGTCATGGTGGGGATATAATTCCTTTTTGTGTTAACGGTTCACAGTCTCAGCCTAGAGAGATGGCCCATTCAGAAGGCCCAATGGGCTTAACAACAACTGATCAGCTTCAACAACGTAGCATCCTCGCAAGACGTGTTATCGACGCTTTGTATCACCCTCTAATGTCCCGCAAGTAAGGTTGTCGTCCTTTAAACAGCTCACGACGTACGATCCTGGACGGAAAAACAGAGCTAAATATGAAAAGTAGCCCGAAACTGATGAAAATGTTCGATTTTCGGCTCCAAAAAGGGTACATCGAGCAAGTTAGCTGCCCCCGTCGTAGAGCTCTCAGAGAGCTTTCCAACGGTATGCTGTGCGCCGCGTAACTCTTTACGGATCAAAAGTTATTGGCACCGGAGCGACAGAGACTTGGACACAAGCCCTACACCATCGGTTTGCGGGCCCAATCTCCACGTGAAGCGAAGTTGTCTTGCCCAAGGTGCCGTGGGATTCGATAATAGAAATTTGGTGGATAAAGTATCTTGGAAACCCTAACCGGAGGAAAATAAATTGAAAAGGGGGGTGCAACACGAGGACTTCCCAGGGCGTCACCCATCCTAGTACTACTCTCGCCCAAGCGCGCTTAACTTCGGAGTTCTGATGGGATTCGGTGCATTAGTGCTTGTATGATCGCACCCGTCATGGTGGGGGTAGAATTCCTTTTTGTGTTAACGGTTTACAGTCCCAGCCTAGATAGATGGCCCATTCAGAAGGCCCAATGGGCTTAACAACAATCCATCTGCTTCAACAACGCAGCATCCTCACAAGACGTGATATCGACCCGTTGTAGGGCCCTCTAATGTCCCGAGAGTAAGGTTGTCGTCCTTTTAATAGCTCACGACGTACGTTCTGGGACGAAAAAACAGAGCTTAATAAGAAAAGTGGCCCGAAACTGATGAAAACGTTCGATTTTGGGCTCCAAAAAGGGTACAACAACCAAGCTTGCTGCCCCCGTTGTAGAGCTCTCGGAGAGCTTTCCAGCGGTATGTTGTGCGCCACGTAACTCCTTCCGGATCAAAAGTTCTAGGCACCGGAGCGACGGAGACCTGGTTACAAGCCCTATGCCCTCGGTTTGCGGACCCAGCCTCCTCGTGAAGCGAAGTTGTCTTGCCCAAGGTGCCATGGGATTCGATAATAGAAATGTGATGGATAAAGTATCTTGGCAACCCTAACCGGAGGAAAATAAATTGAAAAGGGGGGTGCAACACGAGGACTTCCCAAGGGGTCACCCATCCTAGTACTACTCTCGCCCAAGCACGCTTAACTTCGGAGTTCTGATGGGATCCGGTGCATTAGTGCTGGTATTATCGCACCCGTCATGGTGGGGGTAGAATTCCTTTTTGTGTTAACGGTTCACAATCCCAGCCTAGAGCGATGGCCCATTCAGAAGGCCTAATGGGCTTAATAACAACCCATCCGCTTCAACAACGCAGCATCCTCGCAAGACGTGATATCGACTCGTTGTAGGGCCCTCTAATGTCCCGTGAGTAAGGTTGTCATCCTTTTAACAGCTCATGACGTACGATCTGGGACGGAAAAACATAGCTTAATAAGAAAAGTGGCCCGAAACTGATGAAAACGTTCCATTTTCGGCTCCAAAATGGGCACAGCGAGCAAGCTTGCTGCGCCCGTCATAGAGCTCTCGGAGTGCTTTCCAACGGTATGCTGTGTGCCGTGTAACTCCTTACGGATCAAAATTTATGGGCACCGGCGCGACAGAGACTTGGTCACAAGCCCTACGCCCTCGGTTTGCGGGCCCAGCCTCCACGTGAAGCGAAGTTGTCTTGCCCAAGGTGCCGTGGGATTCGATAATAGAAATGTGGTGGATAAAGTATCTTGGAAACCCTAACCGGAGGAAAAAAAATGGAAAATGGGGGTGCAACATGAGGACTTCCCAGTGGGTTACCCATCCTAGTACTACTCTCACCCAAGCACGCTTAACTTCGGAGTTCTGATGGGATCCGGTGCATTAGTGCTGGTATGATCGCACCCATCATGTTGGGGGTAGAATTCCTTTTTGTGTTAAAGGTTCATAGTCTCAGCCTAGAGAGATGGCCCATTCTGAAGGCCCAATGGGCTTAACAAAAACCCATCCTCTTCAACAAGGCAGCAACCTTGCAAGATGTGATATTGACGCGTTGTAGGGCCCTCTAATGTCCCGCGAGTAAGGTTGTCATCCTTTTAACAGCTCACGACGTATGATCCGGGAGGAAAAAACAGAGCTTAATAAGAAAAGTGGCCCGAAACTGATGAAAACGTTCGATTTTGGGCTCGAAAAAGGGCACAGCGAGCAAGTTGGCTGCGCCCGTCGTAGAGCTCTCGGAGTGTTTTCCAACGGGATGCTGTGCGCCGCGTAACTCCTTACGGATCAAAAGTTATGGGCACCGGAGCGACAGAGTCTTGGTCACAAACCCGACGCCTTCGGTTTGCGGGCCCAGCCTTCCCGTGAAGCGAAGTTGTCTTGCCCAAGGTGCCGTGGGATTCTGTAATAGAAATGTCGTGGATAAAGTATCTTGGCAACCCTAACCGGAGGGTAAAAAATTGAAAAGGGGGGTGCAACACGAGGACTTCCCAGGGGGCCAACCATCCTCGTACTACTCTCGCCCAAGCATGCTTAACTTCGGAGTTCTGATAGGATCCGGTGCATTAGTGCTGGTATGATCGCACCCGTCATATTGGGGGTATAATTCCTTTTTTTGTTAAAGGTTCACAGTCCCAGCTTAGAGAGATGTCCTATTTAGAAGGCCAAATGGGCTTAACAACAGCCCATCCGCTTCAACATCGCAGCATCCTTGCAAGACGTGATATCGACGCATTGTAGCACCCTCTAAAGTCCCGCGAGTAAGGTTGTCTTCCTTTTAACAGATCACGACGTATGATCCAGGATGAAAAAACATAGCTTAATAAGAAAAGTGGCCCGAAACTGATGAAAACGTTTGATTTTGGGCTCCAAAAAAGGCACAGCGAGCAAACTTGATACCCCCGTCGTAGAGCTCCTGGAGAGCTTTCCAACGGTATGCTGTGCGCCGCGTAACTCCTTACGGATCAAAAGTTATGGGCACCAGAGCGACAGAGACCTGGTCACGAGCCCTACGCCCTCGGTTTGCAGGCCCAGCCTCCACGTGAAGCGAAGTTGTCTTGCCCAAGATGCCGTGGGATTCGATAATAGAAATGTGGTGGATAAAGTATCTTGGCAACCCTAACCGGAGGAAAATAAATTGAAAAGGGGGGTGCAACACGAGGACTTCTCAGGGGGTCACCCATTCTAGTACTACTCTCGCCCAAGCACGCTTAACTTCAAATTTCTGATGGGATATGGTGCATTAGTGCTGGTATGATGGGACTCGTCATGGTGGGGGTAGAATTCCTTTTTGTGTTAACGGTTCACAGTGCCAGCCTAGAGAGATGGCCCATTCAGAAGGCCCAATGGGCTTAACAACAACCCATCCGCTTCAACAACGCAGCATCCTCGCAAGACGTGATATCGACGCATTGTAGGGCCCTCTAAAGTCCCGCGAGTAAGGTTGTCTTCCTTTTAACAACTCACGACGTACGATCCGTGACGGAAAAACATAGCTTAATAAGAAAAGTGGCCCGAAACTGATGAAAACATTCGATTTTGGTCTCCAAAAAGGGCACAGCAAGCAAGCTGGCTACGCCCGTCGTAGAGCTCTCGGAGTGATTTCCAACGGTATGCTGTGCACCGCGTAACTCTTTACAGATCAAAAGTTATGGGTACCGCAGCGACAAAGACTTGTCATAAGCCCTACGCCCTCGGTTTGCAAGCCCAGCCTCCACGTGAAGCGAAGTTGTCTTGCCCAAGGTGCCGTGGGATTCGATAATAAAAATGTAGTGGATAAAGTATCTTGGCAACCCTAACCGGAGGAAAAAAAATAGAAAAGGGGGGAGCAACACGAGGATTTCCCAGGGGGTCACCCATCCTAGTACTACTCTCGCCCAAGCACGCTTAACTTCCGAGTTCTGATGGGATCCGGTGCATTAGTGTTGGTATGATCGCACCCGTCATGGTGGGGGTAGAATTCCTTTTTGTGTTAACAGTTCATAGTTCCAGCCTAGAGAGACGGCCCATTCAGAAGGCCCAATGGGCTTAACAACAAGCCATCCGCTTCAACAACGCAGCATCCTCACAAAACATGATGTCGACGCATTGTAGGGCCCTCTAATGTCCAGCGAGTAAGGTTGTCGTCCTTTTAATAGCTCACGACGTATGATCCGGGACGGAAAAACAGAGCTTAATAAGAAAAGTGGACCTAAACTGATGAAAACGTTCGATTTTGGGCACCAAAAAGGGCACAGCGAGCAAGCTGCTGCGCCCGTCGTGGAGCTCTCGGAGAGCTTTCCAATGGTATGTTGTGCGCCGCGTAACTCCTTACGGATCAAAAGTTATGGGTACCGCAGCGACAAAGACTTGTCACAAGCCCTACGCCCTCGGTTTGCGGGCCCAGCCTCCACGTGAACCGAAGTTGTCTTGCCCAAGGTGCCGTGGGATTCGATAATAGAAATGTGGTGGATAAAGTATCTTGGCAACCCTAACTGGAGGAAAAAAATTTGAAAAGGGGGATGCAACACGAGGACTTCCTAGGGGGTCACCCATCCTAGTACTACTCTCGCCCAAGCACGCTTAACTTCGGAGTTCTGATGGGATCCGGTGCATTAGTGCTTGTATGATCGCACCCGACATGTTGATGGCAGAATTCCTTTATGTGTTAACGGTTCACAGTCCCAGCCTAGAGAGATTGCCCATTCAGAAGGCCCAATGGGCTTAACAACAACCCATCCGCTTTAACAATGCATCATCCTCGCAAGACGTGATATCAACGCGTTGTAGGGCCCTCTAATGTCGCGCGAGTAAGGTTGTCATCCTTTTAACAACTCACGATGTACGATCCGGGAAGGAATATCATAGCAAAATTAGAAAAGTGGCCCGAAACTGATGAAAACATTCGATTTTGGGCTCCAAAAAAGGGCATAGCGAGCAAGCTAGTTGTTCCAGTCGTAGAGCTCTAGGAGTGCTTTCCAACGGTATGCTGTGCGCCTTGTAACTCCTTACGGATCAAAAGTTATGGGCACCGGAGCGACAAAGACTTGGTCGCAAACCCTACGCTCTCGGTTTACGGGCCCAGCCTCCACGTGAAGCGAAGTTGTCTTGCCCAAGGTGCCGTGGGATTCAATAATAGAAATGTGGTGGAAAAGTATGTTGGCAACCCAAACCGGAGTAAAAATTTTGAAAAGGGGGGTGCAACACGAGGACTTCCCACGCGGTTACCCATCATAGTACTACTCTCGCCCAAGCACGCTTAACTTCGGAGTTCTGATGGGGTCCGGTGCATTAATGCTGGTATCATCACACCTGTTATGTTGGGGGTAGAATTCCTTTTTGTGTTAACGGTTCACAGTCCCAGCCTAGAGAGATGCCCCATTCAGAAGGCCCAATGGGCTTAACAACAACACATCCGCTTCAACAACGCAGCATCCTCGCAAGACGTGATATCGACGCATTATAGCGCCCTCTAATGTCCCACGAGTAACGTTGTCGTTCTTTTAACAGCTCACGACGTACGATCCGAGACGGAAAAACAGAGCTTAATAAGAAAAATGGCTCGAAACTGATGAAAACGTTCTATTTTAGGCTCCAAAAAGGGCAAAGCGAGAAAGCTTGCTGCCCCCGTCGTAGAGCACTCGGAGAGCTTTCCAACGGTATGCTGTGCGCCGCGTTACTCCTTACGAATCAAAAGTTATGGGCACCGGAGCGACGGAGACCTGGTCACAAGCCCTACGCCCTCGGTTTCCGGGCCCACCCTCCACGTGAAGAGAAGTTGTCTTTCCCAAGGTGACGTGGGATTCGATAATAGAAATGTGGCAGATAAAGTATCTTGGCAACCCTAACCGGAGGAAAAAAAATTGAAAATAGGGGTGCAAAACGAGGACTTCCCAAGGGGTCACCCATCCTAGTACTACTCTCGCCCAAGCACGCTTAATTTCGGAGTTTTGATGGGATCCGGTGCATTAGTACCAGTATGATCGCACCCATCATGGTGGGGGTAGAATTCTTTTTTGTGTTAACGGTTCACAGTCCCAGCCTAGAGAGATGGCCGGTTCAGAAGGCCCAATGGGCTTAAAAACAACCCATCCGCTTCAACAACGCAGCATCCTCGCAAGACGTGATATCGACGCGTTGTAGGGCCCTCTAATGTCCCGCGAGTAAGGTTGTCGTCCTTTTAACAGCTCACGACGTACGATCTGGGATGGAAAAACAGAGCTTAATAAGAAAAGTGGCTCGAAACAGATGAAAACGTTCAATTTTGGGCTCCAAAAAGGGCACAGCGAGCAAGCTTGATGCGCCCGTCGTAGAGCTCTCGAAGAGCTTTCCAACGGTATGCTGTGCGCCGCGTAACTCCTTACGGATCAAAAGTTATGGGCATCGGAGCGACAGAGACTTGGTCACAAGCCCTACGCCCTCGGTTTGCGAGCCCAGCCTCCACGTCAAGTGAAGTTGTCTTGCCCAAGGTGCCGTGGGATTCGATAATAGAAATGTGGTGGATAAAGTATCTTGGCAACCCTAACCGGAGGAAAAAAATTGAAAAGGGGGGTGTAACACGAGGACTTCACAGGGGGTCACCCATCCTAGTACTACTATCTCCCAAGCACGCTTAACTTCGGAGTTCTGATGGGATCCGATGCATTAGTGCTGGTATGATCGCACCCATCATGTTGGGGGTAGAATTCCTTTTTGTGTAAACGGTTCACACTCGCAGCCTAGAGATATTGCCCATTCAGAAGGCCCAATGGGCTTAACAACAACCCATCCGCTTTAACAACGCAGCATCCTCGGAAGATGTGATATCGACACGTTGTAGGGCCCTCTAATGTCCCGCGAGTAAGGTTGTCGTCCTTCTAACAACTCACGATGTACGATCCGGGAAGGAAAAACAGAGCAAAATTAGAAAAGTGGCCCGAAACTGATGAAAACGTTCAATTTTGGGCTCCAAAAAAGGGCACAACGAGCAAGCTAGTTGCTCCCATCGTAGAGCTCTCAGAGATCTTTCCAACGGTATGCTGTACGCCGCGTAACACCTTATGGATAAAAAGTTATGGGCACCAGAGCGATTGAGACTTGGTCACAAGCCCTACGCCCTCAGTTTGCGGGCCCAGCCTGCACGTGAAGCGAAGTTGTCTTGCCCAAGGTGCCGTGGGATTCGATAATAGAAATGTGGTGGATAAAGTATCTTGGCAACCCTAACCGGAGGAAAAAAAATTGAAAATGGGGGTGCAAAACGAGGACTTCCCACGGGGTCACCCATCCTAGTACTACTCTCACCCAACCACGCTTAACTTCGGGGTTCTGATGGGATCCGGTGCATTAGTGCTTGTATGATCGCACCCGACATGTTGATGGCACAATTCCTTTATGTGTTAACGGTTCACAGTCCCAGCCTAAAGAGATTGCCCATTCACAAGGCCCAATGGGCTTAAAAACAACCCATCCGCTTTAACAACGCTGCATCCTCGCAAGACGTGATATCAACGCGTTTTAGGGCTCTCTATTGTCCCGCAAGTAAGGTTGTCGTCCTTTTAACAACGCACGATGTACGATCCGAGAAGGAAAAACAGAGCAAAAATAGAAAACTGGTGCGAAACTGATGAAAACGTTCGATTTTGGGCTCCAAAAAAGGGCACAGCGAGCAAGCTAGCTGCTCCAGTCGTAGAGCTCTCGGAGAGCTTTCCTACGGTATGTTGTCTGCTGCGTAACTCCATACGGATCAAAAGTTATGCGCACCGGAGCGACAAAGACTTGGTCACAAGCCCTACACCCTCGGTTTGCAGGCCCAGCCTCCACATGAAGCGAAGTTGTCTTGCCGAAGGTGCCGTGGGATTCGATAATAGAAATGTGGTGGATAAAGTATCTTGGCAACCCTAACCGGAGGAAAAAAAATTGAAAAGGGGGGTGCAACACGAGGACTTCACAGGGGGTCACCCATTCTAGTAATACTCTCGGCCAAGCACGCTTAATTTCGGAGTTCTGATGGGATCCGGTGCATTAGTGTTGGTATGATCGCACCCATCATGGTGGGGGTAGAATTCCTTTTTGTGTTAACGGTTCACAGTCCCAGCCTAGAGAGATGACCCATTCAGAAGGCCCAATGGGATTAACAACAACCCATCCGCTTCAACAACGCAGCATCCTCGCAAGATGTGATATCGATGCGTTGTAGGGCCCTCTAATGTCCCGCGAGTAAGGTTGACATCCTTTTAAAAGCTCACGACGTACGATCCGGGACGAAAAAACAGAGCTTAATAAGAAATGTGGCCTAAAACTGATGAAAACGTTCAATTTTGGGCTCCAAAAAGGGCCAGCAAGCAAGCTTGCTGCCCCCGTCGTAGTGCTCTCGGAGAGCTTTCCAACCGTATGATGTGCGCCGCGTAACTCCTTACGGATCAAAAGTTACGGGCACTGGAGCGACAGAGACTTGGTCACAAGCCCTATGCCCCCGGTTAGCGGGCCCAACCTCCACTTGAAGAGAAGTTGTCTTGCCCAATGTGCCGTGGGATTCGATAATAGAAATGTGGTGGATAATGTATCTTGGCAACCCTAACCGGAGGAAACAAAATTGAAAAGAGGGGTGCAACACGAGGACTTCCCAAGGGGTCACCCATTCTATTACTACTCTCGCCCAAGCATTCTTAACTTCGGAGTTCTGATGGGATCCGGTGCATTAGTGCTGGTATGATTGCACCCGTCATATTGGGCGTAGAATTCCTTATTGGGTTAAAGGTTCACAGTCCCAGCCTAGAGAGATGGCCCATTCAGAAGGCCCAATGGGCTTAACAACAACCCATCCGCTTCAACAATGCAGCATCCTCGCAAGACGTGATATCGACACATTGTAGTGCCCTCTAATGTCCCGCGAGTAACATTGTCGTCCTTTTGGAAGCTCACGACGTACAATCCGGGACAAAAAAATAGAGCTTAATAAGAAAAGTGGCCCGAAACTGATGAAAACGTTCCATTTTGGGCTCCAAAAAGGGCACAACGAGCAGGCTATCGTGCCCGTTGTAGAGCTCTCGGAGAGCTTTCCAACGGTATGCTGTGCGCCGCGTAACTCCTTACGGATCAAAAGTTATGGGCACCGCAGCGACGGATACTTGGTAACAAGCCTTACGCCCTCAGTTTGCGGGCCCAGCCTCCACGGGAAGCGAAGTTATCGTGCCCAAGGTGCCATGGGATTCGACAATAGAAATGTGGTGGATAAAGTATCTTGGCAACCCTAACCGGAGGAAAAAAAATTGAAAAGGGGGGTACAACACGAGGACTTCCCAGGGGGTCACCCATGCTAGTACTACTCTCGCCCAAGGACGCTTAACTTCGGAGTTCGGATTGGATCCGGTGCATTAGTGCTGGTATGATCGAACCCATCATGTTGGGAGTAGAATTCCTTTTTCTGTTAACGGTTCACAGTCTCAGCCTAAAGAGATGGCCCATTCAGAAGGCCCAATGGGCTTAACAACAACCCATCCGTTTCAACAACGCAGCATCCTCGCAAGAGGTGATATCGACGCATTGTAGCACCCTCTAATGTCCTACGAGTATGGTTGTCGTCCTTTTAAAAGCTCACGACGTACGATCCGGGATGGGTAAACAGAGCTTAATAAGAAAAGTGGCACGAAGCTGATGAAAATGTTCAATTTTCGGCTCCAAAAAAGGCAAAGCGAGCAAGCTAGCTACTCCCGTCGTAGATCTCTCAGAGAGCTTTCCAACGGTATGTTGTGCGCCGCGTAACTCCTTACGGATCAAAAGTTATGGGCACCGGAGCCACGGAGACTTGGTCACAAGCCCTATGCCCTCGGTTTGCGAGCCCAGCCTCCACGTGAAGCGAAGTTGTCTTGCCCAAGGTGCCGTGGGATTCGATAATAGAAATGTGGTGGATAAAGTAGCTTGGCAACCCTAACCGGAGGAAAAAAAATTGAAAAGGGGGGTGTAACACGAGGACTTCCCAGGGGGTCACCCATCCTAGTACTACTCTCGCCCAAGCACGCTTAACTTCGGAGTTCTGATGGGATCCGGGGCATTAGTGCTGGTATGATCGCACCCGTCATGTTGGGGGTAGAATTCCTTTTTGTGTTAACGGTTCACAGTCCCAGCCTAGTGAGATGGCCCATTCAGAAGGCCCAATGGGCTTAACAACAACCCATCCGCTTCAACAACGCAGCATCCTTGCAAGACTTGATATCGACGCATTGTAGGGCCCTTTAATGCCCGCGAGTAAGGTTATCGTCCTTTTAACAACTCACGACGTACGATCCGGGATGGAAAAACAGAGCTTAATAAGAAAAGTGGCTCGAAACTGATGAAAACGTTCAATTTTGGGCTAAAAAATGGGCACAGCGAGCAAGCTGTTGCGCCCGTCGTAGAGCTCTCGGAGAGCTTTCCAACGGTATGCTGTGCGCCGCGTAACTCCTTACGGATCAAAAGTTATGGTCACCGGAGCGACAGAGACTTGGTCACAAGCCCTACGCCCTCGGTTTGCGGGCCCAGCTTCCACGTGAAGCAAAGTTGTCTTGCCCAAGGTGTCGTGGGGTTCGATAAAAGAAATGTGGTGGACAAAGTATCTTGGCAAACCTAACCGGAGGCAAAAAAAATTGGAAAGGGTGGTGCAACACGAGGACTTTCCAGGGGGTCACCCATTCTAGTACTACTCTTGCCCAAGCACGCTTAACTTCGGATTTCTGATGGGATCTGGTGCATTAGTGCAGGTATGATCGCACCTGTCATGTTGGGGGTAGAATTCCTTTTTGTGTTAAAGGTTCTCAGTCCCAGCCTAGAGAGATGGCCCATTCAGAAGGCCTAATGGGCTTAACAACAACCCATCCGCTTCAACAACGCAGGATCCTCGCAAGACGTGATATCGACGCATTGTAGTGCCCTCTAATGTCCCGCGAGTAAGGTTGTCATCCTTTTAACAGTTCACGACGTACGATCCGGGACGGAAAAACAAAGCTTAATAAGAAAAGTGGCCTGAAACTAATGAAAATGTTCGATTTTGGGCTCCCAAAATGGCAAAGCAAACAAGCTTACTACCCATGTCGTAGAGCTCTCGGAGAGCTTTCCAACGGTATGCTGTGCACTGCGTAACTTCTTACGGATCAAAAGTTATGGGCACCAGAGCGACGGAGACTTGGTCACAAGCCCTACGCCCTCGGTTTGCGGGCCCAACCTCCACGTGAAGCGAAGTTGTCTTGCCCAAGGTGCCGTGGGATTCGATAATAGAAATGTGGTGGATAAATTAGCTTGGCAACCCTAACCGAAGGAAAATAAATTGAAAAGGGGGGTGCAACACGAGGACTTCCCAGGGGGTCACCCATCCTAGTACTACTCTCGCCCAAACACGCTTAACTTCGGAGTTCTGATGGGATCCGGTGCCTTATTACTGGTATGATCGCACCCGTCATGTTGGGGGTAGAATTCCTTTTTGTGTTAACGGTTCACAGTCCCAGCCGAGAGTGATGGCCCATTCAGAAGGCCCAATAGGCTTAACAACAACCCATCCGCTTCAACAATGCAGCATCCTCGCAAGACGTGATATCGACGCATTGTAGCGCCCTCTAATGTCCCGCGAGCAAGGTTGTCATCCTTTTAAAAGCTCACAACATACGATCCGGGACGGAAAAACAGAGCTTTATAAGAAAAATGGCCCGAAACTGATGAAAATATTCGATTTTGGGCTCCAAAAAGGGCACAGCGAGCAAGCTATTGCGCCCGTCGTAGAGCTCTTGGAGAGCTTTCCAACGGTATGCTGTGCGCCGCGTAACTCCTTACGGATCAAAACTTATGGGCACCGGAGCGACGGAGACCTGGTCACAAGCCCTATGCACTCAGTTTGCGGGCCCAGCCTCCACGTGAATCGAAGTTGTCTTGCCCAAGGTGCCGTGGGATTCGATAATAGAAATGTGGTGGATAAAGTAGCTTGGCAACCCTAACCGGAGGAAAAAAAATTGAAAAGGGGGTGCAACACGAGGACTTCCCAGGGGGTCACCCATCCTAGTACTACTCTCGCCCAAGCACGCTTAACTTCGGAGCTCTGATGGGATCTAGTGCATTAGTGCTGGTATGATCGCACCCATCATGTTGGGGGTAGAATTCCTTTTTGTGTTAAAGGTTCACAGTCCCAGCCTAAAGAGATGGCCTATTCAGAAGGCCCAATGGGCTTAACAACAACCCATTCGCTTGAACAACGCAGCATCCTCGCAAGACGTGATATCGACGCATTGTAGCGCCCTCTAATGTCCCGCGAGTAAGGTTATCGTCCTTTTAACAGCTCACGACGTACGATCCGGGACGAAAAACAGAGCTTAATAAGAAAAGTGGCCTGAAACTGATGAAAACGTTCGATTTTGGGCTCGAAAAAGGGCAAAGCAAGCATGCTTGTTTCCCCCGTCGTGGAGCTCTCAGAGAGCTTTCCAACGGTATACTGTGCGCCACGTAACTCCTTACGGATCAAAAGCTATGGGCACCGGAGCGACGGAGACCTGGTCAATAGCCCTACGCCCTCATTTTGCTGGCCTAACCTCTATGTGAAGCGAAGTTGTCTTGCCCAAGGTGCCGTGGGATTTGATAAGAGAAATGTGGTGGATAAAATATCTTGGCAACCCTAACAGGAGGATAATAAATTGAAAAGGGGGGTGCAACACGAGGACTTCCCAGGGGGTCACCCATCCTAGTACTACTCTCGCCCAAGCACGCTTAACTTCGGAGCTCAGATCGGATCCGGTGCATTAGTGCTGGTATGATCGCACCCGTCTTGGTGGGGGTAGAATTCCTTTTCGTGTTAACGGTTCACAGTCCCAGCCTAGAGAGATGGTCGATTCAGAAGGCCCAATGGGCTTAACAACAACCCATCCGCTTCAACAACACAGCATCCTCGCAAGATGTGATATCGACGCGTTATAGGGAACTCTAATGTCCCGCGAGTAAGGTTGTCGTCCTTTTAACAATTCACGACGTACGATCCGAGACGGAAAAATAGAGCTTAATAAGAAAAGCGGCCAGAAACTGATGAAAACGTTCGATTTTGGGCTCCAAAAATGGCACAGCAATCAAGCTTGCTACCCCCGTCGTAGAGCTCTCGGAGAGCTTTCCAACGGTATGCTGTGCGCCGCGTAAATCCTTACGGATCAAAAGTTATGGGCACCAGAGCGACGGAGACCTGGTCACAAGCCCTATGCCCTCGGTTTGCGGGCCCAACCTCCACGTGAAGCGAAGTTGTCTTGGCCAAGGTGCCGTGGGATTCGATAATAGAAATGTGGTGGATAAAGTAGCTTGGCAACCCTAACCGGAGGAAAAAAAATTGAAAAGTGGGGGGCAACACGAGGACTTCCCAGGGGGTCACCCATTCTAGTACTACTCTCGCCCAAGCACGCTTAACTTCGGAGTTCTGGTGGGATCCGGTGCATTAGTGCTGGTATGATCGCACCCGTCATGTTGGGGGTAGAATTCATTTTTGTGTTAACGGTTCACAGTCCCAGCTTAGTGAGATGGCCCATTCAGAAGGCCCAATGGGCTTAACAACAACCCATCCGCTTCAACAACGCAGCATCCTTGCAAGACGTGATATCGACGCATTGTACGGCCCTCTATTGTCCCACGAGTAAGGTTGTCGTCCTTTTAACAGCTCACGACGTACGATCCGGGACGGAAAAACAGAGCTTAATAAGAAAAGTGGCCCAAAAACGATAAAAACGTTTGATTTTGGGCTCCAAAAAGGGCACAGCGAGCAAGCTAGCTGCCCGCGTCGTAGAGCTCTCAGAGAGAATTCCAACAATATGCTGTGCACAGCGTAACTCCTTACGGATCAAAAGTTATAGGCACCGGAGCGACAGAGACTTGGTCACAAGCCCTACGCCCTCGATTTGCGAGCCCAGCCTCCACGTGAAGCGAAGTTGTCTTGCCCAAGGTGCCTTGGGATTCGATAATTGAAATGTGGTGGATAAAGTATCTTGGCAACCCTAACTGAAGGAAAAAAAATGGAAAACTGGGGTGCAACACGAGGACTTCCCAGGGCGTCACCCATTCTAGTACTACACTCGCCCAAGCACGCTTAACTTCGGAGTTCTGATGGGATCCGGTGCATGAGTGCTGGTATGATCGCACCCGTCATGTTGGGGGTAGAATTCATTTTTGTGTTAAAGGTTCACAGTCCCAGCCTAGAGAAATGGCCCATTCAGAAGGGCCAATGGGCTTAACAACAACCCATCCGCTTCAACAACGCAGCATCCTCTCAAGTTGTGATAACGACGCATTGTAGCGCCCTCTAATATCCAGCGAGTAAGGTTTTCGTCCTTTTAACAGCTCACGACATATAATCCGGGACAGAAAAAAAGAGCTTAATAAGAAAAGTGGCCTGAAACTGATGAAAATGTTCAATTTTGGGCTCCAAAAAGGGCATAGCAAGCAATCTTGCTGCCCCCGTCGTGGAGCTCTCAGAGAGCTTTCCAACGGTATGCTGTGCGCCACGTAACTCCTTACGGATCAAAAGTTATGGGCACCGGAGAGACGGAGACCTGGTCACAAGCTCTACGCCCTCAGTTTACGGGCCCAGCCTCCACGTGAAACGAAGTTGTCCTGCCCAAGGTGCCGTGGGATTCGATAATAGAAATGTGGTGGATAAAGTATCTTGGCAACCCTAACCGGAGGAAAATAAATTGAAAAGGGGGGTGCAACACGAGGACTTCCCAGGGGGTCACCCATCCTAGTACTAGTCTCGCCCAAACAAGCTTAACTTCGGAGTTTTCATGGGATCCGGTGCATTAGTGCTGGTATGATCGCACCCGTCATGGTGGGGGTAGAATTCCTTTTTGTGTTAACGGTTCACAGCCCAGCCTAGAGAGATGGCCCATTTAGAAGGCCCAATGGGCTTAACAACAACCCATCCGCTTCAACATCGCAGTATCCTCGCAAGACGTGATATCGACGCGTTGTAGAGCCCTCTAATGTCCCGCGAGTAAGGTTGTCGTCCTTTTAATAGCTCACGACGTACGATCCGGGACGAAAAAACAGAGCTTAATAAGGAAAGTGGCCCGAAACTGATGAAAACGTTCGATTTTGGGCTCCAAAAAGGGGACAGCGAGCTCGTAGAGCTCTCGGAGAGCTTTCCAACGGTATGCTGTGCGCCACGTAACTCCTTACGGATCAAAAGTTATGGGCACCGGAGCGACAGAGACTTGGTCACAAGCCCTACGCCCTCGGTTTGCGGGCCCAGCCTCCACGTGAAGCGAAGTTGTCTTGCCCATGGTGCCGTGGGATTCGATAATAGAAATGTGGTGGACAAAGTATCTTGGCAACCCTAACCGGAAGAAAAAAATTTGAAAGGGGGGAGCAACACGAGGACTTCCCAGGGGGTCACCCATCCTAGTACTACTCTCGCCCAAGCACGCTTAACTTCGCAGTTCTGATAGGATCTGATGCATTAGTGCTGGTATGATCGCACCCGGCATGTTGGGGGTAGAATTCCTTTTTGTGTTAACGGTTCACAGTCCCAGCCTAGAGAGATTGTCCATTCAGAAGGCCCAATGGGCTTAACAGCAACCCATTCGCTTTAACAACATAGCTTCCTTGCAAGACGTGACATAGCCTCGTTGTAGGGCCCTCTAATGTCCCGCGAGTAAGGTTGTCGTCCTTTTAACAGCTCACGATGTACGATCCGGGAAGGAAAAACAGAGCAAACGTAGAAAAGTGGCCCGAAACTGATGAAAACGTTCGATTTTGTGCTCCAAAATAGGGCACAGTGTGCAAGCTAGCTACTCCCGTTGTAGAGCTCTCGAACAGCTTCCCAACGGTATGCTGTGCGGCGAGTAACTCCTTACGGATCAAAAGTTATGGGCACCAGAGCGACAGAGACATGGTCACAAGCCCTACGACCTCAGTTTGCGGGCCCAACCTCCACGTGAAGCGAAGTTGTCTTGCCCAAGGTGCCGTTGGATTCGATAATAGAAATGTGGTGGATAAAGTATCTTGGCAACCCTAACCGGAGGAAAAAAAATGGAAAAGGGGGGTGCAACACGAGGACTTCCCAGGGGATCACCCATCCTAGTACTACTCTCGCCCAAGCACGCTTAACTTCGGGGTTCTTATGGGATCCGGTGCATTAGTGCTGGTATGATTGCACCCATCATGTTGGGGGTAGAATTCTTTTTTGTGTTAACGGTTCACAGTCCCAGCCTAGAGAGATGGCCCATTCAGACGGCCCAATGGGCTTAACAACAACCCATCCGCTTCAACAACGTAGCATCCTCGCAAGACGTGATATCGTCGCATTGTAGCGCCCTCTAATATCCCTTGAGTAAGGTTGTCGTCCTTTTCAAAGCTCACGACGTACGATCCGCGACGAAAAAACAGAGCTTAATAAGAAAAGTGGCCCGAAACTGATGAAAATGTTCGATTTTGGGCTCCAAAAAGGGCACAACAAGCAAGCTGCTGCGCCCGTCGTAGAGCTCTCGGAGAGCTTTCCAACGGTATGTTGTGCGCCGCGTAACTCCTTACGGATCAAAAGCTATGGGCACCGGAGTGACGAGACCTGGTCACAAGCCCTACGCCTTCGGTTTGCGGGCCCAGCCACCACGTGAAGCGAAGTTGTCTTGCCCAAGGCGCCGTGGGATTCGATAATAGAAATATGGTGGATAAAGTAGCTTGGCAACCCTAACCGGACGAAAAAAAATTGAAAAGGGGGGTGCAACACGAGTACTTCACAGGGGGTCACCCATCCTAGTACTTTTCTCGCCCAAGCACGCTTAACTTCGGAGTTCTGATGGGATCCGGTGCATTAGTGCTGGTATGATCGCACCCATCATGTTGGGGGTAGAATTCCTTTCTGTGTTAACGGTTCACAGTCCTAACCTAGTTAGATGGCCCATTAAGAAGGCCCAATGGGCTTAACAACAACCCATCCGCTTCAACAACGCAGCATCCTCGTAAGACGTGATATTGACGCATTTTAGGGCCCTCTAATGTCCCGCGAGTAAGGTTGTCGTCCTTTTAACAGCTCACGACGTACGATCCGGGACGAAAAAACATAGCTTAATAAGAAAAGTGGCCTGAAACTGATGAAAACGTTCGATTTTGGGCTCCAAAAAGGGCAAAGCAAGCAAGCTTGCTACCCCAGTCGTGGAGCTCTCAGAGAGCTTTCCAACGTTTTGCTATACGCCACGTAACTCCTTACGGATCAAAAGTTATGGGCACAGGAGCGAGGGAGACCTGGTCACAAGCCCTACGCCCTCGGTTTGCGGGCCCAGCCTCCACGTGAAGCAAAGTTGTCTTGCCCAAAGTGCCATGGGATTCGGTAATAGAAAAGTTGTGGATAAAGTATCTTGGCAACCCTAACCTTAGGAAAATAAATTGAAAATGGGAGTGCAACACGAGGATTTCCCAGGGGGTCACCCATCCTAGTACTACTCTCGCCCAAACACGCTTAACTTCGGAGTTCTGATGGGATCCAGTGCATTCGTGCTGGTATGATCGCACCCGTCATGGTGGGGGTAGAATTCCTTTTTGTTTTAACGGTCCACAGTCCCAGCCTAGAGAGGTGGCCCATTGAGAAGGGCCAATGGGCTGAACAACAACCCATCCGCTTCGACAACGCAGCATCCTCGCAAGAAGTGATATCGACGCATTGTAGGGCCCTCTAATGACCCGCGAGTAAGGTTGTCGTCCTTTAAACTGTTCACGACGTATGATCCGGGACGGAAAAACAAAGCTTAATAAGAAAAGTGGCCCGAAACTGATGAAAATGTTCGATTTTGGGCTCCAAAAATGGCACAGAAAGCAAGTTTGTTACCCCCGTCGTAGAACTCTCGGAGAGCTTTCCAACGGTATGCTGTGCACCGCGTAACTCCTTACGGATCAAAAGTTATGGGCACCGGAGCGACGGAGACCTGGTCACAAGCCCTACGCCCTCGGTTTGCGGGCCCAGCCTCCACGTGAAGCGAAGTTGTCTTTCCCAAGGTGCAGTGGGAATCGATAATAGAAATGTGGTGGATAAAGTAGATTGGCAACCCAAACCGGAGGAAAAAAAATTGAAAAGGGGGGTGCAACACGAGGACATCCTAGGGGGTCACCCATTCTAGTACTACTGTCGCCCAAGCACGCTTAACTTCGGAGTTCTGATGGGATCCGGTGCATTAGTGCTGGTATGATCGCACCCGTCATGTCAGGGGTAGAATTCCTTTTTATGTTAACGGTTCACAATCCCAGCCTAGTGAGATGGCCCATTCAGAAAGCCCAATGGGCTTAACAATAACCCATCCGCTTCAACAACGTAGCATCCTCGCAAGACGTGATATCGACGCATTGTTGGGCCCTCTAATATCCCGCGAGTAAGGTTGTCGTCCTTTTAACAGCTCACGACGTACGATCCGGGACGAAAAAACAGAGCTTAATAAGAAAAGTGGCCCGAAAATGATGAAAATATTCGATTTTGGGCTCCAAAAAGCGCACAGCGAGCAAGCTAGCTGCCCCCATCGCAGAGCTCTCAAAGAGCTTTCCAACGGTATGCTGTGCGCCACGTAACTCCTTACGGATCAAAAGTTATGGGCACCGGAGCGACAGAGACTTGGTCACAAGCCCTACGCCATCGGTTTGCGGGCCCAGCCTCCACGTGAAGCGAAGTTGTCTTGCCCAAGGTGCCGTGGGATTCGATAATAGAAATGTGGTGGATAAAGTAGTTTGGCAACCCTAACCGGAGGAAAAAAAATTGAAAAGGGGGGTGCAACACGAGGACTTCCCAGGGGGTCACCCATCCTAGCACTACTCTTGCCCAAGCACGCTTAACTTCGGAGTTCTGATGGGATGCGGTGCATTAGTGCTGGTATGATCGCACCCGTCATGTTGGGGGTAGAATTCCTTTTTGTGTTAACGGTTCACAGTCCCAGCCTAGTGAGATGGCCTATTGAGAAGGCCCAATGGGCTTAACAACAACCCATCTGCTTCAACAACGCAGCATCTTCGCAATACGTGATATCGACGCATTGTAGGGCCCTCTAATGTCCTGCGAGTAAGGTTGTCGTCCTTTTAACTGCTCACGACGTACGATCCGGGACGGAAAAACAAAGCTTAATAAGAAAAGTGGCCTGAAATTGATGAAAACGTTCGATTTTGGGCTCCAAAAAGCGCAAAGCAAGCAAGCTTCCAGCCCTCGTCGTGGAGCTCTCAGAGAGCTTTCCAACGGTATGCTGTGCACCACGTAACTCCTTACGGATCAAAAGTTATGGGAACCGGAGCGACGGAGACCTGGTCAAAAGCCCTACGCCCTCGGTTTACGGGCCCAGCCTCCACGTGAAGCGAAGTTGTCTTGCCCAAGGTGCCGTGGGATTCGATAACAGAAATGTGGTGGGTAAAGTATCTTGGCAACCATAACCGGAGGAAAATAAATTGAAAATGGGGGTGCAACACGAGGACTACCCAAGGGGTCACCCATCCTTGTACTACTCTCGCCCAAGCACGCTTAACTTCGGAGTTCTGATGGGATTCGGTGGATTAGTGCTGGTATGATTGCACCCGTCATGGTGGGGGTAGAATTCCTTTTTGTGTTAACGGTTCACAGTCCCAGCCTAGAGAGATGGCCCATTCAGAAGGCCCAATGGGCATAACAACAACCCATCTACTTCGACAATGCAGCATCCTCGCAAGATGTGATATCGACGCGTTGTAGGGCCCTCTAATGTCCCGCGAGTAAGGTTGTCGTCCTTTTAACAGTTCACGACGTACGATCTGGGACAGAAAAACAGAGCTTAATAAGAAAAGTGGCCCGAAACTGATGAAAACGTTCGATTTTGGCCTCCAAAAATGGCAGAGCACGGAAGCTTGCTACCCCTGTTGTAGAGCTCTCGGAGAGCTTTCCAACGGTATGTTGTGCGCCGCGTAACACCATACAGATCAAAAGTTATGGGCACCGGAGCGACGGAGACCTGGTCACAAGCCCTACGCCCTCGGTTTACGGGCCCAGCCTCCACGTGAAGCGAAGTTGTCTTGCCCAAGGTGCCGTGGGATTCGATAATAGAAATGTGATCGATAAAGTAGATTGGCAACCCTAACCGGAGGAAAAAAAATTGAAAAGGGGTGTACAACACGAGAACTTCCCCGGTAGTCACCCATCCTAGTACTACTCTCGCCCAAGCACGATTAACTTCGGAGTTCTGATCGGATCCGGTGCACTAGGGCTGGTATTATCACACCCGTCACGTTGGGGTAGAATTCCTTTTTGTGTTAACGGTTCACAGTCCCAGCCTAGTGAGATGGCCTATTCAGAAGGCCCAATGGGCTTAACAACAACCCATCTGCTTCAACAACGCAGCATCCTCGCAATACGTGATATGGACCCATTGTAGGGCCCTCTAATGTCCCGCGAGTAAGGTTGTCGTCCTTTTAACAGCTCACGACGTACGATCCGGGACGGAAAAACAAATCTTAATAAGAAAAGTGGCCTGAAATTGAAGAAAACGTTCGATTTTGGACTCCAAAAAGCGCAAAGCAAGCAAGCTTCCAGCCCCCATCGTGGAGCTCTCAGAGAGCTTTCCAACGGTATGCTGTGCGCCACGTAACTCCTTACGGATCAAAAGTTATGGGCACCGGAGCGACGGAGACCTGGTCAAAAGCCCTACGCCCTCGGTTTGCGGGCCCAGCCTCCACGTGAAGCGAAGTTGTCTTGCCCAAGGTGCCGTGGGATTCGATAATAGAAATGTGGTGGATAAAGTAGTTTGGCAACCCTAACCGGAGGAAAAAAAATTGAAAAGGGGAGTGCAACACGAGGACTTCCCAGGGGGTCACGCATCCTAGCACTACTCTTGCCCAAGCACGCTTAACTTCGGAGTTCTGATGGGATGCGGTGCATTAGTGCTGGTATGATCGCACCCGTCATGTTGGGGGTAGAATTCCTTTTTGTGTTAACGGTTCACAGTCCCAGCCTAGTGAGATGGCCTATTGAGAAGGCCCAATGGGCTTAACAACAACCCATCTGCTTCAACAACGCAGCATCTTCGTAATACGTGATATCGATGCATTGTAGGGCCCTCTAATGTCCTGCGAGTAAGGTTGTCATCCTTTTAACAGCTCACGACGTACGATCCGGGACGGAAAAACAAAGCTTAATAAGAAAAGTGGCCTGAAATTGAAGAAAACGTTCGATTTTGGGCTCCAAAAAGCGCAAAGCAAGCAAGCTTCCAGCCCTCGTCGTGGAGCTCTCAGAGAGCTTTCCAACGGTATGCTGTGCGCCACGTAACTCCTTACGGATCAAAAGTTATGGGAACCGGAGCCACGGAGACCTGGTCAAAAGCCCTACGCCCTCGGTTTGCGCGCCCAGCCTCCATGTGAAGCGAAGTTGTCTTGCCCAAGGTGCCGTGGGATTCGATAACAGAAATGTGGTGGGTAAAGTATCTTGGCAACCCTAACCGGAGGAAAATAAATTGAAAATGGGGGTGCAACACGAGGACTACCCAAGGGGTCACCCATCCTAGTACTACTCTCGCCCAAGCACGCTTAACTTCGGAGTTCTGATGGGATTCGGTGGATTAGTGCTTGTATGATTGCACCCGTCATGGTGGGGGTAGAATTCCTTTTTTGTGTTAACGGTTCACAGTCCCAGCCTAGAGAGATGGCCCATTCAGAAGGCCCAATGGGCATAACAACAACCCATCTGCTTCGACAATGCAGCATCCTCGCAAGATGTGATATCGACGCGTTGTAGGGCCCTCTAATGTCCCGCGAGTAAGGTTGTCGTCCTTTTAACAGTTCACGACGTACGATCTGGGACAGAAAAATAGAGCTTAATAAGAAAAGTGGCCCGAAACTGATGAAAACGTTTGATTTTGGCCTCCAAAAATGGTAGAGCACGGAAGCTTGCTACCCCTGTTGTAGAGCTCTCGGAGAGCTTTCCAACGGTATGCTGTGCGCCGCGTAACACCATACAGATCAAAAGTTATGGGCACCGGAGCGACGGAGACCTGGTCAAAAGCCCTACGCCCTCGGTTTGCGGGCCCAGCCTCCACGTGAAGCGAAGTTGTCTTGCCCAAGGTGCCGTGGGATTCGATAATAGAAATGTGGTGGATAAAGTAGTTTGCAACCCTAACCGGAGGAAAAAAAATTGAAAAGGGGGGTGCAACACGAGGACTTCCCAGGGGGTCACCCATCCTAGCACTACTCTTGCCCAAGCACGCTTAACTTCGGAGTTCTGATGGGATGCGGTGCATTAGTGCTGGTATGATCGCACCCGTCATGTTGGGGGTAGAATTCCTTTTTCTGTTAACGGTTCACAGTCCCAGCCTAGTGAGATGGCCTATTGAGAAGGCCCAATGGGCTTAACACAACCCATCTGCTTCAACAACGCAGCATCTTCGCAATACGTGATATCGACGCATTGTAGGGCCCTCTAATGTCCTGCGAGTAAGGTTGTCGTCCTTTTAACAGCTCACGACGTACGATCCGGGACGGAAAAACAAAGCTTAATAAGAAAAGTGGCCTGAAATTGAAGAAAACGTTCGATTTTGGGCTCCAAAAAGCGCAAAGCAAGCAAGCTTCCAGCCCTCGTCGTGGAGCTCTCAGAGAGCTTTCCAACGGTATGCTGTGCGCCACGTAACTCCTTACGGATCAAAAGTTATGGGAACCGGAGCGACGGAGACCTGGTCAAAAGCCCTACGCCCTCGGTTTACGGGCCCAGCCTCCACGTGAAGCGAAGTTGTCTTGCCCAAGGTGCCGTGGGATTCGATAACAGAAATGTGGTGGGTAAAGTATCTTGGCAACCATAACCGGAGGAAAATAAATTGAAAATGGGGGTGCAACACGAGGACTACCAAAGGGGTCACCCATCCTTGTACTACTCTCGCCCAAGCACGCTTAACTTCGGAGTTCTGATGGGATTCGGTGGATTAGTGCTTGTATGATTGCACCCGTCATGGTGGGGGTAGAATTCCTTTTTGTGTTAACGGTTCACAGTCCCAGCCTAGAGAGATGGCCCATTCAGAAGGCCCAATGGGCATAACAACAACCCATCTACTTCGACAATGCAGCATCCTTGCAAGACGTGATATCGACGCGTTGTAGGGCCCTCTAATGTCCCGCGAGTAAGGTTGTCGTCCTTTTAACAGTTCACGACGTACGATCTGGGACAGAAAAACAGAGCTTAATAAGAAAAGTGGCCCGAAATTGATGAAAACGTTCGATTTTGGCCTCCAAAAATGGCAGAGCACGGAAGCTTGCTACCCCTGTTGTAGAGCTCTCGGAGAGCTTTCCAACGGTATGCTGTGCGCCGCGTAACACCATACAGATCAAAAGTTATGGGCACCGGAGCGACGGAGACCTGGTCAAAAGCCCTACGCCCTCGGTTTACGGGCCCAGCCTCCACGTGAAGCGAAGTTGTCTTGCCCAAGGTGCCGTGGGATTCGATAATAGAAATGTGGTGGATAAAGTAGTTTGGCAACCCTAACCGGAGGAAAAAAAATTGAAAAGGGGAGTGCAACACGAGGACTTCCCAGGGGGTCACGCATCCTAGCACTACTCTTGCCCAAGCACGCTTAACTTCGGAGTTCTGATGGGATGCGGTGCATTAGTGCTGGTATGATCGCACCCGTCATGTTGGGGGTAGAATTCCTTTTTGTGTTAACGGTTCACAGTCCCAGCCTAGTGAGATGGCCTATTGAGAAGGCCCAATGGGCTTAACAACAACCCATCTGCTTCAACAACGCAGCATCTTCGTAATACGTGATATCGATGCATTGTAGGGCCCTCTAATGTCCTGCGAGTAAGGTTGTCATCCTTTTAACAGCTCACGACGTACGATCCGGGACGGAAAAACAAAGCTTAATAAGAAAAGTGGCCTGAAATTGAAGAAAACGTTCGATTTTGGGCTCCAAAAAGCGCAAAGCAAGCAAGCTTCCAGCCCTCGTCGTGGAGCTCTCAGAGAGCTTTCCAACGGTATGCTGTGCGCCACGTAACTCCTTACGGATCAAAAGTTATGGGAACCGGAGGGACGGAGACCTGGTCAAAAGCCCTACGCCCTCGGTTTGCGCGCCCAGCCTCCATGTGAAGCGAAGTTGTCTTGCCCAAGGTGCCGTGGGATTCGATAACAGAAATGTGGTGGGTAAAGTATCTTGGCAACCCTAACCGGAGGAAAATAAATTGAAAATGGGGGTGCAACACGAGGACTACCCAAGGGGTCACCCATCCTAGTACTACTCTCGCCCAAGCACGCTTAACTTCGGAGTTCTGATGGGATTCGGTGGATTAGTGCTTGTATGATTGCACCCGTCATGGTGGGGGTAGAATTCCTTTTTTGTGTTAACGGTTCACAGTCCCAGCCTAGAGAGATGGCCCATTCAGAAGGCCCAATGGGCATAACAACAACCCATCTGCTTCGACAATGCAGCATCCTCGCAAGATGTGATATCGACGCGTTGTAGGGCCCTCTAATGTCCCGCGAGTAAGGTTGTCGTCCTTTTAACAGTTCACGACGTACGATCTGGGACAGAAAAATAGAGCTTAATAAGAAAAGTGGCCCGAAACTGATGAAAACGTTTGATTTTGGCCTCCAAAAATGGTAGAGCACGGAAGCTTGCTACCCCTGTTGTAGAGCTCTCGGAGAGCTTTCCAACGGTATGCTGTGCGCCGCGTAACACCATACGGATCAAAAGTTATGGGCACCGGAGCGACGGAGACCTGGTCAAAAGCCCTACGCCCTCGGTTTGCGGGCCCAGCCTCCACGTGAAGCGAAGTTGTCTTGCCCAAGGTGCCGTGGGATTCGATAATAGAAATGTGGTGGATAAAGTAGTTTGCAACCCTAACCGGAGGAAAAAAAATTGAAAAGGGGGGTGCAACACGAGGACTTCCCAGGGGGTCACCCATCCTAGCACTACTCTTGCCCAAGCACGCTTAACTTCGGAGTTCTGATGGGATGCGGTGCATTAGTGCTGGTATGATCGCACCCGTCATGTTGGGGGTAGAATTCCTTTTTCTGTTAACGGTTCACAGTCCCAGCCTAGTGAGATGGCCTATTGAGAAGGCCCAATGGGCTTAACACAACCCATCTGCTTCAACAACGCAGCATCTTCGCAATACGTGATATCGACGCATTGTAGGGCCCTCTAATGTCCTGCGAGTAAGGTTGTCGTCCTTTTAACAGCTCACGACGTACGATCCGGGACGGAAAAACAAAGCTTAATAAGAAAAGTGGCCTGAAATTGAAGAAAACGTTCGATTTTGGGCTCCAAAAAGCGCAAAGCAAGCAAGCTTCCAGCCCTCGTCGTGGAGCTCTCAGAGAGCTTTCCAACGGTATGCTGTGCGCCACGTAACTCCTTACGGATCAAAAGTTATGGGAACCGGAGCGACGGAGACCTGGTCAAAAGCCCTACGCCCTCGGTTTACGGGCCCAGCCTCCACGTGAAGCGAAGTTGTCTTGCCCAAGGTGCCGTGGGATTCGATAACAGAAATGTGGTGGGTAAAGTATCTTGGCAACCATAACCGGAGGAAAATAAATTGAAAATGGGGGTGCAACACGAGGACTACCAAAGGGGTCACCCATCCTTGTACTACTCTCGCCCAAGCACGCTTAACTTCGGAGTTCTGATGGGATTCGGTGGATTAGTGCTGGTATGATTGCACCCGTCATGGTGGGGGTAGAATTCCTTTTTGTGTTAACGGTTCACAGTCCCAGCCTAGAGAGATGGCCCATTCAGAAGGCCCAATGGGCATAACAACAACCCATCTACTTCGACAATGCAGCATCCTCGCAAGACGTGATATCGACGCGTTGTAGGGCCCTCTAATGTCCCGCGAGTAAGGTTGTCGTCCTTTTAACAGTTCACGACGTACGATCTGGGACAGAAAAACAGAGCTTAATAAGAAAAGTGGCCCGAAATTGATGAAAACGTTCGATTTTGGCCTCCAAAAATGGCAGAGCACGGAAGCTTGCTACCCCTGTTGTAGAGCTCTCGGAGAGCTTTCCAACGGTATGCTGTGCGCCGCGTAACACCATACAGATCAAAAGTTATGGGCACCGGAGCGACGGAGACCTGGTCACAAGCCCTACGCCCTCGGTTTACGGGCCCAGCCTCCACGTGAAGCGAAGTTGTCTTGCCCAAGGTGCCGTGGGATTCGATAATAGAAATGTGATCGATAAAGTAGCTTGGCAACCCTAACCGGAGGAAAAAAAATTGAAAAGGGGTGTACAACACGAGAACTTCCCCGGTAGTCACCCATCCTAGTACTACTCTCGCCCAAGCACGATTAACTTCGGAGTTTTGATCGGATCCGGTGCACTAGGGCTGGTATTATCACACCCGTCACATTGGGGGTAGAATTCCTTTTTGTGTTAACGGTTCACAGTCCCAGCCTAGTGAGATGGCCTATTCAGAAGGCCCAATGGGCTTAACAACAACCCATCTGCTTCAACAACGCAGCATCCTCGCAATACGTGATATCGACCTATTGTAGGGCCCTCTAATGTCCCGCGAGTAAGGTTGTCGTCCTTTTAACAGCTCACGACGTACGATCCGGGACGGAAAAACAAATCTTAATAAGAAAAGTGGCCTGAAATTGAAGAAAACGTTCGATTTTGGACTCCAAAAAGCGCAAAGCAAGCAAGCTTCCAGCCCCCATCGTGGAGCTCTCAGAGAGCTTTCCAACGGTATGCTGTGCGCCACGTAACTCCTTACGGATCAAAAGTTATGGGCACCGGAGCGACGGAGACCTGGTCAAAAGCCCTACGCCCTCGGTTTGCGGGCCCAGCCTCCACGTGAAGCGAAGTTTTCTTGCCCAAGGTGCCGTGGGATTCGATAATAGAAATGTGGTGGATAAAGTAGTTTGGCAACCCTAACCGGAGGAAAAAAAATTGAAAAGGGGGGTGCAACACGAGGACTTCCCAGGGGGTCACCCATCCTAGCACTACTCTTGCCCAAGCACGCTTAACTTCGGAGTTCTGATGGGATGCGGTGCATTAGTGCTGGTATGATCGCACCCGTCATGTTGGGGGTAGAATTCCTTTTTGTGTTAACGGTTCACAGTCCCAGCCTAGTGAGATGGCCTATTGAGAAGGCCCAATGGGCTTAACAACAACCCATCTGCTTCAACAACGCAGCATCTTCGCAATACGTGATATCGACGCATTGTAGGGCCCTCTAATGTCCTGCGAGTAAGGTTGTCGTCCTTTTAACAGCTCACGACGTACGATCCGGGACGGAAAAACAAAGCTTAATAAGAAAAGTGGCCTGAAATTGAAGAAAACGTTCGATTTTGGGCTCCAAAAAGCGCAAAGCTAGCAAGCTTCCAGCCCTCGTCGTGGAGCTCTCAGAGAGCTTTCCAACGGTATGCTGTGCGCCACGTAACTCCTTACGGATCAAAAGTTATGGGAACCGGAGCGACGGAGACCTGGTCAAAAGCCCTACGCCCTCGGTTTGCGCGCCCAGCCTCCATGTGAAGCGAAGTTGTCTTGCCCAAGGTGCCGTGGGATTCGATAACAGAAATGTGGTGGGTAAAGTATCTTGGCAACCCTAACCGGAGGAAAATAAATTGAAAATGGGGGTGCAACACGAGGACTACCCAAGGGGTCACCCATCCTAGTACTACTCTCGCCCAAGCACGCTTAACTTCGGAGTTCTGATGGGATTCGGTGGATTAGTGCTTGTATGATTGCACCCGTCATGGTGGGGGTAGAATTCCTTTTTTGTGTTAACGGTTCACAGTCCCAGCCTAGAGAGATGGCCCATTCAGAAGGCCCAATGGGCATAACAACAACCCATCTGCTTCTACAATGCAGCATCCTCGCAAGATGTTATATCGACACGTTGTAGGGCCCTCTAATGTCCCGCGAGTAAGGTTGTCGTCCTTTTAACAGTTCACGACGTACGATCTGGGACAGAAAAATAGAGCTTAATAAGAAAAGTGGCCCGAAACTGATGAAAACGTTTGATTTTGGCCTCCAAAAATGGTAGAGCACGGAAGCTTGCTACCCCTGTTGTAGAGCTCTCGGAGAGCTTTCCAACGGTATGCTGTGCGCCGCGTAACACCATACGGATCAAAAGTTATGGGCACCGGAGCGACGGAGACCTGGTCAAAAGCCCTACGCCCTCAGTTTGCGGGCCCAGCCTCCACGTGAAGCGAAGTTGTCTTGCCCAAGGTGCCGTGGGATTCGATAATAGAAATGTGGTGGATAAAGTAGTTTGGCAACCCTAACCGGAGGAAAAAAAATTGAAAAGGGGGGTGCAACACGAGGACTTCCCAGGGGGTCACCCATCCTAGCACTACTCTTGCCCAAGCACGCTTAACTTCGGAGTTCTGATGGGATGCGGTGCATTAGTGCTGGTATGATCGCACCCGTCATGTTGGGGGTAGAATTCCTTTTTGTGTTAACGGTTCACAGTCCCAGCCTAGTGAGATGGCCTATTGAGAAGGCCCAATGGGCTTAACAACAACCCATCTGCTTCAACAACGCAGCATCTTCGCAATACGTGATATCGACGCATTGTAGGGCCCTCTAATGTCCTGCAAGTAAGGTTGTCGTCCTTTTAACAGCTCACGACGTACGATCCGGGACGGAAAAACAAAGCTTAATAAGAAAAGTGGCCTGAAATTGAAGAAAACGTTCGATTTTGGGCTCCAAAAAGCGCAAAGCAAGCAAGCTTCCAGCCCTCGTCGTGGAGCTCTCAGAGAGCTTTCCAACGGTATGCTGTGCGCCACGTAACTCCTTACGGATCAAAAGTTATGGGAACCGGAGCGACGGAGACCTGGTCAAAAGCCCTACGCCCTTGGTTTGCGCGCCCAGCCTCCATGTGAAGCGAAGTTGTCTTGCCCAAGGTGCCGTGGGATTCGATAACAGAAATGTGGTGGGTAAAGTATCTTGGCAACCCTAACCGGAGGAAAATAAATTGAAAATGGGGGTGCAACACGAGGACTACCCAAGGGGTCACCCATCCTAGTACTACTCTCGCCCAAGCACGCTTAACTTCGGAGTTCTGATGGGATTCGGTGGATTAGTGCTTGTATGATTGCACCCGTCATGGTGGGGGTAGAATTCCTTTTTGTGTTAACGGTTCACAGTCCCAGCCTAGAGAGATGGCCCATTCAGAAGGCTCAATGGGCATAACAACAACCCATCTGCTTCGACAATGCAGCATCCTCGCAAGATGTGATATCGACGCGTTGTAGGGCCCTCTAATGTCCCGCGAGTAAGGTTGTCGTCCTTTTAACAGTTCACGACGTACGATCTGGGACAGAAAAATAGAGCCTAATAAGAAAAGTGGCCCGAAACTGATGAAAACGTTTGATTTTGGCCTCCAAAAATGGTAGAGCACGGAAGCTCGCTACCCCTGTTGTAGAGCTCTCGGAGAGCTTTCCAACGGTATGCTGTGCGCCGCGTAACACCATACGGATCAAAAGTTATGGGCACCGGAGCGACGGAGACCTGGTCACAAGCCCTACGCCCTCGGTTTACGGGCCCAGCCTCCACGTGAAGCGAAGTTGTCTTGCCCAAGGTGCCGTGGGATTCGATAATAGAAATGTGGTGGATAAAGTAGCTTGGCAACCCTAACAGGAGGAAAAAAAATTGAAAAGGGGGGTGCAACACGAGAACTTCCCCGGGAGTCACCCATCCTAGTACTACTCTCGCCCAAGCACGATTAACTTCGGAGTTCTGATGGGATCCGGTGCACTAGGGCTGGTATGATCACACCCGTCACGTTGGGGGTAGAATTCCTTTTTGTGTTAACGGTTCACAGTCCCAGCCTAGTGAGATGGCCTATTCAGAAGGCCCAATGGGCTTAACAACAACCCATCTGCTTCAACAACGCTGCATCCTCGCAATACGTGATATCGACGCATTGTAGGGCCCTCTAATGTCCCGCGAGTAAGGTTGTCGTCCTTTTAACAGCTCACGACGTACGATCCGGGACGGAAAAACAAAGCTTAATAAGAAAAGTGGCCTGTAATTGAAGAAAACGTTCGATTTTGGGCTCCAAAAAGCGCAAAGCAAGCAAGCTTCCAGCCCCCGTCGTGGAGCTCTCAAAGAGCTTTCCAACGGTATGCTGTGCGCCACGTAACTCCTTACGGATCAAAAGTTATGGGCACCGGAGCGACGGAGACCTGGTCAAAAGCCCTACGCCCTCGGTTTGCGGACCCAGCCTCCACGTGAAGCGAAGTTGTCTTGCCCAAGGTGCCGTGGGATTCGATAACAGAAATGTGGTGGGTAAAGTATCTTGGCAACCCTAACCGGAGGAAAATAAATTGAAAATGGGGGTGCAACACGAGGACTACCCAAGGGGTCACCCATCCTAGTACTACTCTCGCCCAAGCACGCTTAACTTCGGAGTTCTGATGGGATTCGGTGGATTAGTGCTGGTATGATTGCACCCGTCATGGTGGGGGTAGAATTCCTTTTTGTGTTAACGGTTCACAGTCCCAGCCTAGAGAGATGGCCCATTCAGAAGGCCGAATGGGTATAACAACAACCCATCTGCTTCGACAATGCAGCATCCTCGCAAGACGTGATATCGACGCGTTGTAGGGCCCTCTAATGTCCCGCGAGTAAGGTTGTCGTCCTTTTAACAGTTCACGACGTACGATCTGGGACAGAAAAACAGAGCTTAATAAGAAAAGTGGCCCGAAACTGATGAAAATGTTCGATTTTGGCCTCCAAAAATGGCAGAGCACGGAAGCTTGCTACCCCTGTTGTAGAGCTCTCGGAGAGCTTTCCAACGGTATGCTGTGCGCCGCGTAACACCATACGGATCAAAAGTTATGGGCACCGGAGCGACGGAGACCTGGTCAAAAGCCCTACGCCCTCGGTTTACGGGCCCAGCCTCCACGTTAAGCGAAGTTGTCTTGCCCAAGGTGCCGTGGGATTCGATAATAGAAATGTGGTGGATAAAGTAGCTTGCAAACCCTAACCAGAGGAAAAAAAATTGAAAAGGGGGGTGCAACACGAGAACTTCCCCGGGAGTCACCCATCCTAGTACTACTCTCGCCCAAGCACGATTAACTTCGGAGTTCTGATGGGATCCAGTGCACTAGGGCTGGTATGATCACACCCGTCACGTTGGGGGTAGAATTCCTTTTTGTGTTAACGGTTCACAGTCCCAGCCTAGTGAGATGGCCTATTAGAAGGCCCAATGGGCTTCACAACAACCCATCTGCTTCAACAATGCAGCATCCTCGCAATACGTGATATCGACGTATTGTAGGGCCCTCTAATGTCCCGCGAGTAAGGTTGTCGTCCTTTTAACAGCTCACGACGTACGATCCGGGACGGAAAAACAAAGCTTAATAAGAAAAGTGGCCTGAAATTGAAGAAAACGTTCGATTTTGCGGTCCAGAAAGCGCAAAGCAAGCAAGCTTCCAGCACCCGTCGTGGAGCTCTCAAAGAGCTTTCCAACGGTATGCTGTGCGCCACGTAACTCCTTACGGATCAAAAGTTATGGGCACCGGAGCGACGGAGACCTGGTCAAAAGCCCTACGCCCTCGGTTTGCGGGCCCAGCCTCCACGTGAAGCGAAGTTGTCTTGCCCAAGGTGCCGTGGGATTCGATAACAGAAATGTGGTGGGTAAAGTATCTTGGCAACCCTAATCGGAGGAAAATAAATTGAAAATGGGGGTGCAACACGAGGACTACCCAAGGGGTCACCCATCCTAGTACTACTCTCGCCCAAGCACGCTTAACTTCGGAGTTCTGATGGGATTCGGTGGATTAGTGCTGGTATGATTGCACCCGTCATGGTGGGGGTAGAATTCCTTTTTGTGTTAACGGTTCACAGTCTCAGCCTAGAGAGATGGCCCATTCAGAAGGCCCAATGGGCATAACAACAACCCATCTGCTTCGACAATGCAGCATCCTCGCAAGACGTGATATCGAAGCGTTGTAGGGCCCTCTAATGTCCCGCGAGTAAGGCTGTAGTCCTTTTAACAGTTCACGACGTACGATATGGGACAGAAAAACAGAGCTTAATAAGAAAAGTGGCCCGAAACTGATGAAAACGTTCGATTTTGGTCTCCAAAAATGGCAGAGCAAGGAAGCTCGCTACCCCTGTTGTAGAGCTCTCGGAGAACTTTCCAACGGTATGCTGTGCGCCGCGTAACACCATACGGATCAAAAGTTATGGGCACCGGAGCGACGGAGACCTGGTCAAAAGCCCTACGCCATCGGTTTGCGGGCCCAGCCTCCACGTGAAGCGATGTTGTCTTGTCCAAGATGCCGTGGGATTCGAAAATAGAAATGTGGTGGATAAAGTATCTTGGCAACCCTAACCGGAGGAAAATAAATTGAAAAGGGGGTGCAACACGAGGACTTCCCAGGGGGTCACCCATCCTAGTACTACTCTCGCCCAAGCACGCTTAACTTCGGAGTTCTGATGGGATCCGGTGCATTAGTGCTGGTATGATCGCACCCATCATGGTGGGGGTAGAATTCCCTTTTGTGTTAACAGTTCACTGTCCCAGCCTAGAGAGATGGCCCATTCTGAAAGCCCAATGGGCTTAACAGCAACCCATCCGCTTCGACAACGTAGCATCTTCGCAAGACGTGATATCGACGCGTTGTAGGGCCCTTTAATGTCCCGCGAGTATGGTTGTCGTCCTTTTAATAGTTCACGACGTACGATCCGGAACGGAAAAACAGAGTTTAATAAGAAAAGTGGCCCGAAACTGATGAAAACGTTCGATTTTGGTCTCCAAAAATGGCACAGCAAGAAAGCTTGCTCCCCTTGTCGTAGAGCTCTCGGACAGCATTCCAACGGTATGCTGTGCGCCGCGTAACTCCTAACGGATCAAAAGTTATGGGCACCGGAGCGACGGAGACTTGGTCACAAGCCCTACGCCCTCGGTTTGCGGGCCCGGCCTCCACGTGAAGCGAAGTTGTCTTGCCCGAGGTGCCGTTGGATTCGATAATAGAAATGTGGTGGATAAAGTAGCTTGGCAACCCTAACCGGAGGAAAAAAAATTGGAAAGGGGGGTGCAACACGAGAACTTCCCAGGGGGTCGCCCGTTCAAGTACTACTCTCGCCCAAGCACGCTTAACTTCGGAGTTCTGAAGGGATCCGGTGCATTACTGTTGGTATGATCGCACCCGTCATGGTGGGGGTAGAATTCCTTTTTGTGTTAACGGTTTACAGTCCCAGCCTAGTGAGATGGCCCATTCAGAAGGCCTAATGGGCTTAACAACAACCTATCCACTTCGACAACGCAGCATCCTCGCAAGACGTAATATCGACGCATTGTAGGGCCCTCTAATGTCCCGCGAGTAAGGTTGTCGTCCTTTTACCAGCTCACGACGTACGATCCAGGACGGAAAAATAGAGCTTAATAAGAAAAGTGGCCCAAAAATGATGAAAAAGTTTGATTTTGGGCTCCAAAAAGGGCACAGCGAGGAAGCTAGCTGCCCCCTTCGTAGAGATCTCAGAGAGCATTCCAACGGTATGCTCTGCGTCGTGTAACTCCTTACGGATCAAAAGTTATGGGCACCGGTGCGACAGATACTTGGTCACAAGCCCTACGCCCTCGGTTTGCGGGCCCAGCCTCCAAGTGAAGCGAAGTTGTCTTGCCCAAGGTGCCGTGGGATTCAATAATAGAAATGTGGTGGATAAAGTATCTTGGGAACCCTATCCGAAGGAAAAAAAATTGAAAAGGGGGGTGCAACACGAGGACTTCCTAGGGGGTCACCCATTCAAGTACTACTCTCGCCCAAGCACGCTTAACTTCGGAGTTCTGATGGGATCCGGTGCATTAGTGCTGGTATGATCGCACCCGTCATGGTGGGGGTAGAATTCCTTTTTGTGTTAACGGTTCACAGTCCCAGCCTAGAGAGAGGACCCATTCAGAAGGCCCAATGGGCTTAACAACAACCCATCCACTTCAACAACGCAGCATCTTCGCAAGACGTGATATCGACGCATTGTAGGGCCCTCTAATGTCCAGCGAGTAAGGTTATCGTCCTTTTAACAGTTCACGACGTACGATCCGGGATGAAAAAACAGAGCTTAATAAGAAAAGTGGCCCAAAACTGATGAAAACGTTCGATTTCGGTCTCCAAAAAGGGCACAGCGAGTAAGCTTGATGTCCCCGTCGTAGAGCTCTCAGAGTGCTTTCCAACGGTATGCTGTGCGCCGCGTAATTCCTTACGAATCAAAAGTTATGGGCACCGGAGTGATAGAGACTTGGTCACAAGCCCTACGCCCTCGGTTTGCGGGCCCAGCCTCCACGTGAAGCGAACTTGTCTTGCCCAAGGTGCCGTGGGATTCGATAATAGAAATGTGGTGGATAAAGTATCTTGGCAACCCTAACCGGAGGAAAAAAAATTGAAAAGAGGGGTGCAACACGAGGACTTCCCAGGGGGTTACCCATACTAGTACTACTCTCGCCCAAGCACGCTTAACTTCGGAGTTCTGATGGGATCCGGTACATTAGTTCTGGTATAATCGCACCCGTCATGTTGGGGGTAGAATTCATTTTTGTGTTAAAGGTTCACTGTCCCAGCCTAAAGAGATGGCCCATTCAGAAGGCCCAATGGCCTTAACAACAACCCATCCGCTTCAACAACACAGCATCCTCGCAAGACGTGATATCGACGGAATGTAGGGCCCTATAATGTCACGCGAGTAGGGTTGTCGTTCTTTTAACAGTTCACGACGTACGATCCGGGACGGAAAAACAAAGCTTAATAATAAAAGTGGCCCGAAACTGATGAAAACGTTCGATTTTGGGCTCCAAAAAGGGCAAAACAAGAAAGCTTTCTGCCCCCGTAGTTGAGCTCTCGAATAGCTTTCCAACAGTATGCTGTGCGCCCCGTAACTCCTTACGGATCAAAAGTTACGGGCACCGGAGCGACGGAGACCTGGTCACAAGCCCTACACCCTCGGTTTCGGGCCCAGCCTCCACGTGAAGCGAAGTTGTCTTGCCCAAGGTGCCGTGGGATTCGATAATAGAAATGTGGCGGATAAAGTAGCTTGGCAATCCTAACCAGAGGAAAAAAAATTGAAAAGTGGGGTGCAACACGAGGACTTCCCACGGGGTCACCCATCCTAGTACTACTCTCGCCCAAGCACGCTTAACTTCTGAGTTCTGATGGGATCCGGGGCATTAGTGCTGGTATGATCGCACCCGTCATGTTGGGGGTAGAATTCCTTTTTGTGTTAACGGTTCACAGTCCCAGCCTAGAGACTTGGCCCATTCAGAAGGCTCAATGGGCTTAACAACAACCCATCCGCTTCAACAACGCAGCATCGTCGCAAGACGTGATACCGACGCATTGTAGCGCCCTCTAATGTCCCTCGAGTAAGGTTGTCGTCCTTTTAACGGCTCACGACGTACGATCCGGGACAAAAAAATAGAGATTAATAAGAAAAGTGGTGTGAAACTGATGAAAACGTTCGATTTTGGGCTCCAAAAAGGGCAATGCGAGCAAGCTTGCTGCCCCCGTCGTGGAGCTCTCGGAGAGCTTTCCAACGGTATGCTGTGCGCCGCGTAACTCCTTACAGATCAAAAGTTATGGGCACCGGAGCGAGAGAGACCTGGTCACAAGCCCTACGCCCTCGGTTTGCGGGCCCAGCCTCCACGTGAAGCGAAGTTGTCTTGCCCAAGGTGCCGTGGGATTCGATAATAGAAATGTGGTTGATAAAGTATCTTGGCAACCCTAACCGGAGGAAAATAAATTCAAAAGGGGGGTGCAACACGAGGACTTCCTAGGGGGTCACCCATCCGAGTATTATTCTCACCCAAGCACGCTTAACTTCAGAGTCCTGATGGGATCCGGTGCATTAGTGCTTGTATGATCGCACCCGTCATGGTGGGGGTAGAATTCCTTTTTGTGTTAACGGTTCACAGTCCCAGCCTAGAGAGATGGCCCATTCAGAAGGCTCAATGGGCTTAACAACAACCCATCCGCTTCAACAACGCAGCATCCTCGCAAGACGTGATATTGACTCGTTGTAGGGCCCTCTAATGTCCCCCGAGTAATGTTGTCGTCCTTTTAACAGCTCACGACGTACGATCCGGGACGGAAAAACAGAGCTTAACAAGAAAAGTGGCCCAAAACCGATGAAAACGTTCGAATTTGGGCTCCAAAAATGGCACAGCAAGCAAGCTGGCTGCGCCCGTCTAGAGCTCTCGGAGAGCTTTCCAACGGTATACTGTGCGCCGCGTTACTCCTTACGGATCAAAAGTTATGGCACTGGAACAACGGAGACCTGGTCACAAGCCCTACGCCATCGGTTTGCGGGCCCAGCCTCCACGTGAAGCGAAGTTGTCTTGCCCATGGTGCCATGGGATTCGATAATAGAAATGCGGTCGATAAAGTATCTTGGCAACCCTAACCGGAGGAAAAAAAATTGAAAAGGGGGGTGCAACACAAGGCCTTCCCAGGGGATCACCCATCTTAGAACTACTCTCACCCAAGCACGCTTAGCTTCAGAGTTCTGATGGGATCCGGTTCATTAGTGCTGGTATGATCGCACCAATCATAGTGGGGGTAGAATTCCTTTTTGTGTTAATGGTTCACAGTCCCAACGTAGAGAAATGGCCCATTCAGAACGCCCAATGGGCTTAACAACAACCCATCCACTTCAACAACGCAGCATCCCCGCAAGACGTGATATCGACGCATTGTAGGGCCCTCTAATGTCCTGCGAGTAAGGTTGTCGTCCTTTTAACAACTCACGATGTACGATCCGGGACGGAAAAACATAGCTTAATAAGAAAAGTGGCCCGAAATAGATGAAAACGTTCGATTTTGGGCTCCAAAAAAGGCACAGCAAGCAAGCTTGCTGCCCCGGTCGTAGAGCTCTCGGAGAGCTTACAAACGGTATGATGTGCGCCGCGAAACTCCTTACGGATCAAAAGTTATGGGCACCGGAGCGAGAGAGACTTGGTCACAAGCCCTACGCCCTCGGTTTGCGGGCCCAACCTCCACGTGAAGCAAAGTTGTCTTGCCCAAGGTGCCGTGGGATTCGATTATAGAAATGTGGTGGATAAAGTATCTAGGCAACCCTAACCGGAGGAAAGAAAATTGAAAAGGGGGGTGCAACACGAGGACTTCCCAGGGGGTCACCCATCCTAGTACTACTCTCGCCCAAGCACGCTTAACTTCAAAGTTCTGATGGGATCTGGTGCATTAGTGCTGGTATGATCGCACCCGTCATGTTGGGGGTAGAATTCCTTTTTGTGTTAACGGTTCACAGTCCCAGCCTAGAGAGATGGCCTATTCAGAAGGCCCAATGGGCTTAACAACAACCCATCCGCTTCAGCAAAGCAGCATCCTCGCAAGACGTGATATCGACGCATTGTAGGGCCCTCTAATGTCCTGCGAGTAAGGTTGTCGTCCTTTTAATAGCTCACGACTTACGATCCGGGACGGAAAAACAGAGCTTAATAAGAAAAGTGGCCCGAAACTGATGAAAACATTTGATTTTGGGCACCAAAAAGGTCACAGCGAGCAAGCTAGCTGCCCCAGTCGTAGAGCTATCAGAGAGCTTTCCAACGGTATGCTGTGCGCCGTGTAACTCATTACGGATCAAAAGTTATGGCCACCAGAGCGACAGAGACCTGCCCACAAGCCCTACGCCCTCGGTTTGCAGGCCATGCCTCCACGTGAAGCGAAGTTGTCTTGCCCAAGGTGCCGTGGGATTCAATAATAGAAATGTGGTGGATAAAGTATCTTGGCAACCCTAACCGGAGGAAAAAAAATTGAAAAGAGGAGTGCAACACGAGGACTTCCTAGGGGTCACCCATCCTAGTACTACACTCACCCAAGCACACTTAACTTCGGAGTTCTGATAGGATCCAATGCATTAGTACTGGTATGATCGCACCCGTCATGTTGATGGCACAATTCCTTTATGTGTTAACGGTTCCCAGTCCCAGCCTAGAGAGATTGCCCATTCAGAAGGCCCAATGGGCTTAACAACAACCCATCCGCTTTAACAACGTAGCATCCTCGCAAGACGTGATATCGACGCATTGTAGCGCCCTCTAATGTCCTGCGAGTAAGGTTGTCGTCCTTTTAACAACTCACGACGTACGATCCAGGACGGAAAAAGAGAGCTTAATAAGAAAAGTGGCCCGAAACTAATGAAAACATTCGACTTTGGGCTCCAAAAAGGGCACAGCAAGCAAGCTTGCTGCCCCCGTCGTAGAGCTCTTGGAGAGCTTTCCAACGGTATGCTGTGCACCGCGTTACTCCTTACGGATCAAAAGTTATGGGCACCAGAGCGACAGAGACCTAGCCACATGCCCTACGCCCTCGGTTTGTGGGCCCAGCCTCCACGTGAAGCGAAGTTGTCTTGCCCAAGCTGCCGTGGGATTCGATAATAGAAATGTGCTGGATAAAGTATCTTGGCAACCCTAACCGGAGGAAAAAAAATTGAAAAGGGGGGGTGCAACACGAGGACTTCCCAGGGGGTCACCCATCCTAGTACTACTCTCGCCCAAGTATGCTTAACTTCGGAGTTCTGATGAGATCCGGTGCATTAGTGCTGGTATGATCGCACCTGTCATTGTGGGGGTAGAATTCATTTTTGTGTTAACGGTTCACAGTCCCAGCCTAGAGAGATGGCCCATTCAGAAGGCCCAATGGGCTTAACAACAACCCATCCGCTTCAACAACGCACCATCCTCGCAAGACGTGATATCAACGCGTTGTAGGGCCCTCTAATGTCCCGCAAGTAAGTTTGTCGTCCTTTTAACAGTTCACGACGTACGATCCCGGACGGAAAAACAGAACTTAATAAGAAAAGTGGACCGAAACTGATGAAAACGTTCGATTTTGGGATCCAAAAAGGGCACAGCGAGCAAGCTTGCTGCGCCCGTCGTAGAGGTCTCAGAGAGCTTTCCAACGGTATGCTGTGCGCCGCGTTACTCCTTACGGATCGAAAGTTATGGGCACGGGAACTACGGAGACCTGGTCACAAGCCCTAAGCCCTTGGTTTGCGGGCCCAGCCTCCACGTGAAGCGAAGTTGTCTTGCCCAAGGTGCCATGGGATTCGATAATAGAAATGTGGTGGATAAAGTATCTTGGCAACCCTAACCGGAGGAAAAAAATTGAAAAGGGGAGTGCAACACGAGGACTTCCCAGGGGGTCACCCATCCTAGTACTACTCTCGCCCAAGCACGCTTAACTTCGGAGTTCTGATAGGATCCAGTGCATTAGTGTTGGTATGATTGTACCCGTCTTGTTTATGGCACAATTCCTTTATGTGTTAACGGTTCAGAGTCCAAGCCTAGAGAGATTGCCTATTCAGAAGGCCCAATGGGCTTAACAACAACCCATCCGCTTAAAAAACACAGCATCCACGCAAGATGTGATATCGACGCGTTGTAGGGCCATCAAATGTCCCGCGAGTAAGGTTGTCATCCTTTTAACAGCTCACGATGTACGATCCGGGAAGGAAAAACATAGCAAAATAAGAAAAGTGGCCCGAAACTAATGAAAATGTTCGATTTTGGCCTCCAAAAAAGGGCACATCAAGCAAGCTAGCTGCCCCCGACGAAGTGCTCTAGGATAGCTTTCCGACGGTATCCTGTGCGCCGCGATACTCCTTACGGATCAAAAGTTATGGGCACCGGCGCGACGAAGACCTGGTCACAAGCCCTACGCCCTCGGTTTGCGGGACCAGCCTCCACGTGAAGCATAGTTGTCTTGCCCAAGGTGCCGTGGGATTCGATAATAGAAATGTGGTGGATAAAGTATCTTGGCAACCCTAACCGGAGGAAAAAAAATTGAAAAGGGGGGTGCAACACGAGGACTTCCCAGGGGTTCACCCATCCTAGTACTACTCTCGACCAAGCACGCTTAACTTCGGAGTTCTGATGGGATCCAGTGCATTAGTGCTGTTATGATCGCACCCGTCATGTTGGGGGTAGAATTTATTTTTGTGTTAACGGTTCACAGTCCCAGCATAGAGAGATGGCCCATTCAGAAGGCCCAATAGGCTTAACAACAACCCATCCGCTTCAACAACGCAGCATCCTCGCATGACGTGATATCGACGCATTGTAGGGCCCTCTAATGTCCCGCGAGTAAGGTTGTCTTCCTTTTAACAGCTCACGACGTATGATCCGGGACGGAAAAACAGAGCTTAATAAGAAAAGTGGCCCGAAACTGATGAAAACGTTCGATTTTGGGTTCCAAAAAGGGCAAAGTGGGCAAGCTAGCTACCCCCGTCGTAGAGCTCTCAGAGAGCTTTCTAACGGTATGCTGTGCGCCGCGTAACTCCTTACGGATCAAAAGTTATGGGCATCGGAGCGACAGAGACTTGGTCACAAGCCCTACGCCCTCAGTTTGCAGGCGCAGCATCCACGTGAAGCGAAGTTTTCTTGCCCAAGGTGCCGTGGGATTCGATAATAGAAATGTTGTGGATAAAGTATCTTGGCAACCCTAACAGGAGGAAAAAAAATTGAAAATGAGGGTGCAACACGAGGACTTCCCAGGGGGTCACCCATCCTAGTACTACTATCGCCCGAGAACGCTTAACTTCGGAGTTCTGATGGGATCCGGTGCATTAGTGCTGGTATGATCGCACCCGTCATGTTGGGGGTAGAATTCCTTTTTGTGTTAAAGGTTCACCGTCCCAGCCTAGAGAGATGGCCCATTCAGAAGGCCCAATGGGCTTAACAACAACCCATCTGCTTCAACAACGCAGCATCCTCGCAAGACGTGATATCGACGCATTGTGGCGCCTTCTAGTGTCCCACGGGTAAGGTTGTCGTCCTTTTAACAGCTTACGACGTACGATCCGGGATAGAAAAACAGAGCTTAATAAGAAAAGTGGCCCGAAACTGATGTAAACATTCGATTTTGGCCTCCAAAAAGGGCATAGCAAGCAAGCTTGCTGCCCCCGTCATAGAGCTCTCGGAGAGCTTTCCAACAGTATGCTTTGCGCCGCGTAACTCCTTACGGATCAAAAGTTATGGGCACTGGAGCGACGGAGACCTGGTCTGTAACGCCCCGATCCCTCACGAGACCGGAGGCTCTAATAACCATGCTATTCTCAACCAATTCCAAACCCCGGGCACAAAATTTTAGGGGAAACGGACGGAGTCTCCCCTGTTTATAGGACAATACTGTTACCTGCAAATAGCCACTCAAGTCTTTTGAACTATAACAACAACTTATCTACTAATGTCTCCAAAGCTAAAACACAATCACAAGGCCATCCGTGCCTTGGAGCAACAACATTCTACTAAAGCACACAAGCATGCGAGATAAGTTGGTTTTAGTCATAAGTAATTAAATACAATGAAATTCTAAGTTCCATATGAAGATTAACTAACACTCCAAGCATGCAAGGGAAATTAAAGTCTAGAATTCATTATTACAATCCAACAACTTTCTTTAACATCCTAGTACACATCTACTAGACATATATATACAAGACTCCAAAGCCTCAAAATACATTTTTAACAAGAACTCCACGCAAGAAGCACATAAAATCCACCTCAGCACACAAAGTCACGGATTCTGATCTACGTAAACTTCCTCTTCTTCTATCAGCTGAGGATTCACCTCAGCTTCACCTGAAACATATTAAATGAGGAATGAGCAACAAAGTTGCCCAGCGAGGGAGGTGATGCAACATGCCAACGTGCAATATGATATGCAAACACAAGAAAACATATATAATCCACATAAACCAACAAGACAATAAACCAAGCAATTAACCACTTTTAAAAAGGATACGGTTCCACTTCCGAGTCTTCAATCACGAGCCACGAACCACGAGCATCACGAACATGCCGGCAAACCCCAAACACCAACAATTGGGATACTTCGGATGTATCCCGATCCTACGACCCTTTCTCCCGAGGTAGGTCCATGCCCAGCAGGTGAACCACGCCTCTGGGGTAGTGGAGTATGCCTCAGCGAGAAGGGAATAGGCACCATGGTAGTCGAGGGAGCACGGCAAGCCCGATGCCGCCCGTGTTTCTCGACGCTACCATGTCCGATTTAGGTTGCGCAACCCAATACAAGTCACAAACAATCAATATATCACATAACACGTAAGAGGGACGACAAAGTAGGCCGCCCTCACATATATGCACGATAAAAGTTCAAATAAGCACGATATTAACTTTAAGATACCAAAAGTAGCAATCAACACAATTAATTCCAATAATCTACTCAAATAACTTAAATACATCCTAAATATTCAATGCAAGTCATTACTAACACACAACAAGTTTGAAATGCAACTAAAAAGGCTAAACACTACATTTCCCCTTTCTTTAACCGAGCTTTCTTTCTCCTAAGCGTGGTTCGAGATTCCCAATCATACCCTAGTCTTTCTATATTCCTAATTAAGCTCAAAGGTACCCAAATCGATGCCCAAATTTGCCCGGATTGCTTAACGTATAAAACCCCCTTTTTAAAGTTAACAAATTTTGCATTTTAACTCATTTTCGGGTAATTCAACCTCACGTGAGTCTTTGTCTAGTTTCACTAATGTCTAAAGCACCTAAAGGAAGCCTCAATTCAATCTAATTAACAAATTATATAATTAAAAAAAAACCCTAAATTTTCGGATTTTACTATTCACTGCACTATTCATCACCTCTTTGATCAATTTCAAGTTTCAACCATTAACTTTGCTATCAAACCTCAAAAGTTAACTCTATAGGCATCAAATAACTCATAGAAAGCATTCATAACAAGCTTTATAGCTAATATCAACAAATCAATAAAATTCAATATATGCACATAAACTTTAAAAACAAATAAATGCATCTCCCTCACAATTTTGAAGATGTAGAAGCTTTGTTGAAGGTCCTAAGTTGCTCCAAAATCCTCCCAAGAACAATCTAGAAGCTCAAGTGCATGGATGTTGAAGCAAAATTCTCTCCTTTCCTCTCTTGAAGTGGACGGCCAAATGGGGGGGACATGGAGGGAATTTTTGCAATTGTTTTTAGAGCTAATATGATATGTGGCTTTTAATTGATGAGTTAGTTGTTTTATGTGATGTATATAATTAATATTCTAAGCTAATTAATCTCAAAAAAACTTAATCAAACTAGGCCAAAATGCAATTTCAATTATTTTTAGTTGCAAATGTTACTATTCTTACGTAACACTATTCAAAGCTCACGGAAAATATTTTTCAAACGCATACTCCTAAGCTCGAAAGTTCAAAACGAAAATTTCTTGGTTCCTTTTAAATGTCGAGTGACCTAGGAAAAATTTAAAATCAAGCTTTCGAAACAGTCGAAAATATTATGAATAGTAACTCACAATAAAAACAATTAAACAAGAAAAATGATGCACGTAGAAATGCGCACATAAGTATGCAACGATTATAATAAATTTAGGGTGAAATTCTCGGGTGTCACACCCTCTCCCCCTTAAACTAATTGCGTCCTCGCAATTCTCACGCATACAAGCGAGCTACCCTCATACATAAAACACATTGATCACGTTAGCAATATATAACAAGTAAAGTCACATAAGCAATAAGTTCACATACACAAATTATAAACTACTAAGTCATTTAAACAACAACTTCACATAAAACAAGTTAATCACATATTCACATTAGTCATATAAAGCATATCGAGCACTCAAGTACACAAAGCACATAATTCACACAAGGCACGTTAATCACATAGCTCGCATTAATCACATAAACACATTGAACATGTAAACACATCAAGCATGTTAACCACATCCATATCACTTATCACACAAGCACATAAACCATAACTAGTTCACTCAACAAATAAAACATGTTGATCACATAAGCACATTGATCACATTAACTCTCTTATCACATAAGACATGCACATACACTTTCTAAACACATTGACACTAAGGCCACTACCCCACAAGCCGAAGACCCTATCCCGGCTTGCGCCTAGCTAACTAGCTAAGCTCTGATACCACTTCTGTAACGCCCCGATCCCTCACGAGACCGGAGGCTCTAATAACCATGCTATTCTCAACCAATTCCAAACCTCGGGCACAAAATTTTAGGGGAAACGGACGGAGTCTCCCCTGTTTATAGGACAATACTGTTACCTGCAAATAGCCACTCAAGTCTTTTGAACTATAACAACAACTTATCTACTAATGTCTCCAAAGCTAAAACACAATCACAAGGCCATCCGAGCCTTGGAGCAACAACATTCTACTAAAGCACACAAGCATGCGAGATAAGTTGGTTTTAGTCATAAGTAATTAAATACAATGAAATTCTAAGTTCCATATGAAGATTAACTAACACTCCAAGCATGCAAGGGAAATTAAAGTCTAGAATTCATTATTACAATCCAACAACTTTCTTTAACATCCTAGTACACATCTACTAGACATATATATACAAGACTCCAAAGCCTCAAAATACATTTTTAACAAGAACTCCACGCAAGAAGCACATAAAATCCACCTCAGCACACAAAGTCACGGATTCTGATCTACGTAAACTTCCTCTTCTTCTATCAGCTGAGGATTCACCTCAGCTTCACCTGAAACATATTAAATGAGGAATGAGCAACAAAGTTGCCCAGCGAGGGAGGTGATGCAACATGCCAACGTGCAATATGATATGCAAACACAAGAAAACATATATAATCCACATAAACCAACAAGACAATAAACCAAGCAATTAACCACTTTTAAAAAGGATACGGTTCCACTTCCGAGTCTTCAATCACGAGCCACGAACCACGAGCATCACGAACATGCCGGCAAACCCCAAACACCAACAATTGGGATACTTCGGATGTATCCCGATCCTACGACCCTTTCTCCCGAGGTAGGTCCATGCCCAGCAGGTGAACCACGCCTCTGGGGTAGTGGAGTATGCCTCAGCGAGAAGGGAATAGGCACCATGGTAGTCGAGGGAGCACGGCAAGCCCGATGCCGCCTGTGTTTCTCGACGCTACCATGTCCGATTTAGGTTGTGCAACCCAATACAAGTCACAAACAATCAATATATCACATAACACGTAAGAGGGACGACAAAGTAGGCCGCCCTCACATATATGCACGATAAAAGTTCAAATAAGCACGATATTAACTTTAAGATACCAAAAGTAGCAATCAACACAATTAATTCCAATAATCTACTCAAATAACTTAAATACATCCTAAATATTCAATGCAAGTCATTACTAACACACAACAAGTTTCAAATGCAACTAAAAAGGCTAAACACTACATTTCCCCTTTCTTTAACCGAGCTTTCTTTCTCCTAAGCGTGGTTCGAGATTCCCAATCATACCCTAGTCTTTCTATATTCCTAATTAAGCTCAAAGGTACCCAAATCGATGCCCAAATTTGCCCAGATTGCTTAACGTATAAAACCCCCTTTTTAAAGTTAACAAATTTTGCATTTTAACTCATTTTCGGGTAATTCAACCTCACGTGAGTCTTTGTCTAGTTTCACTAATGTCTAAAGCACCTAAAGGAAGCCTCAATTCAATCTAATTAACAAATTATATAATAAAAAAAAAACCCTAAATTTTCGGATTTTACTATTCACTGCACTATTCATCACCTCTTTGATCAATTTCAAGTTTCAACCATTAACTTTGCTATCAAACCTCAAAAGTTAACTCTATAGGCATCAAATAACTCATAGAAAGCATTCATAACAAGCTTTATAGCTAATATCAACAAATCAATAAAATTCAATATATGCACATAAACTTTAAAAACAAATAAATGCATCTCCCTCACAATTTTGAAGATGTAGAAGCTTTGTTGAAGGTCCTAAGTTGCTCCAAAATCCTCCCAAGAACAATCTAGAAGCTCAAGTGCATGGATGTTGAAGCAAAATTCTCTCCTTTCCTCTCTTGAAGTGGACGGCCAAATGGGGGGGACATGGAGGGAATTTTTGCAATTGTTTTGAGAGCTAATATGATATGTGGCTTTTAATTGATGAGTTAGTTGTTTTATGTGATGTATATAATTAATATTCTAAGCTAATTAATCTCAAAAAAACTTAATCAAACTAGGCCAAAATGCAATTTCAATTATTTTTAGTTGCAAATGTTACTATTCTTACGTAACACTATTCAAAGCTCACGGAAAATATTTTTCAAACGCATACTCCTAAGCTCGAAAGTTCAAAACGAAAATTTCTTGGTTCCTTTTAAATGTCGAGTGACCTAGGAAAAATTTAAAATCAAGCTTTCGAAACAGTCGAAAATATTATGAATAGTAACTCACAATAAAAACAATTAAACAAGAAAAATGATGCACGTAGAAATGCGCACATAAGTATGCAACGATTATAATAAATTTAGGGTGAAATTCTCGGGTGTCACATGGTCACAAGCCCTACGCCCTCGGTTTGCTGGCCCAGCCTCCACGTGATGCGAAGTTGTCTTGCCCAAGGTGCCATGGGATTCCATAATAGAAATGTGGTGGATAAAGTATCTTAGCAACCCTAACCGGAGGAAAATAAATTGAAAAGGGGGGTGCAACACGAGGACTTCCCAGGGGGTCACCCATCCTAGTACTACTCTCGCCTAAGCACGCTTAACTTCAGAGTTCTGATGGGATCCGGTGCATTAGTGCTGGTATGATCTCACCCGTCATGTTGGGGGTAGAATTCCTTTTTGTGTTAAAGTTTCACAGTCCTAGCCTAGAGAGATGGCCCTTTAAGAAGGCCCAATGGGCATAACAACAACCCATCCGCTTCAACAACGCAGCATCCGCATAAGACGTGATATCGACGAATTGTAGCGCCCTCTAATGTCCCGCGAGTAAGGTTGTCGTCCTTTTAACAACTCACGACGTACGATAGTAGAGCTCTCGGAGAGCTTTCCAATGGTATGCTGTTCGCCGCGTAACTCATTACGGATCAAAAGTTATGGGCACCGGAGTGACGGAGACCTGGTCACAAGCCCTACCCCTCGGTTTGCGGGCCCAGCCTCCACGTGAAGCGAAGTTGTCTTGCCCCAGGTGCCGTGGGATTAGATAATAGAAATGTGGTGGATAATGTATCTTGGCAACCCTAAACCGAGGAAAATAAATTGAAAAGGGTGGTGCAACACGAGGACTTCCCAAGGGGTCACCCATCCTAGTACTACTCTCGCCCAAGCACGCTTAACTTCGGAGTTCTGATGGGATCCGGTGCATTAGTGCTGGTATGATCGAACCCGTCATGGTGGGGGTAGAATTCCTTTTTGTGTTAACGGTTCACAGTCCCAGCCTAGAGAGATGGCCCATTCAAAAGGCCGAATGGGCTTAACAACAACCCATCCGCTTCAACAACGCAGCATCCTCACAAGATGTGATATCGACGGGTTGTAGGCCCCTCTAATGTCCCGCGAGTATGGTTGTCGTCCTTTTAACAGCTCACGACATACGATCCGAGATGGAAAAACACAGCTTAATAAGAAAAGTGGCCCGAAACTGATGAAAACGTTCGATTTTGCGCTCCAAAAAGGGCACATCGAGCAAGCTGGATGCGCCCGTCGTAGAGCTCTCGGAGAGCTTTCCAACGGTATGCTGTGCGCCGCGTAACTCCTTACAGATCAAAAGTTATGGGCACTGGAGCGACCGTGACTTGGTCACAAGCCCTACGCCCTCGGTTTGCGGGCCCAGCCTCCATGTGAAGTGAAGTTGTCTTGCCCAAGGTGCCGTGGGATTCGATAATAGAAATGTGGTGGATAAAGTATCTTGGCAACCCTAACCGGAGGAAAAAAAAATGGAAAAGTGGGGTGCAACATGAGGACTTCCCAGGGGGTCACCCATCCTAGTACTACTCTCGCCCAAGCACGCTTAACTTCGGAGTTCTGATGGGATCCGGTGCATTAGTGCTTGTATGATCGTACCCGTCATGTTGGGGGTAGAATTCCTTTTTGTGTTAAAGGTTCGCAGTCCCAGCCTAGAGAGATGGCCCATTCAGAAGGCCCAATGGGCTTAACAACAACCCATCCGCTTCAACAACGCAGCATCCTCGCAGGATATGATATCGACACATTGTAGCGCCCTCTAATGTCCCGCGAGTAAGGTTGTCGTCCTTTTAACAACTCACGACGTACGACCCGGGACGGAGAAACACAGCTTAATAAGAAAAGTGGCCCGAAACTAATGAAAACGTTCGATTTTGGGCTCCAAAAAGGGCAAAGTGAGCAAGCTTGCTGCCCCCGTCGTAGAGCTCTCGGAGAGCTTTCCAACGGTATGCTGTGCGCCGCGTAACTCCTTACGGATCAAAAGTTATGGGCACCGGAGCGACGGAAACCTGGTCACAAGCCCTACGCCCTCGGTTTGCGGGCCCAGCCTGTCACGCCCCAACCCGGCCTATGAAGGTTAGACTAGGCTGTGATCTAAACATTCAGGTAATATCACATACTTAACTGTTTATAATGATTTAACACTTAACGTTTTGGCCTAAACTCCAAAATTTTTTTGGTAAACTGGCAGCATAACGGCTGTAATTGAGCTATTTGGTTTGACCTAATTCTCTAAACGCCTCAATTAATCCAATCATTAATCCAATTCCATTCAAGACTCCTATTTGTCACCAACCGATTTGCCTACTAGTTTATCTTGAAAGTCTCGTTTGGTTAATAAGCTTAACATGATAACTATGTCCCGTTTATTTGTCAATTTCCTATCATGCAAGTACCTATTATCCTTTAGTTTGCAAATGAGCACCTAAGTGAATTTAGATAGAATTAACTTAGTTGATTGTTCATCTAGTGGTTTGAATGCCTACGATAACTACTAATGAAGAAAACGAAAGCAAACAACAAAATAAAAGTTCATCCAGTTATAGATAGTACAATCCCAAAATTAGACCCAAATTACAACGGGGTCATTTACATCAATAAAATGAATAGTTGCAATCAAACAAAACATCCATATAGCAACCACTTTCAGGCAAGGCACAAAAACACGTAGGGACAAGCAATCACTCCAAGAAATCATCGATAGGCACGTTGTCCTCGGGTACCTGTACCTGTTCTTCTTCACCTGTGATAAAAAGAGGGTGAGTCCTTATGAACTCAGCGAGGGGGAAACGAGAAATACGATTTGAAACTCATTTTCTGGTTCAATTTATGAAAACCCCTTTTTAAAACATGTCACATATTACAAATAATATGGTAAGCAATTATAAGAAACAAATCGAGAAACGGATACAATTACCAATCATTTCAAGGATACGGTGAGCATTTGCTCTCAAATTAGTTTCAGAATCAGAAGTTGCGGCCGACTTCAAATAACCCCAAAACACGCCAGGTGGGTGTACTCCGGATGTACCCCGAAATCCTACGACCCAACTCTCCAAGGGTGAATACCAAGCGAGAGAGGGAATTGGATCATGGTAGTCACAGTAACACCGGCAAGCCCGATGCCACCAGGCGGACGTGAAACGCTACCATGCCACACGAAAGGTTGCAACCTTGTATGCAATTCACATTTATAACATTTAACACATCACATTAGGAGGACAACAAAGTAGGTTGCCTCCGAACAGTTATAAGATCGCACGTTGTCAAGTGGTCAAACAAGGCATGATAAGACAAGTAATTTCACTTGAAAGGCATATAGAGTCATATGAACATCAAACGGGCAGCCATGTAACACATGTAAAACAGGCCATATAACTCATCAAGAAGCTCATATAATCAAGTGATACGAATTATTCGACATGCAACAACATTTACGTGGGTTCGGTAGCAAGACAAGCTTATTTGACAACATGCAATGCTCAAAACCATAATTGAAGTTATAACACATTTACGGGCAGCCCACGCAACGTACAGTTTCCACACAATATTCAATGATTAACGCTTAGTAAGATTACTTAGCCATTAGGGTTTCCGTTTCATGCATAATCGTGTGTTCAAACCCTAAGTCAACTCAACATCATTCCCGAGTCATACATCATTCAATTCAAACATCCTCAAGTACTCAAAACAGTCCACGCAATATTCCAACATCACAATTCCAAGCAATTAGTACCACAAGAGAGGTTACAATAGTTTTCCATGCATATAGCTAAGTGAAACACTCACTGCAATAGTCTGTTTTCTCACAATCAATCGGGTAAGCAAACATTCTCCAAATTCAGTGAATAATATTTCAAATTAAATCTTAAGAAGTTAACTAAACTCAGAAACAAACCTTGCATCAATTGGAGTTCAGAATCATTAGTTATGGCCGAAACAGTGAGGTAGCACAAAACTGTCCAGATTTGTACACTTTTCATAAATTGACGTTTTTGAGGTCCTTAGAGTCAGTTTTGGCTTTGGTCCATTTCTGACAAAATTGTCCCGAACTAAAAAATCTAGCAGCACACCAAATTTCATTAATTTTGGATAGCATTTACTAAGTCAAACATGGTTCGTTCCACAAGGTCAGTGCATCTGCCAAAACCTGATTCATTTTTCCAGATTTCCAGATTTGGTCACATTTTAATGATTTGCCATTTTGAAGACCTTAGAGTCAGAATTAGCTTCGGCCTATTTCTGGGAAAAATGTTCAAAACTGTCCAAACTAGTCATCCACCAATTTTCAAGCATTTTCAACATTATTGTCTTAGCTAAACTTACCTCGAATGGACTGATCAGAGAGCTGTCACATAAATTCGACTTCACCTAGCATCATTTTCAAGCCAAGATCTTGCCATGCATGGTTATTTAAGCTTATGAACGACCATATATCTCAAGTACAGAAGCAAATACACACATCTATGAGCATCCATGTGAGTTTTTAAAGAGTTTTCAAAAGGTTTTAACCCTCACCTTAGCAATCAACCACAAAGATGCACAAAAACTTGTTGAAGCTTCAAATCTCTTCTTCTTCTTGCTTAGCCGAGATTCCAACTAGCTTTTCTCTATTTTTCCTAGCTTAATGATCAATCTCTTAGTGCATGCATGTAGTTATAACTTGAAGAAAAGAAATGGAAGCTTAGTAACTCACCTAGGCCGAAAATGAAGCTTCAATGCACATGCATGAGTGATTTTCGAACTCTAGCTTGTTTGCTCGACTTTCTTGATGATTGCTTGACTTGGCTTAGCTAAGTTATGAAGAAGACAATCCAAGGAGATATAGAACTCAGCCAAGAACCGAAATGGAGAGAGGAAATGAGAGAGAAGTGAGAGAAGTTGAAGGAAATGAGAGAATGTGACAAAAAATATGACAAGGAATAAAGCTTTTTGCAATTTTTGATGAGCATGTTCAGCCTTGAGTTTGGTGAATCAGAATTTTGTGTCTTCAAGGTGGAATTTAAAATGTTTAGCATGGGCGTGCAAGGGCTGGTCGAAAATGGTGGAGATTTGAGGAGAATTGAGCAATTTTTTATGCATTGTGTAAGTGTTTTGTCATAGTTTGTCTAGGATTATGAATAAATTATGCAATGCTAGACTAAATGCACTTAGTGGTCAGCCAAGGGCTTGCAAATTGCTGAAATTTCAGACTCTATTTAATATATTATGGATTATAATAAGGGTGAAATTTGAGGTGCAATGGTTTTGGGTGAGAATAAAGAATAAAGAATGTTTAGGTGTTTGTGTAAATTGAATTGTTTATTGTTAGTGGATTTTGTAGAGATTTGAATTAGGATTATTTTATAGTTTAGTGCTTTGTGTAGGATGCTTTCTTGATTAACGTGGTGGCACGGATTCCTAGGTCTAGGGTACGCACTACGAGGCACGCACCGAAATCAATATGGGGCACGAAACACGAGGTAAACACGAACTACGAGGTAAGACACGAACTCAAGACTAATGCACGTAATCCTAGGTGAATGCACATAAACCAATGCAAGGCACGTAATTCAATGCAACGCATGCAAATCAAGGCACGACTCTATATCTAGGTTAAGGTACGCAGTTCAAGGTTAGGGCACACGAAACGAGATAACGCACGTACATCGATGTCAGGGCACGTATTTCTAGGTACCGCACGTGAGTCGGGGATTAGGGCACACTATTCTAGGTCAAGGCACGTATGATGAGGTATGCACGAAAACCAAGACAGGACACGTAATCCAAGGTCGGTCATTTAATTTTAGGTCTAAGGCGCGCAAATCGAGGTAGGACACGTTATTCGGGGTCGGGCTTCACATCCTCCCCTCTTTAAAAGAATTTCGTCCCGAAATTCATTTTTACTTGTTAAGGTCATTTAGACAGATTCTGACCATTGTTATTTTCCAACTCCGGGTCGTCTTGCACAAATTCACTTCCCTAAAAGTCCTAATCCTAACTATCTATGTGTATAAACAGTCATTCACAGTTATATAACATGCAAGTGTATCGAGAAAGGAATATAACACATGCATGCATTATCGAGGGCACAAACGTGTTGGTGTGCATGACACATAATACATATAGTCCACAAGGGCACATAGTATTCAATGCTCAAAGCAATTAAAGCACATTAGCACACATAACACACATAAACAAGACATCACAATTACCTTAGGGCTTCTACCCATGGTCCGAGAGTTTAACCCGACTACGCCTAGTTAGTAAACCTGGCTTTGATACCATTCTTCTATAAGGTGTCATGCCCCAACCCGGCCTATGAAGGTTAGACTAGGGTGTGATCTAAACATTCAGGTAATATCACATACTTAACTGTTTATAAAGATTTAACACTTAACGTTTTGGCCTAAACTCCAAAATTTTTTGGTAAACCGGCAGCATATCGGCTATAATTGGGCTATTTGGTTTGACCTAATTCTCTAAACGCCTCAATTACTCCAATCATTAATCCAATTCCATTCAAGACTCCTATTTGTCACCAACCGATTTGCCTACTAGTTTATCTTGAAAGTCTCGTTTGGTTAATAAGCCTAACATGATAACTATGTCCCGTTTATTTGTCAATTTCCTATCATGCAAGTACCTATTATCCTTTAGTTTGCAAATGAGCACCTAAGTGAATTTAGATAGAATTAACTTAGTTGACTGTTCATCTAGTGGTTTGAATGCCGACGATAACTACTAATGAAGAAAACGAAAGCAAACAACCAAATAAAAGTTCATCCAGTTATAGATAGTACAATCCCAGAATTAGACCCAAATTACAATGGGGTCAGTTACATCAATAAAATGAATAGTTGCAATCAAACACAACATCCATATAGCAACCACTTTCAGGCAAGGCACAAAAGCACGTAGGGACAGGCATTCACTCCAAGGAATCATCGATAAGCACGTAGGGACAGGTAATCACCCGTCATGTTAGGGGTAGAATTCCTTTTTGTGTTAACTGTTCACAATCCCAGCCTAGAGAGATGGCCCATTCGGAAGGCCCAATGGGCTTAACAACAACCCATCCGCTTCAACAACGCAGCATCCTCGCAAGACGTGATATCGACGCATTATAGCGCCCTCTAATGTCCCGCGAGTAAGGTTGTCGTCCTTTTAACAGCTCACGAAGCACGATCCGGGACGGAAAAACATAGCTTAATAAGAAAAGTGGCCCTAAACTGATGAAAATGTTCGATTTTGGGCTCGAAAAAGGGCACCGCGAGCAAGCTTGCTGCCCTTGTCGTAGATCTCTCAGAGAGCTTTCCAACGGTATGCTGTGCGCCGCGTTACTCCTTACGGATCAAAAGTTATGGGCACCGGAGCGACGGAGACCTGGTCACAAGCCCTACACCCTCGGTTTGCGGGCCCACCCTCCACGTGAAGCGAAGTTGTCTTGCCCAAGGTGCCATGGGATTCGATAATAGAAATGTTGTGGATAAAGTATCTTGGCAACCCTAACCGGAGGAAAAAAAATTGAAAAGGGGGGTACAACACGAGGACTTCCCAAGGGGTCACCCATCTTAGTACTACTCTCGCCCAGGCACACTTAACTTCAGAGTTCTGATGGGATCCGGTGCATTAGTGCAGGTATTATCGCACCCGTCATGGTTGGGGTAGAATTCCTTTTTGTGTTAACGGTTCACAGTCCCAATCTAGTGAGATGGCCGATTCAGAAGGCCCAATGAGCTTAACAACAACCCATCCGCTTCAACAACGCAGCATCCTCGCAAGACGTGATATCGACGCGTTGTACGGCGCTCTAATGTCCCGTGAGTAAGGTTGTCATCCTTTTAACAACTTACAACGTACGATCCAGGACAGAAAAACACAGCTTAATAAGAAAAGTGGCTCAAAACTGATGAAAACGTTCAATTTTGGGCTCCAAAAAGGGCACAACGAGCAAACTTGCTGCACCCGTCGTAGAGCTCTCGGAGAGGTTTCCAACGGTATGCTGTGCGCCGCGTAACTCCTTACGGATCAAAAGTTATGGGCACCGGAGCGACAGAGACTTGGTCACAAGCCCTACGCCCTCGGTTTGCGGGCCCAGCCTCCACGTGAAGCGAAGTTGTCTTGCCCAAGGTGCCGTGGGATTCGATAATAGAAATGTGGTGGATAAAGTATCTTGGCAACCTTAACCGGAAGAAAAAAAAATTGAAAAGGGGGGTGCAACACGAGGACTTCCCAGGGGGTCACCCATCCTAGTACTACTATCGCCCAAGCACGCTTAACTTCGGAGTTCTGATGGGATCCGGTGCATTAGTGCTGGTATGATCGCACCCGTCATGTTAGGGGTAGAATTAATTTTTGTTTTAACGGTTCACAGTCCCAGCCTAGAGAGATTGCCCATTCAGAAGGCCCAATGGGCTTAACAACAACACATCCGCTTTAACAACGCAGCATCCTCGCAAGACGTGATATCGACGCGATGTAAGGCCCTCTAATGTCCAGCGAGTAAGGTTGTCGTCCTTTTAACCACTCACGATGTACGATCCAGGAAGGAAAAACAGAGCAAAATTAGAAAAGTGGCTCGAAACTGATGAAAACGTTTGAATTTGGGCTCCAAAAAAGGGTACAGCGAGCATGCTCGCTGCCTTCGTCGTAGAGCTCTCGGAGAGATTTCCAACGGTATGTTGTGCGCCGCGTAAGTCCTTACAGATCAAATGTTATGGGCACCGGAGCGACAAAGACTTGGTCACAAGCCTTACGCCCTCGGTTTGCGGGCCCAGCCTCCACGTGAAGCGAAGTTGTCTTGCCCAAGCTGCCGTGGGATTCGATAATAGAAATGTGGTGGATAAAGTATCTTGGCAACCCTAACGGGAGGAAAATAAATTGAAAAGGGGGGTGCAACACGAGGACTTCCAAGGGGGTCACCTATCCTAGTACTACTCTCGCCCAAGCATGCTTAACTTCGGAGTTCTGATGGGATCCGGTGCATTAGTGCTGGTATGATCGCACCCGTCATGTTGTGGGTAGAATTCATTTTTGTGTTAACGGTTCACAGTCCCAGCCTAGATAGATGACCCATTCAGAAGGCCCAATAGGCTTAACAACAACGCATCCGCTTCAACAACGCAGCATCCTCGCAAGACGTGATATCGACGCATTATAGGGCCCTCTAATGGCCCGCGAGTAACGTTGTCATCCTTTTAACAGCTCACGACGTACGATCCGGGACGAAAAAACATAGCTTAATATGAAAACTGGCCTTAAACGGATGAAAACGTTCGATTTTGGGCTCCAAAAAGGGCACAGTGAGCAAGCTTGCTGCTCCCGTCGTAGAGCTCTCGGTGTGCTTTCGAACGGTATGATGTGCACCGTGTAACTCCCTACGGATGAAAAGTTATGGGCATCGGAGCGACAGAGACCTGGTCACATGCCCTACGCCCTCGGTTTGCAGACCTAGCCTCCACGTGAAGTGAAGTTGTCTTGCCCAAGGTGCCGTGGTATTCAATAATAGAAATCTGGTGGATAAAGTATCTTGGAAACCCTAACCGGAAGGAAAAAAATTGAAAAGGGGGGTGCAACACGAGGACTTCCCAGGGGGTCACCCATCCTAGTACTACTCTCGCTCAAGCACGCTTAACTTCGGAGTTCTGATGGGATCCGGTGCATTAGTGCTGGTATGATCGCACCCGTCATGGTAGGGGTAGAATTCCTTTTTGTGTTAACGGTTCACAGTCCCAGCCTAGAGAGATGGCCCATTCAGAAGGCCCAATGGGCTTAACAACAACCCATCCGCTTCAACAACGCAGCATCCTCGCAAGACGTGATATCGTCGCATTTTAGGGCCCTCTAATGCCCCGCGAGTAAGGTTGTCGTCCTTTTAACAGCTCACGACGTACGATCCGGGACGGAAAAACACAGCTTAATAAGAAAAGTGGCTCAAAACTGATGAAAACGTTCAATTTTGGGCTCCAAAAAGGGCACAACCATCAAACTTGTTGCGCTGTCGTAGAGCTCTCGGAGAGCTTTCCAACGGTATGCTGTGCGCCGCGTAACTCCTTACGGATCAAAAGTTCTGGGCACCGGGGCGACGGAGACCTGGTCACAAGCCCTACGCCCTCGGTTTGCGGGCCGAGCCTCCACGTGAAGCGAAGTTATCTTGGCCAAGGTGCCGTGGGATTCGATAATAGAAATGTGGTGGGTAAAGTATCTTGGAAACCCTAACCGGAGGAAAAAAAATTGAAACTGGGGGTGCAACGCGAGGACTTCCCAGTGGGTCACCCATCCTAGTACTACTCTCGCCCAAGCACGCTTAACTTCGGAGTTCTGATGGGATCCGGTGCATTAGTGCTGGTATAATCGCACCCGTCATGGTGGGGGTAGAATTCCTTTTTGTGTTAACGGTTCACAGTCTCTACCTAGAGTGATGGTCCATTTAGAAGGCCCAATGGGCTTAACAACAACCCATCTGCTTCAACAACGCTGCATCCTCGCAAGACGTGATATCGACGCGTTGTAGGGCCCTCTAATGTCCCGCGAGTAAGGTTGTCATCCTTTTAACAGCTCACGATGTACGATACGTGACGGAAAAACACAGATTAATAAGAAAATTGGCGCGAAACTGATGAAAACGTTCAATTTTGGGCTCCAAAAAGGGCATAGCGAGCAAGCTTGATGCGCCCGTCGTAGAGCTCTCGGAGAGCTTTCTAACGGTATGCTGTGCGCCGCGTAACTCCTTACGGATCAAAAGTTATGGGCACTGGAGCGACGGAGAACTGGTCACAAGCCATACGCCCTCGGTTTGCGGGCCCAGCCTCCACGTGAAGTGAAGTTGTCTTGCCCAAGGTGCCGTGGGATTCGATAAAAGAAATATGGTGGATAAAGTATCTTGGCAACCCTAACCGGAGGAAAAAAAATTGAAAATGGGGGTGCAACACGAGGACTTCCCAGGGGGTCACCCATCTTAGTACTACTATCGCCCAAGCACGCTTAACTTCGGAGTTCTGATGGGATCCGGTGCATTAGTGCTGGTATGATCGCACCCGTCATGTTGGGGGTAGAATTCATTTTTGTGTTAACGGTTCAAAGTCCCAGCCTAGAGAGATTGCCCATTCAAAATGCCAGAAGGGCTTAACAACAACCCATCTGCTTTAACAACGCAGCATCCTTACAAGACGTGAGTTTGACTCGTTGTAGGGCCGTCTAATGTCCCGCGAGTAAGGTTGTCGTCCTTTTAACAACTCACGATGTACGATCCGGGAAGGAAAAATAGAGTAAAATTAGAAAAGTGGCCCGAAACTGATGAAAACGTTCGATTTTAGGCTCCAAAAAAGGGCACAACAAGCAAGCTGGATACCCCCGTCGTAGGGCTCTCGGAGAGCTTTCCAACGGTATGCTGTGCGCCGCGTAACTCCTTATGGATCAAAAGTTATGGGCACCGAAGTGATAGAGACTTGGTCATAAGCCCTACGCCGTCGGTTTGCGGGCCCAGCCTCCACGTGAAGCGAAGTTGTCTTGCCCAAGGTACCGTGGGATTCGATAATAGAAATGTGATGGATAAAGTATCTTGGCAACCCTAACCGGAGGAAAATAATTTGAAAAGGGGGGTACAACACGAGGACATCCCACAGGGTCACCCATCCTAGCACTACTCTCGCCCAAGCATGCTTAACTTCGGAGTTCTGATTGGATCCGGTGCATTAGTGCTAGTATGATCGCACCCGTCATGTTGTGGGTAGAATTCCTTTTTGTGTTAACGGTTCACAGTCCCAGCCTAGAGAGATGGCCCATTCAGAAGGCCCAATGGGATTAACAACGCAGCATCCGCTTCAACAACGCAGCATCCTCGCAAGACGTGATATCGAAGCATTATGCTGTGTGCCGCGAAACTCTTTACGGATCAAAAGTTATGGGCACCGGAGCGACGGAGACCTGGTCACTAGCCCTACGCCCCCGGTTTGCGGGCCCACCGTACACGTGAAGCGAAGTTATCTTGCCCAAGGTGCCGTGGGATTCGATAATAGAAATGTGGTGGATAAAGTATCTTGGAAACCCTAACCGGAAGTAGAAAAAAATTGAAAAGGGGGGTGCAACACGAGGACTTCCCTGGGGGTCACCCATCCTAATACTACTCTCGCCCAAGCACGAGTCACTTCGGAGTTCTGATGGGATCCGGTGCATTAGTGCTGGTATGATCGCACCTATCATGGTGGGGGTAGAATTCCTTTTTGTGTTAACAGTTCACAGTCCCAGCCTAGAGAGATGGCCCTTTCAGAAGGCCCAATGGGCTTAATAACAACCCATCCGCTTCAACAACGCAGCATCCTCGCAAGACGTGATATCGACACATTGTAGAGCCCACTAATGTCCCACGAGTAAGGTTGTCGTCCTTTTAATAGCTCACGACTTACGATCCGGGACGGAAAAACACAGCTTAATAACAAAAATGGCTCAAAACTGATGAAAACGTTCCATTTTGGGCTCCAAAAAGGGCACAGCAAGCAAGCTTGATGCGCCCGTCGTAGAGCTCTCGGAGAGCTTTCCAACGGTATGTTGTGCGCCACGTAACTCCTTACGGATCAAAAGTTATCAGCACCGGAGCGACAGAGACTTGGTCACCAGCCCTACGCCCTCGGTTTGCTGGCCCAGCCTCCACGTGAAGCGAAGTTGTCTTGCCCAAGGTGCCGTGGGATTCGATAATAGAAATGTGATGGATAAAGTATCTTGGCCACCGTAACCGGTGGAAAATAAATTGAAAAGGGGGGTGCAACACGAGGACTTCCCAGGGGGTCACCCATCCTAGTACTACTATCGCCGAACCACGCTTAACTTCGGAGTTCTGATGGGATCCGGTGCATTAGTGCTGGTATGATCGCACCCGTCGTGTTGGGTGTAGAATTCCTTTTTGTGTTAATGGTTCACAGTCCCAGCCTAGAGAGATGGCCCATTGAGAAGGCCCAATGGGCTTAACAACAACCCATCCGCTTCAACAACGCAGCATCCTCGCAAGACGTGATATCGACGCTTTGTAGCGCCCTCTAATGTCCCGCGAGTACGGTTGTCATCCTTTTAACTATTCACGATGTACGATCCGGGATGGAAAAACAGACCTTAATAAGAAAAGTGTCCCGAAACTGATGAAAACGTTCGATTTTGGGCTTCAAAAAGGGTACAGCGAGCAAGCTTGCTGCCCCAATGGGCTTAACAACAACCAATCCGCTTCAACAACGTAGCATCCTCACAAGACGTGATATCGACGCATTGTAGGGCCATCTAATGTCCCGCGAGTATGGTTGTCATCCTTTTAACCGTTCGCGACATACGATCCGAGACGGAAAAATACAGCTTAATAAGAAAAGTGGCCCGAAACTAATGAAAACATTCGATTTTGGGCACCAAAAAGGGCACAACAAGCAAGCTTGCTGCCCCCGTCGTAGAGCTCTCGGAGAGCTTTCCAACGGTATGCTGTGCGCCGTGTAACTCCTTACGGATCAAAAGTTATGTGCACCGGTGCGACAGAGACCTGGTCACAAGCCCTACGCCCTCGGTTTGCGGGCCTAGCTTCCACATGAAGCGAAGTTGTCTTGCCCAAGGTGCCGTGGTATTTGATAATAGAAATGTGTTGGATAAAGTATATTGGCAACCCTAACCGGAGGAAAAAAAATTTAGAAGGGGGGTGCAACACGTGGACTTCCCAGGGGGTCACCCATCCTAGTACTTCTCTCGCGCAAGCACGCTTAACTTCGGAGTTCTAATGGGATCCGGTGCATTAGTGCTGGTATGATCGCACCCGTCATGTTGGGGGTAGAATTCCTTTTTGTGTTAACGGTTCACAGTCCCTGCCTAGAGAGATGGCCCATTCAGTAAGCCCAATGGGCTTAACAATAACCTATCTGCTTCAACAACGCAGCATCCTCGCAGGACGTGATATCGACGCATTATAGGGCCCTCTAATATCCCGCAAGTAAGGTTGTCATCCTTTTAACTATTCACGATGTACGATCCGGGACGGAGAAACAGACCTTAATAAGAAAAGTGTCCTGAAAATGATAAAAATGTTCGATTTTGGGCTCCAAAAAGGGTACAGCGAGCAAGCTTGCTGCCCCAATGGGCATAACAACAACCCATCAGCTTCAACAACGTTGCATCCTCGCCAGACGTGATATCGACGCATTGTAGGGCCCTCTAATTTACCGCAAGTATGGTTGTCATCCTTTTAACAGTTCGTGACATACGATCCGAGACGGAAAAACAGAGCTTAATAAGAAAAGTGGCCCGAAACTGATGAAAACATTCGATTTTGGGCACCAAAAAGGGGAAAGCAACCAGGCTTGCTGCCCCCGTCGTAGAGCTCTCGGAGAGCTTTCCAACGGTATGCTGTGCGTCGCGTAACTCCTTACGGATCAAAAGTTATAAGCACCGGAGCGACGGAGACCTGGTAACAAGCCCTACGCCCTCGGTTTGCGGGCCCACCCTCCACGTGAAGCGAAGTTGTCTTGCCCAAGGTGCCGTGGGATTCGATAATAGAAATGTGGTGGATAAAGTTTCTTGGCAACCCTAACCGGAGGAAAAAAAATTGAAAAGGAGGGAGCAACATGAGGACTTCCCAGGGGATCACCCATCCTAGTACTACTCTCTCCCAAGCACGCTTAAATTCGGAGTTCTGATAGGATCCGGTGCATTAGTTCTGGTATGATCGCACCCATCATGGTGGGGGTAGAATTCCTTTTTTGTTAACGGTTCACAGTCCCAGCCTAGAGAGATGGCCCATTCAGAAGGCCCAATGGGCTAAACAACAACCCATCCGCTTCAACAACGCAGCATCCTCGCAAGACGTGATATCGACGCGTGTTAGGGCCCTCTAATGTCCCGCGAGTACGGTTGTCGTCCTTTTAACTATTCATGACATACGATCCGGGACGGAAAAACAGACCTTAATAAGAAAAGTGTCCCGAAACTGATGAAAACGTTCGATTTTGGGCTCCAAAAAGGGTACAGCGAGCAAGCTTGCTGCCCCAATGGGCTTAACAACAACCCATCCGCTTCAACAACGTAGCATCCTCGCAATACGTGATATCGACGCATTGTAGGGCCCTCTAACGTCCCACGAGTATGGTTGTCATCCTTTTAACAGTTCGTGACATACGATCCGAGACGGGAAAACATAGCTTAATAAGAAAAGTGGCCCGAAACTTATGAAAATGTTCGATTTTGGGCACCAAAAAGGGCAAAGCAAGCAGGCTTGCTGCCCCCGTCGTAGAGCTCTCGGAGAGCTTTCCAACGGTATGCTGTGCGCCGTGTAACTCCTTACAGATCAAAAGTTATGTGCACCGGTGCGACGGAGACCTGGTCACAAGCCCTACGCCCTCGGTTTGCGGGCCTAGCCTCCACATGAAGCGAAGTTGTCTTGCCCAAGGTGCCGTGGTATTCGATAATAGAAATATGGTCGATAAAGTATCTTGGCAACCCTAACCGGAGGAAAAAAAATTTAGAAGGGGGGTGCAACACGTGGACTTCCCAGGGGGTCACCCATCCTAGTACTTCTCTCGCCCAAGCACGCTTAACTTCGGAGTTCTAATGGGATCCGGTGCATTAGTGCTGGTATGATCGCACCCGTCATGTTGGGGGTAGAATTCCTTTTTGTGTTAACGGTTCACAGTCCCTGCCTAGAGAGATGGCCCATTCAGAAGGCCCAATGGGCTTAACAACAACCTATCTGCTTCAACAATGCAGCATCCTCGCAAGGCGTGATATCGACGCATTGTAGGGACCTCTAATATCCCGCAAGTAAGGATGTCGACCTTTTAACTATTCACGACGTACGATCCGGGACGGAGAAACAGACCTTAATAAGAAAAGTGTCCCGAAACTGATGAAAACGTTCGATTTTGGGCTCTAAAATGGGCACAACGAGCAAGCTTGCTGCCCCAATGGGCTTAACAACAACCCATCCGCTTAAACAACACATCATCCTCGCAAGACGTGATATCGACGCGTTGTAGGGCCCTTTAACAGCTCACGATGTACGATCCGGGGAGAAAAACAGAGCAAAACTAGAAAAGTGGTCCGAAACTGATGAAAACGTTCGATTTTGGGCTCCAAAAAAGGGCACAGCAAGCAAGCTGGCTACCCCCGTCGTAGAGCTCTCGGAGAGCTTTCTAACGGTATGTTGTGCGCCGCGTAACTAGTTATGGATCGAAAGTTATGGGCACCGGAGCGACGGAGACCCGGTCACAAGCCCTAAACCCTCGGTTTGCGGGCCCAGCATCCACGTGAAGAGAAGTTGTCTAGCCCAAGGTGCCGTGGGATTCGATAATAGAAATGTGGTGGTTAAAGTATCTTGGCAACCCTAACCGGAGGAAAAAAAATTGAAAAGGGGGGTGCAACACAAGGACTTCCCAGGGGGTCACCCATCCTAGTACTACTCTCGCCGAAGCACGCTTAATAAGAAAAGTGGCCCGAAACTGATGAAAACATTCGATTTTGGGCTCCAAAAAGGCCACAGCGAGGAAGCTTGCTCCACTCGTCGTAGTGCTCTCGGAGAGCTTTCCAACGGTATGTTGTGTGCCGCGTAACTCCTTACGGATCAAAAGTTATGGGTACCGGAGCGATAGAGACTTGGTCACAAGCCCTACGCCCTCGGTTTGTGGGCCTAGCCTGCACATGAAGCGAAGTTGTCTTGCCCAAGGTGCCGTGGGATTCGATAATAGAAATGTGGTTGATAAAGTATCTTGGCAACCCTAATCGGAGGAAAAAAAATTGAAAAGGGGGGTGCAACATGAGGACTTCCCAGGGGGTCACCCATCCTAGAACTACTCTCGCCAAAGCACGCTTAACTTCTGAGTTCTGATGGGATCCAGTGCATTAGTGCTAATATGATCGCACCCGTCATGGTGGGGGTAGAATTCCATTTTGTGTTAACGGTTCACAGTCCCAGCCTAGAGAGATGGCCCATTCAGAAGGCCCAATGGGCTTAACAACAAACCATCCGCTTCAACAACGCAGCATCCTCGCAAGACGTGATATCGACGAATTGTAGGGCCCTCTAATGTCCCGCGAGTAAGATTTTCGTCCTTTTAACAGCTCACGATGTACGATTTGGGAAGGAAAAATAGAGCAAAATTAGAAAATTAGCCCGGAACTAATGAAAACGTTCGATTTTGGGCTCCAAAAAAGGGTACAGTGAGCAAGCTTGTTCCCCCCATCGTTGAGCTCTTGGAGAGCTTTCCAACGGTATGCTGTACGCCGCGTAACTCCTTATGAATCAAAATTCATGGGCACCGGAGCGACGGAGACCTGGTCACAAGCCCTACGCCCTAGGTTTGCGGGCCTAGCCTCCATGTGAAGCAAAGTTGTCTTACCCAAGGTGCCGTGGGATTCGATAATAGAAATGTGGTGGATAAAGTATCTTGGAAACCCTAAGCAGAGGAAAAAAACTTGAAAATGGGGGTGCAACAAGAGGACTTCCCAGGGGGTCACCCATCCTAGTACTACTCTCACCCAAGCACACTTAACTTCGGAGTTCTGATGGGATCCGGTGCATTAGTGCTGTTATGATCGCACCAGTCATGTTGGGGGTTGAATTCCTTTTTGTGTTAACGGTTCACAGTCGCAGCCTAGAGAGATGGCCCATTCAGAAGGCCCAATGGGCTTAACAACAACCCATCCGCTTCAACAACGCAGCATCCTTGCAAGATGTGATATCGACGCATTGTAGGGCCCTCTAATGTCCCGCGAGTTTGGTTGTCGTCCTCTTAACAGTTCACGACGTACGATCCGGGATGAAAAACATAGATTAATAAGAAAAGTGGCCCGAAACTGATGAAAACTTTCAATTTTGGGCTCCAAAAAGGGCACAGCAAGCATGCTTGCTGCCCCCGTGAGTAAGGTTGTCGTCCTTTTAATAGCTCACGATGTACGATCCGGGACGGAAAAACAGAGCTTAATAAGAAAAGTGGCCCGAAACTGATGAAAACGTTCGATTTTGGGCCCCAAAAAGGCCACAGCGAGGAAGCTTGCTCCGCCTGTCGTAAAGCTCTCGGAGAGCTTTCCAACGGTATGTTGTGCGCCGCGTAACTCCTTACGGATCAAAAGTTATGGGCACCGGAGCGACAGAGACTTGGTCACAAGCCCTACGTCCTCGGTTTGCGGGCCCAGCCTACACGTGAAGCGAAGTTGTCTTGCCCAATGTGTCGTGGGATTCGACAATTGAAATGTGGTGGATAAAGTATCTTGGCAACCCTAACCGGAGGAAAAAAAATTGAAAAGTAGGGTGCAACACGAGGATATTCCAGGGGGTCAACCATCCTAGTACTACTCTCGCCCAAGCACGCTTAACTTCGGAGTTCTGATGGAATCCGGTGCATTAGTTCTGGTATGATCGCACCCGTCATGTTGGGGGTAGAATTCCATTTTGTGTTTACGGTTCACAGTCCCAGCCTAGAGAGATAGCCCATTCAGAAGGCCCAATGGGCTTAACTACAACCCATCCGCTTCAACAACGCAGCATCCTCACAAGACGTGATATCGACGCATTTTAAGGCCCTCTAATGTCCCGCGAGTAAGGTTGTCGTCCTTTTAACAGCTCACGATGTACAATCGGGGACCGAAAAACAGAGCTTAATATGAAAAGTGGCCCCAAACTGATGAAAACGTTCGATTTTGGGCTCCAAAAAGGGGAAAGCAAGCAAATTAGCTGCCCTCGTTGTAGAGCTCTCAGATATCTTTCCAACGGTATGCTGTGCGTCGCGTAACTCCTTACGGATCAAAAGTTATGGGCACCAGAGCGACGAAGACCTGGTCACAAGCCCTACGCACTCGGTTTGCGGGCACAGCCTCCACGTGAAGCGAAGTTGTCTTCCCAAGTTGCCGTGGGATTCGATAATAGAAATGTGGTGGATAAAGTATCTTGGCAACCCTAAACGGAGGAAAAAAAATTGAAAATGGGGGTGCAACCCGAGGCTACCCACGGGGTCACCCGTCCTAGTACTACTCTCGCCCAAGCACGCTTAACTTCGGTGTTCTGATAGGATCCAGTGCATCAGTGCTGGTATGATCACACCCTTGATGTTGATGGCACAATTCCTTTATGTGTTAACGGTTCACAGTCCCAGCCTAGAGAAATGGCCCATTCAGAAGGCCCAATGGGCTTAACATTAACCCATCCGCTTCAACAACGCAGTATCCTCGCAAGACGTGATATCGACGCATTGTAGGGCCCTCTAATGTCCCACGAGTAAGGTTGTCGTCCTTTTAACAGCTTACGACGTACGATCCGGGATGAAAAAACAGAGCTTAATAAGAAAAGTGGCCCGAAACTGATTAAAACGTTCGATTTTGGCTCGAAAAAGGGCACATCGAGCAAGCTAGTTGCCCACGTCGTAGAGCTCTCAGAGTGCTTTCTAACAGTATGCTGTGCGCCGCGTAACTCCTTACGGATCAAAAGTGATGGGCACCGGAGCGATAGAGACTTGGTCACAAGCCCTACGTCCACGGTTTGCGGGCCCAACTTCCACGTGAAGCGAAGATGTCTTGCCCAATGTGCCGTGGGATTCGATAATTGAAATGTGGTGGATAAAGTATCTTGGCAACCCTAACCGGAAGAAAAAAAATTGAAAAGGGGGTGCAACACGAGGACTTCCCGGGGGGTCACCCATCCTAGTACTACTCTCGTCCAAGCTCGCTTAACATCGGAGTTCTGATGGGATCTGGTGCATTATTGCTGGCATGATCGCACCCGCCATGGTGGGGGTAGAATTCCTTTTTGTGTTAACGGTTCACAGTCCCTGCCTAGAGAGATGGCCCATTCAGAAGGCCCAATGGGCTTAACAACAACCCATCCGCTTCAACAACGCAGCATCCTCGCAAGACGTGATATCGACGTGTTGTAGGGCCCTCTAATGTCCCGCGAGTAAGGTTGTCGTCCTTTTAACAGCTCACGACCTACGATCTGGGATGAAAAAACAGAGCTTAATAAGAAATTAGCCCGAAACTTATGAAAACGTTTGATTTTGGGCTCCAAAAAGGCCACAGCAAGGAAGCTTGCTCCGCTCATCGTAGAGCTCTCGGAGAGCTTTCCAACGGTATGTTGTGCGCCGCGTAACTCCTTACGGATCAAAAGTTATGGACACCGGAGCGACAGAGACTTGGTCACAAGCCCTACGCCCTCGGTTTGCGGGCCTTGCCTCCACGTGAAGCGAAGATGTCTTGCCCAAGGTGCTGTGGGATTCGATAATAGAAATGTGGTGGATAAAGTAGTTGGCAAACCTAACCAGAGGAAAAAAAATTGAAAAGGGGGGTACAACCCGAGGACTACCCAGGGGGTCACCCATCCTAGAACTATTCTCGCTCAAGCACGCTTAACTTCGGAGTTCTGATAGGATCCAGCGCATTAGTGCTAGTATGATCATACCCGTCATGTTGATGGCACAATTCCTTTATGTGTTAACGGTTCATAGTCCCATCCTAGAGAAATGGCCCATTCAAAAGGCCCAATGGGATTAACAACAACCCATCCGCTTCAACAACGCAGCATCCTCGCAAGACGTGATATCGACGCGTTGTAGGGCCCTCTAATGTCCCGCGAGTAAGGTTGTCATCCTTTTAACAGCTCACGATGTATGATCCGGGAAGGAAAAATAGAGCAAAACTAGAAAAGTAGCCCGAAACTAATGAAAACGATTGATTTTGGGCTCCAAAAAAGGGCACAGCGAGCAAGCTAGCTGCCCCATCATAGAGATCTCGGAGAGCTTTCCAACGGTATGTTGTGCGCCGCGTAACTCCTTACGGATAAAAAGTTATGGGCATCAGAGCGACGGAGACCTGGTCACAAGCCCTACGCCCTCGGTTTGCGGGCCCAGCCTCCACGTGAAGTGAAGTTGTCTTGCCCAAGGTGCCGTGGGATTCGATAATAGAAATGTGGTGGATAAAGTATCTTGGCAACCCTAACCGGAGGAAAAAAAATTGAAAAGGGGGGTGCAACACGAGGTCTTTCCAAGGGGTCACCCATCCTAGTACTACTCTCACCCAAGCACGCTTAACTTCGGAGTTCTGATGGGATCCGGTGCATTAGTGCTGGTATGATCGCACCTGTCATGTTTGGGATAGAATTCCTTTTTGTGTTAACGGTTCACAGTCCCAGCCTAGAGAGATGGCCCATTCAGAAGGCCCAATGGGCTTAACAACAACCCATCTGCTTCAATAACGCAGCATCCTCGCAAGACGTGATATCGACGCGTTGTAGGGCCCTCTAATGTCCCGCGAGGAAAGTTGTCGTCCTTCAAACAGCTCACGACGTACGATCCGGGATGGAAAAACAGAGCTTAAAAAGAAAAGTGGCCCGAAACTGATGAAAGCGTTCGATTTTGGGCTCCAAAAAGGCCACAGCGAGGAAGCTTGCTCTGCCCGTCGTTGAGCTCTCGGAGAGCTTTCCAACGGTATTTTGTGCGCCGCGTAACTCCTTACGGATCAAAAGTTATAGGCACCAGAGCGACGAAGACCTGGTCACAAGCCCTACGCCCTCGGTTTGCTGGCACAGCCTCCACGTGAAGCGAAGTTGTCTTGGCCAAGGTGCCGTGGGATTTGATAATAGAAATGTGGTGGATAAAGTATCTTGGCAACCCTAACCGGAGGAAAAAAAATGGAAAAGTGGGGTGCAACATGAGGACTTCCCAGGGGGTAACCCATCCTAGTACTACTCTCGCCCAAGCACGCTTAACTTCGGAGTTCTGATGGGATCCGGTGCATTAGTGCTTGTATGATCGTACCCGTCATATTGGAGGTAGAATTCCTTTTTGTGTTAACGGTTCACAGTCCCTGCCTAGAGAGATGGCCCATTCAGAAGGCCCAATGGGATTAATAACAACCCATCCGCTTCAACAACGCAGCGTCCTCGCAAGACGTGATATCGACGTGTTGTAGGACCCTCTAATGTCCCGCGAGTAAGATTGTCGTCCTTTTAACAGCTCACGACCTACGATCTGGGACGAAAAAACAGAGCTTAATAAGAAATTGGCCCGAAACTTATGAAAACGTTCGATTTTGGGCTCCAAAAAGGCCACAGCGAGGCAGCTTGCTCTGCCCGTCGTAGAGCTCTTGGAGAGCTTTCCAACGGTATGTTGTGCGCCGCGTAACTCCTTACGGATCAAAAGTTATGGGCACCGGAGCGATAGAGACTTGGTCACAAGCCCTACGCCCTCGGTTTGCGAGCCTAGCCTCCATGTGAAGTGAATTTGTCTTGCCCAAGGTGCTGTGGGATTCGATAATAGAAATGTGGTGGATAAAGTATCTTGGCAAACCTAACTGGAGGAAATAAAATTGAAAAGGGGGGTATAACCCGAGGACTACCCAGGGGGTCACCCATCCTAGAACTACTCTCGCCCAAGCACGCTTAACTTCAGAGTTCTGATAGGATCCAGTGCATTAGTGCTAGTATGATCATACCCGTCATGTTGATGGCACAATCCCTTTATGTTTTAACGGTTCACAGTCCCATCCTAGAGAAATGGCCCATTTAGAAGGCCCAATGGGATTAACAACAACCCATCCGCTTCAACAACGCAGCATCCTCGCAAGACGTGATATCGACGCATTGTAGGGCCCTCTAATGTCCCACGAGTAAGGTTATCGTCCTTTTAACAGCTTACGACGTACTATCTGGGACGAAAAAATAGAGCTTAATAAGAAAAGTGGCCCAAAACTGATGAAAACGTTCGATTTTGAGCTCCAAAAAGGGCACAACGAGAAGCTTGCTGCCCCCGTCGTAGAGCTCTCGGAGCGCTTTCCAACGGTATGCTGTGCGCCGCGTAACTCCTTACAAATCAAAAGTTTTGGGCACCAGAGCGACAGAGACCTGGTCACAAGCACTATGCCCTCAGTTTGCGGGCCCAGCTTCCACGTGAAGCGAAGTTGTCTTGTCCAAAGTGCCGTGGGATTCGATAATAGAAATGTGGTGGATAAAATATCTTGGCAACCCTAACCGGAGGAAAAAAATAGAAAAGGGGGGTGTAACACGAGGACTTCCAAGGAGGTCACCTATCCTAGTACTACTCTCGCCCAAGAATGCTTTACTTCGGAGTTCTGATGGGATCCGGTGCAATAGTGCTGGTATGATCGAACCCATCATGGTGGGGGTAGAATTCCTTTTTGTGTTAACGGTTCATAGTCCCAGCCTAGAGAGATGGCCCATTCAAAAAGCCCAATGGGCTTAACAACAACCCATCCGCTTTAACAACGCAGCATCCTCGCAAGATGTGATATCGACGCATTGTAGGGCCCTCTAATGTCCCGCGAGTAAGGTTGTCGTCCTTTTAACAGCTCACGACGTACGATCCGGGATGAAAAAATAGAGCTTAATAAGAAAAGTGGCACAAAACTGATGAAAACATCCGATTTTGGGCTCCAAAAAGGGCATAGCGAGCAAGCAAGCTGCCCCCGTCGTAGAGCTCTCAGAGAGCTTTCCAACGGTATGCTGTGCTCCGCGTAACTCCTTACGGATCAAATGTTATGGGCACCAGAGCGACGGAGACCTGGTCACAAGCCTTACGCCCTCGGTTTGCGGGCCCAGCCTCCACGTGAAATGAAGTTGTCTTGCCCAAGGTGCCGTGGGATTAGATAATAGAAATATGGTGGATAAAGTATCTTGGCATCCCTAACTGGAGGAAAAAGAATTGAAAAGGGGGGTACAACACGAGGACTTCCTAGGGGCTCACCTATCCAAGTACTACTCTCGCCCAAGAACGCTTAACTTCGGAGTTCTGATGGGATCCAGTGCATTAGTGCTGGTATGATCGCACCTATAATGGTGGGGGTAGAATTCCTTTTTGTGTTAACGGTTCACAGTCCCAGCCTAGAGAGATGGCCCATTCAGAAGGCCCAATGGGCTTAACAACAACCCATCCGCTTCAACAACGCAGCATCCTCGCAGGACGTGATATCGACGTATTTTAAGGCCCTCTAATGTCCCGCGAGTAAGGTTGTCGTCCTTTTAACAGCTCACGACGTACAATCGGGGACCGAAAAACAGAGCTTAATATGAAAAGTGGCCCAAAACTGATGAAAACATTCGATTTTGAGCTCCAAAAAGGGCAAAGCAAGCAAACTAGCTGCCCTCGTCGTAGAGCTCTCAGATAGCTTTCCAACGGTATGCTGTGCGCCGCGTAACTCCTTACGGATCAAAAGTTATGGGCACCAGAGCGACGAAGACCTGGTCACAAGCCCTACGCCCTCGGTTTGCGGGCACAGCCTCCACGTGAAGCGAAGTTGTCTTGCCCAAGTTGCCGTGGGATTCGATAATAGAAATGTGGTGGATAAAGTATCTTGGCAACCCTAAACGGAGGAAAAAAAATTGAAAATGGGGATGCAACCCAAGGCTACCCACGGGGTCACCCGTCAAAAGTTATGGGCACCAGAGCGACGAAGACCTGGTCACAAGCCTTACGCCCTCGGTTTGCGGGCACAGCCTCCACGTGAAGCGAAGTTGTCTTGCCCAAGGTGCCATGGGATTCGATAATAGAAATGTGGTGGATAAAGTATCTTGGCAACCCTAAACGGAGGAAAAAAAATTGAAAATGGGGGTGCAACCCAAGGCTACCCACGGGGTAACCTGTCCTAGTACTATTCTCGCCCAAGCACGCTTAACTTCGGTGTTCAGATAGGATCCAGTGCTTCAGTGCTTGTATGATCATACCCGTGATGTTGATGGCACAATTCCTTTATGTGTTAACGGTTCACAGTCCCAGCCTAGAGAAATGGCCCATTCAGAAGGCCCAATGGGCTTAACAATAACCCATCCGCTTCAACAACGCAGCATCCTCGCAAGACGTGATATCGACGCATTGTAGGGCCCTCTAATGTCCCGCGAGTAAGGTTGTCGTCCTTTTAACCGCCTACGACGTACGATCCGGGACGAAAAAATAGAGCTTAATAAGAAACGTGGCTCGAAACTGATTAAAATGTTCGATTTTGGCTCCAAAAAGGGCATAGCGAGCAAGCTAGCTGCCCACGTCGTAGAGCTCTCAGAGAGCTTTCCAACGGTATGCAGTGCGCCGCGTAATTCCTTACGGATCAAAAGTTATGAGCACCGGAGCGACAGAGACTTGGTCACAAGCCCTACGCCCTCGGTTTGCGGGCCCAGCCTCCACGTGAAGCGAAGTTGTCTTGCCCAATGTGCCGTGGGATTTGATAATTGAAATGTGGTGGATAAAGTATCTTGGCAACCCTAACCGGAGGAAAAAAAAATTGAAAATGGGGGTGCAACACGAGGACTTCCCAAGCGGTAACCCATCCTAGTATTACTCTCGCCCAAGCACGCTTAACTTCGGAGTTCTGATGGGATCCGGTGCATTAGTGCTGGTATGATCGCACCCGCCATGGTGGGGGTAGAATTCCTTTTTGTGTTAACGGTTCACAGTCCCAGCTTAGAGAGATAGCCCATTCAGAAGGCCCAATGGGCTTGACAAGAACCCATCCGCTTCAACAACGCAGCATCCTCGCAAGACGTGATATCGACGCATTGTAGGGCCCTCTAATGTCCCGCGAGTAGGGTTGTCGTCCTTTTAACAGCTCACAACGTATGATCCGGGATGAAAAAACAGAGCTTAATAAGAAAAGTGGCCCGAAACTAATGAAAACGTTCGATTTTGGTTCAAAAAAGGCTACAGCGAGCAAGCTAGCTGCCCCCGTCGTAGAGCTCTCAAAGTGCTTTCCAACGGTATGTTGTGCGCCGCGTAACTCCTTACGGATCAAAAGTTATGGGCACCGGAGCGACATAGACTTGGTCACAAGCCCTACGCCCTCGGTTTGCGGGCCTAGCCTCCATGTGAAGCGAATTTGTCTTGCCCAAGGTGCTGTGGGATTCGATAATAGAAATGTGGTGGATAAAGTATATTGGCAAACCTAACCGGAGGAAAAAAAATTGAAAAGGGGGGTGTAACCCAAGGACGACCCAGGGGGTCACCCATCCTAGAACTACTCTCGCCCAAGCACGCTTAACTTCGGAGTTCTGATAGGATCCAGTGCATTAGTGCTAGTATGATCATACCCGTCATGTTGATGGCACAATTCCTTTATGTGTTGACGGTTCATAGTCCCAGCCTAGAGAGATGGCCCATTCAGAAGGCCCAATGGGCTTAACAACAACCCATCCGCTTCAACAACGCAGCATCCTCGCAAGACGTGATATAGACGCATTGTAGGGCCCTCTAATGTCCCGCGAGTAAGGTTGTCGTCCTTTTAACATCTTACGACGTACGATCCGGGACGAAAAAATAGAGTTTAATAAGAAAAGTGGCCTGAAAGTGATGAAAACATTCGATTTTGGGCTCCAAAAAGTGCACAACGAGAAGCTTGCTGCCCCCGTCGTAGAGCTCTCGGAGAGCTTTCCAACGGTATGCTGTGCGCCGCGTAACTCCTTACAAATCAAAAGTTATGGGCATCGGAGCGACGGAGACCTGGTCATAAGCACTACGCCCTCGGTTTACGGGCCCAGCTTCCACGTGAAGCGAAGTTCTCTTGCCCAAGATGCCGTGGGATTCGATAATAGAAATGTGGTCGATAAAATATCTTGGCAACCCTAACCGGAGGAAAAAAATTGAAAATGGGGGTGTAACACGCGGACTTCCTAGGAGGTCACCTATCCTAGTACTACTCTCGCTCAAGAACGCTTAACTTTGGAGTTCTGATGGGATCCGGTGCAATAGTGCTGGTATGATCGCACCCGTCATGGTGGGGGTAGAATTCCTTTTTGTCTTAACGGTTCATAGTCCCATCCTAGAGAGATGGCCCATTCAGAAGGCCCAATGGGCTTAACAACAACCCATCCGCTTCAACAACGCAGCATCCTCGCAAGATGTGACATCGACGCATTGTAGGGCCCTCTAATGTCCCGCGAGTAAGGTTGTCGTCCTTTTAACAGCTCACGACGTACGATCCGGGACGAAAAAACAGAGCTTAATAAGAAAAGTGGCACAAAACTGATGAAAACGATTGATTTTGGGCTCCAAAAAGGGCATAGCAAGCAAGCAAGCTGCCCCCGTCGTAGAGCTCTTAGAGAGCTTTCCAACGGTATGCTGTGCGCCGCGTAACTCCTTACGGATCAAAAGTTATGGGCACCAGAGCGACGGAGACCTGGTCACAAGCCTTACGCCCTCAGTTTGCGGGCCCAGCCTCCATGTGATACCCCGAACCTGGCATGTATTCAATAGCATTTTAAGTTCATTTAAATTGCATTTTATTGACCTTTCACCTTCTTTGACCAAACTAGTTGACTTTTCATCTACATTGACCAACTAGGACAAGGTGGGAATTTTTGTAATGTTTAATAAAAGGCAAACTTGGGATTAGAAATAAAAAAATGCAATGTTAAGTTAGTCAAATTTTGGGTCAACTTTGGAATTAAATCTGAACCAATTGGGGAAGAGTTAGGTAGCAAATTATATATGGTTGGAAAGCTCTATGAGTCTAGTTTATGAGGGTTCAAACCGTTCGTGAATTGGAGTTTTCTAGAAGAAGTTATGGCCGTTTTCGTGAGGTCGCGCATAGCTGTTTTGGTTTAGCGGGTTGACCGAATTTTGACCTTTGACTTCTTGACATTTTTTTTTTAAATAAGCAGAATGTGCACGAAAAAAACAGAGAGAAAAAGGCTTGAAACCATGAGGAAAAGAAGGAGAAAAAAAAAAGAAAATCTCAACTTCAAATCTTCGATTCTTCGCGTGGGCTTGTGCGGGGTGGTTTCCGAGGCACTCTACGAGGTTTTCCTAGCGTCTAGGAGCGTCTAAGGTGAGGGAAGCATGTTATTTGCGCATTTATACGTTGTATATGTTAACTTTGTCAATTTTTAGATTTATCCGTAGATCGTTATTTAAAGCGATTTGATGCTTCTAGAATGTTCCTTAGCATTTGTAGAACATGTATTTATAGCTTTGTAACATTTTCTGCGGTTAAATGTTGTGATTGCAAATTAAATTGTGAAATGAATAGTGTTTTATGAATAGTAAAACCTTGAAACGTTGAAATTGCGCTGTTATGCTTTCCGTTGATGTAGAAACGTGCTAGGTATGCTAGAATGCTAAAATGGGTGGTTTGTTTGGGTTACGTAGTGGAAAAAATGAGAATTAAGCCTTTGGGAAAGTTGGGGTCGTTTTGGTCGACTTTTGCATTTTCTCGTTTTGCGTGTTGGCATTGCTTCGGGAGGCCATGGAAGCACTTTTGGTGCGATTATGGCGTTGGTTGGGTGTTTCGTTGATATAGTTGTAGTTCAAACGAGAAAGGGGGAAATCGGGGCTTTGCGCGAGTTCTAGGGTAAAGTAAGGTTTCGGGGTCTTTAGACGTGCCTTATGGTGACCTAGGAGGGTTGGCGAAGTCGGTTTCCAGAACTCTTGGCTCGTTTGGAAATGGTAGCATTTTGATAGTTGGGGCCGATTTGTGTTTTTGTGTGTTTTCTTGTCTTTATGCTTATAGAATGTTTAGAATTACTTGGAATACTTGTTTGAGTTGTTTTGGATTGAATTACTTATCAAATTGCTGCTATTGCGTGCGAGAGTAACCTACTTTGTTATTCTTTCACGTGTGGCTTTATCACTTGTTTATCGCCTTGTATCGAGTCTTGCATTGCATAGTGTCTCACGCGTGAGTGATGGGCCTCTCTGGGTAGCCTTGGGTTGCCAGTGGTGGTTGCTCTAGCTCCGCTGCTATTCCCTTTCTCGCTTGGGTTGCCTCCCAGGGAGATTTGGGTCGTAGGATTGATGGATACTTCCGGGGTATTCCAAACTGGTGTTATAAGGTGGTTTGGGCCGGCGCGTCATCGTTAAAGTCATCGGAATCGTGATCGGTACATTACTCGCTCGAGTGAACCATAGCCTTCAAAGTGTGGTATAGCTTTGATTGGTTGTGTTAATGCTTTCTTTAGTTGTTTAATTGTATTGTTGTTTATATTGAATGCCTTTTATTGATTGTATTGCTTAACTGTACCTATTTGCATTGCACGATCTTCTTTCTCTCCTATTCGATATCTGTCTCGCCCTCACTGAGTATACGTGTTGTGTATACTCACTCCTCACCACCACATTTCAGGAAATGCCCTGTTAGCTGGAAAGTTCGTGATTTCGTGAAAGTCCGTGCTTGAAGAGTTGTCTTGAGTGCCTATGTAACTTGAGTTGTCAAAGTTGTCAAGTTGTATGCTTTTATGTTGTATGTAATTATTGTTAAAAGAAATGTAATATAAATCTAGCAATGTAGTTGGAATGGTTTGATAAATTAGATTATGTATATAGTTAATGTAGCTTAACTTCAATGCATGGTTGTAATGTCCAAAGGAAAAGAATTAGAATGGCATGATAGTTTATTTTATGCAGTAGCTTTGTATGGTTTAATTGCCTAAATTGAATGTACTTGTCAAAATTAAAAGATAGGTTAGTTTTTAAATTGGAAATGTATGTATACTTGCTGAGTTTAAATTGTTGAGAACCGAGGCTCGGATGGCCTTGAGGAAGTTTTGTATGGTTGGACACGGTGGTGGTCCATTTATATGCTATTACAGGTTTTGCATTTCGCCTATAAACAGGGGAGACTCCGTCCGTTTTCCCTAAAAATTTTGCCCGGGTTTGGTTTGGGTTGTGATTAGTTTGATTGATAGAACTCCCGGTATCGAGAGGGATCGGGGTGTCACAGGTGGTATCAGAGCTTATTTAGCTCATAAGCCGGGACAGGGTCCTCAGTCTGGTGGGTAGTGACCCTTAAATGTGTGCTTGTTAAGTGTGTCTTGAAAGTGTATGCTTTTATGTGAGATTATGTGTCTTGACATGAATGTGTGCTCCTATGTGATATAGTTATGTGTTATGTGTTAATTGTGTGCTAAGTGAAGTAAAGTGTCTAGTTGTGCATTGAATTGACCTATCGAATCGACCTCGTGGATTGTTATTTGCTTGAAGTATTGCTTTTAATGTGTGTACTGAAATGTCTTGAATTAGCTATGCCGTGATTTGAATTGATTATGCTGTGCTTGACTTGATTGTTATGCTTGAGTGACTTTGTTAAATAAACTATATTGTAAACTTGCTGGCATAATAGCTTAATGCATATGTATAACTGTGATATATTGGCATTCATACATGTCCTATTGAAATGGTAAGTAAGTCCTCTTCCTCCCCTGAAGAAAGTGGTTCACCGCTGGCTTTTCAAGGTGTATGGATTGGCAGGAAATGAATGGCATTTGACTAGCCTTTATTTGGGAATTGGTGATTGCTTTTGGAGCTCGGTTATTGGCGAATCCCTTTGGTCCTTCTCTGTGCTTAACAGTTGCGAAAGAGTAGCTTTCTCTTGGGGTTTTAATTGGGTGTTCTCTGGAACATTCTTTGGTTTTCATAACGGGTGTTCTTTGGGGACTTTTGTTGGCACTTCTCGGTGGACTTGGTTAATGGGATTTCAATCGGCCTTACTGCATGGTATTATCTATGGCATATGTGTCTCGGTCTTTATTGGAGTGTTACTGGTATTCCTTATTGGAAATTCTTCAATGGCATTCTCTAGGATTCTCAGTGGCCAATTATTTAGTATTACTTATTGGGCAATTCTTGGTACTTTCTTACTGGAGCATTGTTCGGGTATTTTCTTTGGCATCCCTCAGTTGGTTTGGTAACTGGAATCCCTATCAGACTTATTGTATAATACTACTTATGGTATTCTTTGAAATTCTTATTAGGCATTCTCTTGGTATTTTCCTTGTTGGCAAAGTTGTATGAAGTTCTCACTTGGCAAACAGTGAAGAGGACTCAGAGTTTGGTTTCGGTATATTGTTCATCAGTTCGGTGTTTATCCTTGGAGTTTTCGTCCATCTGGGAAACTATGTTTGTTATTCAACTTGGTTGTCTTATTGGGCACGTTATATTTTCTCTGTTATTTCCTTTGACATTCCTCTTAGCATTTGATAGCAAAACTCGGAATCTAATTGGTTGTTCCATGGGGTTATTATTTGGAAGGCTTCTTTGGAACTTTGGAAATATATTTGATTGGGTTCTTGGTATTTTCTTCAGCACTCTTAACAGGGAATTCTTCTATGAAATCCATGACCAGCGGGGTACTTCTTTGGACCTCTAGATAGAATCTTTGTTTGAGCTTTTATTTGGCTTCTTGCTTGGGAATTCTCGGGCAGTAACAGTTAGACTTCTATTGGAGATTCGTGCGTGAGGTATTCTTCTTGTCGTTATTGTGTGGTATTAATGACATCTACAGTATCTTTGCTTTAGTCTTTATTGGTATTATCTCGGCGTTTCTGGTTGGAATTTATTCTTCTTAGGTATTCGTGTCAACGGGATTCTTGTACGGTATCTACATTTGAGCTTCTATTTGGCGTTACTACTTGGCATTTCTACTTGAACTTTCCTATTGGTCATCTTTATTAAATACTTTTTCAGTAGCTAATGAAGACTAGTCAGAGTTGGATTGTAGATGATGCAGAGTCCTATTGGAAGAAGAATTGCGAGGACGCAATTGTTTTAAGGGGGGAATGATGTGATACCCCGAACCTGGCATGTATTCAATAGCATTTTAAGTTCATTTAAATTGCATTTTATTGACCTTTCACCTTCTTTGACCAAACTAGTTGACTTTTCATCTACATTGACCAACTAGGACAAGGTGGGAATTTTTGTAATGTTTAATAAAAGGCAAACTTGGGATTAGAAATAAAAAAATGCAATGTTAAGTTAGTCAAATTTTGGGTCAACTTTGGAATTAAATCTGAACCAATTGGGGAAGAGTTAGGTAGCAAATTATATATGGTTGGAAAGCTCTATGAGTCTAGTTTATGAGGGTTCAAACCGTTCGTGAATTGGAGTTTTCTAGAAGAAGTTATGGCCGTTTTCGTGAGGTCGCGCATAGCTGTTTTGGTTTAGCGGGTTGACCGAATTTTGACCTTTGACTTCTTGACATTTTTTTTTTAAATAAGCAGAATGTGCACGAAAAAAACAGAGAGAAAAAGGCTTGAAACCATGAGGAAAAGAAGGAGAAAAAAAAAAGAAAATCTCAACTTCAAATCTTCGATTCTTCGCGTGGGCTTGTGCGGGGTGGTTTCCGAGGCACTCTACGAGGTTTTCCTAGCGTCTAGGAGCGTCTAAGGTGAGGGAAGCATGTTATTTGCGCATTTATACGTTGTATATGTTAACTTTGTCAATTTTTAGATTTATCCGTAGATCGTTATTTAAAGCGATTTGATGCTTCTAGAATGTTCCTTAGCATTTGTAGAACATGTATTTATAGCTTTGTAACATTTTTTGCGGTTAAATGTTGTGATTGCAAATTAAATTGTGAAATGAATAGTGTTTTATGAATAGTAAAACCTTGAAACGTTGAAATTGCGCTGTTATGCTTTCCGTTGATGTAGAAACGTGCTAGGTATGCTAGAATGCTAAAATGGGTGGTTTGTTTGGGTTGCGTAGTGGAAAAAATGAGAATTAAGCCTTTGGGAAAGTTGGGGTCGTTTTGGTCGACTTTTGCATTTTCCCGTTTTGCGTGTTGGCATTGCTTCGGGAGGCCATGGAAGCACTTTTGGTGCGATTATGGCGTTGGTTGGGTGTTTCGTTGATATAGTTGTAGTTCAAACGAGAAAGGGGGAAATCGGGGCTTTGCGCGAGTTCTAGGGTAAAGTAAGGTTTCGGGGTCTTTAGACGTGCCTTATGGTGACCTAGGAGGGTTGGCGAAGTCGGTTTCCAGAACTCTTGGCTCGTTTGGAAATGGTAGCATTTTGATAGTTGGGGCCGATTTGTGTTTTTGTGTGTTTTCTTGTCTTTATGCTTATAGAATGTTTAGAATTACTTGGAATACTTGTTTGAGTTGTTTTGGATTGAATTACTTATCAAATTGCTGCTATTGCGTGCGAGAGTAACCTACTTTGTTATTCTTTCACGTGTGGCTTTATCGCTTGTTTATCGCCTTGTATCGAGTCTTGCATTGCATAGTGTCTCGCGCGTGAGTGATGGGCCTCTCTGGGTAGCCTTGGGTTGCCAGTGTTGGTTGCTCTAGCTCCGCTGCTATTCCCTTTCTCGCTTGGGTTGCCTCCCAGGGAGATTTGGGTCGTAGGATTGATGGATACTTCCGGGGTATTCCAAACTGGTGTTATAAGGTGGTTTGGGCCGGCGCGTCATCGTTAAAGTCATCGGAATCGTGATCGGTACATTACTCGCTCGAGTGAACCATAGCCTTCAAAGTGTGGTATAGCTTTGATTGGTTGTGTTAATGCTTTCTTTAGTTGTTTAATTGTATTGTTGTTTATATTGAATGCCTTTTATTGATTGTATTGCTTAACTGTACCTATTTGCATTGCACGATCTTCTTTCTCTCCAATTCGATATCTGTCTCGCCCTCACTGAGTATACGTGTTGTGTATACTCACTCCTCACCACCACATTTCAGGAAATGCCCTGTTAGCTGGAAAGTTCGTGATTTCGTGAAAGTCCGTGCTTGAAGAGTTGTCTTGAGTGCCTATGTAACTTGAGTTGTCAAAGTTGTCAAGTTGTATGCTTTTATGTTGTATGTAATTATTGTTAAAAGAAATGTAATATAAATCTAGCTATGTAGTTGGAATGGTTTGATAAATTAGATTATGTATATAGTTAATGTAGCTTAACTTCAATGCATGGTTGTAATGTCCAAAGGAAAAGAATTAGAATGGCATGATAGTTTATTTTATGCAGTAGCTTTGTATGGTTTAATTGCCTAAATTGAATGTACTTGTCAAAATGAAAAGATAGGTTAGTTTTTAAATTGGAAATGTATGTATACTTGCTGAGTTTAAATTGTTGATAACCGAGGCTCGGATGGCCTTGAGGAAGTTTTGTATGGTTGGACACGGTGGTGGTCCATTTATATGCTATTACAGGTTTTGCATTTCGCCTATAAACAGGGGAGACTCCGTCTGTTTTCCCTAAAAATTTTGCCCGGGTTTGGTTTGGGTTGTGATTAGTTTGATTGATAGAACTCCCGGTATCGAGAGGGATCGGGGTGTCACAGGTGGTATCAGAGCTTATTTAGCACATAAGCCGGGACAGGGTCCTCGGTCTGGTGGGTAGTGACCCTTAAATGTGTGCTTGTTAAGTGTGTCTTGAAAGTGTATGCTTTTATGTGAGATTATGTGTCTTGACATGAATGTGTGCTCCTATGTGATATAGTTATGTGTTATGTGTTAATTGTGTGCTAAGTGAAGTAAAGTGTCTAGTTGTGGAATGAATTGACCTATCGAATCGACCTCGTGGATTGTTATTTGCTTGAAGTATTGCTTTTAATGTGTGTACTGAAATGTCTTGAATTAGCTATGCCGTGATTTGAATTGATTATGCTGTGCTTGACTTGATTGTTATGCTTGAGTGACTTTGTTAAATAAACTATATTGTAAACTTGCTGGCATAATAGCTTAGTGCATATGTATAACTGTTATATATTGGCATTCATACATGTCCTATTGAAATGGTAAGTAAGTCCTCTTCCTCCCCTGAAGAAAGTGGTTCACCGCTGGCTTTTCAAGGTGTATGGATTGGCAGGAAATGAATGGCATTTGACTAGCCTTTATTTGGGAATTGGTGATTGCTTTTGGAGCTCGGTTATTGGCGAATCCCTTTGGTCCTTCTCTGTGCTTAACAGTTGCGAAAGAGTAGCTTTCTCTTGGGGTTTTAATTGGGTGTTCTCTGGAACATTCTTTGGTTTTCATAACGGGTGTTCTTTGGGGACTTTTGTTGGCACTTCTCGATGGACTTGGTTAATGGGATTTCAATCGGCCTTACTGCATGGTATTATCTATGGCATATGTGTCTCGGTCTTTATTGGAGTGTTACTGGTATTCCTTATTGGAAATTCTTCAATGGCATTCTCTAGGATTCTCAGTGGCCAATTATTTAGTATTACTTATTGGGCAATTCTTGGTACTTTCTTACTGGAGCATTGTTCGGGTATTTTCTTTGGCATCCCTCAGTTGGTTTGGTAACTGGAATCCCTATCAGACTTATTGTATAATACTACTTATGGTATTCTTTGAAATTCTTATTAGGCATTCTCTTGGTATTTTCCTTGTTGGCAAAGTTGTATGAAGTTCTCACTTGGCAAACAGTGAAGAGGACTCAGAGTTTGGTTTCGGTATATTGTTCATCAGTTCGGTGTTTATCCTTGGAGTTTTCGTCCATCTGGGAAACTATGTTTGTTATTCAACTTGGTTGTCTTATTGGGCACGTTATATTTTCTCTGTTATTTCCTTTGACATTCCTCTTAGCATTTGATAGCAAAACTCGGAATCTAATTGGTTGTTCCATGGGGTTATTATTTGGAAGGCTTCTTTGGAACTTTGGAAATATATTTGATTGGGTTCTTGGTATTTTCTTCAGCACTCTTAACAGGGAATTCTTCTATGAAATCCATGACCAGCGGGGTACTTCTTTGGACCTCTAGATAGAATCTTTGTTTGAGCTTTTATTTGGCTTCTTGCTTGGGAATTCTCGGGCAGTAACAGTTAGACTTCTATTGGAGATTCGTGCGTGAGGTATTCTTCTTGTCGTTATTGTGTGGTATTAATGACATCTACAGTATCTTTGCTTTAGTCTTTATTGGTATTATCTCGGCGTTTCTGGTTGGAATTTATTCTTCTTAGGTATTCGTGTCAACGGGATTCTTGTACGGTATCTACATTTGAGCTTCTATTTGGCGTTACTACTTGGCATTTCTACTTGAACTTTCCTATTGGTCATCTTTATTAAATACTTTTTCAGTAGCTAATGAAGACTAGTCAGAGTTGGATTGTAGATGATGCAGAGTCCTATTGGAAGAAGAATTGCGAGGACGCAATTGTTTTAAGGGGGGAATGATGTGATACCCCGAACCTGGCATGTATTCAATAGCATTTTAAGTTCATTTAAATTGCATTTTATTGACCTTTCACCTTCTTTGACCAAACTAGTTGACTTTTCATCTACATTGACCAACTAGGACAAGGTGGGAATTTTTGTAATGTTTAATAAAAGGCAAACTTGGGATTAGAAATAAAAAAATGCAATGTTAAGTTAGTCAAATTTTGGGTCAACTTTGGAATTAAATCTGAACCAATTGGGGAAGAGTTAGGTAGCAAATTATATATGGTTGGAAAGCTCTATGAGTCTAGTTTATGAGGGTTCAAACCGTTCGTGAATTGGAGTTTTCTAGAAGAAGTTATGGCCGTTTTCGTGAGGTCGCGCATAGCTGTTTTGGTTTAGCGGGTTGACCGAATTTTGACCTTTGACTTCTTGACATTTTTTTTTTAAATAAGCAGAATGTGCACGAAAAAAACAGAGAGAAAAAGGCTTGAAACCATGAGGAAAAGAAGGAGAAAAAAAAAAGAAAATCTCAACTTCAAATCTTCGATTCTTCGCGTGGGCTTGTGCGGGGTGGTTTCCGAGGCACTCTACGAGGTTTTCCTAGCGTCTAGGAGCGTCTAAGGTGAGGGAAGCATGTTATTTGCGCATTTATACGTTGTATATGTTAACTTTGTCAATTTTTAGATTTATCCGTAGATCGTTATTTAAAGCGATTTGATGCTTCTAGAATGTTCCTTAGCATTTGTAGAACATGTATTTATAGCTTTGTAACATTTTCTGCGGTTAAATGTTGTGATTGCAAATTAAATTGTGAAATGAATAGTGTTTTATGAATAGTAAAACCTTGAAACGTTGAAATTACGCTGTTATGCTTTCCGTTGATGTAGAAACGTGCTAGGTATGCTAGAATGCTAAAATGGGTGGTTTGTTTGGGTTGCGTAGTGGAAAAAATGAGAATTAAGCCTTTGGGAAAGTTGGGGTCGTTTTGGTCGACTTTTGCATTTTCTCATTTTGCGTGTTGGCATTGCTTCGGGAGGCCATGGAAGCACTTTTGGTGCGATTATGGCGTTGGTTGGGTGTTTCGTTGATATAGTTGTAATTCAAACGAGAAAGGGGGAAATCGGGGCTTTGCGCGAGTTCTAGGGTAAAGTAAGGTTTCAGGGTCTTTAGACGTGCCTTATGGTGACCTAGGAGGGTTGGCGAAGTCGGTTTCCAGAACTCTTGGCTCGTTTGGAAATGGTAGCATTTTGATAGTTGGGGCCGATTTGTGTTTTTGTGTGTTTTCTTGTCTTTATGCTTATAGAATGTTTAGAATTACTTGGAATACTTGTTTGAGTTGTTTTGGATTGAATTACTTATCAAATTGCTGCTATTGCGTGCGAGAGTAACCTACTTTGTTATTCTTTCACGTGTGGCTTTATCGCTTGTTTATCGCCTTGTATCGAGTCTTGCATTGCATAGTGTCTCGCGCGTGAGTGATGGGCCTCTCTGGGTAGCCTTGGGTTGCCAGTGTTGGTTGCTCTAGCTCCGCTGCTATTCCCTTTCTCGCTTGGGTTGCCTCCCAGGGAGATTTGGGTCGTAGGATTGATGGATACTTCCGGGGTATTCCAAACTGGTGTTATAAGGTGGTTTGGGCCGGCGCGTCATCGTTAAAGTCATCGGAATCGTGATCGGTACATTACTCGCTCGAGTGAACCATAGCCTTCAAAGTGTGGTATAGCTTTGATTGGTTGTGTTAATGCTTTCTTTAGTTGTTTAATTGTATTGTTGTTTATATTGAATGCCTTTTATTGATTGTATTGCTTAACTGTACCTATTTGCATTGCACGATCTTCTTTCTCTCCAATTCGATATCTGTCTCGCCCTCACTGAGTATACGTGTTGTGTATACTCACTCCTCACCACCACATTTCAGGAAATGCCCTGTTAGCTGGAAAGTTCGTGATTTCGTGAAAGTCCGTGCTTGAAGAGTTGTCTTGAGTGCCTATGTAACTTGAGTTGTCAAAGTTGTATGCTTTTATGTTGTATGTAATTATTGTTAAAAGAAATGTAATATAAATCTAGCTATGTAGTTGGAATGGTTTGATAAATTAGATTATGTATATAGTTAATGTAGCTTAACTTCAATGCATGGTTGTAATGTCCAAAGGAAAAGAATTAGAATGGCATGATAGTTTATTTTATGCAGTAGCTTTGTATGGTTTAATTGCCTAAATTGAATGTACTTGTCAAAATGAAAAGATAGGTTAGTTTTTAAATTGGAAATGTATGTATACTTGCTGAGTTTAAATTGTTGATAACCGAGGCTCGGATGGCCTTGAGGAAGTTTTGTATGGTTGGACACGGTGGTGGTCCATTTATATGCTATTACAGGTTTTGCATTTCGCCTATAAACAGGGAAGACTCCGTCCGTTTTCCCTAAAAATTTTGCCCGGGTTTGGTTTGGGTTGTGATTAGTTTGATTGATAGAACTCCCGGTATCGAGAGGGATCGGGGTGTCACAGGTGGTATCAAAGCTTATTTAGCTCATAAGCCGGGACAGGGTCCTCGGTCTGGTGGGTAGTGACCCTTAAATGTGTGCTTGTTAAGTGTGTCTTGAAAGTGTATGCTTTTATGTGAGATTATGTGTCTTGACATGAATGTGTGCTCCTATGTGATATAGTTATGTGTTATGTGTTAATTGTGTGCTAAGTGAAGTAAAGTGTCTAGTTGTGGATTGAATTGACCTATCGAATCGACCTCGTGGATTGTTATTTGCTTGAAGTATTGCTTTTAATGTGTGTACTGAAATGTCTTGAATTAGCTATGCCGTGATTTGAATTGATTATGCTGTGCTTGACTTGATTGTTATGCTTGAGTGACTTTGTTAAATAAACTATATTGTAAACTTGCTGGCATAATAGCTTAATGCATATGTATAACTGTGATATATTGGCATTCATACATGTCCTATTGAAATGGTAAGTAAGTCCTCTTCCTCCCCTGAAGAAAGTGGTTCACCGCTGGCTTTTCAAGGTGTATGGATTGGCAGGAAATGAATGGCATTTGACTAGCCTTTATTTGGGAATTGGTGATTGCTTTTGGAGCTCGGTTATTGGCGAATCCCTTTGGTCCTTCTCTGTGCTTAACAGTTGCGAAAGAGTAGCTTTCTCTTGGGGTTTTAATTGGGTGTTCTCTGGAACATTCTTTGGTTTTCATAACGGGTGTTCTTTGGGGACTTTTGTTGGCACTTCTCGGTGGACTTGGTTAATGGGATTTCAATCGGCCTTACTGCATGGTATTATCTATGGCATATGTGTCTCGGTCTTTATTGGAGTGTTACTGGTATTCCTTATTGGAAATTCTTCAATGGCATTCTCTAGGATTCTCAGTGGCCAATTATTTAGTATTACTTATTGGGCAATTCTTGGTACTTTCTTACTGGAGCATTGTTCGGGTATTTTCTTTGGCATCCCTCAGTTGGTTTGGTAACTGGAATCCCTATCAGACTTATTGTATAATACTACTTATGGTATTCTTTGAAATTCTTATTAGGCATTCTCTTGGTATTTTCCTTGTTGGCAAAGTTGTATGAAGTTCTCACTTGGCAAACAGTGAAGAGGACTCAGAGTTTGGTTTCGGTATATTGTTCATCAGTTCGGTGTTTATCCTTGGAGTTTTCGTCCATCTGGGAAACTATGTTTGTTATTCAACTTGGTTGTCTTATTGGGCACGTTATATTTTCTCTGTTATTTCCTTTGACATTCCTCTTAGCATTTGATAGCAAAACTCGGAATCTAATTGGTTGTTCCATGGGGTTATTATTTGGAAGGCTTCTTTGGAACTTTGGAAATATATTTGATTGGGTTCTTGGTATTTTCTTCAGCACTCTTAACAGGGAATTCTTCTATGAAATCCATGACCAGCGGGGTACTTCTTTGGACCTCTAGATAGAATCTTTGTTTGAGCTTTTATTTGGCTTCTTGCTTGGGAATTCTCGGGCAGTAACAGTTAGACTTCTATTGGAGATTCGTGCGTGAGGTATTCTTCTTGTCGTTATTGTGTGGTATTAATGACATCTACAGTATCTTTGCTTTAGTCTTTATTGGTATTATCTCGGCGTTTCTGGTTGGAATTTATTCTTCTTAGGTATTCGTGTCAACGGGATTCTTGTACGGTATCTACATTTGAGCTTCTATTTGGCGTTACTACTTGGCATTTCTACTTGAACTTTCCTATTGGTCATCTTTATTAAATACTTTTTCAGTAGCTAATGAAGACTAGTCAGAGTTGGATTGTAGATGATGCAGAGTCCTATTGGAAGAAGAATTGCGAGGACGCAATTGTTTTAAGGGGGGAAGGATGTGATACCCCGAACCTGGCATGTATTCAATAGCATTTTAAGTTCATTTAAATTGCATTTTATTGACCTTTCACCTTCTTTGACCAAACTAGTTGACTTTTCATCTACATTGACCAACTAGGACAAGGTGGGAATTTTTGTAATGTTTAATAAAAGGCAAACTTGGGATTAGAAATAAAAAAATGCAATGTTAAGTTAGTCAAATTTTGGGTCAACTTTGGAATTAAATCTGAACCAATTGGGGAAGAGTTAGGTAGCAAATTATATATGGTTGGAAAGCTCTATGAGTCTAGTTTATGAGGGTTCAAACCGTTCGTGAATTGGAGTTTTCTAGAAGAAGTTATGGCCGTTTTCGTGAGGTCGCGCATAGTTGTTTTGGTTTAGCGGGTTGACCGAATTTTGACCTTTGACTTCTTGACATTTTTTTTTTAAATAAGCAGAATGTGCACGAAAAAAACAGAGAGAAAAAGGCTTGAAACCATGAGGAAAAGAAGGAGAAAAAAAAAAGAAAATCTCAACTTCAAATCTTCGATTCTTCGCGTGGGCTTGTGCGGGGTGGTTTCCGAGGCACTCTACGAGGTTTTCCTAGCGTCTAGGAGCGTCTAAGGTGAGGGAAGCATGTTATTTGCGCATTTATACGTTGTATATGTTAACTTTGTCAATTTTTAGATTTATCCGTAGATCGTTATTTAAAGCGATTTGATGCTTCTAGAATGTTCCTTAGCATTTGTAGAACATGTATTTATAGCTTTGTAACATTTTCTGCGGTTAAATGTTGTGATTGCAAATTAAATTGTGAAATGAATAGTGTTTTATGAATAGTAAAACCTTGAAACGTTGAAATTGCGCTGTTATGCTTTCCGTTGATGTAGAAACGTGCTAGGTATGCTAGAATGCTAAAATGGGTGGTTTGTTTGGGTTGCGTAGTGGAAAAAATGAGAATTAAGCCTTTGGGAAAGTTGGGGTCGTTTTGGTCGACTTTTGCATTTTCTCGTTTTGCGTGTTGGCATTGCTTCGGGAGGCCATGGAAGCACTTTTGGTGCGATTATGGCGTTGGTTGGGTGTTTCGTTGATATAGTTGTAGTTCAAACGAGAAAGGGGGAAATCGGGGCTTTGCGCGAGTTCTAGGGTAAAGTAAGGTTTCGGGGTCTTTAGACGTGCCTTATGGTGACCTAGGAGGGTTGGCGAAGTCGGTTTCCAGAACTCTTGGCTCGTTTGGAAATGGTAGCATTTTGATAGTTGGGGCCGATTTGTGTTTTTGTGTGTTTTCTTGTCTTTATGCTTATAGAATGTTTAGAATTACTTGGAATACTTGTTTGAGTTGTTTTGGATTAAATTACTTATCAAATTGCTGCTATTGCGTGCGAGAGTAACCTACTTTGTTATTCTTTCACGTGTGGCTTTATCACTTGTTTATCGCCTTGTATCGAGTCTTGCATTGCATAGTGTCTCACGCGTGAGTGATGGGCCTCTCTGGGTAGCCTTGGGTTGCCAGTGTTGGTTGCTCTAGCTCCGCTGCTATTCCCTTTCTCGCTTGGGTTGCCTCCCAGGGAGATTTGGGTCGTAGGATTGATGGATACTTCCGGGGTATTCCAAACTGGTGTTATAAGGTGGTTTGGGCCGGCGCGTCATCGTTAAAGTCATCGGAATCGTGATCGGTACATTACTCGCTCGAGTGAACCATAGCCTTCAAAGTGTGGTATAGCTTTGATTGGTTGTGTTAATGCTTTCTTTAGTTGTTTAATTGTATTGTTGTTTATATTGAATGCCTTTTATTGATTGTATTGCTTAACTGTACCTATTTGCATTGCACGATCTTCTTTCTCTCCTATTCGATATCTGTCTCGCCCTCACTGAGTATACGTGTTGTGTATACTCACTCCTCACCACCACATTTCAGGAAATGCCCTGTTAGCTGGAAAGTTCGTGATTTCGTGTAAGTCCGTGCTTGAAGAGTTGTCTTGAGTGCCTATGTAACTTGAGTTGTCAAAGTTGTCAAGTTGTATGCTTTTATGTTGTATGTAATTATTGTTAAAAGAAATGTAATATAAATCTAGCTATGTAGTTGGAATGGTTTGATAAATTAGATTATGTATATAGTTAATGTAGCTTAACTTCAATGCATGGTTGTAATGTCCAAAGGAAAAGAATTAGAATGGCATGATAGTTTATTTTATGCAGTAGCTTTGTATGGTTTAATTGCCTAAATTGAATGTACTTGTCAAAATGAAAAGATAGGTTAGTTTTTAAATTGGAAATGTATGTATACTTGCTGAGTTTAAATTGTTGAGAACCGAGGCTCGGATGGCCTTGAGGAAGTTTTGTATGGTTGGACACGGTGGTGGTCCATTTATATGCTATTACAGGTTTTGCATTTCGCCTATAAACAGGGGAGACTCCGTCCGTTTTCCCTAAAAATTTTGCCCGGGTTTGGTTTGGGTTGTGATTAGTTTGATTGATAGAACTCCCGGTCTCGAGAGGGATCGGGGTGTCACACTCCACGTGAAATGAAGTTGTCTTGCCCAAGGTGCCGTGGGATTCGATAATAGAAATATGGTGGATAAAGTATCTTGGCAACCCTAACCGGTGGAAAAAGAATTGAAAAGGGGGGTACAACACGAGGACTTCCTAGGGTGTCACCCATCCAAGTACAATATCGCCCAAGAACGCTTAACTTCGGAGTTCTGATGGGATCCGGTGCATTAGTGCTGGTATGATCGCACCCATAATGGTAGGGGTAGAATTCCTTTTTTTGTTAACGGTTCACAGTCCCAGCCTAGAGAGATGGCCCATTCAGAAGGACCAATGGGCTTAACAACAACCCATCCGCTTCAACAACGCAGCATCCTCGTAAGACGTGATATCGACGCGTTGTAGGGCCCTCTAATGTCCCGCGAGCAAGCTTGTCGTCCTTTAAACAGCTCACGACGTACGATCCGGGACGAAAAAACAGAGCATAATAAGAAAAGTGGCCCGAAACTAATGAAAACGTTCGATTTTGGGCTCCAAAAAGGCCACAGCGAGGAAGCTTGCTCCGCCCGTCGTTGAGCTCTCGGAGAGCTTTCCAACGGTATGTTTTGCGCCGCGTAACTCCTTACGGATCAAAAGTTATGGGCACCGGAGCGACAGAGACTTGGTCACAAGCCCTACGTCCTCGGTTTGCGGGCCCAACCTCCATGTGAAGCGAAGTTGTCTTGCCCAATGTGTCGTGGGATTCGATAATTGAAATGTGGTGGATAAAGAATCTTGGCAACCTTAACCGGAGGAAAAAAAATTGAAAAGTGGGGTGCAACACGGGGACTTCCCAAGGGGTCACCCATCCTAGTACTACTCTCGCCCAAGCACGCTTAACTTTGGAGTTCTAATGGAATCCGATGCATTAGTGCTGGTATGATTGCACCCGTCATGTTGGGGGTAGAATTCCTTTTTGTGTTAACGGTTCACAGTCCCAGCCTAGAGAGATAGCCCATTCAGAAGGCCCAATGGGCTTTACAACAACCCATCCGCTTCAACAACGCAGCATCCTCGCAAGACGTGATATCGACGCATTTTAAGGCCCTCTAATGTCCCGCGAGTAAGGTTGTCGTCCTTTTAACAGCTCACGACGTACGATCCGGGACGGAAAAACAGAGCTTAATATGATAAGTGGCCCGAAACAGATGAAAACGTTCCATTTTGGGCTCCAAAAAGGGCACAGCAAGCAAGCTTGCTGCCTTCGTCGTAGAGTTCTCAGAGTGCTTTGCAACGGTATGCTGTGCACCGCGTAACTCCTTACGGATCAAAAGTTTTGGGCACCGGAGCGACAGAGACTTGGTCACAAGCCCTACGCCCTCGGTTTGCGGGCCCAGCCTCCATGTGAAGCGAAGTTGTCTTGCCCAAGGTGCTATGGGATTCGATAACCGAAATGTGGTGGATAAAGTATCTTGGCAACCCTAATCGGAGGTAAAAAAATTGAAAAGGTGGGTGCAACAAGAGGACTTCCCAAGGGGTAACCCATCCTAGTACTACTATCGCCCAAGCACGCTTAACTTCGGAGTTCTGATGGGATCCGGTGCGTTAGTGCTGGTATGATCGCACCCGTCATGTTGGGGGTAGAATTCCTTTTTGTGTTAACGGTTCACAGTGCCAGCCTAGAGAGATGGCCCATTCAGAAGGCCCAAAGGGCTTAACAACAACCCATCCACTTCAACAACGCAGCATCCTCACAAGACGTGTTATCGACGGATTTTAGGGCCCTCTATTGTCCCGCGAGTAAGGTTTTCATCCTTTTAACAGTTCACGACGTACGATCCGGGACGGAAAAACAGAGCTTAATAAGAAAATTGGCCCGAAACTGATGAAAATGTTTGATTTTGGGCTCCAAAAAGGGCATAGCAAGCAAGCTTCCAGCCCTCGTCGTAGAGCTCTCGGAGAGCTTTCCAACGGTATGCTGTACGCCGTGTAACTCCTTACGGATCAAAAGTTATGGGCACCGGAGCGATAGAGACCTGGTCACAAGCCCTACGCCCTCGGTTTGCGGGTCCAGCCTCCACGTGAAGCGAAGTTGTCTTGCCCAAGGTGCCGTTGGATTCGATAATAGAAATGTGGTGGATAAAGTATCTTGGCAACCCTAACCGGAGGAAAAAAAATTGAAAAGGGGGGTGCAACACGAGGACTTCCCAGGGGGTCACCCGTCCTAGTACTACTCTCGCCCAAGCACGATTAACTTCGGGGTTCTGATGGGATCCAGTGCTTTAGTGCTGGTATGATCACACCAGTCATGTTGGGGGTAGAATTCCTTTTTGTGTTGACGGTTCACAGTCCCAGCCTAGAGAGATGGCCCATTCAGAAGGCCCAATGGGCTTAACAACAACCTATCCGCTTCAACAACGCAGCATCCTCGCATGACGTGATATCGACGCACTGTAGGGCCCTCTAATGTCCCGCGAGTAAGGTTGTCGTCCTTTTAAAAGTTCACGACGTACGATTCGGGACGAAAAAACAGAGCTTAATTACAAAAGTGGCCCGAAACTAATGAAAACGTTCAATTTTGGGCTCCAAAAAGGGCACAGCGAGCAAGCTAGCTGCCCCCAGTCGTAGAGCTCTTAGAGAGCTTTTCAACGGTATGTTGTGCGCCGCATAACTCCTTACGGATCAAAAGTTATGGGCACCGGAGGGATAGAGACTTGGTCAAAAGACCTACGCCCTCGGTTTGCGGGCCCAGCCTCCACGTGAAGAGAAGTTGTCTTGCCCAAGGTGCCGTGGGATTCGATATTAGAAATGTGGTGGATAAAGTATCTTGGTAACGCTAACCGGAGGAAAAAAAATTGAAAAGAGGGGTGTAACACGAGGACTTCCCAAGGGGTCACCCATCCTAGTACTACTCTCGCCCAAGCACGCTTAACTTCGGAGTTCTGATGGGATCCGGTGCATTACTGCTGGTATGATCACACCCGTCATGGTGGGGGTAGAATTCCTTTTTGTGTTGACGGTTCACAGTCCCAGCCTAGAGAGATGGCCCATTCTGAAGGCCCAATGGGCTTAACAACAACCCATCCGCTTCAACAATGCAGCATCCTCGCAAGACTTGATATCGACGCATTGTAGGGCCCTCTAATGTCCCGAGAGTAAGGTTGCCGTCCTTTTAACAGTTCACGACGTACGATCCGGGACGGAAAAACAGAGCTTAATAAGAAAAGTGGCCCGAAACTAATGAAAACCTTCAATTTTGGGCTCCAAAAAGGGCACAGTGAGCAAGCTAGCTGCCCCCGTCGTAGAGCTCTCAGAGAGCATTCCAACGGTATTCTGTGCGCAGCGTAACTCCTTACGGATCAAAAACTATGGGCACCGGAGCGACAGAGACTTGGTCACAAGCCCTACGCCCTCGGTTTGCGGGCCCAGCCTTCACGTGAAGCGAAGTTGTCTTGCCCAAGGTGCCGTGGGATTCGATATTAGAAATGTGGTGGATAAAGTATCTTGGCAACCCTAACCGGAGGAAAAAAAATTGAAAAGGGGGGTGCAACACGAGGACTTCCCAGGGGGTCACCCGTCCTAGTACTACTCTCGCCCAACCACGCTTAACTTCGGTGTTATGATGGGATCCAGTGCTTTAGTGCTGGTATGATCGCACCCGTCATGTTGGGGGTAGAATTTCTTTTTTTGTTAACGGTTCACAGTGCCAGCCTAGAGAGATGGCCCATTTAGAAGGCCCAATGGGCTTAACAACAACCCATCCGCTTCAACAACGCAGCATCCTCGCAAGACGTGATATCGACGCATTGTAGGGCCCTCTAATGTCCCGCGAGTAAGGTTGACGTCCTTTTAAAAGTTCACGACGTACGATCCGGGACGGAAAAACAGAGCTTAATAACAAAAGTTGCCCGAAACTAATGAAAATGTTCAATTTTGGGTTCCAAAAAGGGCACAGCGAGGAAGCTAGCTGCCCCCAATCGTAGAGCTCTCAGAGAGCTTTTCAACGGTATGTTGTGCGCTGCGTAACTCCTTACGGATCAAAACTTATGGGCACCGGAGCGACAGAGACTTGGTCAAAAGACCTACGCCCTCGGTTTGCGGGCCCAGCCTCCACGTGAAGTGAAGTTGTCTTGCCCAAGGTGCCGTGGGATTCGATAATAGAAATGTGGTGGATAAAGTATCTTGGTAACGCTAACCGGAGGAAAAAAAATTGAAAAGAGGGGTGTAACACGAGGACTTGCCAGGGGGTCACCCATCCTAGTACTACTCTCGCCCAAGCACGCTTAACTTCGGAGTTCTGATGGGATCCGGTGCATTAGTGCTGGTATGATCACACCCGTCATCTTGGGGGTAGAATTCCTTTTCTTGTTGACGGTTCACAGTCCCAGCCTAGAGAGATGGCCCATTCAGAAGGCCCAATGGGCTTAACAACAACCCATCCGCTCTAACAACGCAGCATCCTCGAAAGACTTGATATCGACGCATTGTAGGGACCTCTAATTTCCCGCGAGTAAGGTTGTCGTCCTTTTAACAGTTCAGGACGTACGATCCGGGATGGAAAAACAGAGCTTAATAAGAAAAGTGGCCCGAAACTAATGAAAACTTTCGATTTTGGGCTCCAAAAAGGGCACAGTGAGCAAGTTAGCTACCCCCGTCGTAGAGCTCTCAAAGAGCATTCCAACGGTATTCTCTGCGCCGCGTAACTCCTTACGGATCAAAAGTTATGGGCACCAGAGCGACAGAGACTTGGTCACAAGCCCTACGCCCTCGGTTTGCGGGCCCAGCCTCCACGTGAAGCGAAGTTGTCTTGACCAAGGTGCCATGGGATTCGATAATTTAAATGTAGAGGATAAAGTATCTTGGCAACCCTAACTGGAGGAAAAAAAATTGAAAAGGGGGGTGCAACACGAGGACTTCCCAAGGGGTCACCCGTCCTAGTACTGCTTTCGCCCAAGCACGCTTAACTTCGGAGTTCTGATGGGATCCAGTGCTATAGTGCTGGTATGATCGCACCCGTCATGTTGGGGTTAGAATTCCTTTCTGTGTTAACGGTTCACTGTGCCAGCCGAGAGAGATGGCCCATTCAGAAGGCCCAATGGGCTTAACAACAACCCATCCGCTTCAACAACGCAGCATCCTCGCAAGACGTGATATCGACGCATTGTAGGGCCCTCTAATGTCCCGCGAGTAAGGTTGTCGTCCTTTTAAAAGTTCACGACGTACGATCCGGGACGGAAAAACAGAGCTTAATAACAAAAGTGGCCCGAAACTAATGAAAACATTCAATTTTGGGCTGCAAAAAGGGCACAGCGAGCAAGCTAGCTACCCCCAGTCGTAGATCTCTCAGAGAGCTATTCAACGGTATGCTGTGCGCCGCGTAACTCCTAACGGATCAATAGTTATGGGCACCGGAGCGACAGAGACTTGGTCAAAAGACCTATGCCCTCGGTTTGCGGTCCCAGCCTCCACGTGAAGCGAAGTTGTCTTGCCCAAGGTGCCGTGGGATTCGATAATAGAAATGTGGTGGATGAAGTATCTTGGTAACGCTAACCGGAGGAAAAAAAATTGAAAAGAGGGGTGTAACACGAGGACTTCCCGTGGGGTCACCCATCCTAGTACTACTCTCGCCCAAGCACGCTTAACTTCGGAGTTCTGATGGGATCCGGTGCATTAGTGCTGGTATGATCTCACCCGTCATGTTGGGGGTAGAATTCCTTTTTGTGTTAACGGTTCACAGTCACAGCTTAGAGAGATGGCTCACTCAGAAGGCCCAATGGGCTTAATAACAACCCATCCGCTTCAACAACGCAGCATCCTCGCAAGACGTGATATCGACGCATTGTAGGGCCCTCTAATGTCCCGCGAGTAAGGTTGTCGTCCTTTTAACAGCTCACGACGTACGATCCGGGACGGAAAAACAGAGCTTAATAAGAAAAGTGGCACAAAACCGATGAAAACGTCCAATTTTGGGCTCCAAAAAGGGCATAGCGAGCAAGCAAGCTGCCCCCGTCGTAGAACTCTCGGAGAGCTTTACAACGGTATGCTGTGGGCCGCGTAACTCCTTACGGATCAAAAGTTATGGGCACCAGAACGACGGAGACCTGGTCACAAGGCTTACGCCCTCGGTTTGCGGGCCCAGCCTCCACGTGAAGCGAAGTTGTCTTGCCCAATGTGCCGTGGGATTCGATAATAGAAATGTGGTGGATAAAGTATCTTGGCAACCCTAACCAGAGGAAAAAAAATTGAAAAGGGGGCTAAACCCACAAGGACTTCACAGGGGGTCACCCATCCTAGTACTACTCTCACCCAAGCACGCTTAACTTTGGAGTTCTGATGGGATCCGGTGCATTAGTGCTGGTATGATCGCACCCGTCATGTTGGGGGTAGAATTGCTTTTTGTGTTGATGGTTCACAGTCCCAGCCTAGAGAGATGGCCTATTCAGAAGGCCCAATGGGCTTAACAACAACCCATCTACTTCAACAAAGCAGCATCCTCGCAAGACGTGATATCGACGCATTGTAGGGCCTTCTAATGTCCCGCGAGTAAGGTTGTCGTCCTTTTAAAAGTTCACGACGTACGATCCGGGACGGAAAAACAGAGCTTAATTACAAAAGTGGCCCGAAACTAATGAAAATGTTCAATTTTGGGCTTCAAAAAGGGCACAGCGAGCAAGCTAGCTGCCCCCAGTCGTAGAGCTCTCAGAGAGCTTTTCAACGGTATGCTGTGCGGCACATAAATCCTTACGGATCAAAAGTTATGGGCACCGAAGCGACAGAGACTTGGTCAAAAGACCTACGCCCTCGGTTTGCGGGCCCAGCTTCCACGTGAAGCGAAGTTGTCTTGCCCAAGGTGCCGTGGGATTCGATAATAGAAATGTGGTCGATAAAGTATCTTGGTAACGCTAACCGGAGGAAAAAAAATTGAAAAGAGGGGTGTAACACGAGGACTTCCCAAGGGGTCTCCCATCCTAGTACTACTCTCGCCCAAGCACGCTTAACTTCGGAGTTCTGATGGGATCCGGTGCATTTGTGCTGATATGATCACACCCGTCATGGTGGGGGTAGAATTCCTTTTTGTGTTGACGGTTCACAGTCCCAGCCTAGAGAGATGGCCCATTCTGAAGGCCCAATGGGCTTAACAACAACCCATCCGCTTCAATAACGCAGCATCCTCGCAAGACTTGATATCGACGCATTGTAGGGCCCTCTAATGTCCCGCGAGTAAGGTTGTCGTCCTTTTAACAGTTCACGACGTACGATCCGGGACGGAAAAACAGAGCTTAATAAGAAAAGTGGCCCGAAACTAATGAAAACCTTCAATTTTGGGCTCCAAAAAGGGCACAGTGAGCAAGCTAGTTGCCCCCGTCGTAGAGCTCTCAGAGAGCATTCCAACGGTATTCTGTGCGCAGCGTAACTCCTTACGGATCAAAAACTATGGGCACCGGAGCGACAGAGACTTGGTCACAAACCCTACGCCCTCGGTTTGCGGGCCCAGCCTTCACGTGAAGCGAAGTTGTCTTGCCCAAGGTGCCGTGGGATTCGATAATAGAAATGTGATGGATAAAGTATCTTGGCAAACCTAACCGGAGGAAAAAAATTGAAAAGGGGGGTGCAACACGAGGACTTCCCAGGGGGTCACCCATCCTAGTACTACTCTCGCCGAAGCACGCTTAACTTCGGTGTTCTGATGGGATCCAGTGCTTTAGTGCTGGTATGATCGCACCCGTCATGTTGGGGGTAGAATTCCTTTTTGTGTTAACGGTTCACAGTGCCAGCCTAGAGAGATGGCCCATTTCGAAGGCCCAATGGGCTTAACAACAACCCATCCGCATCAACAACGCAGCATCCTCGCAAGACGTGATATCGACGCATTGTAGGGCCCTCTAATGTCCCGCGAGTAAGGTTGTCGTCCTTTTAAAAGTTCACGACGTACGATCAAGGATGGAAAAACAAAGCTTAATAACAAAAGTTGCCCGAAACAAATGAAAACGTTCAATTTTGGGCTTCAAAAAGGGCACAGCGAGCAAACTAGCTGCCCCCAGTCGTAGAGCTCTCAGAGAGCTTTTCAACGGTATGTTGTGCGCTGCGTAACTCCTTACGGATCAAAAGTTATGGGCACCGGAGCGACAGAGACTTGGTCAAAAGCCCTACGCCCTCGGTTTGCGGGCCCAGCCTCCACGTGAAGTGAAGTTGTCTTGCCCAAGGTGCTGTGGGATTCGATAATAGAAATGTGGTGGATAAATTATCTTGGTAATGCTAACCGGAGGAAAAAAAATTGAAAAGAGGGGTGTAACACGAGGACTTCCCAGGGGGTCACCCATCCCAGTACTACTCTCGCCCAAGCACGCTTAACTTCGGAGTTCTGATGGGATCCGGTGCATTAGTGCTGGTATGATCACACCCGTCATGTTGGGGGTAGAATTCCTTTTTTTGTTGACGGTTAACAGTCCCAGCCTAGAGAGATGGCCCATTCAGAAGGCCCAATGGGCTTAACAACAACCCATCCGCTCCAACAACGCAGCATCCTCGCAAGACGTGATATCGACGCATTGTAGGGCCCTCTAATGTCCCGCGAGTAAGGTTGTCGTCCTTTTAACAGTTCACGACGTACGATCCGGGACGGAAAAACAGAGCTTAATAAGAAAAGTGGCCCGAAACTCCTGAAAACTTTCGATTTTGGGCTCCAAAAAGGGCACAGTGAGCAAGCTAGCTACCCCCGTCGTAGAGCTCTCAGAGAGCATTCCAACGGTATTCTGTGCGCCGCGTAACTCCTTACGGATCAAAAGTTATGGGCACCGGAGCGACAGAGACTTGGCCACAAGCCCTACGCCCTCAGTTTGTGGGCCCAGCCTCCACGTGAAGCGAAGTTGTCTTGCCCAAGGTGCCGTGGTATTCGATAATAGAAATGTGGTGCATAAAGTATCTTGGCAACCCTAACTGGAGGAAAAAAAATTGAAAAATGGGGTGCAACACGAGGACTTCCCAGGGGGTCACCCGTCCTTGTACTACTCTCACCCAAGCACGCTTAACTTCGGAGTTCTGATGGGATCCAGTGCTATAGTGATGGTATGATCGCACCCGTCATGTTGGGGGTAGAATTCCTTTTTGTGTTAACGGTTCACTATGCCAGCCTAGAGAGATGGCCCATTCAGAAGGCCCAATGGGCTTAACAACAACCCATCCGCTTCAACAACGCAGCATTCTCGCAAGACGTGATATCGACGCATTGTAGGGCCCTCTAATGTCCCACGAGTAAGGTTGCCGTCCTTTTAAAAGTTCACGACGCACGATCTGGGACGGAAAAACAGAGCTTTATAACAAAAGTGGCCCGAAACTAATGAAAACGTTCAATTTCGTGCTCCAAAAAGGGCACAGCGAGCAAGCTAGCTGCCACCAGTCGTAGAGCTCTCAGAGAGCTTTTCAACGGTATGTTGTGCGCCGCGTAACTCCTAACGGATCAAACGTTATGGGCACCGGAGCGACAGAGACTTGGTCAAAAGACCTACGCCCTCGGTTTGCTAGCCCAGCCTCCACGTGAAGCGAAGTTGTCTTGCCCAAGGGGCCGTGGGATTCGATAATAGAAATGTGGTGGGTAAAGTATCTTGGTAACGCTAACCGGAGGAAAAAAAATTGAAAAGAGGGGTGTAACACGAGGACTTCCCAGGGGGTCACCCATCCTAGTACTACTCTCGCCCAAGCACGCTTAACTTCGGAGTTCTGATGGGATACGGTGCATTAGTACTGGTATGATCGCACCCGTCATGTTGGGGGTAGAATTCCTTTTTGTGTTAACGGTTCACAGTCCCAGCCTAGAGAGATGGCTGATTCAGAAGGCCCAATGGGCTTAACAACAACCCATCCGCTTCAACAACGCAGCATCCTTGCAAGACGTGATATCGACGCATTGTAGGTTCCTCTAATGTCCCGCGAGTAAGGTTGTCGTCCTTTTAATAGTTCACGACGTACGATTCGGGATGGAAAAACAGAGCTTAATAAGAAAAGTGGCCTGAAACTAATGAAAACTTTCGATTTTGGGCTCCGAAAAGGGCACAGCGACCAAGCTAGCTGCCTCCATTGTAGAGCTCTCAGGGAGCTTTCCAACGGTATGCTGTGCGCCGCGTAAATCCTTACGGATCAAAAGTTATGGGCACCGGAGCAATAGAGACTTGGTCACAAGCCTTACACCCTGGGTTTGCGGGCCCAGCCTCCACGTGAAGTGAAGTTGTCTTGCCCAAGGTGCCGTGGGATTCGATAATAGAAATGTGGTGGATAAAGTATCTTGGCAACCCTAACCGGAGGAAAAAAATTGAAAAGGGGGGTGCAACACGAGGACTTCCCAGGGGGTCACCCATCTTAGTACTACTCTCGCCCAAGCACGCTTAACTTCTGAGTTCTGATGGGATCCGGTGCATTAGGGCTAGTATGATTGCACCCGTCATGGTGGGGGTAGAATTCCTTTTTGTGTTGACGGTTCACAGTCCCAGCCTAGAGAGATGGCCCATTCAGAAGGCCCAATGGACTTAACAACAACCCATCCGCTTCAACAACGCAGCATCCTCGCAAGACGTGATATCGACGCATTGTAGGACCCTCTAATGTCCCGTGAGTAAGGTTGTCGTCCTTTTAACAGCTCACGACGTACGATCCGGGACGGAAAAACAGAGCTTAATAAGAAAAGTGGCACAAAACTGATGAAAACGTTCGATTTTGGGCTCCAAAAAGGGCATAGCGAGCAAGCAAGTTGCCCCCGTCGTAGAACTCTCAGAGAGCTTTACAACGGTATGTTGTGCGCCGCGTAACTCCTTACGGATCAAAAGTTATGGGCACCAGAACGACGGAGACCTGGTCACAAGCCCTACGCCCTCGGTTTGCGGGCCCAGCCTCCACGTGAAGCGAAGTTGTCTTGCCCAAGGTGCCGTGGGATTCGATAATAGAAATGTGGTGGATAAAGTATCTTGGCAACCCTAACCGGAGGAAAAAAAATTGAAAAGGGGGGTACAACACGAGGACTTCCCATGGGGTAGAATTCCTTTTTGTGTTAACGGTTCACAGTGCCAGCATAGAGAGATGGCGCATTCAGAAGGCCCAATGGTCTTAACAACAACCCATCCGCTTCAACAACGCAGCATCCTCGCAGGACGTGATATAGACGCATTGTAGGGCAATCTAATATCCGGCGAGTAAGGTTGTCGTCCTTTTAACAGCTCACGACGTACGATCCGGGACGAAAAAACAAATCTTAATAAGAAAAGTGGCCCGAAACTGATGAAAACGTTCGATTTTGGGCTCCAAAAAGGGCACAACGAGAAGCTTGCTGCCCCAGTCGTAGAGCTCTCGGAGAGCTTTCCAACTGTATGTTGTGCACCGCATAACTCCTTACGGATCAAAAGTTATAGGCACCGGAGCGACGGACACCTGGTCAAAAGCCCTACGCCCTCGGTTTGCGGGCCCAGCCTCCACGTGAAGCGAAGTTGTCTTGCCCAAGGTGTTGTTGGATTCGATAATAGAAATGTGGTGGATAAAGTATCTTGGTAACGCTAACCGGAGGAAAAAAAATTGAAAAGAGGGGTGTAGCACGAGGACTTCCCAGGGGGTCACCCATCCTAGTACTACTCTCGCCCAAGCACGCTTAACTTCGGAGTTCTGATGGGATCCGGTGCATTAGTGCTGGTATGATCACACCCGTCATGTTGGGGGTAGAATTCCTTTTTGTGTTGACGGTTCACAGTCCCAGCCTAGAGAGATGGCTCATTCAGAAGGCCCAATGGGCTTAACAACAACCCATCCGCTTCAACAATGCAGCATCCTCGCAAGACATGATATCGACGCATTGTAGAGCCCTCTAATGTCCAGCGAGTAAGGTTGTCGTCCTTTTAACAGTTCACGACGTACGATCCGGGACGGAAAAACAGAGCTTAATAAGAAAAGTGGCCCGTAACTAATGAAAACTTTCGATTTTGGGCTCCAAAAAGGGCACAGTGAGGAAGCTAGCTACCCCCGTCGTAGAGCTCTCAGAGAGCATTCCAACGGTATTCTGTGCGCCGCTTAATTCCTTACGGATCAAAAGTTATGGGCACCGGAGCGACAGAGACTTAGTCACAAGCCCTACGCCCTCGGTTTGCGAGCCCAGCCTCCACGTGAAACGAAGTTGTCTTGCCCAAGGTGCCGTGGGATTCGATAATAGAAATATGGTGGATGAAGTATCTTGGCAACCCTTACCGGAGGAAAAAAAAATTGAAAAGGGGGGTGCAACACGAGGACTTCCCAGGGGATCACCCGTCCTAGTACTACTCTCGCCCAAGAAAGCTTAACTTCGGAGTTCTGATGGGATCCGGTGCTATAGTGCTAGTATGATCGCACCCGTCATGTTGGGGGTAGAATTCCTTTTTGTGTTAACGGTTCACAGTGCCAGCCTAGAGAGATGGCCCATTCAGAAGGCCCAATGGGCTTAACAACAACCCATCCGCTTCAACAAAGCAGCATCCTCGCAAGACGTGATATCGACGCATTGTAGGGCCCTCTATTGTCCCGCGAGTAAGGTTGTCGTCCTTTTAAAAGTTCATGACGTACGATGACGGAAAAATAGAGCTTAATAACAAAAGTGGCCCGAAACTAATGAAAACGTTCAATTTTGGGCTCCAAAAAGGGCACAGCAAGCAAGCTAGCTGCCCCCAGTCGTAGAGCTATCAGAGAGCTTTTCAACGGTATGCTGTGCGCCGCGTAACTCCTTACAGATCAAAAGTTATGGGCACCGGAGCGACAGAGACTTGGTCAAAAGACCTACGCCCTCGGTTTGCGGCCCCAGCCTCCACGTGAAGCGAAGTTGTCTTGCCCAAGGTGCCGTGGGATTCGATAATAGAAATGTGGTGGATAAAGTATCTTGGCAACCCTAACCGGAGGAAAAAAAATTGAAAAGGGGGGTGCAACACGAGGACTTCCCAGGGGGTCACCCGTCCTAGTACTACTCTCGCCCAAGCACGCTTAACTTCGGAGTTCTGATGGGATCCTGTCCATTAGTGCTGGTATGATCACACCCGTCATGTTGGGGGTAGAATTCCTTTTTGTGTTGACGGTTCACAGTCCCAGCCTAGAGAGATGGCCCATTCAGAAGGCCCAATGGGCTTAACAACGACCCATCCGCTTCAACAACGCAGCATCCTCGCAAGACGTGATATCGACGCATTGTAGGGCCCTCTAATGTCCCGCGAGTAAGGTTGTCGTCTTTTTAACAGTTCACGACGTACGATCCGGGACGGAAAAACAGAGCTTAATAAGAAAAGTGTCTCAAAACTAATGAAAACTTTCGATTTTGGGCTCCAAAAAGGGCACAGTGAGTAAGCTAGCTGCCCCCGTCGTAGAGCTCTCAGAGATCATTCCAACGGTATTCTGTGCGCCGCGTAACTCCTTACGGATCAAAAGTTACGGGCACCGGAGCGACAGAGACTTGGTCACAAGCCATACGCCTTCGGTTTGCGGGCCCAGCCTCCACGTGAAGCGAAGTTGTCTTGCCCAAGGTGCCGTGGGATTCGATAATAGAAATGTGGTGGATAAAGTATCTTGGCAACCCTAACCAGAGGAAAAAAAATTGAAATGGGGGTTGCAACACGAGGACTTCCCAGGGGGTCACCCGTCCTAGTACTACTCTCGCCCAAGCACTCTTAACTTCGGAGTTCTGATGGGATCCGGTCCATTAGTGCTGGTATGATCACACCCATCATGTTGGGGTTATAATTCCTTTTTGTGTTGACGGTTCACAGTCCCAGCCTAGAGAGATGGCTCATTCAGAAGGCCCAATGGGCTTAACAACAACCCATCCACGTCAACAACGTAGCATCCTAGCATGACGTGATATCGACGCATTATAGGGCCCTCTAATGTCCCGCGAGTATGGTTGTCGTCCTTTTAACAGTTCGCGATGTACGATCTGGGACAGAGAAAAAGAGATTAATAAGAAAAGCGGCCCGAAACTGATGAAAACGTTCGATTTTGGGCTCTAAAAAGGGCATAGCTAGCAAGCTTGCTGCCCCCGTCATAGAGCTCTCGGAGAGCTTTCCAACGGTATGTTGTGCGCCGCGTAAGTCCTTACGGATCAAAAGTTATGGGCACCGGAGCGACAGAGACTTGGTCACAAGCCCTACGTCCTCGGTTTGCGGGCCCAGCCTCTACGTGAAGCGAAGTTGTCTTGCCCAATGTGTCGTGGGATTCGATAATTGAAATGTGGTGGATAAAGTATCTTGGCAACCCTAACCGGAGGAAAAAAAATTGAAAAGTGGGGTGCAACACGAGGACTTCCCACGGGGTCACCCATCCTAGTACTATACTCGCCCAAGCACGCTTAACTTCGTTGTTCTAATGGAATCCGGTGCATTCGTGCTGGTATGATCGCACCCGTCATGTTGGGGGTAGAATTCCTTTTTGTGTTAACGGTTCACAGTCCCAACCTAGAGATATAGCCCATTCAGAAGGCCCAATGGGCTTAACAACAACCCATTCGCTTCAACAACGCAGCATCCTTACAAGACGTGATATCGACGCATTTTAAGGCCCTCTAATGTCCTGCGAGTAAGGTTGTCGTCCATTTAACAGCTCACGACGTACGATCCGCGACGGAAAAACAGAGCTTAATATGAGAAGTGGCCCGGAACTGATGAAAACGTTCCATTTTGGGCTCCAAAAAGTGCACAGCAAGCAAACTAGCTGCCCTCTAATGTCCCGCGAGCAAGGTTGTCGTCCTTTAAACAGCTTACAACGTACGATCCGGGACGGAAAAACAGAGCTTAATAAGAATAGTGGCCCGAAACTGATGAAAACGTTCGATTTTGGGCTCCAAAAAGGCCACAGCGAGGAAACTTGCTCCGCCCGTCATTGAGCTCTCGGAGAGCTTTCCAACGGTATGTTGTGCGCCGTGTAACTCCTTACGGATCAAAAGTTATGGGCACCGGACCGACAGAGACTTGGTCACAAGCCCTACGTCCTCGGTTTACGGGCCCAGCATCCACGTGAAGCGAAGTTGTCTTGGCCAATGTGTCGTGGGATTCGATAATTGAAATGTGGTGGATAAAGTATCTTGGCAACCCTAACCGGAGGAAAAAAAATTGAAAAGTGGGGTGCAACACGAGGACTTCCTAGGGGGTCACCCATCCTAGTACTACTCTCGCCCAAGCACGCTTAACTTCGGAATTCTAATGGAATCCGGTGCATTAGTGCTGGTATGATCGCACCCGTCATGTTGGGGGTAGAATTCCTTTTTGTGTTAACGGTTCACAGTCCCAGCCTAGAGAGATAGCCCATTCAGAAGGCCCAATGGGCTTAACAACAACCCATCCGCTTCAACAACGTAGCATCCTCGCAAGACGTGATATAGAAGCATTGTAAGGCCCTCGAATGTGCCGCGAGTAAGGTTGTCGTACTTTAACAGCTCACGACGTACGATCCGGGACGGAAAAACAGAGCTTAATATGAGAAGTGGCCCGAAACTGATGAAAACGTTCCATTTTGGGCTCCAAAAAGGGCACAGCAAGCAAACTAGCTGCCCTCGTCGTAGAGCACTTAGAGAGCTTTCCAACGGTATGCTGTGCGCCGCGTAACTCCTTACTGATCAAAAGTTATGGGCACCAGAGCGACGAAGACCTGGTCACAAGCCCTACGCCCTCGGTTTGCGGGCACAGCCTCCACCTGAAGTGAAGTTGTCTTGCCCAAGGTGCCGTGGGATTTGACAATAGAAATGTGGTGGATAAAGTATCTTGGCAACCCTAACCGGAGGAAAAAAAATGGAAAAGTGGGGTGCAACATGAGGACTTCCCAGGGGGTCACCCATCCTAGTACTACTCTCGCCCAAGCACGCTTAACTTCGGAGTTCTGATGGGATCCGGTGCATTAGTGCTTGTATGATCGTACCTGTCATGTTGGAGGTAGAATTCCTTTTTGTGTTAACGGTTCACAGTCCCTGCCTAGAGAGATGGCCCATTCAGAAGGCCCAATGGGATTAACAACAACCCATCCGCTTCAACAACGCAGCATCCTCGCAAGACGTGATATCGACGTGTTGTAGGGCCCTCTAATGTCCCGCGAGTAAGATTGTCGTCCTTTTAATAGCTCACGACCTACGATCTGGGACGGAAAAACAGAGCTTAATAAGAAATTGGCCCAAAACTTATGAAAACGTTCGATTTTGGGCTCCAAAAAGGCCACAGCGAGGAAGCTTGCTCTGCCCTTCGTAGAGCTCTCGGAGAGCTTTCCAACGGTATGTTGTGCACCGCGTAACTCCTTACGGATCAAAAGTTATGGGCACCGGAGCGACAGAGACTTGGTCACAAGCCATACGACCTCGGTTTGCGGGTTTAGCCTCCACGTAAAGCGAATTTGTCTTGTCCAAGGTGCTGTGGGATTCGATAATAGAAATGTGGTGGATAAAGTATCTTGGCAAACCTAACCGGAGGAAAAATAATTGAAAAGGGGGGTGTAACCCGAGGACTACCCAGGGGATCACCCATCCTAGAACTACTCTCGCCCAAGCACGCTTAACTTCGGAGTTCTGATAGGATCCAGTGCATTAGTGCTAGTATGATCATACCCGTCATGTTGATGGCACAATTCCTTTATGTGGTAACGGTTCACAGTCCCATCCTAGAGAAATGGCCCATTCAGAAGGCCCAATGGGATTAACAACAACCCATCCGCTTCAACAACGCAGCATCCTCGCAAGACGTGATATCGACGCATTGTAGGGCCCTCTAATGTCCCGCGAGTAATGTTTTCGTCCTTTTAACAGCTTACGACGTACGATCCTGGATGAAAAAACATAGTTTAATAAGAAAAGTGGCTCGAAACTGATGAAAACGTTCGATTTTTGGCTCCAAAAAGGGCACAACGAGAAGCTTGCTGCCCCGGTCGTAAAGCTCTCGGAGAGCTTTCGAACGGTATGCTGTGCGCCGCGTAACTCCTTACAAATCAAAAGTTATGGGCACCGGAGCGACGGAGACCTGGTCACAAGCACTACGCCCTCGGTTTGCGGGCCCAGCTTCCACGTGAAGCGAAGTTGTCTTGCCCAAGGTGCCGTGGGATTCGATAATTGAAATGTGGTGGATAAAATAACTTGGCAACCCTAACCGGAGGAAAAAAATAGAAAAGGGGGGTGTAACACGAGGACTTCTTAGGAGGTCACCTATCCTAGTACTACTCTCGCCCAAGAACGCTTAACTTCGGAGTTCTGATGGGATCCGGTGCAATAGTGCTGGTATGATCGCACCCGTCATGGTGGGGGTAGAATTCCTTTTTGTCTTAACGGTTCATAGTCCCAGCCTAGAGAGATGGCCCATTCAGAAGGCCCAATGGGCTTAACAACAACCCATCACCTTCAACAACGCAGCATCCTCGCAAGATGTGATATCGACGCATTGTAGGGGCCTCTAATGTCCCACGAGTAAGGTTTTCATCCTTTTAAAACTCACGACGTACGATCCGGGACGAAAAAACAGAGCTTAATAAGAAAAGTGGCACAAAACTGATGAAAACATCCGATTTTGGGCTCCAAAAAAGGGCTTAGCGAGCAAGCAAGCTGCCCCCGTCGTAGAGCTCTCAGAGAGCTTTCCAACGGTAAGTTGTGCGCCACGTAACTCCTTACGGATCAAAAGTTATGGGCACCAGAGCGACGGAGACCTGGTCACAAGCCTTACGCCCTCGGTTTGCGGGCCCAGCCTCCACGTGAAATGAAGTTGTCTTGCCCAAGGTGCCGTGGGATTCGATAATAGAAATATGGTGGATAAAGTATCTTGGCAACCCTAACCGGAGGAAAAAGAATTGAAAAGGGGGGTACAACACGAGGACTTCCTAGGGGGTCACCCATCCAAGTACTACTCTCGCCCAAGAACGCTTAATTTCGGAGTTCTGATGGGATCCAGTGCATTAGTGCTGGTATGATCGCACCCGTAATGGTGGGGGTAGAATTCCTTTTTGTGTTAACGGTTCACAGTCCCAGCCTAGAGAGATGGCCCATTCAGAAGGCCCAATGGGCTTAACAACAACCCATCCGCTTCAACAACGCAGCATTCTCGCAGGACGTGATATCGACGCATTGTAGGGCCCCCCAATATCCCGCGAGTAAGGTTGTCATCCTTTTAACAGCTCACGACGTACGATCCGGGACGGAAAAACAAAGCTTAATAAGAAAAGTGGCCCAAAATTGATGAAAACGTTCGATTTTGGGCTCCATAAAGGGTACAGCAAGCAAGCTGCTGCCCCGTCGTAGAGCACTCGGAGAGCTTTCCAACGGTATGCTGTGCGCCGCGTAACTCCTTACGGATCATAAGTTATGGGCACCGGAGCGACAAAGACCTAGTCACAAGCCCTATGCCCTCGGTTTGCGGGACCAGCCTCCACGTTAAGCGAAGTTGTCTTGCCCAAGGTGCTGTGGGATTCGATAATAGAAATGTGGTGGATAAAGTATCTTGGCAACCCTAACCGGAGGAAAAAAAATTGAAAAGGGGGGTGCAACACGAGGACTTCCCAGGGAGTCACCCATCCTAGTACTATTCTCGCCCAAGCACGCTTAACTTCGAAGTGCTGATGGGATCCGATGCATTAGTACTGTTATGATCGCACCCGTCATGTTGGGGGTAGAATTCCTTTTTGTGTTGACGGTTCACAGTCCCAGCCTAGAGAGATGGCCCATTCTGAAGGCCCAATGGGCTTAACAACAACCCATCCGCTTCAACAACGCAGCATCCTCGCAAGACTTGATATCGATGCATTGTAGGGCCCTCTAATGTCATGCGAGTAAGGTTGTCTTCCTTTTAACAGTTCACGACGTACGATCCGGGACGGAAAAACAGAGCTTAATAAGAAAAGTGGCCCGAAACTAATGAAAACCTTCGATTTTGGGCTCCAAAAAGGGCACAGTGAGCAAGCTAGCTGCCCCCGTCGTAGAGCTCTCAGAGAGCATTCCAACGGTATTATGTGCGCCGCGTAACTCCTTACAGATCAAAAGTTATGGGCACCGGAGCGACAAAGACTTGGTCACAAGCCCTACGCCCTCGGTTTGCAGGCCCAGCCTTCACGTGAAGCGAAGTTGTATTGCCCAAGGTGCCGTGGGATTCGATAATAGAAATGTGGTGGATAAAGTATCTTGGCAACCCTAACCGGAGGAAAAAAATTGAAAAGGGGGGTGCAACACGAAGACTTCCCAGGGGGTCACCCGTCCTAGTACTACTCTCGCCCAAGCACGCTTAACTTCGGTGTTCTGATGGGATCCAGTGCTTTAGTGCTGGTATGATCGCACCCTTCATGTTGGGGGTAGAATTCCTTTTTGTGTTAACGGTTCACAGTGCCAGCATAGAGAGATGGCCCATTCAGAAAGCCCAATGGGCTTAACAACAACCCATCCGCTTCAACAACGCAGCATCCTCGCAAGACGTGATTTCGACGCATTGTAGGGCCCTCTAATATCCCGCGAGTAAGGTTGTCGTCTTTTGAAAAGTTCACGACGTACGATCCGGGACGGAAAAACAGAGCTTAATAACAAAAGTTGCCTGAAACTAATGAAAACGTTCAATTTTGGGCTCCAAAAAGGGCACAGCAAGCAAGCTAGCTACCCCAGTCTTAGAGCTCTCAGAGAGCTTTTCAACGGTATGTTGTGCGCTGCGTAACTCCTTACGGATCAAAAGTTATGGGCACCGGAGCGATAGAGACCTTGTCACAAGCCCTGCGCCCTCGGTTTGTGGGCCCAGCCTCTACGTGAAGCGAAGCTGTCTTGCCCAAGGTCCCATGGGATTCGATAATAGAAATATGGTGGATAAAGTATCTTGGCAACCCTAACCGGAGTAAAAAAAATTGAGAAGGGGGGTGCAACACGAGGACTTCCCAGGGGGTCACCCATCTTAGTACTACTCTCGCCCAAGCACCCTTAACTTCTGAGTTCTGATGGGATCCGGTGCATTAGTGCTAGTATGATCGCACCCATCATGGTGGGGGTAGAATTCCTTTTTGTGTTAACGGTTCACAGTTCCAGCATAGAGAGATGGCCCATTCAGAAGGCCCAATGGGCTTAACAACAACCCATCCGCTTCAACAACGCAGCATCCTCGCAAGACGTGATATCGACGCATTGTAGGGCCCTCTAATGTCCCGCGAGTAAGGTTTTCGTCCTTTTAACAGCTCACGACGTACGATCCGGGACTGAAAAACAGAGCTTAATAAGAAAAGTGGCACAAAATTGATAAAAACGTCTGATTTTGGGCTCCAAAAAAGGCATAGCGAGCAATCAAGTTGCCCCCGTCTTAGAACTCTCAAAGAGCTTTACAACGGTATGCTGTGCGCCGCGTAACTCCTTACGGATCAAAAGTTATGGGCACCAGAACGACGGAGACCTGGTCACAAGCCCTACGCCCTCGGTTTGCAGGCCCAGCCTCCACGTGAAGCGAAGCTGTCTTGCCCAAGGTCCCATGGGATTCGATAATAGAAATATGGTGGATAAAGTATCTTGGCAACCCTAACCGGAGGAAAAAAAATTGAGAAAGGGGGTGCAACACGTGGACTTCCCAGGGGGTCAGCCATCGTAGTACTACTCTCGCCCAAGCACGCTTAACTTCGGAGTTCTGATGGGATCCGGTGCATTAGTGCTGGTATAATCGCACCCGTCATGTTGGGGGTGGAATTCCTTTTTGTGTTAACGGTTCACAGTCCCAGCCTAGAGAGATGGCTCATTCAGAAGGCCCAATGGGCATAACAACAACCCATCCGTTTCAACAACGCAACATCCTCGCAAGACGTGATATCGACGCATTGTAGGGCCCTCTAATGTCCCGCGAGTAAGGTTGTCATCCTTTTAATAGTTCACGACGTACGATCCAGGACGAAAAAACAGTTCTTAATAAGAAAAGTGGCCCGAAACTAATGAAAACTTTCGATTTTGGGCTCCGAAAAGGGCACAGCGAGCAAGCTAGCTGCCCTCGTTGTAGAGCTCTCAGAGAGCTTTCCAACGGTATGGTGTGCGCCGCGTAACTCTTTACGGATCAAAAGTTACGGGCACCGGAGCGATAAAGACTTGGTCACAAGCCCTACGGCCCCGGTTTGCGGGCCCAGCGTCCACGTGAAGCGAAGTTGTCTTGCCCAAGGTGCCGTGGGATTCAATAATAGAAATGTGGTGGATAAAGTATCTTGGCAACCCTAACCGGAGGAAAAAAATTGAAAAGGGGGGTGCAACACGAGGACTTCCCAGGGGGTCAACCATCCTAATACTACTCTCGCCCAAGCATGCGTAACTTCGGAGTTCTGATGGGATCCAGTGCTTTAGTGCTGGTATGATCGCACCCGTCATGTTGGGGGTAGAATTACTTTTTGTGTTAACGGTTCCCAGTCCCAGCCTAGAGAGATGGCCCATTCAGAAGGCCCAATGGGCTTAACAACAACCCATTCGCTTCAACAACGCAGCATCCTCGCAAGACGTGATATCGACGCATTGTATGGCCCTCTAATGTCCAGCGAGTAAGGTTGTCGTCCTTTTAATAGTTCACGACGTACGATCCGGGATGGAAAAACAGAGCTTAATAAGAAAAGTGGCCCGAAACTAATGAAAACTTTCTATTTTGGGCTCCAAAAAGGGCATAGCGAGCAAGCTAGCTACCCCCGTTGTAGAGCTCTCAGAGAGCTTTCCAACGGTATGCTGTACGCAGCGTAACTCTTTACGGATAAAAAGTTATGGCCACCGGAGCGACAGAGACTTGGTCACAAGCCCTAGGCCCTCGGTTTGCGGGCCCAGCCACCACGTGAAGCGAAGTTTTCTTGCCCAAGGTGCCGTGGGATTCGATAATAGAAATGTGGTGGATAAAGTATCTTGGCAACCCTAACCGGAGGAAAAAAAATTGAAAAGGGGGTTGCAACACGAGGACTTCCCAGGGGGGTCACCCATCCTAGTACTACTCTCGCCCAAGCACGCTTAACTTCTGAGTTCTGATGGGATCTGGTGCGTTAGTGCTAGTATGATTGCACCCGTCATGGCGGGGGTAGAATTCCTTTTTGTGTTAACGGTTCACAGTCCCAGCCTAGAGAGATGGCCCATTCAGAAGGCCCAATGGGCTTAACAACAACCCATCCACTTCAACAACGCAGCATCCTCGCAAGATTTGATATCGACGAATTATAGGGCCCTCTAATGTCCTGTGAGTAAGATTTTCGTCCTTTTAACAGCTCACGACGTACGATCCAGGACGGAAAAACAGAGCTTAATAAGAAAAGTGGCCCGAAACTGATGAAAACGTTCGGATTTGGGCTCCAAAAAGGGCACAGCGACCAAGCTTGCTACCCCAATGGGCTTAACAACAACCCATCCGCTTCAACAACGCAGCATCCTCGCAAGACGTGATATCGACGCGTTGTAGGGCCCTCTAATGTCCCGCGAGTGAGGTTGTTGTCCTTTTAACAGCTAACGATGTACGATCCGGGAAGGAAAAACAGAGCAAAACTAGATAAGTAGCCCGAAACTGATGAAAATGTTCAATTTTGGGCTCCAAAAATGGGCACAGCGAGCAAGCTCACTACCCCCATCGTAGAGCTCTCAGAGTGGTTTCCAACGGTATGCTGTGCGCCGCGTAACTACTTGCGAATCAAAATTTATGGGCACCGGAGCGACGGAGACCTGGTCACAAGCCCTACGCCCTAGGTTTGCGGGCCCAGCCTCCACGTGAAGCGAAGTTGTCCTGCCCAAGGTGCCGTGGGATTCGATAATAGAAATGTGGTGGATAAAGTATATTGGCAACCCTAACCGGAGGAAAAAAAATTGAAAAGAGGGGTGCAACACATGGACTTCGCAGGGGGTCACCCATCCTAGTACTACTCTCGTCCAAGCACGCTTAACTTCGGAGTTCTGATGGGATCCGGTGCATTAGTTCTAGTATGATCGCACCCGTCAAGTTGGGGGCAGAATTCCTTTTTGTGTTAACGATTCACAGTCCCAGCCTAGAGAGATGGCTCATTCAGAAGGCCCAATGGGCTTAATAAAAACCCATCCGCTTCAACAACGCAGCATCCTAGCAAGACGTGATATCGACGAATTGTAGGGCCCTCTAATGTCCCGTGAGTAAGATTGTCGTCCTTTTAACAGTTCACGACGTACGATCCGGGACGAAAATACAGAGCTTAATAAGAAAAGTGGCCCGAAACTAATGAAAACTTTCGATTTTGGGCTCCAAAAAGGGCACAACGAGCAAGCTAGCTGCCCCCGTCGTAGAGCTATCAGAGTGCTTTCCAACGGTATGTTGTGCGCCGCGTAACTCCTTACCGATCAAAAGTTATGGGCACCGGAGCGACAGAGACTTGGTCACAAGCCCTACGCCCTCGGTTTGCGGGCCCAGCCTCCACGTGAAGCGAAGTTGTCTTACCCAAGGTGCCATAGGATTCGATAATAGAAATGTGGTGGATAAAGTATCTTGGCAACCCTAACCGGAGGGAAAAAAATTGAAAAGGGGGGTGCAACACGAGGAATTCCCACGGGGTCACCCATCCTAGTACTACTCTCGCCCAAGCACGCTTAACTTCGGAGTTCTGATGGGATCCGGTGCATTAGTGCTGGTATGATCGCACCCGTCATGTTGGGGGTAGAATTCCTTTTTGTGTTAACGGTTCATAGTCCCAGCCTAGAGAGATGGCCCATTCGGAAGGCCCAATGGGCTTAACAACAACCCATCCGCTTCAACAACGCAGCATCCTCACAAGACGTGATATCGACACATTGTATGGCCCTCTAATGCCCCGCGAGTATGGTTGTCATCCTTTTAACAGTTCGCGACGTAAGATCCCGTACCGAAAAACAAAGCTTAATAAGAAAAGTGGCCTGAAACTGATAAAAACGTTCCATTTTGGGCTCCAAAAAGGCCACAGCAAGCAAGCTTGCTACCCTTGTTGTAGAGCTCTTGGAGAGCTTTCCAACGTTATGCTGTGAACCGTGTAACTCCTTACGGATCAAAAGTTATGGGCACCGTAGCGACGGAGACCTGGTCACAAGCCCTACGCCCTCAGTTTGGGGGCCCAGCCTCCACGTGAAGCGAAGTTGTCTGGCCCAAGGTGCCGTGGGATTCGATAATAGAAATGTGGTGGATAAAGTATCTTGGCAACCCTAACCGGTGGAAAAAAAATTGAGAAGGGGGGTGCAACACGTGGACTTCCCAGGGGGTCAACCATCCTAGTAATACTCTCGCCCAAGCACGCTTAACTTCGTAGTTCTGATGGGATCCGGTGCATTAGTGCTGGTATGTTCGCACCCGTCATGTTGGGGGTAGAATTCCTTTTTGTGTTAACGGTTCACAGTCCCTGCCTAGAGAGATGGCCCATTTAGAAGGCCCAATGGGCTTAACAACAACCCATCCGCTTCAACAACGCAGCATCCTCGCAAGACGTGATATCGACGCATTGTAGGGCCCTATAATGTCCCGCGAGTAAGGTTGTCGTCCTTTTAACTGTTCACGACGTACGATCCGGGACGGAAAAACAGAGCTTAATAAGAAAAGTGGCCCAGAACTGATGAAAATGTTGGATTTTGGGCCCCAAAAAGGGCACAGCGAGCAAGTTTACTGCCCCAATGGGCTTAACAACAACCCATCCGCTTCAACAACGTAGCATCCTCGCAAGACGTGATATCGACGCGTTATGGGGCCCTCTAACAGCTCACGATGTATGATCCGGGAAGGAAAAACATAGCGAAACCAGAAAAGTGGCCCGAAACTGATGAAAACATTCGATTTTGGGCTCCAAAAAAGGGCATAGTAAGCTAGCTGGCTGCCCCCATCGTAGAGCTCTCGGAGGGCTTTCCAACGGTATGTTGTGCGCCGCGTAACTCCTTAAGGATCAAAAGTTATGGGCATCGGAGCGACGGAGACCTGGTCACAAGCCCTACATCCTCGGTTTGCGGGCCCAACCTCCACGTGAAGCGAAGTTGTCTTGCCCAAGGTGCTGTGGGATTCGATAATAGAAATGTGGTGGATAAAGTATCTTGGCAACGCTAACCAGAGGAAAAAAAATGAAAAGGGGGGTGCAACACGAGGACTTCCCAGGGGGTCACCCATCCTAGTACTATTCTCGCCCAAGCACGCTTAACTTCGGAGTTCTGATGGGATCCGGTGCATTAGTGCTGGTATGATTGCTCCTGTCATGGTGGGGGTGGAATTCCTTTTTCTGTTCACGGTTCACAGTCCCAGCCTAAAGAGATGGCCCATTCAGAAGGCCCAATGGGCTTAACAACAACCCATCCGCTTCAACAACGCAGCATCCTCGCAAGACGTGATATCGACGTGTTGTAGGGCCCTCTAATGTCCCGCGAGTAAGGTTGTCGTCCTTTTAACAACTCGTGACCTACGATCCGGGACAGAAAAACAGAGCTTAATAAGATAAGTGGCCCAAAATTGATGAAAACGTTCGATATTGGGCTCCAAAAAGGCCACAGCGAGGAAGCTTGCTCCGCCCGTCGTAGAGCTCTCGAAGAGCTTTCCAACGGTATGTTGTGCGCCGCATAACTCCTTACGGATCAAAAGTTATGGGCACCGGAGCGACAGAGACTTGGTCACAAGCCCTACGCCCTCGGTTTGCGGGCCTAGCCTCCACGTGAAGCGAAGTTGTCTTGCCCAAGGTACCGTGGGATTCAATAATAGAAATGTGGTGGATAAAGTATCTTGATAAACCTAACCGGAGGAAAAAAATTTGAAAAGGGGGGTGCAACACGAGGACTTCCCAGGGTGTCACCCATCCTAGTACTACTCTCGCCCAAGCACGCTTAACTTCTGAGTTCTGATGGGATCCGGTGCATTAGTGCTAGTATGATCGAACCAGTCATGGTGGGGGTAGAATTCCTTTTTGTGTAAACGGTTCACAGTCCCAGCCTAGAGAGATGGCCCATTCAGAAGGCCCAATGGGCTTAACAACAACCCATCCGCTTCAACAACGCAGCATCCTCGCAAGACGTGATATCGACGAATTGTAGGGCCCTCTAATGTCCCGCGAGTAAGATTGTCGTCCTTTTAACAGCTCACGACGTACGATCTTGGATGGAAAAACAGAGCTTAATAAGAAATGAGGCCCAAAACTGATTAAAACGTTCGGATATGGGCTCCAAAAAGGGCACAGCGAGCAAGCTTGCTGCCCTAATGGGCTTAACAACAACCCATCCGCTTCAACAACGCAGCATCCTCGCAAGACGTGATATCGACGTGTTGTAGGGCCCTCTAATATCCTGCAAGTAAGGTTGTCATCCTTTTAACAACTCACGATGTACGATCCGGGAAGGAAAAATAGAGCAAAATCAGTAAAGTGGCCCGAAACTGATGAAAACATTCGATTTTGGGCTCCAAAAAAGGGAATAGGGAGCAAGATAGCTGCCCCCATCATAGAGCTCTCGGAGAGTTTTCCAACATTATGCTGTGTGCTGAGTAACTCATTACGGATCAAAAGTTATGGGCACCGGAGCGACGGAGACCTGGTCACAAGCCCTACGCCCTCGGTTTGCGGGCCCAGCCTCCACGTGAAGCGAAGTTATCTTGCCCAAGGTGTCGTGGGATTCGATAAAAGAAATGTGGTGGATAAAGTATCTTGGCAACCCTAACCAGAGGAAAAAAAATTGAAAAGGGGGATGCAACACGAGGACTTCCAGGGGGGTCACCCATCCTAGTACTACTCTCGCCCAAGCACGCTTAACTTCTGAGTTCTGATGGGATCCGGTGCATTAGTGCTGGTATGATTGCACCCGTCATGGTGGGGGTAGAATTCCTTTTTGTGTTAAGGGTTCACAGTCCCAGCCTAGAGAGATGGCCCATTCAGAAGGCCCAATGGGCTTAACAACAACCCATCCGCTTCAAGAACGCAGCATCCTCGCAAGACGTGATATCGACGCGTTGTAGGGCCCTCTAATGTCCCGCGAGTAAGGTTGTCGTCCTTTTAACAGCTCATGACCTACGATACGGGATGAAAAAACAGAGCTTAATATGAAATTGGCCAAAAACTTATGAAAACGTTCGATTTTGGGCTTCAAAAAGGCCACAGCGACGAAGCTTACTCCGCCCGTCGTAGAGCTCTCGGAGAGCTTTCCAACAGTATGTTGTGCTCCGCGTAACTCCTTACGGATCAAAAGTTATGGGCACCGGAGCGACAGAGACTTGGTCACAAGCCCTACGCCCACGGTTTGCGGGCCTAGCCTCCACGTGAAGCGAAGTTGTCTTGCCCAAGGTGCTGTGGGATTCGATAATAGAAATGTGGTGGATAAAGTATCTTGGCAAACCTAACCGGAGGAAAAAAAATTGAAAAAGGGGGTGCAACACGAGGACTTCCCAGGGGGTCACCCATCCTAGTACTACTCTCGCCCAAGCACGCTTAACTTCTGAGTTCTGATGGGATCCGGTGCATTAGTGCTAGTATGATCGCACCCGTCATGGTGGGGGTAGAATTCCTTTTTATGTTAACGGTTCACAGTCCCAGCCTAGAGAGATGGCCCATTCAGATGGCCCAATGGGCTTAACAACAACCCATCCGCTTCAACAACGCAGTATCCTCGCAAGACGTGATATCGACGAATTGTAGGGCCCTCTAATGTCCCATGAGTAAGATTGTCGTCCTTTTAACAGCTCACAACGTACGATCCGGGACCGAAAAACAGAGCTTAATAAGAAAAGTGGCCCGAAACTGATTAAAACGTTTGGATTTGGCCTCCAAAAAGGGCACAACGAGCAAGCTTGCTGCCCCAATGGGCTTAAAAACAACCCATCTGCTTCAACAACGCAGCATGCTCGCAAGACGTGATATTGACGCATTGTAGGGCCCTCTAATGTCCCACGATGTACTATCCGGGAAGGAAAAACAGAGCAAAACTAGTAAAGTAACCCGAAACTGATGAAAACGTTCAATTTTGGGCTCCAAAAAAGGGCAAAGCACGCAAGCTAGCTTCTCCCATCATAGAGCTCTCGGAGAGCTTTCCAACGGTATGCTGTGCGTCGCGTAACTCCTTACGGATCAAAAGTTAAGGGGACCGGAGCGACGAAGACCTTGTCACAAGTCCTACGCCGTTGGTTTGCGGGCCCAGCCTCCACGTGAAGCGAAGTTGTCTTGCCCAAGGTGCCGTGGAATTCGATAATAGAAATGTGGTGGATAAAGTATCTTGGCAACCCTAACCAGAGGAAAAAAAATTAAAAAGGGGTGTACAACACAAGGACTTCCTAGGGGGTCACCCATCCTAGTACTACTCTAACCCAAGCACGCTTAACTTCGGAGTTCTGATGGGATCCGGTGCATTAGTGCTGGTATGATCGCACCCGTCATGTTGGGGGTAGAATTCCTTTTTGTGTTAACGGTTCACAGTCCCAGCCTAGAGAGATGGCCCATTCAGAAGGCCCAATAGGCTTAACAACAACCCATCCGCTTCAACAACGCAGCATCATCGCAAGACGTGATATCAACGCGTTGTAGTGCCCTATAATGTCCCGCGAGTAAGGTTGTCGTCCTTTTAACATCTCACGACCTACGATCCGGGACGGAAAAACAGGGCTTAATAAGAAAAGTGGCCCGAAACTGATGAAAATGTTCGATTTTGGGCTCCAAAAAGGCCACAACGAGGAAGCTTGCTCCGCCTGTCGTAGAGCTCTCGGAGAGCTTTCCAACGGTATGTTGTTCGCCGCATAACTCCTTACGGATCAAAAGTTATGGGCACCGGAGTGACGGAGACCTGGTCAAAAGCCCTACGCCCTCGGTTTGCGGGCCCAACCTCCACGTTAAGCGAAGTTGTCTTGCCCAAGGTGCCGTGGGATTCGATAATATAAATGTGGTGGATAAAGTATCTTGGCAACCCTAACCGGAAGAAAAAATATTGAAAAGGTGGTTAAAACACGAGGACTTCCCAGGGGGTCACCCATCCTAGTACTACTCTCACCCAAGCACGCTTAACTTCGGAGTTCTGATGGGATCCGGTGCATTAGTGCTGGTATGATCGCACCCGTCATGTTGGGGGTTGAATTCCATTTTTTGTCAACGGTTCACAGTCCCAGCCTAGAGAGATGGCCCATTCAGAAGGCCCAATGGGCTTAACAACAACCCATCCGCTTCAAAAACGCAGCATCCTCGCAAGACGTGATTTTGACATATTTTAGGGCCCTCTAATGTCCCGCGAGTAAGATTGTCGTCCTTTTAACAGCTCAAGACGTACGATCCGGGATGGAAAAACAGAGCTTAATAAGAAAAGTGGCACGAAACTGATTAAAACGTTCGGATTTAGGCTCCAAAAAGGGCACAGCGAGCAAGCTCGCTGCCCCAATGGGCTTAACAACAACCCATCCGCTTCAACAACGTAGCATCCTCACAAGACGTCATATCGATGCGTTGTAGGGCCCTCTAATGTCCCGCGAGTAAGGCTGTCGTCCTTTTAACAGCTCACGATGTACGATCCGGAAACGAAAAACAAAGCAAAACTAGTAAAGTAGCCCGAAATTGATGAAAACGTTCGATTTTGGGCTCCGAAAAAGAGCATAGCGAGCAAGCTAACTGACCCATCGTAGAGCTCTCAGAGAGCTTTCCAACGGTATGCTGTGCGCCGCGTAACTCCTTACGGATCAAAAGTTATGGGCACCGGAGCGACGGAGACCTGGTCACAAGCCCTACGCCCTCGGATTGTGGGCCCAATCTCCACGTGAAGCGAAGTTGTCTTGCCCAAGGTGCCGTGAGATTCGATAATAGAAATGTGGTGGATAAAGTGTCTTGGCAACCCTAATCGGAGAAAAAAAATTGAAAAGGGGGGTGCAACACGAGGACTTCCCAGGTGTTCACCCATCCTAGTACTACTCTCACCCAAGCACGCATAACTTCGGAGTTCTGATGGGATCCGGTTCATTAGTGCTGGTATGATCGCACCCGTCATGGTGGGGGTAGAATTCCTTTTTGTGTTAACGGTTCACAGTCCCAGCCTAGAGAGATGGCCCATTCAGAAGCCCCAATGGGCTTAACAACAACCCATCCGCTTCAACAACGCAGCATCCTCGCAAGACGTGATATCGACGCGTTGTAGGGCCATATAATTTCCTGTGTGTATGGTTGTCATCCTTTTAACAGATCACGACCTACGATTTGGGACGGAAAAACAAGGCTTAATAAGAAAATTGGCCCGAAACTGATGAAAATGTTCGATTTGGGCTCTAAAAAGGCCACAGTGAGGAAGCTTGCTCCGCCAATCGTAGAGCTCTCGGAGAGCTTTCCAACGGTATGTTGTGCGGCGCATAACTCCTTACGGATCAAAAGTTATGGGCACCGGAGCGACGGAGACCTGGTTAAAAGCCCTACGCCATCGATTTGCTGGCCCAGCCTCCTCGTGAAGCGAAGTTGTCTTGCCCAAGGTGCCGCGGGATTCGATAACATAAATGTGGTGGATAACGTATCTTGGCAACCCTAACCGGAGGAAAAAAAATTGAAAAGTGGGGTGCAACACGAGGACTTCCCAGGGGGTCACCCATCCTAGTACTACTCTCGCCCAAGCACGCTTAACTTCGAAGTTCTGATAGGATCCGGTGCATTAGTGCAGGTATGATCGCACTCGTCATGTTGGGGGTAGAATTCCTTTTTGTGTTTACAGTTCACGGTCCCAGCCTAGAGAGATGGCCCATTCAGAAGGCCCATGGGCTTAACCACAACCCATCCGCATCAACAACGCAGCAACCTCGCAAGATGTGATATCGACGAATTTTAGGGCCCTCTAATGTCCCGCGAGTAAGATTGTCGTCCTTTTAATAGCTCAAGACATACGATCCGGGTCAGAAAAACAGAGCTTAATAAGAAAAGTGGCCCGAAACTGATTAAAACCTTCGGATTTGGGCTCCAAAAAGGGCACAGCGAGCAAGCTTGCTGCCCCAATGGGATTAACAACAACCCATCCGCTTCAACAACGCAGCATCCTCGCAAGACGTGATATCGACGCGTTGTAGGGCCCTCTAATGTCCCGTGAGTAAGGTTGTCGTCCTTTTAACTGCTCACGATGTACGATCCGGGTAGGAAAAACAGAGCAAAACCAGTAAAGTAGCCCGAAACTGTTGAAAACATTCGATTTTGGGCTCCAAAAAATGGCACAGCGAGCAAGTTAGCTGGCGCCATCGTAGAGCTCTCGGAGAGCTTTCCAACGGTATGCTATGCGCCGCGTAACTCCTTACGGATCAAAAGTTATGGGCACCGGAGCGACGGAAACCTAGTCACAAGCCCTACGCCCTCGGTTTACGGGCCCAGCCTGCACGTGAAGCGAAGTTGTCTTGCCCAAGGAGCCGTGGGATTCGATAATAGAAATGTGGTGGATAAAGTATCTTGGCAACCCTAACCGGAGGAAAAAAAATTGAAAAGGGGGGTGCAACACGAGGACTTCCTAGGGGGTCAACCGTCCTAGTACTACTCTCGCCCAAGCACGCTTAACTACGAAGTTTTGATGGGATCCGGTGCATTAGTGCTGGTATGATCGCACCCGTCATGGTGGGGGTTGAATTCTTTTTTATGTTAACGGTTCACAGTCCCAACCTAGAGAGATGGCCCATTCAGAAGGCCCAATGGGCTTAACAACAACCCATCCGCTTCAACAACGAAGCATCCTCGCAAGACGTGATATCGACGCGTTGTAAGGCCCTCTAATGTCCCGCGAGTAAGGTTGTCGTCCTTTTAACAGCTCACGACCTACGATCCGGGACGAAAAAACAGAGCTTAATAAGAAAAATGGCCCGAAAATGATCAAAACGTTCGATTTTGGTCTCCAAAAAGGCCACAGCGAGGAAGCTTGCTCCGCCCGTCGTAGAGCTCTCGGATAGCTTTCCAACGGTATGTTGTACGCCGCGTAACTCCTTACGGATCAAAAGTTATGGGCACCGGAGCGACAGAGACTTGGTCACAAGCCCTACGCCCTCGGTTTGCGGGCCTAGCCTCCACGTGAAACGAAGTTGTCTTGCCCATGGTGCCGTGGGATTCGATAATAGAAATGTGGTGGATAAAGTATGTTGGCAAACCTAACCGGAGGAAAAAAAAATTGAAAAGGGGGGTTCAACATAAGGACTTCCCAGGTGGTCACCAATCCTAGTACTACTCTCGCCCAAGCACGCTTAACTTCTGAGTTCTGATGGGATCCGGTGCATTAGTGCTAGTATGATCTCACCCGTCATGGTGGGGGTAGAATTCGTTTTTGTGTTAACGGTTCACAGTCCCAGCCTAGAGAGATGGCCCATTCAGAAGGCCCAATGGGCTTAACAACAACCCATCCGCTTCAACAACGCAGCTTCCTCGCAAGACGTGATATCGACGAATTGTAGGGTCCACTAATGTCCCGCGAGTAAGATTGTCGTCCTTTTAATAGTTCACGACGTATGATCTGGGACGGAAAAATAGAGCTTAATAAGAAAAGTGGCCCGAAACTGATTAAAACGTTCGGATTTGGGTTCCAAAAAGGGCACAGCGAGCAAGCTTGCTGCCCCAATGGGCTTAACAACAACCCATCCGCTTCAACAAAACAGCATCCTGTCAAGACGTGATATCGACGCGTTGTAGGGCCCTCTAATCTCCCGCGAGTAAGGTTGTCGTCCTTTTAACAGCTCACGATGTACGATTCGGGAAGGAAAAACATAGCAAAATCTATAAAGTAGCCCGCAACGAATGAAAACATTCGATTTTGGGCTCCAAAAAAAGGCACAGCGAGCAAGCTAGCAGGCCCCATCGTAGAGCTCTCGGAGAGCTTTCCAATGGTATGCTGTGCACCGCGTAACTCCTTACGGATTAAAAGTTATGGGCACCGGAAAGACGGAGACCTGGTCAAAAGCCCTACACCCTCGGTTTGCGGGCCCAGCCTCCACGTGAAGTGAAGTTGTCTTGCCCAAGGTGCCGTGGGATTCGATAATAGAAATGTGGTGGATAAAGTATCTTGGGAACCCTAACCGGAGGAAAAAAAATTGAAAAGGGGGGTGCAACACGAGGACTTCCCAGGGGGTTAACCATCCTAGTACTACTCTCGCCCAAGCACGCTTAACTTTGGAGTTCTGATGGGATCCGGTGCAATAGTACTGGTATGATCGCACCCGTCATGGTGGGGGTAGAATTCCTTTTTGTTTTAACGGTTCACAGTCGCAGCCTAGAGAGATGGCCCATTCAGAAGGCCCAATGGGCTTAACAACAACCCATCCGCTTCAAAAACGCAGCATCCTCGCAAGACGTGATTTTGACGAATTGTAGGAACCTCTAATGTCCCACGAGTAAGATTGTCGTCCTTTTAACAGCTCAAGATGTACGATTCGGGACGGAAAAACAGAGCTTAACAAGAAAAGTGGCCCGAAAATGATCAAAACGTTCGATTTGGGTCTCCAAAAAGGCCACAGCGATGAAGCTTGCTCCGCCCGTCGTAGATCTCTCTGATAGCTTTCCAACGGTATGTTGTACGCCGCGTAACTCCTTACGGATCAAAAGTTATGGGCACCAGAGCGACAGAGACTTGGTCACAAGCCCTACGCCCTCGGTTTGCGGGCCTAGCCTCCACGTGAAACGAAGTTGTCTTGCCCATGGTGCCGTGGGATTCGATAATAGAAATGTGGTGTATAAAGTATCTTGGCAAACCTAACCGGAGGAAAAAAAATTTAAAAGGGGGGTTCAACAGGAGGACTTCCCAGGGGGTCACCAATCCTAGTACTACTCTCGCCCAAGCATGCTTAACTTCTGAGTTCTGATGGGATCCGGTGCATTAGTGCTAGTATGATCTCACCCGTCATGGTGGGGGTAGAATTCGTTTTTGTGTTAACGGTTCACAGTCCCAGCCTAGAGAGATGGCCCATTCAGAAGGCCCAATGGGCTTAACAACAACCCATCCGCTTGAACAACGCAGCTTCCTCGCAAGACGTGATATCGACAAAATGTAGGGCCCACTAATGTCCCGCGAGTAAGATTGTCGTCCTTTTAATAGTTCACGACGTACGATCTGGGACGGAAAAATAGAGCTTAATAAGAAAAGTGGCCCGAAACTGATTAAAACGTTCGGATTTGGGTTCCGAAAAGGGCACAGCGAGCAAGCTTGCTGCCCCAATGGGCTTAACAACAACCCATCCGCTTCAACAAAACAGCATCCTGGCAAGACGTGATATCGACGCATTGTAGGGCCCTCTAATCTCCCGCGAGTAAGGTTGTCGTCCTTTTAACAGCTCACGATGTACGATTCGGGAAGGAAAAACATAGCAAAATCTGTAAAGTAGCCCGAAACGGATGAAAAAATTCAATTTTGGGCTCCAAAAGAAGGGCACAGCGAGCAAGCTAGCTGGCCCCATCGTAGAGCTCTCGTAGAGCTTTCCAACGGTATGCTGTGCACCGCGTAACTCCTTACGGATCAAAAGTTATGGGCACCGGAGCGACGGAGACCTGGTCAAAAGCCCTACACCCTCGGTTTGCGGGCCCAGCCTCCACGTGAAGTGAAGTTGTCTTGCCCAAGGTGCCGTGGGATTCGATAATAGAAATGTGGTGGATAAAGTATCTTGGGAACCCTAACCGGAGGAAAAAAAAATTGAAAAGGGGGGTGCAACACGAGGACTTCCCAGGGGGTCAACCATCCTAGTACTACTCTCGCCCAAGCACGCTTAACTTCGGAGTTCTGATGGGATCCGGTGCAATAGTGCTGGTATGATCGTACCCGTCATGGTGGGGGTAGAATTCCTTTTTGTTTTAACGGTTCACAGTCCCAGCCTAGAGAGATGGCCCATTCAGAAGGCCCAATGGGCTTAACAACAACCCATCCGCTTCAAAAACGCAGCATCCTCGTAAGACGTGATTTTGACGAATTGTAGCAACCTCTAATGTCCCGCGAGTAAGATTGCCGTCCTTTTAACAGCTCAAGACGTACGATCCGGGACGGAAAAACAGAGCTTAACAAGAAAAGTGGCCGGAAACTGATTAAAACGTTCGGATTTAGGCTCCAAAAAGGGCACAGCGAGCAAGCTTGCTGCCCCAATGGGCTTAACAACAACCCATCCACTTCAACAACGTAGCATCCTCACAAGACGTGATATCGACGCGTTGTAGGTCCCTCTAATGTCACGCAAGTATGGTTGTCATCCTTTTAACAGCTCACAATGTACGATAAGGGGAAGGAAAAATAGAGCAAAATCAGTAAAGTAGCCCGAAACTAATGAAAACAATCAATTTTGGGCTCCAAAAAAGGGCACAGCGAGCAAGCTAGTTGCCCCCATCGTAGAGCTCTCGGAGAGCTTTCCAACGGTATGCTGTGCACCGCGTAACTCCTTACGGATCAAAAGTTATGGGCACCGGAGCGGCGGAGACCTGGTCACAAGCCCTACGCCCTCGGTTTGCGGGCCAAGCCTCCACGTGAAGTGAAGTTGTCTTGCCCAAGGTGCCGCGGGATTCGATAATAGAAATATGGTGGATAAAGTATCTTGGCAACCCTAACCGGAGGAAAAAAAATTTAAAAGGAGGGTGCAACACGAGGACTTCCCAGGGGGTCAACCATCCTAGTACTACTCTCGCCCAAGCACGCTTAACTTCGGAGTTCTGATGGGATCCGGTGCAATAGTACTGGTATGATTGCACCCGTCATGGTGGGGGTAGAATTCCTTTTTGTGTTAACGGTTCACAGTCCCAGCCTAGAGAGATGGCCCATTCAGAAGGCCCAATGGGCTTAACAACAACCCATCCGCTTCAAAAACGCAGTATCCTCGCAAGACGTGATTTTTACGAATTGTAGGGCCCTCTAATGTCCCGCGAGTAAGATTGTCTTCCTTTTAACAGCTCAAGACGTACGATCCGGGACGGAAAAACATAGCTTAATAAGAAAAGTGGCCCGAAACTGATTAAAACGTTCGGATTTAGGCTCCAAAAAGGGCACAGCGAGCAAGTTTGCTGCCCCAATGGGCTTAACAACAACCCATCCGCTTCAACAACGCAGCATCCTCACAAGACGTCATATCGATGCGTTGCAGGGCCCTCTAATGTCCCGCGAGTAAGGTTGTCGTCCTTTTAACAGCTCACGATGTACGATCTGGAAACGAAAAACAAAGCAAAACTAGTAAAGTAGCCCGAAATTGATGAAAACGTTCGATTTTGGGCTCCAAAAAAGAGCAAAGCGAGCAAGCTAGCTGACCCATCGTAGAGCTCTCGGAGAGCTTTCCAACGGTATGCTGTAAGCCGCGTAACTCCTTACGGATCAAAAATTATGGGCACCGGAGCGACGGAGACCTGGTCACAAGCCCTACGCCCTCGGATTGTGGGCCCAATCTCCACGTGAAGCGAAGTTGTCTTGCCTAAGGTGCCGTGAGATTCGATAATAGAAATGTGGTGGATAAAGTATCTTGGCAACCCTAATAGGAGGAAAAAAAATTGAAAAGGGGGGTGCAACACGAGGACTTCCTAGGTGTTCACCCATCCTAGTACTACTCTCGCCCAAGCATGCATAACTTCGGAGTTCTGATGGGATCCGGTTCATTAGTACTGGTATGATCGCACCCGTCATGGTGGGGGTAGAATTCCTTTTTGTGTTAACGGTTCACAGTCCCAGCCTAGAGAGATGGCCCATTCAGAAGCCCCAATGGGCTTAACAACAACCCATCCGCTTCAACAATGCAGCATCCTCGCAGGACGTGATATCGACGCATTGTAGGGCCCTATAATTTCCCGCGTGTAAGGTTTTCATCATTTTAACAGCTCACGACCTACGATCTGGGACGAAAAAACAGGGCTTAATAAGAAAAGTGGCCCGAAACTGATGAAAACGTTGGATTTTGGGCTCTAAAAAGGCCACAGTGAGGAAGCTTGCTCCGCCAATCGTAGAGCACTCGGAGAGCTTTCCAACGGTATGTTGTGCGGCGCATAACTCCTTACGGATCAAAAGTTATGGGCACCGGAGCGACGGAGACCTGGTCAAAAGCCCTACGCCCTCGATTTGCTGGCCCAGCCTCCTCGTGAAGCGAAGTTGTCTTGCCCAAGGTGCCGCGGGATTCAAAAATATAAATGTGGTGGATAAAGTATCTTGGCAACCCTAACCGGAGGAAAAAAAATTGAAAAGTGGGGTGCAACACGAGGACTTCCCAGGGGGTCACCCATCCTAGTACTACTCTCGCCCAAGCACGCTTAACTTCGAAGTTCTGATAGGATCTGGTGCATTAGTGCAGGTATGATCGCACCCGTCATGTTGGGGGTAGAATTCCTTTTTGTGTTTACAGTTCACGGTCCCAGCCTAGAGAGATGGCCCATTCAGAAGGCCCATGGGCTTAACAACAACCCATCTGCATCAACAATGCAGCAACCTCGCAAGATGTGATATCGACGAATTTTAGGGCCCTCTAATGTCCCGTAAGTAGGGTTGTCGTCCTTTTAATAGCTCACGACATACGATCCGGGTCAGAAAAACAGAGCTTAATAAGAAAAGTGGCCCGAAACTGATTAAAACGTTCGGATTTGGGCTCCAAAAAGGGCACAGCGAGCAAGCTTGCTGCCCCAATGGGCTTAACAACAACCCATCCGCTTCAACAACGCAGCATCCTCGCAAGACGTGATATCGACGTGTTGTAGGGCCCTCTAATGTCCCGCGAGTAAGGTTGTCGTCCTTTTAGCAGCTCACGATGTACGATCCGGGAAGGAAAAACAGAGCAAAACTAGTAAAGTAGTCTGAAATTGTTGAAAACATTCGATTTTGGGCTCCAAAAAAGGGCACAGCGAGCAAGTTAGCTGGCCCCATCATAGAGTTCTCAGAGAGCTTTCCAACGGTATGCTATGCGCCGCGTAACTCCTTACGGGTCAAAAGTTATGGGCACCGAAGCGATGGAGACCTGGTCACAAGCCCTACGCCCTCGGTTTGCGGGCCCAGCCTCCACGTGAAGCGAAGTTGTCTTGCCCAAGGTGCCGTGGGATTTGATAATAGAAATGTGGTGGATAAAGTATCTTGGCAACCCTAACCGGAGGAAAAAAAATTGAAAAGAGGGGTGCAACACGAGGACTTCCCAGGGGGTCAACCGTCCTAGTACTACTCTCGCCCAAGCACGCTTAACTACGGAGTTTTGATGGGATCCGGTGCATTAGTGCTGGCATGATCGCACCCGTCATGGTGGGGGTTGAATTCTTTTTTATGGTAACGGTTCACAGTCCCAACCTAGAGAGATGGCCCATTCAGAAGGCCCAATGGGCTTAACAACAACCCATCCGCTTCAACAACGAAGCATCCTCGCAAGACGTGATATCGACGCGTTGTAAGGCCCTCTAAGGTCCCGCGAGTAAGGTTGTCGTCCTTTTAACAGCTCACGACCTACGATCCGGGATGGAAAAACAGAGCTTAATAAGAAAAGTGGCCCGAAAATGATCAAAACGTTCGATTTTGGTCTCCAAAAAGGCCACAGCGAGGAAGCTAGCTCCGCTCGTCGTAGAGCTCTCGGATAGCTTTCCAACGGTATGTTGTACGCCGTGTAACTCCTTACGGATCAAAAGTTATGGGCACCGGAGCGACAGAGACTTGGTCACAAGCCCTACGCCCTCGGTTTGCGGGCCTAGCCTCCACGTGAAACGAAGTTGTCATGCCCATGGTGCCGTGGGATTCGATAATAGAAATGTGGTGGATAAAGTATCTTGGCAAACCTAACCGGAGGAAAAAAAAATTGAAAAAGGGGGTTCAACAGGAGGACTTCCCAAGGGGTCACCAATCCTAGTACTACTCTCGCCCAAGCACGCTTAACTTCTGAGTTCTGATGGGATACGGTGCATTAGTGCTAGTATGATCTCACCCGTCATGGTGGGGGTAGAATTCGTTTTTGTATTAACGGTTCACAGTCCCAGCCTAGGGAGATGGCCCATTCAGAAGGCCCAATGGGCTTAACAACAACCCATCCGCTTCAACAACGCAGCTTCCTCGCAAGACGTGATATCAACGAATTGTAGGGCCCAATAATGTCCCGCGAGTAAGCTTGTCGTCCTTTTAATAGTTCACGACGTACGATCTGGGACGGAAAAATAGAGCTTAATAAGAAAAGTGGCCCGAAACTGATTAAAACGTTCGGATTTGGGTTCCGAAAAGGGCACAGCGAGCAAGCTTGCTGCCCCAATGGGCTTAACAACAACCCATCCGCTTCAACAAAATAGCATCCTGGCAAGACGTGATATCGACGCGTTGTAGGGCCCTCTAATCTCCCGCGAGTAAGGTTGTCGTCCTTTTCACAGCTCACGATGTACGAGTCGGGAAGGAAAAACATAGCAAAATCTGTAAAGTAGCCCGAAACGGATGAAAACATTCGATTTTGGGCTCCAAAAAAAGGGCACAGAGAGCAAGCTAGTTGGCCCCATCGTAGAGCTCTCGTAGAGCTTTCCAACGGTATGCTGTGCACCGCGTAACTCCTTACGGATCAAAAGTTATGGGCACCGGAGCGATGGAGACCTGGTCAAAAGCCCTACACCCTCGGTTTGTGGGCCCAGCCTCCACGTGAAGTGAAGTTGTCTTGCCCAAGGTGCCGTGGGATTCGATAATAGAAATGTGGTGGATAAAGTATCTTGGGAACCCTAACCGGAGGAAAAAAAATTGAAAAGGGTGGTGCAACACGAGGACTTCCCAGGGGGTCAACCATCCTAGTACTACTCTCGCCCAAGCACGCTTAACTTCGGAGTTCTGATGGGATCCGGTGCAATAGTGCTGGTATGATCGCACCCGTCATGGTGGGGGTAGAATTCCTTTTTGTTTTAACGGTTCACAGTCCCAGCCTAGAGAGATGGCCCATTCAGAAGGCCCAATGGGCTTAATAACAACCCATCCGCTTAAAAAACGCAGCATCCTCGCAAGACGTGATTTTGACGAATTGTAGGAACCTCTAATGTCCCGCGAGTAAGATTGTCGTCCTTTTAACAGCTCAAGACGTACGATCCGGGACGGAAAAACAGAGCTTAACAAGAAAAGTGGCCCGAAACTGATTAAAACGTTCGAATTTAGGCTCCAAAAAGGGCACAGCGAGCAAGCTTGCAGCCCCAATGGGCTTAACAACAACCCATCCACTTCAACAACGCAGCATCCTCACAAGACGTGATATCGACGCGTTGTAGGTCCCTCTAATGTCCCGCGAGTATGGTTGTCATCCTTTTAACAGCTCACGATGTACGATAAGGGGAAGGAAAAATAGATGAAAACGTTCGATTTTGGGCACCAAAAAGGGCACAGCGAGCAAGCTTGCTGCCCCCGTCGTAGAGCTCTCGGATAGCTTTAAACGGCATGCTGTGCGCCGCGTAACTCCTTACGGATCAAAAGTTATGGGCACCGGAGCGACAGAGAGTTGGTCACATGTCCTACGCCCTCGGTTTGCGGGCCCAGCCTCCACGTGAAGCGAAGTTGTCTTGCCCAAGTTTCCGTGGGATTCGATAATAGAAATGTGGTGGATAAAGTATCTTGGCAACCCTAACCGGAGGAAAAAAAATTGAAAAGGGGGGTGTAACACGAGAACTTCCCAGGGGGTCACCCATCCTAGTACTACTCTCGCCCAAGCACGCTTAACTTCGGAGTTCTTATGGGATCCGGCGCATTTGTGCTGGTATGATCGCACCCGTCATGTTGGGGGTAGAATTCCTTTTTGTGTTAAAGGTTCACAGTCCCAGCCTAGAGAGATGGCCCATTCAGAAGGCCCAATAGGCTTAACAACAACCCATCCGCTTCAACAACGCAGCATCCTCGCAAGACGTGATATCGACGCGTTGTAGGGCCCTCTAATGTCCCGCGAGTAAGGTTGTCGTCCTTTTAACAGCTCACGATGTACGATCCGGGAAGGAAAAATAGAGCAAAACTAGTAAAGTAGTCCGAAACTGTTGAAAACATTCGATTTTGGGCTCCAAAAAAGGGCACAGCAAGCAAGTTAGCTGGCCCCATCGTAGAGCTCTTAGAGAGCTTTCCAACGGTATGCTATGCGCCGCGTAACTCCTTACGGATCAAAAGGTATGGGCACCGAAGCGATGGAGACCTGGTCACAAGCCCTACGCCCTCGGTTTGCGGGCCCAGCCTCCACGTGAAGCGAAGTTGTCTTGCCCAAGGTGCCGTGGGATTCGATAATAGAAATGTGGTGGATAAAGTATCTTGGCAACTCTAACCGGAGGAAAAAAAATTGAAAAGAGGGGTGCAACACGAGGACTTCCCAGGGGGTCCACCGTCCTAGTACTACTCTCGCCCAAGCACGCTTAACTACGGAGTTTTGATGGGATCCGGTGCATTAGTGCTGGTATGATCGCACCCGTCATGGTGGGGGTTGAATTCTTTTTTATGTTAACGATTCACAGTCCCAACCTAGAGAGATGGCCCATTCAGAAGGCCCAATGGGCTTAACAACAACCCATCCGCTTCAACAACGAAGCATCCTCGCAAGACATGATATCGACGCGTTGTAAGGCCCTCTAAGGTCCCGCGAGTAAGGTTGTCGTCCTTTTAACAGCTCACGACCTACGATCCGGGACGGAAAAACAGAGCTTAATAAGAAAAGTGGCCCGAAAATGATCAAAACGTTCCATTTTGGTCTCCAAAAAGGCCACAGCGAGGAAGCTTGCTCCGCCCGTCGTAGAGCTCTCGGATAGCTTTCCAACGGTATGTTGTACGCCGCGTAACTCCTTACGGATCAAAAGTTATGGGCACCGGAGCGACAGAGACTTGGTCACAAGCCCTACGCCCTCGGTTTGCGGGCCTAGCCTCCACGTGAAACGAAGTTGTCTTGCCCATGGTGCCGTGGGATTCGATAATAGAAATGTGGTGGATAAAGTATCTTGGCAAACCTAACCGGAGGAAAAAAAAATTGAAAAAGGGGGTTCAACAGGAGGACTTCCCAGGGGGTCACCAATCCTAGTACTACTCTCGCCCAAGCACGCTTAACTTCTGAGTTCTGATGGGATACGGTGCATTAGTGCTAGTATGATCTCACCCGTCATGGTGGGGGTAGAATTCGTTTTTGTGTTAACGGTTCACAGTCCCAGCCTAGGGAGATGGCCCATTCAGAAGGCCCAATGGGCTTAACTACAACCCATCCGCTTTAACAACGCAGCTTCCTCGCAAGACGTGATATCGACGAATTGTAGGGCCCAATAATGTCCCGCGAGTAAGATTGTCGTCCTTTTAATAGTTCACGACGTACGATCTGGGACGGAAAAATAGAGCTTAATAAGAAAAGTGGCCCGAAACTGATTAAAACGTTCGGATTTGGGTTCCGAAAAGGGCACAGCGAGCAAGCTTGCTGCCCCAATGGGCTTAACAACAACCCATCCGCTTCAACAAAACAGCATCCTGGCAAGACGTGATATCGACGCGTTGTAGGGCCCTCTAATCTCCCGCGAGTAAGGTTGTCGTCCTTTTAACAGCTCACGATGTACGATTCGGGAAGGAAAAACATAGCAAAATCTGTAAAGTAGCCCGAAACGGATGAAAACATTCGATTTTGGCCTCCAAAAGAAGGGCACAGCGAGCAAGCTAGCTGGCCCCATCGTAGAGCTCTCGTAGAGCTTTCCAACGGTATGCTGTGCACCGCGTAACTCCTTACGGATCAAAAGTTATGGGCACCGGAGCGACGGAGACCTGGTCAAAAGCCCTACACCCTCGGTTTGCGGGCCCAGCCTCCACGTGAAGTAAAGTTGTCTTGCCCAAGGTGCCGTGGGATTCGATAATAGAAATGTGGTGGATAAAGTATCTTGGGAACCCTAACCGGAGGAAAAAAAATTGAAAAGGGGGGTGCAACACGAGGACTTCCCAGGGGGTCAACCATCCTAGTACTACTCTCGCCCAAGCACGCTTAATTTCGGAGTTCTGATGGGATCCGGTGCAATAGTGCTGGTATGATCGCACCCGTCATGGTGGGGGTAGAATTCCTTTTTGTTTTAACGGTTCACAGTCCCAGCCTAGAGAGATGGCCCATTCAGAAGGCCCAATGGGCTTAACAACAACCCATCCGCTTAAAAAACGCAGCATCCTCGTAAGACGTGATTTTGACGAATTGTAGCAACCTCTAATGTCCCGCGAGTAAGTTTGCCGTCCTTTTAACAGCTCAAGACGTACGATCCGGGACGGAAAAACAGAGCTTAACAAGAAAAGTGGCCGGAAACTGATTAAAACGTTCGGATTTAGGCTCCAAAAAGGGCACAGCGAGCAAGCTTGCTGCCCCAATGGGCTTAACAACAACCCATCCACTTCAACAACGCAGCATCCTCACAAGACGTGATATCGACGCGTTGTAGGTCCCTCTAATGTCCCGCGAGTATGGTTGTCATCCTTTTAACAGCTCACAATGTACGATAAGGGGAAGGAAAAATAGAGCAAAATCAGTAAAGTAGCCCGAAACTAATGAAAACAATCGATTTTGGGCTCCAAAAAAGGGCACAGCGAGCAAGCTAGCTGCCCCCATCGTAGAGCTCTCGGAGAGCTTTCCAACGGTATGCTGTGCACCGCGTAACTCCTTACGGATCAAAAGTTATGGGCACCGGAGCGACGGAGACCTGGTCAAAAGCCCTACACCCTCGGTTTGCGGGCCCAGCCTCCACGTGAAGTGAAGTTGTCTTGCCCAAGGTGCCGTGGGATTCGATAATAGAAATGTGGTGGATAAAGTATCTTGGGAACCCTAACCGGAGGAAAAAAAATTGAAAATGGGGGTGCAACACGAGGACTTCCCTGGGGGTCAACCATCCTAGTACTACTCTCGCCCAAGCACACTTAACTTCGGAGTTCTGATGGGATCCGGTGCAATAGTGCTGGTATGATCGCACCCGTCATGGTGGGGGTAGAATTCCTTTTTGTTTTAACGGTTCACAGTCCCAGCCTAGAGAGATGGCCCATTCAGAAGGCCCAATGGGCTTAACAACAACCCATCCGCTTCAAAAACGCAGCATCCTCGCAAGACGTGATTTTGACGAATTGTAGGAACCTCTAATGTCCCACGAGTAAGATTGTCGTCCTTTTAACAGCTCAAGACGTACGATCCGGGACGGAAAAATAGTGCTTAACAAGAAAAGTGGCCCGAAACTAATTAAAACGTTCGGATTTGGGCTTCAAAAAGGGCACAGCGAGCAAGCTTGCTGCCCCAATGGGCTTAACAACAACCCATTCGCTTCAACAACGCAGCTTCCTCACAAGACGTGATATCGACGAGTTGTAGGGCCCTTTAGTATCGCGCGAGTAAGGTTGTCGTCCTTTTAACAGCTCACGATGTACGATCCGGGAAAGAAAAATAGAGCAAAATCAGTAAAGTAGCCCGAAACTGATGAAAACGTTCTATTTTGGGTTCCAAAAAAGGGCACAGCGAGCAAGCTAGCTGGCCCCATCGTAGATCTCTCGGAGAGCTTTCCAACGGTATGCTGTGCGCCATGTAACTCCTTACGGATCAAAAGTTATGGGCACCGGAGCGACGGAGACCTGGTCACAAGCCCTACGCCCTTGGTTTGCGGGCCCAGCCTCCACGTGAAGCGAAGTTGTCTTGCCCAAGGTGCCATGAGATTCGATAATAGATATGTGGTGGATAAAGTGTCTTGGCAACCCTAACCGGAGGAAAAAAAATTGAAAAGGGGGGTGCAACACGAGGACTTCCCAAGGGGTCACCCATCCTAGTACTACTCTCGCCCAAGCACGCAGAACTTCGGAGTTCTGATGGAATCCAGTGCATTAGTGCTAGTATGATCACACCCGTCATGGTGAGGGCAGAATTCCTTTTTGTGTTAACGGTTCACAATCCCAGCCTAGAGAGATGGCCCATTCAGAAGGCCCAATGGGCTTAACAACAACCCATCCGCTTCAACAACGCACCATCCTGGCAAGACGTGATATTGACGCATTGTACCACCCTGTAATGTCCAGCGAGTAAGGTTGTCGTCCTTTTAACAGATCACGACGTACGATCCGGGACCGAAAAATAGAGCTTAATAAGAAAAGTGGCCCGAAACAGATGAAAACGTTTGATTTTTAGCTCCAAAAAGGGCATAGCGACCGAGCTTGCTACCCCCGTCGTAGAGCTCTCGGAGAGCTTTCCAACGGTATGTTGTGCGCCGCGTAACGCCTTACGGATCAAAAGTTATGGGCACCGGAGCGACAGAGAGTTGGTCACAAGCCCTATGCCCTTGGTTTGAGGGCCCAACCTCCACGTGAAGCCTAGTTGTCTTGCCCAAGTTGCCGTGGGATTCGATAATAGAAATGTGGTGGATAAAGTATCTTGGCAACCCTAACCGGAGAAAAAAAAATTGAAAAGAGGGGTGCAACACGAGGACTTCTCCAGGGGTCACCCATCCTAGTGCTACTCTCGCCCAGGCACGCTTAACTTCGGAGTTCTGATGGGATCCGGTGCATTAGTGCTGGTATGATCGCACCCGTCATTTTGGGGGTAAAATTCCTTTTTGTGTTAAAGGTTCACAGTCCCAGCCTAGAGAGATGGCCCATTCAGAAGGCCCAATGGGCTTCACAACAACCCATCCGCTTCAACAACACAGCATCCTCGCAAGACGTGATATCGACATATTGTAGCGCCGTCTAATGTCCCGCGAGTAAGGTTGTCGTCCTTTTAACAGCTCACAACGTACGATCCGGGATGAAAAAACAGAGCTTAACAAAAAAAGTTTCCCGAAACTGATGAAAACGTTCGATTTTGGGCACCAAAAAGGGCACAGCGAGCAAGCTTGCTGCCCCCGTCGTAGAGCTCTCGGAGAGCTTTAAACGGTATGCTGTGCGCCGCGTAACTCCTTACGGATCAAAAGTTATGGGCACCGGAGCGACAGAGAGTTGGTCACAAGTCCTATACCCTCGGTTTGCGGGCCCAGCCTCCACGTGAAGCGAAGTTGTCTTGCCCAAGTTTCCGTGGGATTCGATAATAGAAATGTGGTGGATAAAGTATCTTGGCAACCCTAACCGGAGGAAAAAAAATTGAAAAGGGGGGTGTAACACGAGAATTTCCCAGGGGGTCACCCATCCTAGTACTACTCTCGCCCAAGCACGATTAACTTCGGAGTTCTTATGGGATCAGACGCATTTGTGCTGGTATGATCGCACCCGTCATGTTGGGGGTAGAATTCCTTTTTGTGTTAAAGGTTCACAGTCCCAGCCTAGAGAGATGGCCCATTCAGAAGGCCCAATGGGCTTAACTACAACCCATCCGCTTCAACAACACAGCATCCTCGCAAGACGTGATATCGACACATTGTAGCGCCGTCTAATGTCCCGCGAGTAAGGTTGTCGTCATTTTAACAGCTCACAACGTACGATCCGGGATGAAAAAACAGAGCTTAACAAAAAAAGTTTCCCGAAACTGATGAAAACGTTCGATTTTGGGCACCAAAAAGGGCACAGCGAGCAAGCTTGCTGCCCCCGTCGTAGAGCTCTCGGATAGCTTTAAACGGCATGCTGTGCCCCGCGTAACTCCTTACGGATCAAAAGTTATGGGCACCGGAGCGACAGAGAGTTGGTCACATGTCCTACGCCCTCGGTTTGCGAGCCCAGCCTCCACGTGAAGCGAAGTTGTCTTGCCCAAGTTTCTGTGGGATTCGATAATAGAAATGTGGTTGATAAAGTATCTTGGCAACCCTAACCGGAGGAAAAAAAATTGAAAAGGGGGGTGTAACACGAGAACTTCCCAGGGGGTCACCCATCCTAGTACTACTCTCGCCCAAGCACGCTTAACTTCGGAGTTCTTATGGGATCCGGCGCATTTGTGCTGGTATGATCGCACCCGTCATGTTGGCGGTAGAATTCCTTTTTGTGTTAAAGGTTCACAGTCCCAGCCTAGAGAGATGGCCCATCCAGAAGGCCCAATAGGCTTAACAACAACCCATCCGCTTCAACAACGCAGCATCCTCGCAAGACGTGATATCGACACATTGTACCGCCCTCTAATGTCCTGCGAGTAAGGTTGTCGTCCTTTTAACAGCACACGTCGTACGATTCAGGACGAAAAAACAGAGCTTAATAAGAAAAGTGGCCCGAAACTGATGAAAACGTTCGATTTTGGTCTCCAAAAAGGGCAAAGCGAGCTAGCTCGCTACACCTATCGTAGAGCTCTCAGAGAGCTTTCCAACGGTATGCTGTGCGCCGCGCAACTCCTTACGGATCAAAAGTTATGGGCACCGGAGCGACAGAGACTTGGTCACAAGCCATACGCCCTCGGTTTGCGGGCCCAGCCACCACGTGAAGCGAAGTTGTCTTGCCCAAGGTGCCATGGGATTCAATAATAGAAATATGGTGGATAAAGTATCTTGGCAACCCAAACCGGAGGAAAAAAAATTGAAAAGGGGGGTAAAACACGAGGACTTCCCAAGGGGTCACCCATCCTAGTACTACTCTCGCCCAAGCACGCTTAACTTCGGAGTTCTGATGGGATCCGGTGCATTAGTGCTGGTATGATCACACCCGTCATATTGGGGATAGAATTCCTTTTTGAGTTAAAGGTTCACAGTCCCAGCCTTGTGAGATGGCCCATTCAGAAGGCCCAATGGGCTTAACAACAACCCATCCGCTTCAACAACACAGCATCCTCGCAAGACGTGATATCAACACATTGTTTCCCGCGAGTAAGGTTGTCGTCCTTTTAACAGCTCTTGACGTACGGTTCGGGATGGAAAAACAGAGCTTAATAAGAAAAGTGGCCCGAAACTGATGAAAACGTTTGATTTTGGGATCCAAAATGGGCACAGCAAGCAAGCTTGCTGCCCCCGTCGTAGAGCTCTCGGAGAGCTTTCCAACGAATTGCTATGCGCCGCGTAACTTCTTACGGATCAAAAGTTATGGGCACCGGAGCGACAGAGACTTGGTCACATGCCCTACGCCCTCGGTTTGCGGGCCCAGCCTCCACGTGAAGTGAAGTTGTCTTGCCCAAGTTGCCGTGGGATTCGATAATCGAAATGTGGTGGATAAAGTATCTTGGCAACCCTAACCGGAGGAAAAAAAATTGAAAAGGTGGGTGCAACATGAGGACTTCCCAGGGGGGCACCCATCCGATTACTACTCTCGCCCAAGCATGCTCAACTTCGGAGTTGTTATGGGATCCGGTGCATCAGTTCTGGTATGATCGCACCCGTCAAGTTGGGGGTAGAATTCCTTTTTGTGTTAAAGGTTGACAGTCCCAACCTAGAGAGATGGCCCATTCAGAAGGCCCAATGGGCTTAACAATTACCCATCCGCTTCAACAACGCTGCATCCTCGCAAGATGTGATATCGACGCATTGTACAGCCCTTTAATGTCCCGCGAGTAAGTTTGTCATCCTTTTAACAGCTCACGACGTACAATCCGGGACGGAAAAATAGAGCTTAATAAGAAAAGTGGCCCGAAATGGATGAAAACGTTCGATTTTGGGCTCCAAAAAGGGTACATCAAGTAAACTTGCTGCCCCCGTCGTAGAGCTCTCAGAGAGCTTTCCAACGATATGCTGTGCGCCGCGTAACTCCTTATGGATCAAAAGTTATGGGCACCGGAGTGACAGAGACTTGGTCACAAGCCCTACGCCCTCGGTTTACGGGCCCAGCCTCCACGTGAAGCGAAGTTATCATGCCCAAGGTGCTGTGGGATTCGATAATAGAAATTTGGTGGTTAAAGTATCTTGGCAACCCTAACCGAAGGAAAAAAAATTGAAAAGGGCAGTGCAACACGAGGACTTCCCAGGGGGTCTCCCATCCTAGTACTATTCTCGCCCAAGCACGCTTAACTTCGGAGTTCTGATGGGATCCGGTGCATTAGTGCTGGTATGATCGCACCCGTCATGTCAGGGTTAGAATTCCTTTTTGTGTTAAAGGTTCACAGTCCCAGCATTGAGGGATGGCCCATTCAGAAGGCCCAATGGGCTTAACAACAACCCATCCACTTCAACAACGCAGCATCCTCGCAAGACGTGATATCGACGCATTGTACCGCCCTCTAATGTCCCGCGAGTAAGGTTGTCATCCTTTTAATAGCTCACGACGTACGATTCGGTACTGAAAAACAGAGCTTAATAAGAAAAGTGGACCGAAATTGAAGAAAACGTTCGATTAAGGGCTCCAAAAATGGCAAAGCGAGCAAGCTCCCTGCCCCCGTCGTAGAGCTCTCGGAGAGCTTTCCAACGATATGCTGTGCGCCGCGTAACTCCTTACGGATCAAAAGTTATGGGCACCAGAGCGATAGAGACATGGTCACAAGCCCTACGCCCTCGGTTTGTGGGCCCAGCCTCCACGTGAAGCGAAGTTGCCTTGCCCAAGGTGCCATGGGATTCGATAATAGAAATGTGACGGATAAAGTATCTCGGCAACCCTAACAGGAGGAAAAAAAATTGAAAAGGGGGGTGCAACACAAGGACTTCCCAGGGGATCACCCATCCTAGTACTACTCTCGCCCAAGCATGCTTAACTTCAGAGTTCTGATGGGATGCGGTGCATTAGTGCTGGTATGATCGCACCTGTCTTGTTGGGGGTAGAATTCCTTTTTGTGTTAAAGGTTCACAGTCCCAGCCTAGAGAGATGGCCCATTCAGAAGGCCCAATGGGCTTAACAACAACCCATCCGCTTCAACAACACAGCATCCTCGCAAGACGTGATATCGACGCATTGTAGCGCCATCTACTATCCCGCGAGTTAGGTTGTCGTCCTTTCAACAGCTCACGACGTACGATCCAAGACGAAAAAACAGAGCTTAATAAAAAAAGTTGCCCGAAACTGATGAAAACGTTCAATTTTGGGCTCCAAAAAGGGCAAAGTGAGCAAAATTGCTGCCCCCGTCTTAGAGCTCTCGGAGAGCTTTCCAACGGTATGCTGTGCGCCGCGTAACTCCATACAAATCAAAAGATATGGGCACCGGAGCAACAGAGACTTGGTCACATGCCCTACGCCCTCGGTTTGCGGGCCCAATCTCCACGTGAAGCGAAATTGTCTTGCCCAAGTTGCCGTGGGATTCGATAATCGAAATGTGGTGGATAAAGTATCTTGGCAACCCTAACCGGAAGAAAAAAAATTGAAAAGGGGGTTGCAACACGAGGACTTCCCAGGGGGTCACCCATCCTAGTACTACTCTCGCCCAAGCACGCTTAACTTTGGAGTTCTGATGGGATCCGGTGCATTAGTGCTTGTATGATCGCACCCATCATGTTGGGGGTAGAATTCCTTTTTGTGTTAAAGGTTCACAGTCCCAGCCTAGAGAGATGGCCCATTCAGAAGGCCCAATGGGCTTAACAACAACCCATCCGCTTCAACAACGCAGCATCCTCGCAAGACGTGATATCGACACATTGTACCTTCCTCTAATGTCCCGCGTGTAAGGTTGTAGTCCTTTAAACAGCTCACGACTTACGATTCGGGACGGAAAAATAGAGCTTAATAAGAAAAGTGGCCCGAAACTGATGAAAACGTTCGATTTTGGACTCCAAAAAGGGCAAAGCGAGCTAGCTCACTGCCCCAGTCGTAGAGCTTTTGGAGAGCTTTCCAATGATAGGCTGTGCGACGCGTAACTCCTTACGGATCAAAAGTTATGGGCACCGGAGCGATAGAGACTTGGTCACAAGCCCTACGCCCTCGGTCTGCAGGCCCAGCCTCCACGTGAAGCGAAGTTGTCTTGCCCAAGGTGCCATGGGATTCAATAATAGAAATGTGGTGGATAAAGTATCTTGGCAACCCTAACCGGAGGAAAAAAAATTGAAAAGGGGGGTGCAACACGAGGACTTCCCAGGGGGTCATCCATCCTTGTACAACTCTCGCCCAAGCACGCTTAACTTCGAAGTTCTGATGGGATCCGGTGCATTAATGTTGGTATGATCGCACCCGTCAAGTTGGGGGTAGAATTCCTATTTATGTTAACGGTTCACAGTCCCAGCCTAGAGAGATAGCCCATTCAGAAGGCCCAATGGGCTTAACAACAATCCATCCGCTTCAACAACGCAGCATCCTCGCAAGACGTGATATCGACGCATTGTACCGCCCTTTAATGTCCCGCGAGTAATGTTCTCGTACTTTTAACAGCTCACGACGTACTATCCGGGACGAAAAAATAGAGCTTAATAAGAAAAGTGGCCTCAAACTGATGAAAACGTTCGATTTTGGGCTCCAAAAAGGGCACAGCGAGCAAGCTTGCTGCCCCCGTCGTAGAGCTCTCGGAGAGCTTTAAACGGTATGCTGTGCGCCACGTAACACCTTACGGATCAAAAGTTATGGGCACCGGAGCGACAGAGAGTTGGTCACAAGTCCTACGCCCTCAGTTTGCGGGCCCAGCCTCCACGTGAAGCGAAGTTGTCTTGCCCAAGTTTCCGTGGGATTCGATAATAGAAATGTGGTGGATAAAGTATCTTGGCAACCCTAACCGGAGGAAAAAAATTTGAAAAGGGGGGTGCAACACGAGAACTTCCCAGGGGGTCACCCATCCTAGTACTACTCTCGCCCAAGCACGCTTAACTTCGGAGTTCTTATGGGATCCGGCGCATTTGTGCTGGTATGATCGCACCCGTCATGTTGGGGGTAGAATTCCTTTTTGTGTTAAAGGTTCACAGTCCCAGCCTAGAGAGATGGCCAATTCAGAAGGCCCAATGGGTTTAAAAATAACCCATCCGCTTCAACAACGCAGCATCCTCGCAAGACGTGATATCGACACATTGTACCGCCCTCTAATGTCCTGCGAGTAAGGTTGTCGTCCTTTTAACAGCTCACGTCGTACGATTCAGGACTAAAAAATAGAGCTTAATAAGAAAAGTGGCCCGAAACTGATGAAAACGTTTGATTTTGGGCTCCAAAAAGGGTAAAGCGAGCCAGCTCGCTACCCTAATCGTAGAGCACTTGGAGAGCTTTCCAACGATATGCTGTGCGCCGCGTAACTCCTTACGGATCAAAAGTTATGGGCACCGGAGCGACAGAGACTTGGTCACAAGCCATACGCCCTCGGTTTGCGGGCCCAGCCACCACGTGAAGCGAAGTTGTCTTGCCCAAGGTGCCATGGGATTCAATAATAGAAATATGGTGGATAAAGTATCTTGGCAACCCTAACCGGAGGAAAAAAAATTGGAAATGGGGGTACAACACGAGGACTTCCCAAGGGGTCACCCATCCTAGTACTACTCTCGCCCAAGCACGCTTAACTTCGGAGTTCTGATGGGATCCGGTGCATTAGTGCTGGTATGATCACACCCGTCATGTTGGGGGTAGAATTCCTTTTTGAGTTAAAGGTTCACAGTCCCAGCCTAGTGAGATGGCCCATTCAGAAGGCCCAATGGGCTTAACAACAACCCATCCGCTTCAACAACACAGCATCCTCGCAAGACGTGATATCAACACATTGTTTCCCGCGAGTAAGGTTGTCGTCCTTTTAACAGCTCTTGACGTACGGTTCGGGATGGAAAAACTGTGCTTAATAAGAAAAGTGGCCCGAAACTGATGAAAACGTTTAATTTTGGGATCCAAAATGGGCACAGCAAGCAAGCTTGCTGCCCCCGTCGTAGAGCTCTCGGAGAGCTTTCCAACGATTTGCTGTGCGCCGCGTAACTTCTTACGGATCAAAAGTTATGGGCACCGGAGCAACAGAGACATGGTCACAAGCCCTACGCCCTCGGTTTGTGGGCCCAACCTCCACGTGAAGCGAAGTTGTCTTGCCCAAGGTGCCATGGGATTCGATAATAGAAATGTGACGGATAAAGTATCTCGGCAACCCTAACAGGAGGAAAAAAAATTGAAAAGGGGGGTGCAACACGAGGACTTCCTAGGGGGTCACCCATCCTAGTACTACTCTCGCCCAAGCATGCTCAACTTCGGAGTTCTGATGGGATGCGGTGCATTAGTGCTGGTATGATCGCACCCGTCTTGTTGGGGGTAGAATTCCTTTTTGTGTTAAAGGTTCACAGTCCCAGCCTAGAGAGATGGCCCATTCAGAAGGCCCAATGGGCTTAACAACAACCCATCCGCTTCAACAACACAGCATCCTCGCAAGACTTGATATCAACGCATTGTAGCGCCGTCTATTATCCGGCGAGTTAGGTTGTCGTCCTTTCAACAGCTCACGACGTACGATCCAAGACGAAAAAACAGATCTTAATAAAAAAAGTTGCCCGAAACTGATGAAAACGTTCGATTTTGTGCTCCAAAAAGGGCACAGCGAGCAAGCTTGCTGCCACCGTCATAGAGCTCTCGGAGAGCTTTAAACGGTATGATGTGCGCCGCATAACGCCTTTCGGATCAAAAGTTATGGGCACCGGAGCGACAGAGACTTGGTCACAAGCCCTACGCCCTCGGTTTGCGGGCCCAGCCTCCACTTGAAGCGAAGTTCTCTTCCCCAAGTTACCGTGGGATTCGATAATAGAAATGTGGTGGATAAAGTATCTTGGCAACCCTAACCGGAGGAAAAAAAATTGAAAAGGGGGGTGCAACACGAGGACTTCCCAAGGGGTCACCCATCCTAGTACTACTCTCTCACAAGCACGCTTAATGTCCTGCGAGTAAGGTTGTCGTCCTTTGAATAGCTCACGACGTACGATTCGGGACTGAAAAACAGAGCTTAATAAGAAAAATGGCCCGAAACTGATGAAAACGTTCGATTTTGGGCTCCAAAAAGGGCACAGCGAGCCTGCTCGCTGGCCCAGTTGTAGAGCTCTCGGAGAGCTTTCCAACGATATGCTGTGCGGCGCGTAACTCCGTACGGATCAAAAGTTACGGGCACCGGAGCGACAGAGACTTGGTCACAAGCCCTACGTCCTCGGTTGGCAGGCCCAGCCTCCATGTGAGGCGAAGTTGTCTTGCCCAAGGTGCCATGGGATTCGATAATAGAAATGTGGTGGATAAAGTATCTTGGCAACCCTAACCGGAGGAAAAAAAATTTGAAAAAGTGGGTGCAACACGAGGACTTCCCAAGGGGTCACCCATCCCAGTACTACTCTCCCCCAAGCATGCTCAACTTCGGAGTTCTGATGGGATCCGGTGCATTAGTGCTGGTATGATCGCACCCATCATGTTGGTGGTAGAATTCCTTTTTGTGTTAAAGTTTCACAGTCCCAGCCTAGAGAGATGGCCCATTCAGAAGGCCCAATGGGCATAACAACAACCCATCTTCTTCAACAACATACCATCCTCGGAAGACGTGATATCGACGCATTGTAGCGCCGTCTAATGTCCCGCGAGTAAGGTTGTCGTCCTTTTAACAGCTCACGATGTACGATCCGGGAAGGAAAAACAGAGCTTAATAAGAAAAGTGGCCCAAAAATGATGAAAACGTTCAATTTTGGGCTCCAAAAAGGGCAAAGTGAGCAAAATTGCTGCCCCCATCGTAGAGCTCTCAGAGAGCTTTCCAACGGTATGCTGTGCGCCGCGTAACTCCATACAAATCAAAAGTTATGGGCACCGGAGCAACAGAGACTTGGTCACATGCCCTACGCCCTTGGTTTGCGGGCCCAGCCTCCACGTGAAGCGAAATTGTCTTGCCCAAGTTGCCGTGGGATTCGATAATCGAAATGTGGTGGATAAAGTATCTTGGCAACCCTAACCGGAAGAAGAAAAATTGAAAAGGGGGTTGCAACACGAGGACTTCCCAGGGGGTCACCCATCCTAGTACTACTCTCGCCCAAGCACGCTTAACTTTGGAGTTCTGATGGGTCCGGTGCATTAGTGCTTGTATGATCGCACCCGTCATGTTGGGGGTAGAATTCCTTTTTGTGTTAAAGGTTCACAGTCCCAGCCTAGAGAGATGGCCCATTCAGAAGGCCCAATGGGCTTAACAACAACCTATCCGCTTCAACAACGCAGCATCCTCGCAAGACGTGATATCGACACATTGTACCGCCCTCTAATGTCCCGCGTGTAAGGTTGTAGTCCTTTTAACAGCTCACGACTTACGATTCGGGACGGAAAAATAGAGCTTAATAAGAAAAGTGGCCCGAAACTGATGAAAACGTTCGATTTTGGACTCCAAAAAGGGCAAAGCGAGCTAGCTCGCTGCCCCAGTCGTAGAGATCTCGGAGAGCTTTAAACGGTATGCTGTGCGCCGCGTAACTCCTTACGGATCAAAAGTTATGGGCACCGGAGTGACAGAGACTTGGTCACAAGCCCTACGCCCTCGGTTTGCGGGCCCAGCCTCCACGTGAAGCGAAGTTGTCTTGCCCAAGTTGCTGTGGTATTCGATAATAGAAATGTGGTCGATAAAGTATCTTGGCAACCCTAACCGGAGGAAAAAAAATTGAAAAGGGGGGTGCAACTCAAGGACTTCCAAAGGGGGTCACCCATCCTAGTACTACTATCGCCCAAGCACGCTTGACTTCGGAGTTCTTATGGGATCCGGTGCATTAGTGCTGGTATGATTGCACCCATCATGTTGGGGGTAGAATTCCTTTTTGTGTTAACGGTTCACAGTCCCAGCCTAGAGAGATGGCCTAGTCAGAAGGCCCAATGGGCTTAACAACAACCCATCCGCTTCAACAACGCAGCATCCTCGCAAGACGTGATATCGACGCATTGTACCGCCCTTTAATGTCCCGCGAGTAAGGTTCTCGTACTTTTAACAGCTCACGACGTACGATCCGGGATGAAAAAACAGAGCTTAATAAGAAAAGTGGCCTCAAACTGATGAAAACGTTCGATTTTGGGCTCCAAAAAGGGCACAGCGAGCAAGCTTGCTGCCCCCGTCGTAGAGCTCTCGGAGAGCTTTAAACGGTATCCTGTGCGCCGCGTAACTCCTTACGGATCAAAAGTTATGGGCACCGGAGCGACAGAGACTTGGTCACAAGCCCTACGCCCTCGGTTTGCGGGCCCAGCCTCCACGTGAAGCGAAGTTGTCTTGCCCAAGTTGCTGTGGTATTCGATAATAGAAATGTGGTGGATAAAGTATCTTGGCAACCCTAACCGGAGGAAAAAAAATTGAAAAGGTGGGTGCAACGCAAGGACTTCCAAAGGGGGTCACCCATCCTAGTACTACTATCGCCCAAGCACGCTTAACTTCGGAGTTCTTATGGGATCCGGTGCATTAGTGCTGGTATGATTGCACCCATCATGTTGGGGGTAGAATTCCTTTTTGTGTTAAAAGTTCACAGTCCCAGCCTAGAGAGATGGCCTAGTCAGAAGGCCCAATGGGCATAACAACAACCCATCCGCTTCAACAACGCAGTATCCTCGCTAGACGTTATATCGACACATTGTACAGCCCTCTAATGTCCGGAGAGTAAGGTTGTCGTCCTTTTAACAGCTCACGACGTACGATTCGGGACAGAAAAACAGAGCTTAATAAGAAAAGTGGCCCGAAATTGATGAAAACGTTCGATTTTGGGCTCCAAAAAGGGCACATCGAGCAAGCTCGCTGCCCCCGTCGTAGAGCTCTCGGAGAGCTTTCCAACGATATGTTGTACTCCGCGTAACTCTTTACGGATCAAAAGTTATGGGCACCGGAGCAACAGAGACTTGGTCACAAGCCCTACGCTCTCGGTTTGCGGGCCCAACCTCCACGTGAAGCGAAGTTGTGTTGCCCATGGTGCCATGGGATTCGATAATAGAAATGTGGTGGATAAAGTATCTCGGTAACCCTAACCGGAGGAAAAAAAATTGAAAAGGGGGGTGCAACACGAGGACTTCCCAAGGGGTCACCCATGCTAGTACTACTCTCGCCAAAGCACGCTTAACTTTGAAGTTCTGATGGGATCCGGTGTATTAGTGCTGGTATGATCGCACCCGTCATGTTGGGGGTAGAATTCCTTTTTGTGTTAAAGGTTCTCAGTCCAAGCCTAGAGAGATGGCCCATTCAGAAGGCCCAATGGGCTTAACAACAACCCATCCGCTTCAACAACACAGTATCCTCGCAGGACATGATATCGACGCATTGTAGCACCGTCTAATGTCCCTCGAGTAAGGTTGTCATCCTTTTAACAGCTCAGGACGTACGATCCAAGATGAAAAAACAGAGCTTAATAAAAAAAATTGCCCGAAACTGATGAAAACGTTCGATTTTGGGCTCCAAAAAGGGCACAGCGAGCAAGCTTACTGCCCCCGTCGTAGAGCCCTCGGAGTGCTTTCCAACGGTATGCTGCGCACCGCGTAACTCCTTACGGATCAAAAGTTATGGGCACCGGACCGACAGAGACTTGGTCACAAGCCCTACGCCCTCGGTTTGCGGGCCCAACCTCCACGTGAAGCGAAGTTGTCTTGCCCAAGTTGCCGTGGGATTCGATAATAGAAATGTGGTGCATAAAGTATCTTGGCAACCTTAACCGGAGGAAAAAAAATTGAAAAGGGGGGTGCAACACGAAGACTTCCCAGGGGGTCACCCATCCTAGTACTACTCTCGCCCAAGCACGCTTAACTTCGGAGTTATTATGGGATCCGGTGCATTAGTGCTGGTATGATCGCACCCGTCATGTTGGCGGTAGAATTCCTTTTTGTGTTAAAGGTTCACAGTCCCATCCTAGAGAGATGGCCCATTTAGAAGGCCCAATGGGCTTAACAACAACCCATCCGCTTCAACAATGCAGTATCCTCGCAAGACTTGATATCAACACATTGTATCGCCCTCTAATGTCCCGCGAGTAAGGTTGTCATCCTTTTAACAGCTCACGACGTACGATTCGGGACGGAAAAACAGAGCTTAATAAGAAAAGTGTCCCGAAAATGATGAAAACATTCGATTTTGGGCTCCAAAAAGGGCACATCGAGCATGCTCACTGCCCCCGTCGTAGAGATCTCGGAGAGCTTTCCAACGATATGCTGTGCGCAGCGTAACTCCTTACGGATCAAAAGTTATGGGCACTGGAGCGACATAGACTTGGTCACAAGCCCTACGCCCTCGGTTTGCGGGCCCAGCCTCCACTTGAAGCGAAGCTGTGTTGCCCAAGGTGCCATGGGATTCGATAATTGAAATGTGGTGGATAAAGTATCTTGGCAACCCTAACCGGAGGAAACAAAATTGAAAAGGGGGGTGCAACACGAGAACTTCCCAAGGGGTCACCCATCCTAGTACTAATCTCCCCCAAGCACGCTTAACTTCGGAGTTCTGATGGGATCCGGTGCATTAGTGCTGGTATGATCGCACCGGTCATGTTGGGGTAGAATTCCTTTTTGTGTTAAAGGTTCATAGTCCCAACCTAGAGAGATGGCCCATTCAGAAGGCCCAATGGGCTTAACAACAACCCATCTGCTTCAACAACATAGCATCCTCGCAAGACATAATATCGACGCATTGTAGCACCGTCTAATGTCCCGCGAGTATGGTTGTCGACCTTTTAACTGCTCACGACGTACGATCTGGGACGGAAAAACAGAGCTTAATAAGAAAAGTGGCCCGAAAATGATGAAAACGTTCGATTTTGGGTTCCAAAAAGGGCACAACGTGCAAACTTTCTGCCCCGGTCGTAGAGCTCTCGGAGAGCTTTCCAACGGTATGCTGCGTACTGCGTAACTCCTTACGGATCAAAAGTAATGGGCACCGGAGCGACAGAGACTTTGTCACAATCCCTACGCCCTCGGTTTGCGGGCCCAGCCTCCACGTGAAGGGAAGTTGTCTTGCCCAAGTTGCCGTGGGATTCGATAATAGAAATGTGGTGGATAAAGTATCTTGGTAACCCTAGCCGGAGGAAAAAAAATTGAAAAGGTGGGTGCAACACGAGGACTTCCCAGGGGGTCACCCATCCTAGTACTACTCTCGCTCAAGCACGCTTAACTTCGGAGTTCTTATGGGATCCGGTGCATTAGTGCTGGTATGATCGCACCCATCATGTTGGGGGTAGAATTCCTTTTTTTGTTAAAGGTTCACAGTCCCAGCATAGAAAGATGGCCCATTCAGAAGGCCTAATGGGCTTAACAACAACCCATCCACTTCAACAATGCAGTATCCTCGCAAGACGTGATATCGACACATTGTACCGCCCTCTAATGTCCCGCGAGTAAGGTTGTCGTCCTTTTAACAGCTCACGACGTACGATTCAGGACGGAAAAACAGAGCTTAATAAGAAAACTGGCCCGAAATTGATGAAAACGTTTAATTTTTAGCTCCAAAAAGTGCACAGTGAGCAAGCTCATTACCCCCGTCATAGAGCTCTCGGAGATCTTTCCAACTATATACTGTGCGCCGTGTAACTCCTTACGGATCAAAAGTTATGGGCACCGGAGCGACAGAGACTTGGTTACAAGCCCTACGCCCTCTGTTTGCGGGCCCAGCATCCACATGAAGCGAAATTGTCTTGCCCAAGGTGCCATGGGATTCGATAATAGAAATGTGGTGGATAAAGTATCTTGGCAACCCTAACCGGAGGAAAAAAATTGAAAAAGGGGGTGCAACACGAGGACTTCCCAGGGGGTCACCCATCCTAGTACTACTCTCGCCCAACCACGCTTAACTTCGGAGTTCTGATGGGATCCGGTGTATTAGTGCTGGTATGATCGCACCCGTCATGTTGGGGTTAGAATTCCTTTTTCTGTTAAAGGTTCACAGTCCCAGCCTAGTGAGATGGCCCATTCAGAAGGCCCAATGTGCTTAACAACAACCCATCCGCTTCAACAACACAGCAACCTCGCAAGACGTGATATCGACGCATTGTAGCACCGTCTAATGTCCCGCGAGTAAGGTTGTCGTCCTTTTAACATCTCACGACGGACGATCCTGGACGGAAAAACATAGCTTAATAAAAGAAGTTGCCCGAAACTGCTGAAAACGTTCGATTTTGGGCTCCAAACAGGGCACAGCGAGCAAGGTTGCTGCCCCCGTCGTAGAGCTCTCGGAGAACTTTAAACGGTATGCTGTGCGCCACGTAACACCTTACGGATCAAAAGTTATGGGCACCGGAGCGACAGAGACTTGGTCACAAGCCCTACGCCCTCGGTTTACGGGCCCAGCCTCCACGTGAAGCGAAGTTGTCTTGCCCAAGTTGCCGTGGGATTCGATAATAGAAATGTGGTGGATAAAGTATCTTGGCAACCCTAGCCGGAGGAAAAAAAATTGAAAATAGGGGTGCAACACGAGGACTTCCCTGGGGGTCACCCATCCTAGTACTACTCTCGCCCAAGCACGCTTAACTTCGGAGTTCTTATGGGATCTGGTGCATTAGTGCAGGTATGATCGCTCCCGTCATGTTGGGGTTAGAATTCCTTTTTGTGTTAAAGTTTCACAGTCCCAGCCTAGAGAGATGGCCCATTCAGAAGGCCCAATGGGCTTAACAATAACCCATCTGCTTCAACAACGCTGCATCCTCGCAAGACGTGATATCGACGCATTGTAGCACTGTCTAATGTCCCGCGAGTAAGGTTGCCGTCCTTTTAACTGCTCACGGCGTACGATCCGGGACGGAAAAACAGAGCTTAATAAGAAAAGTGGCCCGAAAATGATGAAAACGTTCAATTTTGGACTCCAAAAAGGGCACAACGAGCAAATTTGCTGCCCCCGTCGTAGAGCTCTAGGAGAGCTTTCCAACGGTATGCTGCACACCGCGTAACTCCTTACGGATCAAAAGTTATGGGCACCGGAGCAACAGAGACTTGGTCACAAGCCCTACGCCCTCGGTTTGCGGGCCCAGCCTCCACGTGAAGCGAAGTTGTCTTGCCCAAGTTGTCATGGGATTCGATAATAGAAATGTGGTGGATAAAGTATCTTGGCAACCCTAACCGGAGGAAAAAAAATTGAAAAGGGGGGTGCAACACGAGGTCTTCCCAGGGGGTCACCCTTCCTAGTACTACTCTCCCCCAAGCACGCTTAACTTCGGAGTTCTGATGGGATCCGGTGTATTAGTGCTGGTATGATCGCACCCGTCATGTTGGGGGTAGAATTCCTTTTTTGGGTTAAAGGTTCACAGTCCCAGCCTAGAGAGATGGCCCATTCAGAAGGCCCAATGGGCTTAACAACAACCCATCCGCTTCGACAACACAGCATCCTCGCAAGACGTGATATCGACGCATTGTATTACCGTCTAATGTCCCGCGAGTAAGGTTGTCATCCTTTTAACATCTCAAGACGTACGATCCGGGACGGAAAAACAGAGCTTAATAAAAAAAGTTGCCTGAAACTGATGAAAACGTTCGATTTTGGGCTCCAAAAAGGGCACAGCGAGCAAGGTTGCTGCCCCCGTCGTAGAGCTCTTAGAGAGCTTTAAACGGTATGCTGTTCACCGCGTAACTCCTTACGGATCAAAAGTTATGGGCACCAGAGTGACAGAGACTTGGTCACAAGCCCTACGCCCTCGGTTTGCGGGCCCAACCTCCATGTGAAGCGAAGTTGTCTTGCCCAAGTTGCCGTGGGATTCGATAATAGAATTGTGGTGGATAAAGTATCTTGGCAAACCTAACCGGAGGAAAAAAAATTCAAAAGGTGGGTGCAACACGAGGACTTCCCAGGGGGTCACCCATCCTAGTACTACTCTCGTCCAAGCACGCTTAACTTCGAAGTTATTATGGGATCCGGTGAATTAGTGGTGGTATGATCGCACCCGTCATGTTGGGGGTAGAATTCCTTTTTGTGTTAAAGGTTCACAGTCCCAGCCTAGAGAGATCGCCTATTCAGAAGGGCCAATGGGCTTAACAACAACCCATCTGCTTCAACAACATAGCATCCTCGCAAGACGTGATATCGACGCATTGTAGCGCCGTCTAATGTCCTGTGAGTAAGGTTGTCGTCCTTTTAACAGCTCACGTCGTACGATCCGGGATGGAAAAACAGAGCTTAATAAGAAAAGTGGCCCAAAATTGATGAAAACGTTCTATTTTAGGCTCCAAAAGGGGCACAGCGAGCTAGCTCGCTGCCCCCGTCGTAGAGCTCTCGGAGAGCTTTCCAACGGTATACTGCGCACCGCGTAACTCCTTACGGATCAAAAGTTATGGGCACCGGAGCGACAGAGACTTGGTCACAAGCCCTACGCCCTCGGTTTGCGGGCCCAGCCTCCACGTGAAGCAAAGTTGTCTTGCCCAAGTTGCCGTGGGATTCGATAATAGAAATGTGGTGGATAAAGCATCTTGGCAACCCTAACCGGAGGAAAAAAAATTGAAAAGGTGGGTGCAACACGAGGACTTCCCAGGGGGTCACCCATCCTAGTACTACTCTCTCCCAAGCACGCTTAGCTTCAGAGTTCTGATGGGATCCGGTGCATTAGTGCTTGTATGATCGCACCCGTCATGTTTGGGGTAGAATTCCTTTTTGTGTTAAAGGTTCACAGTCCCAGCCTAGAGAGATGGCCCATTCAGAAGGCCCAATGGGCTTAAAAACAACCTATCCACTTCAACAACGTAGCATCCTTGCAAGACGTGATATCGACGCATTGTACCGCCCTCTAATATCCCGCGAGTAAGGTTGTCGTCCTTTTAACAGCTCACGACGTATGATCAGGGATGAAAAAATAGTGTTTAATCAAAAAAGTTGCCCGAAACTAATGAAAACGTTCGATTTTGGGCTCCAAAAAGGGCACAGCGAGCAAGCTTGCTGCCCCCGTCGTAGAGCTCTTGGAGAGCTTTCCAACGGTATGCTGTGCGCCGCGTAACTCCTTACGGATAAAAAGTTATTGGCACCGGAGCGATAGAGACTTGGTCACATGCCCTACGCCCTCGGTTTGCGAGCCCAGCCTCAACGTGAAGAGAAGTTGTCTTGCCCAAGTTGCCGTGGAATTCGATAATCGAAATTTTGTGGATAAAGTATCTTGGCAACCCTAACCGGTGGAAAAAAAATTGAAAAGGAGGGTGCAACACGAGGACTTCCCGGGGGGTCACCCATCCTAGTACTACTCTCGACCAAGCACGCTTAACTTCAGAGTTCTGATGGGATCCGGTGCATTAGTGCTTGTATGATCGCACTCGTCATGTTGGGGGTAGAATTCCTTTTTGTGTTAAAGGTTCACAGTCCCAGCCTAGAGAGATGGCCCATTCAGAAGGCCCAATGGGCTTAACAACAACCCATCCGCTTCAACAACACAGCATCCTCGCAAGATGTGATATCGACACATTGTAGCACCGTCTAATATCCCGCGAGTAAGGTTGTCGTCCTTTTAACATCTCAAGACGTATGATCCGGGACGGAAAAACAGAGCTTAATAAAAAAAGTTGCCTGAAACTGATGAAAACGTTCGATTTTGGGCTCCAAAAAGGGCACAGCGAGTAAGGTTGCTGCGCCCGTCGTAGAGCTCTCGGAGAGCTTTAAACGGTATGTTGTTCGCCGCGTAACTCCTTACGGATCAAAAGTTATGGGCACCGGAGTGACAGAGACTTGGTCACAAGCCCTACGCCCTCGGTTTGCGAGCCCAACCTCCATGTGAAGCGAAGTTGTCTGGCCCAAGTTGCCGTGGGATTTGATAATAGAATTGTGGTGGATAAAGTATCTTGGCAACCCTAACCGGAGGAAAAAAAATTGAAAAGGGGGGTGCAACACGAGGACTTGCCAGGGGGTCACCCATCCTAGTACTACTCTCGCCCTAGCACGCTTAACTTCGGAGTTCTTATGCGATCCGGTGAATTAGTGCTGGTATGATCGCACCCGTCATGTTGGGGGTAGAATTCCTTTTTGTGTTAAAGGTTCACAGTCCCAGCCTAGAGAGATGGCCCATTCAGAAGGCCCAATGGGCTTAACAACAACCCATCTACTTCAACAACATAGCATCCTCGCAAGACGTGATATCGACGCATTGTAGCGCCGTCTAATGTCCTGCGAGTAAGGTTGACGTCCTTTTAACAGCTCACGACGTACGATCCGGGAAGGAAAAATAGAGCTTAATAAGAAAAGTGGCCGGAAATTGATGAAAACGTTCTATTTTGGGTTCCAAAAGGGGCACAGCGAGCTAGCTCGCTGCCCCCGTCGTAGAGCTCTCGGAGAGCTTTCCAACGGTATGCTGAGCACCGCGTAACTCCTTACGGATCAAAAGTTATGGGCACCGGAGCGACAGAGACTTGGTCACAAGCCCTACGCCCTCGGTTAGCGGGCCCAGCCTCCACATGAAGCGAAGTTGTCTTGCCCAAGTTGCCGTGGGATTCGATAATAGAAATGTGGTGGATAAAGTGTCTTGGCAACCCTAACCGGAGGAAAAAAAATTGAAAAGGGGGGTGCAACACGAGGACTTCCTAGGGGGTCACCCATCCTAGTACTACTCTCGCCCAAGCTCGCTTAACTTCAGAGTTCTGATGGGATCCGGTGCATTAGTGCTGGTATGATCGCACCCGTAATGTTGGGGGTAGAATTCCTTGTTGTGTTAAAGGTTCACAGTCCCAGCCTAGAGAGATGGCCCATTCAGAAGGCCCAATGGGCTTAACAACAACCTATCCACTTCAACAACGTTGCATCCTCGCAAGACGTGATATCGACGCATTGTAGCGCCCTCTAATATCCCGCGAGTAAGGTTGTCATCCTCTTAACATCTCATGACGTATGATCCGGGACGAAAAAACAGAGCTTAATCAAAAAAGTAGCCCGAAACTAATGAAAACGTTCGATTTTGGGCTCCAAAAAGGGCACAGCGAGCAAGCTTGCTGCCCCCGTCGTAGAGCTCTCGGAGAACTTTCCAACGGTATGTTGTGTGCCGCGTAACTCCTTACGGATCAAAAGTTATGGGCACCGGAGCGACAGAGACTTGGTCACATGCCCTACGCCCTCGGTTTGCGGGCCCATCCTCCACGTGAAGAGAAGTTGTCTTGCCCAAGTTGCCGTGGAATTCGATAATCGAAATTTTGTGGATAAAGTATCTTGGCAACCCTAACCGGAGGAAAAAAAATTGAAAAGAGGGGTGCAAGATTAGGACTTCCAGGGGGGTCACCAATCCTAGTACTACTCTCGACCAAGCACGCTTAACTTCAGAGTTCTGATGGGATCCGGTGCATTAGTGCTTGTATGATCGCACCCGTCATGTTGGGGGTAGAATTCCTTTTTGTGTTAAAGGTTCACAGTCCCAGCCTAGAGAGATGGCCCATTCAGAAGGCCCAATGGGCTTAACAACAACCCATCCGCTTCAACAACGCAGCATCCTCGCAAGACGTGATATCGACACATTGTACCACCCTCTAATGTCCCGCGAGTAATGTTGTCGTCCTTTTAACAGCTCACGACGTACGATTCGGGACGGAAAAACAGAGCTTAATAAGAAAAGTGGCCCAAAATTGATGAAAACATTCGATTTTGGGCTCCAAAAAGGGCACAGCGAGCTAGCTCACTGCCCTTGTCGTAGAGCTCTCGGAGTGCTTTCCAAGGATATGCTGTGCGCCGCGTAAGTCCTTACGGATCAAAAGTTATGGGCACCGGAGCGACAGAGACTTGGTCACAAGCCCTACGCCCTCGGTTTGCAGGCCCAGCCTCCACGTGAAGCGAAGTTGTCTTGCCCAAGGTACCATGGGATTAAATAATAGAAATGTGGCGGATAAAGTATCTTGGCAACCTTAACCGGAGGAAAAAAAATTCTAAAGGGGGTTGCAACACGAGGACTTCCCAGGGAGTCACCCATCCTAGTACTACTCTCGCCCAAGCACGCTTAACTTCGGAGTTCTGATGGGATCCGGTGCATTAGTGCTGGTATGATCGCACCCGTCATGTTGGGGGTAGAATTCCTTTTTGTGCTAAAGGTTCACAGTCCCAGCCTATAGAGATGGCCCATTCAGAAGGCCCAATGGGCTTAACAACAACCCATCTGCTTCAACAACACAGCATCCTCGCAAGACGTGATATCGACGCTTTGTAGCGCCGTCTAATGTCCCGCGAGTAAGGTTGTCGTCCTTTTAACAGCTCACGACGTACGATCCGGGACGAAAAGACAGAGCTTACTAAGAAAAGTGGCCCGAAACTGATAAAAACGTTCAATTTTGGGCTCTATAAAAGGCACAACGAGCAAGCTTGTTGCCCACGTCGTAGAGCTCTCGGAGAGCTTTCCAACGGCATGCTGTGCGACGCGTAACTCCTTACAGATCAAAAGTTATGGGCACCGGAGCGACAGAGACTTGGTCACAAGCCTTACGCCCTCGGTTTGCGGGCCCAGGCTCCACGTGAAGCGAAGTTGTCTTGCCCAAGTTACCGTGGAATTCGATAATCGAAATGTGGTGGATAAAGTATCTTGGCAACCCTAACCGGAGGAACACGAGGACTTCCCAAGGGGTGCGACACGAGGACTCCCCAGGGGGTCACCCATCCTAGTACTACTCTCGCCCAAGCACGCTTAACTTCGGAGTTCTGATGGGATCCGGTGCATTAGTGCTGGTATGATCGCACCCGTCATGTTGAGGGTACAATTCCTATATGTGTTAACGGTTCATAGTGCCAGCCTAGAGAGATGGCCCATTCAAAAGGCCCAATGGGCTTAATGACAACCCATCTGCTTCAACAACATAGCATCCTCGCAAGACGTGATATCGACACATTGTAGGGCCCCCAGATGTCCCGCGAGTCAGGTTGTCATCCTTTTAACTGCTCACGACGTACAATTCGGGATGGAAAAATAGAGCAAAAGAACAAAAGTGACCTGAAATTGATGAAAACGTTCGATTTAGGGCACCAAAAAGTTGCACAACGAGCAAGCTAACTGCCCCCGTCGTAGAGCTCTCAGAGAGCTTTGTAACGGTAGGCTGTGCGCCGCGTAACTCCGTACGGATCAAAAGTTATGGGCACCGGAGCGACGGAGACCTGGTCACAAGCCCTACGCCCTCGGTTTGCGGGCCCGGCCTTTACCTGAAGCGAAGTTGTCCTGCCCAATGTTCCATGGGATTCGGTAATAGAGATTTGGTGGATAAAGTATCTTGGCAACCCTAACAAGGGCAAAAAAAATTGAAAGGGGGTGCAACACAAGGACTTCCCATGGGGTCACCAATCCTAGTACTACTCTCTCCCAAGCACGCTTAACTTCGGAGTTCTGATGGGATCCGGTGCATTAGTGCTGGTATGATCGCACCTGTCATGTTGAGGGCACAATTCCTATATGTGTTAACGGTTCACAGTCCCAACCTAGAGAGATGGCCCATTCAAAAGGCCCAATGGGCTTAACGACAACCCATCCACTTCAACAACGCAGCATCCTCGCAAGACTTCATATTGACACGTTGTAGGGCCCTCTGATGTCCCGCAAGTCAGGTTGTCGTCCTTTTAACAGCTCACGACTTACGATCCGGGATGGAAAAATAGAGCAAAAGAACAAAAGTGGCTTGAAACTGATGAAAACGTTCGATTTTGGGATCCAAAAATGGGCACAACGAGTAAACTGGCTACCCCCGTTGTAGAGCTCTCAGAGAGCTTTGCAACGGTATGTTGTGCGCCGCGTAACTCCTTACGGATCAAAAGTTATGGGCACCGGAGCGACGGAGACCTGGTGACAAATCCTACGCCCTCGGTTTGCGGGCCCGGCCTTTACGTGAAGCGTAGTTGTCCTGCCCAATGTTCCATGGGATTCGGTAATAGAGATTTGGTGGATAAAGTATCTTGGCAACCCTTACAAAGGCAAAAAAAAATTGAAAGGGGGTGCAACACGAGGACTTCCCATGGGGTCACCAATCCTAGTACTACTCTCGCCCAAGCACGCTTAACTTCGGAGTTCTGATGGGATCCGGTGCATTAGTGCTGGTATGATCGCACCTGTCATGTTGAGGGCACAATTCCTATATGTGTTAACGGTTCACAGTCCCAACCTAGAGAGATGGCCTATTCAAAAGGCCCAATGGGCTTAACGACAACCCATCCGCTTCAACAACGCAGCATCCTCGCAAGACTTGATATCGACACATTGTAGGGCCCTCTGATGTCCCGCAAGTCAGGTTGTTGTCCTTTTAACAGCTCACGACGTACGATCCGGGACGAAAAAATAGGGCAAAAGAACAAAAGTGGCCTGAAATTGATGAAAACGTTCTATTTTGGGATCCAAAAACGGGAATAATGAGCAAGCTGGCTGCCCCTGTCATAGTGCTCTCAGAGAGCTTTGCAACGGTATGTTGTGCGCCGCGTAACTCCTTACGGTTAAAAAGTTATGGGCACCGTAGCGACGGAGACCTGGTAACAAACCCTACGCCCTCGGTTTGCGGGCTCGGCCTCTACATGAAGCGAAGTTGTCTTGCCCAATGTTCTGTGGGATTCGGTAATAGAGATTTGGTGGATAAAGTATTTTGGCAACCCTAACCAGGGCAAAAAAAATTGAAAAGGGGGTGCAACACGAGGACTTCCCAGGGGGTCACCCATCCTAGTACTACTCTCACCCAAGCACGCTTAACTTCGGAGTTCTGATGGGATCCGGTGCATTAGTGCTGGTATGATCGCACCCGTCATGTTGAGGGCACAATTCTTTTATGTGTTAACGGTTCACAGTACCAGCCAAGAGAGATGGCCCATTCAAAAGGCCCAATGGGCTTAACGACAACCCATCTGCTTCAACAATGCAGCATCCTCGCAAGACATGATATCGACACATTGTAGGGCCCTCTGATGTACCGCAAGTCAGGTTGTCGTCCTTTTAACAGCTCACGACGTACAATCGGGGACTGAAAAATAGGGCAAAAGAAGAAAAGTGGCTTGAAACTGATGTAAACGTTCAATTTTGGGCTCCAAAAATGGGCACAACAAGCGAGCTCGTTGCCCACGTCGTAGAACTCTCTGAGAGCTTTGCAAGGGTATGTTGTGTGCCACGTAACTCCTTACGGATCAAAAGTTATGGGCACCGGAGCGACGGAGACCTAGTCAAAAACCCTACGCCCCCGGTTTGCGGGCCCGGCCTCTATGTGAAGCGAAGTTGTCTTGCCCAATGTTCCGTGGGATTCGGTAATAGAGATTTGGTGGATAAAGTATCTTGGCAACCCTAACAAGGACAAAAAAAATTGGAAGGGGGTGCAACACGAGGACTTCTCATGGGGTCACCAATCCTAGTACTACTCTCGCCCAAGCACGCTTAACTTCGGAGTTCTGATGGGATCCAGTGCATTAGTGCTGGTATGATCGAACCCGTCATGTTGAGGGCACAATTCCTATATGTGTTAACGGTTCACAGTCCCAGCCTAGAGAGCTGGCCCATTCAAAAGGCCCGATGGGCTTAACGACAACCCTTCTGCTTCAACAACGCAGCATCCTCGCAAGACGTGATATCGACACGTTGTAGGGCCCTCTGATGTACCGCGAGTCAGATTGTCGTCCTTTTAACAACTCACGACGTACGACCCGGGACGGAAAAGTAGAACAAAAGAACAAAAGTAGCATGAAACTGATGAAAACATTCAATTTTGGGCTCCAAAAAGGGGCACAGCGAGCATGCTAGCTGCCCCCGTCGTAGAGCACACAAAGAGCTTTGCAACGGTATGCTGTGCGCCGCGTAACTCCTTGCAGATCAAAAGTTATGGGCACCGGAGCAACGAAGACTTGGTCACAAACCCTACGCCATCGGTTCGTTGGCCCGGCCTCTATGTGAAGTGAAGTTGTCTTGCCCAATGTTCCGTGGGATTCGATAATAGAGATTTGGTGGATAAAGTATCTTGGCAACCCTAACTAGGGCAAAAAGAATTGTAAAGGGGGTGCAACACGAGGACTTCCCATGGGGACACCCATCCAAGTACTACTCTCGCCCAAGCATGCTTAACTTCGGAGTTCTGATGGGATCCGGTGCATTAGAGCTGGTATGATCGCAACCGTCATGTTGAGGGCACAATTCCTATATGTGTTAACGGTTCACAATGCCAGCCTAGAGAGATGGCCCATTCAAAAGGACCAATGGGCTTAACGACAACCCATCCGCTTCAACAACGCAGCATCCTCGCAAGACGTGATATCGACACATTGTACCGCCCTCAAATGTACAGCGAGTCAGGTTGTTGTCCTTTTAATAGCTCACAACGTACGATTCGGGACGGAAAAATAGGGCAAAAGAAGAAAAGTGTCCTGAAACAGATGAAAATTTTCAATTTTGGGCTCCAAAAATGGGCATAGCGAGCAAGCTCGCTGCCCTCGTCGTAGAGCTCTCAGAGAGCTTTGCAACGGTATGCTTTGCGCCGCGTAACTCCTTGCGAATCAAAAGTTATGGGCACCGTAGCGACGGAGACTTGGTCACAAACCTTACGCCCTCGGTTTGCGGGCCCGGCCTCTACGTGAAGCGAAGTTGTCTTGCCCAATGTTCCGTGAGATTCGCTAATAGAGATTTGGTGGATAAAGTATCTTGGCAACCCTAACCAGGCCAAAAGAAATGGAAAAAGGGGGTGCAACATGAGGACTTCCCAAGGGGTCACCCATCCTAGTACTACTCTCGCCCAAACACGCTTAATTTCCTGAATTCTGATGGGATCCGGTGCATTAGTGCTGGTATGATCGCACCCGTCATGTTGAGGGCACAATTCCTATATATGTTAACGGTTCACAGTGCCAGCCAAGAGAGATGGCCCATTCAAATGGCCCAATGGGCCTAACGATAACCCATCCACTTCAACAACGCTGCATCCTCGCAAGACGTGATATCGACACGTTGTAGGGCCCTCTGATGTACAGCGAGTCAGGTTGTCATCCTTTTCACAGCTCACGACGTACGATCCGGGACGAAAAAATAGGGCAAAAGAAGAAAAGTGTCATGAAACTGATGAAAACATTCAATTTTGGGCTCCAAAAAGGGGCATAGCGAGCTAGCTAGCTGCCCCCGTCGTAGAGCTCTCATAGAGCTTTGCAACGGTATGTTGTGCACCGCGTAACTCGTTACGGATCAAAAGTTATGGGCACCGGAGCGACGGAGACCTGGTCACAAACACTACGCCCTCGGTTTGCGGGCCCAGCCTCTAGGTGAGCGAAGTTGTCTTGCCCAATGTTCCGTGGGATTCGGTAATAGAGATTTGGTGGATAAAGTATCTTGGCAACCCTGACAAGGGCAAAAAAAATTGAAAAGGGGGTGCAACACGAGGACTTCCCATGGGGACACCCATCCTAGTACTACTCTTGCCCAAGCATGCTTAACTTTGGAGTTCTGATGGGATCCGGTGCATTAGTGCTGGTATGATCGCAACCGTCATGTTGAGGGTACAATTCCTATATGTGTTAACGGTTCACAATGCCAGCCTAGAGAGATGGCCCTTTCAAAAGGCCCAATGGGCTTAACAACAACCCATCCGCTTCAACGACGCAGCATCCTCGCTAGACGTGATATCGACACGATGTAGGGCCCTCTAATGTACCGCTAGTCAGGTTGTCGTCCTTTTAACAGCTCACGACGTACGATCCGGGACGGAAAAATAGGGCAAAAAAAGAAAAGTGGCATGAAACAGATGAAAATGTTCGATTTTGGGCTCCAAAAATGGGCACAGCGATCAAGCTCGATGCCCCCGTCGTAGAGCTCTCAGAGAGCTTTGCAACGGTATGCTGTGCGCCGCGTAACTCTTTGCGAATCAAAAGTTATGGGCACCGCAGCGACGGAGACTTGGTCAAAAACCCTACGCCCTCGGTTTGCCGGCCCGGCCTCTACGTGAAGCGAAGTTGTCTTGCCCAATGTTCTGTGAGATTCGGTAATAGAGATTTGGTGGATAAAGTATCTTGGCAACCCTAACCAAGGCAAAAGAAATTGAAAAGGGGGTGCAACACGAGGACTTCCCAGGGGGTCACCCATCCTAGTACTACTCTCGCCCAAGCTCGCTTAACTTCGCAGTTATGATGGGATCCGGTGCATTAGTGCTGGTATGATCACACCCGTCATGTTGAGGGCACAATTCCTTTATGTGTTAACGGTTCACAGTGCCAACCTAGAGAGATGGCCCATTCAAAAAGCCCAATGGGCTTAACGACAACCCATCCGCTTCAACAATGCAGTATCCTGGCAAGACATGATATCGACACATTGTAGGGCCCTCTGATGCACCGCAAGTTAGGTTGTCGTCCTTTTAATAGCTCATGACGTACGATCAGGGACAGGAAAAATAGGGCAAAAGAAGAAAAGTGCCCTGAAACTGATGTAAACTTTCAATTTTGGGCTTCAATAATGGGCACAACGAGCGGCTCGCTGTGCCCATGTCGTAGAGCTCTCTAAGAGCTTTGCAACGGTATGCTATGCGCGTGTAACTCCGTACGGATCAAAAGTTATGGACAACGGAGCGACGGAGACCTGGTCACCAATCCTACGCCCTCGGTTTGCGGGCCCGGCCTTTACGTGAAGCGAAGTTGTCCTGCCCAATGTTCCATGGGATTCGGTAATAGAGATTTGGTGGATAAAGTATCTTGGCAACCCCAACAAGGGCAAAAAAAATTGAAAGGGGGTGCAACACGAGGACTTCCCATGGGTCACCAATCCTAGTACTACTCTCGCCCAAGCACGCTTAACTTCGGAGTTCTGATGGGATCCGGTGCATTAGTGCTGGTATGATATCACCTATCATGTTGAGGGCATAATTCCTATATGTGTTAACAGTTCACAGTCCCAGCCAAGAGAGATGGCCAATTCAAAAGTCCCAATGGTCTTAACGACAACCCATCAGCTTCAACAACGCATCATCCTCGCAAGACTTGATATCGACACGTTGTACGGCCCTCTGATGTCCCGCGAGTCAGGTTGTCATCCTTTTAACAGCTCACGACGTACGATCCGTGGCGAAAAATAGAGCAAAAGAACAAAAGTGGCCAGAAACTAATGAAAACGTTCGATTTTGTTATCCAAAAATGGGCACAACGAGCAAGTTGGATGCCCCCGTCGTAGAGCTCTCAGAGAGCTTTGCAACGGTATGCTGTGTGCCGCGTAACTCCTTACGGAACAAAAGTTATGGGAACCGGAGCGACGGAGACCTGGTCATAAACCCTACGCCCTCGGTTTGCGGGCCCAGCCTCTACATGAAGCGAAGTTGTCTTGCCCAATGTTTAGTGGGATTCGGTAATAGAGATTTGGTGGATAAAGTATCTTGGCAACCCTACCCAGGGCAAAAAAAATTGAAAAGGGGGTGCAACACGAGGACTTCCCAAGGGGTCACCCATCCTAGTACTACTCTCGCCCAAGCACGCTTAACTTCGGAGTTCTGATGGGATCCGGTGCATTAGTGCTAGTATGATCGCACCCGTCATGTTGAGGGCACAATTCCAATATGTGTTAACGGTTCACAGTGCCAACCTAGAGAGATGGCCCATTCAAAAGGCCCAATGGGCTTAACGACAACCCATCACTTCAACAACTCAGCATCCTCACAAGATGTGATATCGACACGTTGTAGGGCCCTCTAATGTACCGCGAGTTAGGTTATCGTCCTTTTAACAGCTCACGACGTACGATCCGGGATGGAAAAATAGGGCAAAAGAATAAAAGTGGCTTGAAACTAATGAAAACGTTTGATTTTGGGCTCCAAAAATAGGCAGAGCGAGCGAGCTCGCTGCCCCCGACGTAGAGCTCTTAGAGAGCTTTGCAACGGTATGTTGTGCGCCGCGTAACTCCTTACGGATAAAAAGTTATGGGCACCGGAGCGATGCAGACCTGGTCACAAAACCCTACGCCCTCGGTTTGCGGGCCCGGCCTCTACGTGAAGCGAAGTTGTCTTGCCCAATGTTCCGTGGGATTCGATAATAGAGATTTGGCGGATAAAGTATCTTGGCAACCCTAACTAGGGCAAAAAAAATTGAAAAGGGGATGCAACACGAGGACTTCCCAGGGGGTCACCAATCCTAGTACTACTCTCCACCAAGCACACTTAACTTCGGAGTTCTGATGGGATCCGATGCATTAGTGCTGGTCTGATCGCACCCGTCATGTTGGGGGCACAATTCTTATATTTGTTAACGGTTCACAGTGCCAGCCTAGAGTGATGGCCCATTCAAAAGGCCCAATGGGCTTAACAACAACCCATCCGCTTCAACAATGCAGCATCCTCGCAAGACGTGGTATCGACACATTGTAGGGACCTCTGATGTACCGCGAGTCAGGTTGTCGTCCCCTTTAACAGCTCACGACGTACGATCCGGGACGGAAAAACAGGGCAAAAGAAGAAAAGTATCCCGAAACTGATGAAAACATTCGATTTTGGGTTCCAAAAATGGGTACAACGAGCAAGCTGGCTACCCACGTCGTAGAGCTCTCAGAGAGCTTTGCAACGGTATGCTGTGCGCCGCATAACTCTTTACGGATCAAAATTTATAGGCATCGGAGCGACGGAGACCTGGTCACAAACCCTACTCCCTCGGTTTGCGGGCCCGGCCTCTACATGAATCGTAGTTGTCTTGCCCAATGTTCCGTGGAATTCGGTAATAGAGATTTGGTGGATAAAATATCTTGGCAACCCTAACCAGGGCAAAAAAATTTGAAAATGGGGTGCAACACGAGGACTTCTCACGGGGTCACCCATCCTAGTACTACTCTCACCCAAGCACGCTTAACTTCGGAGTTTTGATGGGATCCGGTGCATTAGTGCTGGTATGATCGCACCCGTCATGTTGAGGGCACAATTCCTAAATATGTTAACGGTTCACAGTGCCAGCCAAGAGAGATGGCACATTCAAAAGGCCCAATGGGCTTAACGACAACCCATCCGCTTCAACAACGCTGCATCCTCGCAAGACGTGATATCGACACGTTGTAGGGCCCTCCGATGTACCGCGAGTCAGGTTGTCATCCTTTTAACAGCTCACGACGTACGATCCGGGACGAAAAAACAGGGCAAAAGAAGAAAAGTGTCCTGAAACTGATGAAAACATTCAATTTTGGGCTCAAAAAACGGGCATAGCGAGCTAGCTGGCTGCCCCCGTCGTAGAGCTCTCATAGAGCTTTGCAACGGTATGTTGTGCACCGCGCAACTCCTTACAAATCAAAAGTTATGGCACCGGAGCGACGGAGACCTGGTCACAAATCCTACGCCTTCGGTTTGCGGGCCCGGCCTCTACGTGAGCGAAGTTGTCTTGCCCAATGTTCCGTGGGATTCAGTAATACAGATTTGGTGGATAAAGTATCTTGGCAACCCTAACAAGGGAAAAAAAAATTGAAAAGGGGGTGCAACACGAGGACTTCCCAGCGGGTCACCTATCCTAGTACTACTCTCGCCCAAGAACGCTTAACTTCGGAGTTCTGATGGGATCCAGTGCATTAGTGCTGGTATGATCGCACCCGTCATGTTGAGGGCACAATTCTTATTTGTATTAATGGTTCACAGTGCCAGCCTAGAGAGATGGCCCATTCAAAAGGCCCAATGGGCTTAACGACAACCCATTCGCTTCAACAACGCAGCATCCTCGCAAGACGTGATATCGACACGTTGTAGGGCCCTTTGATGTACCGCGAGTCAGGTTGTCGTCCTTTTAACTACTCATGACGTACGATCCGTGTGAGGCCCGACCCCAAATAATGTGTCATACCTCGAGTTGCATGCCATAGATCCCTAAATATATGACTGACCTTGGATTACGTGCCCTGTCTTGGTTTTCGTGCATGCCTCATTATACATGCCTTAACCTATAATTGTGTGCCCTAATCCTCGATATATGTGCGATACCTAGTTAAACATGCCATGACCTTAATTTACGTGCGAGACCTTGATTTACGTGTGTCTCTTCGTTTCGCGTGCATTAATCTTGAACTGCGTGGTTTAACCTAGGTTTAAGAGTCGTGTCATGAATTACGTGCATTGCATTGAATTACGTGCCTTATTTTGGTCTACGTTCATTCACCTAGGGTTGCGTGTGTTAGCATTAGAATCTGTGCACTTATCTTGAAATATGTACCTTAGTCTTGAAATACGTGCTGTACCTCGTAGTTCGTGTCTACCTCGTAATTCGTGCCCTAGATCTAGGAATCCATGCCACCACGTTAATCAAGAAAGAATCCTACACAAAGCACTAGACACTAAAATAATCCTACACAATCCACTAACCAATATTATATTCCTAATTCAAATTCTCTACAAACTCCACTAACAATAAAATAATACTAAACTATTCCTACATTTTCCACTATCTATTATTCTATTCATAATTCAACTCATCAACAAACATTCCTATATTTTATTCTACCTAGATTCCCTCATTCCCCAACATTCCTATGACAATTCTAATGACACAAATGCATAAAAATTTAGTCCTAGACAAACTATGACAAAACACTTAACACAATGCATAAAAAAATTGCTCAATTCTCCTCAAATCTCCACCATTTTCAACCAAGTGCTCCATGCCCATGCTAGCCATTTCAAAATACTCTTTGAAGACACAAAAATACTGAAAATGGGCTGCCCAAGGCCGACCATATGCTTAGAACAATGCAAAACATCACTCTTTGTCATTCTTTGTCATATTCTTTCATTTCTCTTTCATTTCTCCTTCTTTTCTCTCACATCCCTCTCATTTTCTCTCACCATTTCGGTTTTGGCTGAGTTCTCTACCTCCATAGCTTATCTTCTTCACACCATAGCTAAACAAAGCAAGCCATAAGCAAAGGACCTCAACCGAGCTAGCTAGGAAGTGAAAATCACACATGCATGTACATTGAAGACTTCTATTCGGCCTAGGTAAGCTTCTTGACTTCCATTTCTTTTCTTCATGTTCTAACCTCATGGATGTGCTAAGAGATTGATCACTAAGCTAGGAAAAAATAGAGAAAAGCTAGTTGGAATCTCGGCTAAGCAAGAAGAAGAAGAAGATATTTGAGCTTCAACAAGGTTTTTGAGCATCTTTTGGGTTGATTGCTAAGGTGAGGGCTAAAACCTTTTGAAAACTCTTCAAAAATCCACATTCATGCTCATAAATGTGTGTATTTGCTTCAGTACTTGAGTTCTATGTTCGTTCATAAGCTTAAACAACCATGCATGGCAAGATCTTGTCTTGAAAGTGATGCTAGGTGAAGTCGAATTGTTGACAGCTCTCTGACCAGTCTGTTTCGAGGTAAGTTTAGCTAGGAAAATGATGTTGAAAATTCCTGAAAATTTGTAGGTGACTATTTTGGACAGTTTTGAATATTTTTTCCAGAAATAGGCTGAAGCTAATGTTGACTCTAAGATCCTCAAAATGGCGAATATTTAAAATGTGTCCAAATCTGGAAATCTGGAAAAATGAAGCAGGTTTTGGCAGATGCACTGACCTTGTAGAACGAGCCATATTTGACTTAGTAAATGAAGTCCAAAATGCATGAAATTTGGTGTACTGCTAGATTTTTCAGTTCTGGAAAATTTTGTCAGAAATGGACCAAGGCTAAAACTGATCCTAAGGACCTTAAAAACGTCAATTATGGAAATGTATGCAAATCTGGATAGTTTTGTGCTATCTCACTGTTTTGGCTATATCTAATGATCCCGAACTCCAATTGATGCAAGGTTTGTTTCTGATTTTAGTTATCTTCTTAAGCTTTAATTTTACATCTTATTCACTGGATTTGGAGTTTTTTTGCTTATCCTATTGATTGTGAGAAAACAGCCTATTGCAGTAAGGGTTTCACTTAGCTATATGCTTGGAAAAATTATTGTAACCTCTCTTGTGGTGTTAATAGCTTGGAATTGTGGTGTTGAGATGTTGTGTGGACTGTTTTGAGTACTTGAGGATGTTGAATTATATGATGCATGGTTTGAGATTGACTTTGAGTTTGGTTGAGGCTCAAATTGCACAAATATGCACAAAATGGAAACCCTAATGACTAGGTAGTTTTGCTAAGTGTTGATCATTTGAATATTGTGTGGAATTATATGTTTAGTAGGCTGCCCGTAAATGCCTTTATAGTCTTAAATGTGATTTTGATCATTGCATGTTGACAAATAAGCTTTTCTTGCACCCGAACCCACGTAGATGTTATTGCATGTTGAATAAGCTTACTACTTGATCACGTGGACTTTGAAATGAGTTATTTGGCCTGTTTTACATGTGTTACATGGCTGCCCGTTTAATTTTCATATAACTCTATATGCCTTTCAAGTGAAATTTCATGTCTTATCGTGCCTTGCTTGTTTACCTGTTTACTTGGTCAATGTGCAATCTTATGAATGTCCGGAGGCAACCTACTTTGTTGTCCTCCTCCTGTGATATATTGCCTGTCATGAATGTGCATTGCATACAAGGTTGCAACCTTTCCTGTTGGCATGGTAGCGATCAGCACACCGGGCGGCATCGGGCTTGCCGGTGCACCCGTGACTACCATGGTCCCATTCCCTCTCTCGCTTGGGGGCTAGACTTCCTCGGAGAGTTGGGTTGTAGGATTTTGGGGTACATCTGGAGTACACCCACCTGGCGTGTTTGGGGGATGATTTGAAGTCGACCGCAACTTCTGATTCTGAAACTGATCTGAGAGCTAAAGCTCACCGTATCCTTTTACTATGTGTATAAGTACTCTCGCTTGGTTCCTAGAGAACCTCGGGGAGGAAAGACTGGTATTCCTGTTCCTGTATCTTATATTATTGTTATATTCATGCTTGCAAAAGGATTTTCATAAGTTGAACCAGAAAATGAGTTTCAAAACCTATTTCTCGTTCCCCCTCGCTGAGTTCATAAGGACTCACCCTCTTTTATCATCTCAGGTGAAGAAGATCAAGAACAGGTACCCGAGGACGATGTGCCTAACAATGGTTCCTTGGAGTGATTGCCTGTCCCTACGTGCTTTTGTGCTTTGCCGGAAAGTGGTTGCTATATGGATGTTGTGTTTGATTGCAAACTATTCATTTTGTTGATGTAAATGACCCCGTTGTAATTTGGGTCTAATTATGGGATTGTACTATCTATAACCAGACGAATTTTTATTTGGTTGTTTGCTTTCGTTTTCTTAATTAGTAGTTATCGTATGCTTTCAAACCACTAGATGAACGATCAACTAAGTTAATTCTATCTAATTTCACTTAGGTGCTCATTTGCAAACTAAAGGATAATAGGTAATTGCATGACAGGAAATTAACAAATAAATGGGACATAGTTATCATGTTAGGCTTATTAACCAAACGAGACTTTCAAGATAAACTAGTAGGCAAATCGGTTGGTGACAAATAGGAGTCCTTAATGGAATTGGATTAATGATTGGAATAATTGAGGCGTTTAGAGAATTAGGTCAAACCAAAGAGCCAATTACAGCCATTATGCTGCAGGTTTACCGAAAAATTTTGGAGTTTAGGCCAAAACGTTAAGTGTTAAATCTTCATGAACGGTTAAGTACGAGACATTACTTGAATGTTTAGATCACACCTTAGTCTAACCTTTATAGGCCGGGTTGGGGCGTGACAGTCCGGGACGGAAAAATAGGGCAAAAGAAGAAAAGTGTCCAGAAACTGACGAAAATGTTCGATTTTAGGGTCCAAAAATGGGCACAGCGAGCAAGCTGACTGCCCCTGTCGTAGAGCTCTCAGAGAGCTTTGAAATGGTATGCTGTGCGCCACGTAACTCCTTACGGATCAAAAGTTATGGGCACCGGAGCGACGGAGACCTGGTCACAAACCCTACGCCCTCGGTTTGCGGGCCCGGCCTCTACGTGAAGTGAAGTTGTCTTGCCCAATGTTTCGTGGGAATCAGTAATAGAGATTTGGTGGATAAAGTATCTTGGCAACCCTAACCAGGGCAAAAAAAATTGAAAATGGGGTGCAACACGAGGACTTCCTAGGGGGTCACCCATCCTAGTACTACTCTCGCCCAAGTACGCTTAACTTCGGAGTTCTGATGGGATCCGGTGCATTAGTGCTGGTATGATCGCACCTGTCATGTTAAGGGCACAATTCCTATATGTGTTAACGGTTCGCAGTCCCAGCCTAGAGAGATGGCCCATTCAAAAGGCCCAATGGGCTTAACGACAACCCATCAGCTTCAACAACGCAGCATCCTCGCAAGACGTGATATCGACACGTTGTAGGGACCTCTGATGTTCCACGAGTCAGGTTGTCATCCTTTTAACAGCTCACGACGCACAATCCGGGATGAAAAAATAGAGCAAATGAACAAAAGTGGCCTGAAACTAATGAAAACGTTCAATTTTGGCCTCCAAAAACGGGTACAGCGAGCAAGCTAGCTGCCCCCGTCGTAGAGCTCTCAGAGAACTTTGCAACGGTATGTTTTGCGCCGCATAACTCCTTACGGATCAAAAGTTATGGGCACCGGAGTGACGGAGACCTGGTCACAAACCCTACGCCCTCGGTTTGCGGGCTCGGCCTCTACGTGAAACGAAGTTGTCTTGCCCAATGTTCCGTGGTATTCGGTAATAGAGATTTGGTGGATAAAGTATCTTGGCAACCCTAACCAGGGCAAAAAAAATTGAAAAGGGGGTGCAACACGAGGACTTCCCAGGGGTCACCCATCCTAGTACTACTCTCGTCCAATCACGCTTAACTTTGGAGTTCTGATGGGATCCGGTGCATTAGTGCTGGTATGTTCACACCCGTCATGTTGAGGGCACAATTCCTATATGTCTTTACAGTTCACAGTGCCAACCTAGAGAGATGGCCCATTCAAAAAGCCCAATGGGCTTAATGACAACCCATCCGCTTCAACAACGCAGCATCCTCCCAAGACGTGATATCGACACATTGTAGGGCCCTCTGTTGTACCGCGAGTCAGGTTGTCATCCTTTTAACAGCTCACGACGTACGATCCGGGATGAAAAAACCGGGCAAAAGTAGAAAAGAGTCTTGAAACTGATGAAAACATTCGATTTTGGGCTCCAAAAATGCACACAGCGAGCAAGCTGGCTGCCCTGGTCGTAGAGCTCCCAGAAAGCTTTGAAACGGTATGGTGTGCGCCGCGTAACTTCTTACAGATCAAAAGTTATGGGCACCGGAGCGACGGAGACCTGGTAACAAAGCCTACGCCCTCGGTTTGAGGGCCCGACCTCTACGTGAAGCAAAGTTGTCTTTCCCAATGTTCTGTGTGATTCGGTAATAGAGATTTGGTGGATAAAGTATCTTGGCAACCCAAACCAGGGCAAAAAAAATTGAAAAGGGGGTGCAACATGAGGACTTCCCTGGGGGTCACCCATCCTAGTACTACTCTCGCCCAAGCACGCTTAACTTCGGAGTTCTGATGGGATCCGGTGCATTAGTGCTGGTATGATCGCACCCGTCATGTTGAGGGCACAATTCCTATATGTGTTAACGATTCACAGTCCTAACCTAGAGAGATGGCCCATTCAAAAGGCCCAATGGGCTTGACGAAAACCCATCAGCTTTAACAACGCAGCATCCTCGCAAGACGTGATATCGACACATTGTAGGAACCTCTGATGTTCCACGAGTCAGGTTGTCGTCCTTTTAACAGCTCATGACGTACAATCCGGGACGAAAAAATACAGCAAATGAACAAAAGTGGCCTGAAACTGATGAAAACGTTTGATTTTGGCCTCCAAAAACGGCTACAGCGAGCAAGCTGGCTGCCCCCGTCGTAGAGCTCTTAGAGAACTTTGCAACGGTATGCTGTGCGCCGCGTAACTCCTTACGGATGAAAAGTTATGGGCACCGGAGCGACGGAGACCTGGTCACAAACCCTACGCCCTCGATTTGCGGGCCCGGCCTCTACGTGAAGCGAAGTTGTCTTGCCCAATGTTCCGTGGGATTTGGTAATAGAGATTTGGTGGATAAAGTATCTTGGCAACCCTAACCAGGGCAAAAAAATTTGAAAAGGGGGTGCAACACGAGGACTTCCGAGGGGTCACCCATCCTAGTACTACTCTCGCCCAAGCATGCTTAACTTCGGAGTTCTGATAGGATCCGGTACATTAGAGCTGGTATGATCGCTCACGTCATGTTGAAGGCACAATTCCTATATGTGTTAACGGTTCACAGTGCCAGCCTAGAGAGATGGCCCATTCAAAACGCCCAATGGGCTTAACGACAACCCATCCGCTTCAACAACGCAGCATCCTCCCAAGACGTGATATCGACACGTAGTAGGGCCCTCTGATGTACCGCGAGTCTGGTTGTCGTCCTTTTAACAGCTCACGACGTACGATCCGGGATGAAAAAATGGGGCAAAAGAAGAAAAGTGTCTTGAAACTGATGAAACCATTCGATTTTGGGCTCCAAAAGCGGGCACAACGAGCAAACTGGCTGCCCCGGTCGTAGAGCTCTCAGACATCTTTGCAACGGTATGCTGTGCGCCGCGTAACTCCTTACGGATGAAAAGTTATGGGCACCGGAGCGACGGAGACCTGGTCACAAACCCTACGCCCTCGATTTGCGGGCCCGGCCTCTACGTGAAGCGAAGTTGTCTTGCCCAATGTTCCGTGGGATTTGGTAATAGAGATTTGGTGGATAAAGTATCTTGGCAACCCTAACCAGGGCAAAAAAATTTGAAAAGGGGGTGCAACACGAGGACTTCCCAGGGGTCACCCATCCTAGTACTACTCTCGCCCAAGCATGCTTAACTTCGGAGTTCAGATAGGATCCGGTACATTAGAGCTAGTATGATCGCACCAGCCATATTGAGGGCACAATTCCTATTTGTTTTAAAGGATCACAGTGCCAGCATAGAAAGATGACCCATTCAAAAGGCCCAATGGGCTCAACGACAACCCATCTGCTACAACAATGCAGCATCCTCGCAAGACGTGAAATTGACACGTTGTAGGGCCCTCTGATGTACCGCGAGTCAGGTTGTCATCCTTTTAATAGCTCACGACGTACGATCCGGGATGAAAAAACAGGGCAAAAGTGGAAAAGTGTCCTAAAACTGACGAAAATTTTCGATTTTGGGCTCCAAAAATGGGCAAAGCAAGCAAGCTGGCTGCCCCCGTCGTAGAGCTCTCAGAAAGCTTTGCAACGGTATGCTGAGCGCTGCGTAACTTCTTACGGATCAAAAGTTATGGGCACCGGAGCGACGGAGACCTGGTCACAAACCCTACGCCCACGGTTAGAGGGCCCGGCCTTTACGTGAAGCGAAGTTGTCTTGCCCAATGTTCCGTGGGATTCGGTAATAGAGATTTTGTGGATAAAGTATCTTGGCAACCCTAACCAGGGCAAAAAAAATTGAAAAGGGGGTGCAACACGAGGACTTCCCTGTGGGTCACCCATCCTAGTACTACTCTGGCCCAAGCACGCTTAACTTCGGAGTTCTGATGGGATGCGATGCATTAGTGCTGGTATGATCACACCCGTCATGTTGATGGCACAATTCCTATATGTGTTAACGGTTCACAGTGCCAGCCTAGAGAGATGGCCTATTCAAAAGGCCAAATGTGCCTAACGACAACCCATCCGCTTCAATAATGCAGCATCCTCGCAAGACGTGATATCGACACGTTGTAGGGCCCTCTGATGTCCCGCGAGTCAGGTTGTCGTCCTTTTAACAGCTCATGACGAACGATCCGGGACGGAAAAACAGGGCAAAAGAAGAAAAGTGTCCTGAAACTGATAAAAACGTTCGATTTTGGGCTCCAAAAATGGGCACAACGAGCAACCTGGCTGCCCCCGTCGTAGAGCTCTAATAGAGCTTTGCAATGGTATACTGTGCGCCGCGTAACTCCTTACGGATAAAAAGTTATGGGCACCGGAGAGACGGAGACCTGGTCACAAACCCTATGCCCTCGGTTTGCGGGCCCGGCCTCTTCGTGAAGCGAAGTTGTCTTGCCCAATATTCCATGGGATTCGGTAAAAGAGATATGGTGGATAAAGTATCTTGGCAACCCTAACCAGGGCAAAAAATTGAAAAGGGGGTGCAACACGAGGACTTCCCAGGGGTCACCCATCCTAGTACTACTCTCACCCAAGCACGCTTAACATCGGAGTTCTGATGGGATCCGGTGCACCAGTGCTGGTATGATCGCACCCGTCATGTTGAGGGCACAATTCCTATATGTGTTAACGGTTCACAGTGCCAGCCTAGAGAGATGGCCCATTCAAAAGGCCCAATGGGCTTAACGACATCCCATCCGTTTCAACAACGCAGCATCCTCACAAGATGTGATATCGACACGTTGTAGTGCCCTCTGATGTCCCGCGAGTCAGGTTGTCGTCCTTTTAACAGCTCACGACGTACAATCCGAGAAGAAAAAATAGAGCAAAAGAACAAAAGTGGTCTGAAATTGATGAAAATGTTCGATTTTGAGCTCCAAAAACGGGCACAGCGAGCAAGCTGGCTGCCCCTGTCGTAGAGCTCTCAGAGAGCTTTGCAACGGTATATTGTGAGCAACATAACTCCTTACGGATCAAAAGTTATGGGCACCGAAGCGACGGAGACCTGGTCACAAACCCTACGCCCTCGGTTTGCATGACCGGCCTTTACGTGAAGCGAAGTTGTCTTGCCCAATGTTCCGTGGGAATCGGTAATAGAGATTTGGTGGAAAAAGTATCTTGGCAACCCTAACCAGGGCAAAAAAAATTGAAAAGGGGGTGCAACACGAGGACTTCCCAGGGGGTCACCCATCCTAGTACTACTCTCGCCCAAGCACGCTTAACTTCAGAGTTCTGATGGGATCCGGTACATTAGTGCTGGTATGATCGCACCCGTCATGTTGAGGGCACAATTCCTATTTGTGTTAACGGTTCAAAGTGCCAGCCTAGAGAGATGGCCTATTCAAAAGGCCCAATGGGCTTAACGACAACTCATCCGCTTCAACAACGCAGCATCCTCTTAAGACGTGATATCGACATGTTGTAGGGCCCTCTGATGTACCGCGAGTCAGGTTGTCATCCTTTTAACAGCTCACGTCGTACGATCCGGGATGAAAAAACAGGGCAACAGAAGAAAATTGTCTTGAAACTGACGAAAACGTTCGATTTTGGGCTCCAAAAATGGGCAAAGCAAGCAAGCTGGCTGCCCGAGTCGTAGAGCTCTCAGAAAGCTTTGCAACGGTATGCTGAGCGCTGCGTAACTTCTTACGGATCAAAAGTTATGGGCACCGGAGCGACGGAGACCCGGTCACAAACCCTACGCCCTCGGTTTGCGGGCCCGGCCTCTACGTGAAGCGAAGTTGTCTTGCCCAATGTTCCGTGGGATTCGGTAGCAGAGATTTGGTGGATAAAGTATCTTTGCAACCCTAACCAAGGCAAAAAAAATTGAAAAGGGGGTGTAACACGAGGACTTCCCTGGGGGTCACCCATCCTAGTACTACTTTCGCCCAAGCACGCTTAACTTCGGAGTTCTGATGGGATGCGATGCATTAGTGATGGTATGATCACACCCGTCATGTTGAGGGCACAATTCCTATATGTGTTAACGGTTCACAGTGCCAGCCTAGAGAGATGGCCCATTCAAAAGGCCAAATGTGCTTAACGACAACCCATCCGCTTCAACAACGCAGAATCCTCGCAAGACGTGATATCGACACGTTGTAGGGCCCTCTGATGTCCCGCGAGTCAGGTTGTCGTCCGTTTAACAGCTCATGACGTACGATCCGGGACGGAAAAATAGGACAAAAGAAGAAAAGTGTCCTGAAACTGATGAAAACGTTCAATTTTGGTCTCCAAAAATGGGCACAACGAGCAAGCTGGCTGCCCCCGTCGTAGTGGTCTCCTAGAGCTTTGCAACGGTATGCTGTGCGCCGCGTAACTCCTTACGAATCAAAAGTTATGGGCACCAAAGCGACGGAGACCTGGTCACAAACCCTATGCCCTCGGTATGAGGGCCCGGCCTCTACGTGAAGCGAAGTTGTCTTGCCCAATATTCCGTGGGATTCGGAAAAAGAGATTTGGTGGATAAAGTTTCTTGGCAACCCTAACCAGGGCAAAAAATTGAAAAGGGGGTGCAACACGAGGACTTCCCAGGGGGTCACCCATCCTAGTACTATTCTCGCCCAAGCATGCTTAACTTTGGAGTTCTGATGGGATCCGGTGCATTAATGCTGGTATGATCGCACCCGTAATGTTGAGGGCACAATTCCTATATGTGTTAACGGTTCACAGTGCCAGCCTAGAGAGATGGCCCATTCAAAAGGCCCAATGGGCTTAACGACATCCCATCCGTTTCAACAACGCAGCATCGTCGCAAGATGTGATATCGACACGTTGTAGTGCCCTCTGATGTCCTGCGAGTCAAGTTGTCGTCCTTTTAACAGCTCACGACGTACAATCCGGGATGAAAAAATAGAGCAAAAGAACAAAAGTGGTCTGAAATTAATGAAAACGTTCAATTTTGGGCTCCAAAAACGGGCACAGCGAGCAAGCTGGCTGCCCCCGTCGTAGAGCTCTCAGAGAGCTTTACAACGGTATACTGTGAGCCACATAACTCCTTACGGATCAAAAGTTATGGGCACCGAAGCGACGGAGACCTGGTCACAAACCCTACGCCCTCAGTTTGCGTGCCCGGCCTTTACGTGAAGCAAAGTTGTCTTGCCCAATGTTCCGTGGGAATCGGTAATAGAGATTTGGTGGATAAAGTATCTTGGCAACCCTAACCAGGGCAAATAAAATTGAAAAGGGGGTGCAACACGAGGACTTCCCAGGGGGTCACTCATCCTAGTACTACTCTCGCCCATGCATGCTTAACTTCGGAGTTCTGATGGGATTCGGTACATTAGTGCTGGTATGATCGCACCTGTCATGTTGAGGGCACAATTCCTATATGTGTTAACTGTTCACAGTGCCAGCCTAGAGAGATGGCATATTCAAAAGGCCCAATGGGCTTAACGACAACCCATCCGCTTCAACAACGCATCATCCTCGCAAGACGTGATATCGACTCGTTGTAGGGCCCCCTGATGTACAGCGAGTCAGGTTGTCGTCCTTTTAATAGCTCACGACGTACGATCCGGGATGAAAAAACAGGGCAAAAGAAGAAAATTGTATTGAAACTGACGAAAACGTTCAATTTTGGGCTCCAAAAATAGGCAAAGCAAGCAAGCTGGCTGCCCCCGTCATAGAGCTCTCAGAAAGGTTTGCAACGTTATGTTGAGCGCTGCGTAACTTCTTACGGATCAAAAGTTATGGGCAGCGGAGTGACGGAGACCTAGTCACAAACCCTACGCCCTCGGTTTGCGGGCCCGGCCTCTACGTGAAGCGAAGTTGTCTTGCCCAATGTTCCGTGGGATTCGGTAATAGAGATTTGGTGGATAAAGTATCTTGGCAACCCTAACCAGGGCAAAAAAAATTGAAAAGGGGGTGCAACACGAGGAATTCCCAGGGGGTCACCCATCCTTGTACTACTCTCGCCCAAGCACGCTTAAATTCAGACTTCTGATGGGATCCGGTACATTAGTGCTGGTATGATCGCACCCATCATGTTGAGGGCACAATTCCTATATGTGATAAAGGTTCACAGTGCCAGCCTAGAGAGATGGCCCATTCAAAAGGCCCAATGGGCTCAACGACAACCCATCCGCTTCAACAACGCAGCATCCTCGCAAGACGTGAAATCGACATGTTATAGGGCCCTCTGATGTACCGCGAGTCAGGTTGTCGTCCTTTTAACAACTCACGACGTACGATCCGAGAAGAAAAAAAATGGCAAAAGAAGAAAAGTGTCCTGAAACTGACAAAAACGTTCGATTTTGGGCTCCAAATTTGGGCAAAGCAAGCAAGCTGGCTGCCCCCGTCGTAGAGCTCTCAAAAAGCTTTGAAATGGCATGATGTGCGCCACGTAACTCCTTACGGATGAAAAGTTATGGGCACCGGAGCGACGGAGACCTGTTCACAAACCCTACGCCCTCAGTTTGCGGGCCCGGCCTCTACGTGAAGCAAAGTTGTCTTGCCCAATGTTCCGTGGGTTTCGGTAATGGAGATTTGAAGGATAAAGTATCTTGGCAACCCTGACCAGGGCAAATAAAATTGAAAAAGGGGGTGCAACACGAGGACTTCCCAGGGGGTCACCCATCCTACTTCTACTCTCGCCCAAGCACGCTTAACTTCAGAGTTCTGATGGGATCCGATGCATTAGTGCTGGTATGATCGCATCCGTCATGTTGAGGGCACAATTCCTAAATGTGTTAACAGTTCATAGTCCCAGGCAAGAGAGATGGCCCATTCAAAAGGTCCAATGGGCTTAACGACAACCCATCCGCTTCAACAACGCAGCATCCTCGTAAGACTTGATATCGACACGTTGTAGGGCCCTCTTATGTCCCGCGAGTCAGTTTGTCGTCCTTTTAACATCTCACGACGTACAATCTGGGACGGAAAAATAGAGCAAATGAACAAAAGTGGCCTGAAATTGATGAAAACGTTCGATTTTGGACTCCGAAAATAGGCACAACGAGCAAGCTGGCTTCCCCCAATGTAGAGCTCTCAGAGAGCTTTGCAACGGTATGCTGTGCGCCACGTAACTCCTTACGGATCAGAAGTTATGGGCACCGGAGCGACGGTGCCCTGGTCACAAAACCTACGCCCTCGATTTCCGGGCCCGGCCTCTACGTGAAGCGAAGTTGTCTTGCCCAATGTTCTGTGGGATTCGATAATAGAGATTTGGCATATAAAGTATCTTGGCAACCCTAACCAGGGCAAAAAAAAATTGAAAAGGGGTTGCAACACGAGGACTTCCCAAGGGGTCACCCATCCTAGTACTACTCTCACCCAAGCACGCTTGACTTCGGAGTTCTGATGGGATTCGGTACATTAGTGCTGGTACGATCTCACCCTTTATGTTGAGGGCACAATTCCTATATGTGTTAACAGTTCACAGTGCCAGCCTAGATAGATTGCCCATTCAAAAGGCCCAATGGGCTTAACGACAACCCATCCGCTTCAACAACGCAGCATCCTCGCAAGACGTGATATCGACACGTTGTAGGGCCCTCTGATGTACCGCGAGTCAGGTTGTCGTCCTTTTAACAACTCACGTCGTACGATCCGGGATGGAAAAACAGGGCAAAAGAATAAAAGTGTCCTGAAAGTGATGATAACATTTGTATTTGGGCTCCAAAAAAGGGCAAAGCAAGCAAGCTAGCTTCCGCAGTCGTAGAGCTCTAAGAGAGATTTGCAACGGTATATTGTGCGCCGCGTAACTCCTTACGGATCAAAAGTTATAGGTACCGACGCGACGGAGACCTGGTCACAAACCCTATGCCCTCGGTTTGCGGGCCTGACCTCTACGTGAAATGAAGTTGTCTTGCCCAATGTTCCGTGGGATTCGGTAAAAGGGATTTGAAGGATAAAGTATCTTGGCAACCCTAACCAGCGCAAAAAAATTTGAAAAGGGGGTGCAACACGAGGACTTCCCAAGGGGTCACCCATCCTAGTACTACTCTAGCCCAAGCACGCTTAACTTCGGAGTTCTGATGGGATCTGGTGCATTAGTGCTGGTATGATCGCACCCGTCAAGTTGAGGGCACAATTCCTATATGTGTTAACGGTTCACAGTGCCAGCCTAGAAAGATGGCCCATTCAAAAGGCCCAATGGGCTTAACGATAACCTATCCGCTTCAATAACGCAGCATCCTCGCAAGACGTGATATCGACACATTGTAGGGCCCTCTGATGTACCGTGAGTTAGGTTGTCGTCCTTTTAACAGCTCACGACGTACGATCCGGGATGGAAAAACAGGGCAAACGAAGAAAAGTGTCCTGAAACTGATGAAAACATTTGATTTTGGGCTTAAAAAATGGGCAGAGCGAGCAAGCTGGCTGCCGCCGTCGTAGAGCTCTCAGAGAGCTTTGCAACGGTATGCTGTGCGCCGCGTAACTCCTTACGGATCAAAAGTTGTGGGCACCGGAGCGACGGAGACTTGGTCACAAACTCTACGCCCTGGGTTTGCTGGCCCGGCTTCTACGTGAAGTGAAGTTGTCTTGCCCAATGTTCAGTGGGATTCGGTAACAGAGATTTGGAGGATAAAGTTTCTTGGCTATCCTAACCAGGGCAAAAAAAATTGAAAAGGGGGTGCAACACGAGGACTTCCCCGGGGGTCTCCCATCCTAGTACTACTCTCGCCCAAGCACGCTTAACTTCAGAGTTCTGATGGGATCCGGTGCAATAGTGCTGTTATGATCGCATCCGTCATGCTGAGGACACAATTCCTATATCTGTTAACGGTTCACAGTGCTAGCCTAGAGAGATAGCCCATTAAAAAGGCCCAATGGGCTTAACGACAACCCATTCGCTTCAACAATGCAGCATCCTCGCAAGACATGATATTGACACATTGTAGGGCCCTCTGATGCACCGCGAGTCAGGTTGTCGTCCTTTTAACAGCTCACGACGTACGATACGGGACGGATAAACATGGCAAAAGAAGAAAAGTGTCCTAAAACTGATGAAAACGTTGGATTTTGGGCTCCAAAAAGGGGCACAGCGAGCAGGCTGGTTGCCCTCGTCGTACAGCTCTCAGAGAGCTTTGCAACGGTATGCTGTGCGCCGCGTAACTCCTTGCGGATCAAATGTTATGGGCACCGGAGCGACGGAGACCTAGTCACAAACCCTACGCCCTCGGTTTGCGGGCCCGGCCTCTACGTGTAGCGAAGTTGTCTTGCTCAATGTTCCGTGGGATTCGGTAATAGAGATTTGGTGGATAAAGTATCTTGACAACCCTAAGCAAGGCAAAAAAAATTGAAAAAGGGGTGCAACACGAAGACTTTCCACGGGGTCACCCATCCTAGTACTACTCTCGCCCAAGCACGCATAACTTCGGAGTTCTGATGGGATCCGTTACATTAGTGCTGGTATGATCGCATGCATCAAGTTGAGGGCACAATTCCAATATGTGTTAACGGTTCACAGTGCCAGCCTAAAGAGATGGCCCATTCAAAAGGCCCAATGGGCTTCACGATAACCCATCCGCTTCAATAACGTAGCATCCTCGCAAGACGTGAGATCGACACGTTGTAGGGCCCTCTGATGTACCGCGAGTCAGGTTGTCGTCCTTATAACAGCTCACGACGTACGATCCGGGACGAAAAAATCGGGCAAACGAAAAAAGTGTCCTGAAACTGATGAAAACATTCGATTTTGGCCTTCAAAAATGGGCATAGCGAGCAAGCTAGCTCCCCGCGTCATAGAGCTCTCAGAGTGCTTTGCAACGTTATGCTGTGCGCCGCGTAACTCCTTACAGATCAAAAGTTATGGGCACCGGAGCGACGGAGACCTAGTCACAAACCCTACGCCCTCGGTTTGCGGGCCCGGCCTCTACGTGAAGCGAAGTTGTCTTGCCCAATGTTCCATGGGATTCGATAATAGAGATTTGGAGGATAAAGTATCTTGGCAATCCTAACCAGGTCAAAAAAAATTGAAAAGGGGGTGCAACACAATGACTTGCCACGGGGTCACCCATCCTAGTACTACTCTCGCCCAAGCACGTTTAACTTCGGAGTTCTGATGGGATCCGTTGCATTAGTGCTGGTATGATCGCACCCGTCATGATCAGGGCACAATTCCTATATGTGTTAACGGTTCACAGTGCCAGCCTTGAGAGATGGCCCATTCAAAAGGCCCAATGGGCTTAACGACAACCCATCTACTTCAACAACGCAGCATCCTCGCAAGACGTGATATCGACACGTTGTAGGGCCCTCTGATGTACCACGAGTCAGGTTGTCGTCCTTTTAACAACACACGACGTACGATACGGGACGAAAAAACAGGGCAAAAGAAGAAAAGTCTACTGAAACTGATGAAAATGTTCGATTTTGGGATCCTAAAATGGGCGCAGTGAGCAAGCTGGCTGCCCCCGTCGTAGAGCTCTCAGAGAGCTTTGCAATAGTATATTGTGCGCCTCGTAACTCCATACGGATCAAATGTTGTGGGCACCGGAGCGACGGAAACCTGGTCACAAAACCTACACCCTCGGTTTGCGGGCCCGGCCTCTACGTGAAACAAAGTTGTCTTGCCCAATGTTCGGTGGGATTCGGTAATAGATATTTGGTGGAGAAAGTATCTTGGCAACCCTAACCCGGGCAAAAAAAATTGAAATGGGAGTACAACACGAGGACTTCCCAGGGGGTCACCCATCCTAGTACTACTGTAGCCCAAGCACGCTGAACTTCAGAGTTCTGATGGGATCTGGTGCATTAGTGGTGGTATGATTGCACCCGTCATGTTGAGGGCACAATTCCTATATGTGTTAACGGTTCACAGTGCCAGCATAGAGAGATGGCCCATTCAAAAGGCCCAATGGGCTTAACGACAACCCATCAACTTCAACAACGCATCATCCTCGCAAGACGTGATATCGACACGTTGTAAGGCCCACTGATGTTCCGCGAGTCAGGTTGTCGTCCTTTTAACAGCTCATGACGTACGATCTGGGACGGAAAAACAGGGCAAAAGAAGAAAAGTGTCCTGAAACTGATGAACACATTCGATTTTGGGCTCCAAAAAGGGGCACAGCGAGCAAGCTGGCTGCCCCCGTCGTAGAGCTCTCAGAGAGCTTTGCAACGGTATGCTGTGCGCCGCGTAATTCCTTACGGATCAAATGTTATGGGCACCGGAGCGACGGAGACCTGGTCACAAACCCTACGCCCTCGGTTTGCGGGCCCGGCCTCTACGTGAAGCGAAGTTGTCTTGCCCAATGTTCCGTGGGATTCGGTAATAGAGATTTGGTGGATAAAGTATCTTGGCAACCCTAACCAGGGCAAAAAAAATTGAAAAGGGGGTGCAACACGAGGAATTCCCAGGGGGTCACCCATCCTTGTACTACTCTCGCCCAAGCACGCTTAAATTCAGACTTCTGATGGGATCCGGTACATTAGTGCTGGTATGATCGCACCCATCATGTTGAGGGCACAATTCCTATATGTGATAAAGGTTCACAGTGCTAGCCTAGAGAGATGGCCCATTCAAAAGGCCCAATGGGCTCAACGACAACCCATCCGCTTCAACAACGCAGCATCCTCGCAAGACGTGAAATCGACATGTTATAGGGCCCTCTGATGTACCGCGAGTCAGGTTGTCGTCCTTTTAACAACTCACGACGTACGATCCGAGAAGAAAAAAAATGGCAAAAGGGGGTGCAACACGAGGACTTCCCATAGGGTCGCCCATCCTAGTACTACTCTTGACCAAGCACGCTTAACTTCGGAGTTCTGATAGGATCCTTTGCATTAGTGCTGGTATGATCGCACCCGTCAAGTTGAGGGCACAATTCCTATATGTGTTAACGGTTCACAGTGCCAGCCTAGAGAGATGGCCCATTCGAAAGGCCCAATGGGCTTAACGACAACCTATCCGCTTCAATAACGCAGTATCCTCGCAAGACGTGATATCGACACGTTGTAGGGCCCTTTGATGTACCACGAGTCAGGTTGTCGTCCTTTTAACAGCTCACGACGTACGACACAGGACAGAAAAACAGGGCAAATGAAGAAAAGTGTCCTGAAACTTATGAAAACGTTCGATTTTGGGCTCCAAAAAGGGGCATAGTGAGCAGGCTTGCTGTCCTCGTCGTACAGATCTCAGAGAGGTTTGCAACGGTATGTTGTTCGCCGCGTAACTCCTTACGAATCAAATGTTATGGGCACCGGAGCGACAGAGACCTGGTCACAAACCCTACGCCCTCGGTTTGTGGGCCCGGCTTCTACATGAAGCGAAGTTGTCTTGCCCAATGTTCCATGGGATTCGGTAATAGAGATTTGGAGAATAAAATATCTTGGCAATCCTCACCAGGGCAAAAAAAATTGAAAAGGGGTGCAATACGAGGACTTCCCAAGGGGTCACCAATCCTTGTACTACTCTCGCCCAAGCACACTTAACTTCGGAGTTCTGATGGGATCCGTTGCATTAGTGCTGGTATGATCGCACCCATCATGATGAGGGCACAATTCCTATATGTGTTAACGGTTCACAGTGCCAGCCTAGAGAGATGGCCCATTCAAAAGGCCCAATAGGCTTAACAACAACCCATCAGCTTCAACAACGCAGCATCCTCGCAAGACGTGATATTGACACATTGTAGGGCCCTCTGATGTACCGCGAGTCAGGTTGTCATCCTTTTAACAGCTCACGACGTACGACACGGGATGGAAAAACAGGGCAAAGGAAGAAAAGTGTCCTGAAACTGATGAAAACGTTCGATTTTGGGCTCCAAAAAGGGGAATAGCGAGCAGGATGGCTGTCCTCGTCGTACAGCTCTCAGAGAGCTTTGTAACGGTATGTTGTTCGCCGCGTAACTCCTTACGAATCAAATGTTATGGGCACCGGAGCGACGAAGACCTGGTCACAAACCCTATGCCCTCGGTTTGCGGGCCCAGCCTCTACGTGAAGCGAAGTTGTCTTGCCCAATGTTCAGTGGGATTCGGTAATAGAGATTTGGTGGATAAAGTATCTTGGCAACCCTAACCAGGGCAAAAAAAATTGGAAAGGGGGTGCAACACGAGGACTTCCCAGGGGGTCACCCATCCTATTACTACTCTAGCCCAAGTACGCTTAACTTCAGTGTTCTGATGGGATCCGGTGCATTAGTGGTGGTATGATCACACCCGTCATGTTGTGGGAACAATTCCTATATGTGTTAACGATTCACAGTGCCAGCCTAGGGAGATGGCCGATTCAAAAGGCCCAATGGGCTTAACGACAACCCATCCACTTCAACAACGCAGCATCCTTGTAAGACGTGATATCGACACGTTGTAGGGCCCTCTAATGTACCGCGAGTCAGGTTGTCCTCCTTTTAACAGCTCACGACGTACGATACGGGACGGAAAAATAGGGCAAAAGAAGAAAAGTGTCCTGAAACTGCTGAAAACATTCAATTTTGGGCTCCAAAAATGGGTACAGCGAGCAAGTTGGCTGCCCCCATCGTAGAGCTCCCAGAGAGCTTTGCAACGGTATGCTGTGCACCGCGTATCTCCTTACGGATCAAAAGTTATGGGCACTGGAGCGACGGATACCTGGTCACAAACCCTACGCCCTCGGTTTGCGGGCCCGGCCTCTACGTGAAGCGAAGTTGTCTTGCCCAATGTTCCATGGGATTTGGTAATTGAGATTTGGTGGATAAAGTATCTTGGCAACCTTAACCAGGGAAAAAAAAATTGAAAATGGGGCTTAACATGAGGACTTCCCAGGGGGTCACCCATCCTAGCATTGCTCTCGCCCAAGCACGCTTAACTTCGGAATTCTGATGCGATCCGTTGCATTAGTGCTTGTATGATCGCACCCGTCAAGTTGAGGGTACAATTCCTATATGTGTTAACGGTTCACAGTGCCAGCCTAGAGAGATGGCCCATTCAAAAGGCCCAATGGGCTTAACGACAACCCATTCGCCTCAACAACGCAGCATCCTCGCAAGACGTGATATCGACACATTGTAGGGCCCTCTGATGTAATGCGAGTCTGGTTGTCATCCTTTTAACAGCTCACGACGTACGATCCGGGAAGAAAAAATAGGGCAAACGAAGAAAGGTGTCCTGAAACTGATGAAAACATTTGATTTTGGGCTCCAAAAATGGGCACAGCGAGGAAGCTGGGTGCCCCCACCGTAGAGCTCTCAGAGAGCTTTGCTACGGTATGCTGTGTGTCGCGTAACTCCTTACGGATCAAAAGGTATGGGCACCGGAGCGACGAAAACCTGGTCACAAACCCTACACCCTCAGTTTGCGGGCTCGGCCTCTACGTGAAGCGAAGTTGTCTTGCCCAAAGTTCTGTGGGATTCAGTAATAGAGATTTGGTGGATAAAGTATCTTGGCAACCCTAACCAGGGCAAAAAAAATTGAAAAGGGGGTGCAACACGAGAACTTCCCAGAGGGTCACCCATCCTAGTACTACTTTCGCCCAAGCACGCTTGACTTCGGAGTTCTGATGGGATCCGGTGCATTAATGCTGGTCTGATCGCACCCGTCATGTTGAGGGCATAATTCCTATATGTGTTAACGGTTCACAGTGCCAGCCTAGAGAGATGACCCATTCAAAAGGCCCAATAGGCTTAACGACAACCCACCGCTTCAACAACGCAGCATCCTCGCAAGACGTGATATTGACACATTGTAGGCCCCTCTGATGTATCGCAAGTCAGGTTGTCATCCTTTTAACTGCTCACGACGTACGATACGTGATGAAAAAACAGGGCAAAAGAAGAAAAGTGTCCTGAAACTGATGAAAACGTTCGATTTTGGGCTCCAAAAGGGGCACAGCGAGCAGGCTTGCTGAACTTGTCGTACAGCTCTCAGAGAGCTTTGCAACGGTATGCTGTGCACCGCGTAACTCCTTACGGATCAAATGTTATGGGCACCGGAGCGACAGAGACCTGGTCACAAACCCTACGCCCTAAGTTTGCAGGCCCGGCCTCTACGTGAAGCGTAGTTGTCTTGCCCAATGTTCCCTGGGATTCGGTGATAGAGATTTGGTGGATAAAGTATCTTGGAAACCCTAACCAGGGCAAAAAAAATTGACAAGGGGGTGCAACACGAGGACTTCCCAGGGGGTCACCCATCCTATTACTACTCTAGCCCAAGCACGCTTAACTTCAGTGTTCTGATGGGATCCGGTGCCTTAGTGTTGGTATGATCACACCCGTCATGTTGTGGGAACAATTCCTATATGTGTTAACGGTTCACAGTGCCAGCCTAGAGAGATGGCCCATTCAAAAGGCCCAATGGGCTTAACGACAACCCATCCACTTCAACTACGCAGCATCCTTGCAAGACGTGATATCGACACGTTGTAGGGCCCTCTGATGTACCGTGAGTGAGGTTGTCCTCCTTTTAACAGCCCACGACATACGATACGGGACGGAAAAACAGGGTAAAAGAAGAAAAATGTCCTGAAACGGCTGAAAACATTCAATTTTGGGCTCCAAAAACGGGAACAGCGAGCAAGCTGGCTGCCCCCGTCGTAGAGCTCTAAGAGAGGTTTGCAACGGTATGCTGTGCGCCGCGTAGCTCCATACAGATCAAAAGTTATGGGCACCGAAGCTACGGATACCTGGTTACAAACCCTACGCCCTCGGTTTGCGGGCCCGGCCTCTACGTGAAGTGAAGTTGTCTTGCCCAATGTTCCGTGGGATTCGGTAATAGAGATTTGGTGGATAAAGTATCTTGACAACCCTAACCAAGGCAAAAAAATTTGAAAAAGGGGTGCAACACGAAGACTTTCCAGGGGGTCACCCATCCTAGTACTACTCTCGCCCAAGCACGCTTAACTTCGGAGTTCTGATGGGATCCGTTACATTAGTGCTGGTATGATCGCACCCATCAAGTTGAGGGCACAATTCCAATATGTGTTAACGGTTCACAGTGCCAGCCTAAAGAGATGGCCCATTCAAAAGGCCCAATGGGCTTCACGACAACCCATCCGCTTCAATAACGTAGCATCCTCGCAAGACGTGATATCGACACGTTGTAGGGCCCTCTGATGTACCGCGAGTCAGGTTGTCGTCCTTATAACAGCTCACGACGTACAATCCTGGACGAAAAAATAGGGCAAACGAAAAAAGTGTCCTGAAACTGATGAAAACATTCGATTTTGGGCTTCAAAAATGGGCATAGCGAGCAAGCTAGCTCCCCCCGTCATAGAGCTCTCAGAGTGTTTTGCAACGTTATGCTGTGCGCCGCGTAACTCCTTACGGATCAAAAGTTATGGGCACTGGAGCGACGGAGACCTAGTCACAAACCCTACGCCCTCGGTTTGTGGGCCCGGCCTCCACGTGAAGCGAAGTTGTCTTGCCCAATGTTCCATGGTATTCGGTAATAGATATTTGGAGGATAAAGTATCTTGGCAATCCTAACCAGGTCAAAAAAAATTGAAAAGGGGGTGCAACACAATGACTTGCCACGGGGTCACCCATCCTAGTACTACTCTCGCCCAAGCACGTTTAACTTCGGAGTTCTGATGGGATCCGTTGCATTAGTGCTGGTATGATGGCACCCGTCATGATGAGGGCACAATTCCTATATGTGTTAACGGTTCACAGTGCCAGCCTAGAGAGATGGCCCATTCAAAAGGCCCAATGGGCTTAACGACAACCCATCCACTTCAACAACGCAGCATCCTCGCAAGACGTGATATCGACACGTTGTAGGGCCCTCTGATGTACCACGAGTCAGGTTGTCGTCCTTATAACAACTAACGACGTACGATACAGGACGAAAAAATAGGGCAAAAGAAGAAAAGTATACTGAAACTGATGAAAATGTTCAATTTTGGGCTCCTAAAATGGACGCAGTGAGCAAGCTGGCTGCCCCTGTCGTAGAGCTCTCAGAGAGCTTTGCAATGGTATACTGTGCGCCGCGTAACTCCTTACGGATCAAATGTTGTGGCCACCGGAGCGACGGAGACCTGGTCACAAACCCTACACCCTCGGTTTGCGGGCCCGGCCTCTACGTGAACCGAAGTTTTCTTGCCCAATGTTCGGTGGGATTCGGTAATAGATATTTGGTGGATAAAGTATCTTGGCAACCCTAACCCGGGCAAAAAAAATTGAAATGGGAGTGCAACACGAGGACTTCCCAGGGGGTCACCCATCCTAGTACTATTGTAGCCCAAGCACGCTGAACTTCAGAGTTCTGATAGGATCTGGTGCATTAGTGGTGGTATGATTGCACCCGTCATGTTGAGGGCACAATTCCTATATGTGTTAACGGTTCACAGTGCTAGCATAGAGAGATGGCCCATTCAAAAGGCCAAATGGGCTTAACGACAACCCATCAGCTTCAACAACGCATCATCCTCGCAAGACGTGATATCAACACGTTGTAGGGCCCACTGATGTACTGCGAGTCAGGTTGTCGTCCTTTTAACAGCTCATGACGTACGATCCGGGACGGAAAAATAGGGCAAAAGAAGAAAAGTGTCCTGAAACTGATGAACACATTCGATTTTGGGCTCCAAAAAGGGGCACAACAAGCAAGCTGGCTGCCCCCGTCGTAGAGCTCTCAGAGAGCTTTGCAACGGTATGCTGTGCGCCGCGTAACTCCTTACAGATCAAATGTTATGGGAACCGGAGCGACGGAGACCTGGTCACAAACCCTACCCCCTCGGTTTGCGGGCCCGGCCTCTACGTGAAGCGAGGTTGTCTTGCCCAATGTTCTGTGGGATTCGGTAATAGAGATTTGGTGGATAAAGTATCTTGGAAACCTTAACCAGGGCAAAAAAAATTGAAAAGGGGGTGCAACACGAGGACTTCCCATAGGGTCGCCCATCCTAGTACTACTCTCGACCAAGCACGCTTAACTTCGGAGTTCTGATAGGATCCTTTGCATTAGTGCTGGTATGATCGCACCCGTCAAGTTGAGGGCACAATTCCTATATGTGTTAACGGTTCACAGTGCCAGCCTAGAGAGATGGCCCATTCGAATGGCCCAATGGGCTTAACGACAACCTATCTGCTTCAGCAACGCAGTATCCTCGCAAGACGTGATATCGACACGTTGTAGGGCCTTTTGATGTACCGCGAGTCAGGTTGTCGTCCTTTTAACAGCTCACGGCGTACGATCCGGGATGGAAAAACATGTCAAACGAAGAACAATGTCCTGAAATGATGAAAACATTCAATTTTGGGCTTCAAAAATGGGCACAGCGAGCAAGCTGGCTGCCCCTGTCGTAGAGCTCTCAGAGAGCTTTGCAACGGTATGCTGTGCACCGCGTAACTCCTTACGGATCAAAAGTTATACGCACTGGAGCGAAGGAGACCCGGTCACAAACCCTACGCCCTCAGTTTATGGGCCCGGCTTCTACGTGAAGCGAAGTAGTCTTGCCCAATGTTCCGTGGGATTTGGTAATAAAGATTTGGAGAATAAAATATCTTGGCAATCCTCACCAGGGAAAAAAAAATTGAAAAGGGGGTGCAATACGAGGACTTCCCAAGGGGTCACCCATCCTTGTACTACTTTCTCCCAAGCACGCTTAACTTCGGAGTTCTGATGGGATCCGTTGCATTAGTGCGGGTATGATCGCACCCATCATGATGAGGGCACAATTCCTATATGTGTTAACGGTTCACAGTGCCAGCCTAGAGAGATGGCCCATTTAGAAGGCCCAATAGGCTAAACAACCACCCATCAGCTTCAACAACGCAGCATCCTCGCAAGACGTGATATTGACACATTGTAGGGCCCTCTGATGTACCGCGAGTCAGGTTGTCATCCTTTTAACAGCTCACGACGTGCAACACGGGACGGAAAAACAGGGCAAAGGAAGAAAAGTGTCCTGAAATTGATGAAAACGTTCGATTTTGGGCTCCAAAAAGGGGCATAGCGAGCAGGCTGGCTGTCCTCGTCGTACAGCTCTCAAAGAACTTTGCAACGGTATGTTGTTCGCCGCGTAAGTCCTTACGAATCAAATGTTATGGGCACCGGAGCGACGGAGACCTGGTCACAAACCCTACGCCCTCGGTTTGCGGGCCCGGCCTCTACGTGAAGCGAAGTTGTCTTGCCCAATGTTCAGTGGGATTCGGTAATGGAGATTTGGTGGATAAAGTATCTTGGCAACCCTAACCAGGGCAAAAAAAAAATGAAAAGGGGGTGCAACACGAGGACTTCCCAGGGGGTCATCCATCCAATTACTAGTCTAGCCCAAGCACGCTTAACTTCAGTGTTCTGATGGGATCCGGTGCATTAGTGGTGGTATGATTGCACCCGTCATGTTGAGGGTACAATTCCTATATGTGTTAACGGTTCACAGTGCCAGAATAGAGAGATGGCCCATTCAAAAGTCCAAATGGGCTTAACGACAACCCATCAGCTTCAACAACGCATCATCCTCGTAAGACGTGATATCAACACGTTGTAGGGCCCACTGATGTACCGCGAGTCAGGTTGTCATCCTTTTAACAGCTCACGACGTACGATCCGGGACGGAAAAACAGGGCAAAAGAAGAAAAGTGTCTTGAAACTGATGAACACATTCGATTTTGGGCTCCAAAAAGGGGCACAGCAAGCAAGCTGGCTACCCCCATCGTAGAGCTCTCAGAGAGCTTTGCAACGGTATGCTGTGCGCCGCGTAGCTCCTTACGGATCAAAAGTTATGGGCACCGGAGCGACGGATACCTGGTCACAAACCCTACGCCCTCGGTTTGCGGGCCCGGCCTCTACGTGAAGCGAAGTTGTCTTGCCCAATATTCCATGGGATTTGGTAATTGAGATTTGGTGGATAAAGTATCTTGGCAACCCTAACCAGGGCAAAAAAAATTGAAAAGGGGGCGCAACATGAGGACTTCCCAGGGGGTCACCTATCCTAGCACTACTCTCGCCCAAGCACGCTTAACTTCGAAATTCTGATGGGATCCGTTGCATTAGTGCTTGTATGATCGCACCCGTCAAGTTGAGGGTACAATTCCTATATGTGTTAATGGTTCACATTGCCAGCCTAGAGAGATGGCCCATTCAAAAGGCCCAATGGGCTTAACGACAACCCATTCGCCTCAACAACGCAGCATCCTCGCAAGACGTGATATCGACACATTGTAGGGCGGTCTGATGTAACGCGAGTCTGGTTGTCATCCTTTTAACAGCTCACGACGTACGATCCGGGAAGAAAAAATAGGGCAAACGAAGAAAAGTGTCCTCAAACTGATGAAAACATTCGATTTTGGGCTCCAAAAATGGGCACAGCGAGGAAGCAGGCTGCCCCAGCCGTAGAGCTCTCAGAGAGCTTTGCTACGGTATGCTGTGTGTCGCGTAACTCCTTACGGATCAAAAGGTATGGGGACCGAAGCGATGGAAACCTGGTCACAAACCTTACACCCTCAGTTTGCGGGCTCGGCCTCTACGTGAAGCGAAGTTGTCTTGCCCAATGTTCTGTGGGATTCAGTAATAGAGATTTGGTGGATAAAGTATCTTGGCAACCCTAACTAGGGCAAAAAAAATTGAAAAGGGGGTGCAACACGAGAACATCCAAGAGGGTCACCCATCCTAGTACTACTTTCGCCCAAGCACGCTTGACTTCGGAGTTCTGATGGGATCCGGTGCATTAATGCTGGTCTGATCACACCCGTCATGTTGAGGGCATAATTCCTATATGTGTTAACGGTTCACAGTGCCAGCCTAGAAAGATGGCCCATTCAAAAGGCCCAATAGGCTTAACGACAACCCACCACTTCAACAACGCAGCATCCTCGCAAGACGTGATATTGACACATTGTAGGGCCCTCTGATGTATCGCAAGTCAGGTTGTCATCCTTTTAACTGCTGACGACGTACGATACGTGATGGAAAAATAGGGCAAAAGAGGAAAAGTGTCCTGAAACTGATGAAAACGTTCGATTTTGGGCTCCAAAAAGGGGCACAGAGAGCAGGCTGGCTGTACTTTTCGTACAGCTCTCAGAGAGCTTTGCAACGGTATGCTGTGCGCCGCGTAACTCCTTACGGATCAAATGTTATGGGCACCAGAGCGACAGAGACCTGGTCACAAACCCTACGCCCTAAGTTTGCAGGCCCGGCCTCTACGTGAAGCGTAGTTGTCTTGCCCAATGTTCCGTGGGATTCGGTAATAGAGATTTGGTGGATAAAGTATCTTGGAAACCCTAACCAGGGCAAAAAAAATTTGAAAAGGGGGTGCAACACGAGGACTTCCCAGGGGGTCACCCATCCTATTACTACTCTAGCCCAAGCACGCTTAACTTCAGTGTTCTGATGGGATCCGGTGCCTTAGTGGTGGTATGATCACACCCGTCATGTTGTGGGAACAATTCCTATATGTGTTAACGGTTCACAGTGCCAGCCTAGAGAGATGGCCCATTCAAAAGGCCCAATGGGCTTAACGACAACCCATCCACTTCAACAACGCAGCATCCTCGCAAGACGTGATATCGACACGTTGTAGGGCCCTCTGATGTACCGTGAGTGAGGTTGTCCTCCTTTTAACAGCCCACGACATACGATACGGGACGGAAAAACAGGGCAAAAGAAGAAAAGTGTGCTGAAACTGCAGAAAACATTCAATTTTGGGCTCCAAAAACGGGCATAGCGAGCAAGCTGGCTGCCCCCGTCGTAGAGCTCTCAAAGAGCTTTGCAACGGTATGCTGTGCGCCGCGTAGCTCCATACGGATCAAAAGTTATGGGCACCGGAGCTACGGATACCTGGTCACAGACCCTACGCCCTCGGTTTGCGGGCCCGGCCTCTATGTGAAGCGAAGTTGTCTTGCCCAATGTTCCGTGGGATTCGGTAATAGGGATTTGGTCGATAAAGTATCTTGGCAACCCTAACCAAGGAAAAAAAATTTGAACAAGGGGTGGAACATGAGGACTTCCCAAGGGGTCACCCATCCTAGTACTACTCTCGCCCAAGCACGCTTAACTTCGGAGTTCTGATGGGATCCGTTACATTAGTGCTGGTATGATCGCACCCATCAAGTTGAGGGCACAATTCCAATATGTGTTAACGGTTCACAGTGCCAGCCTAAAGAGATGGCCCATTCAAAAGGCCCAATGGGTTTCACGACAACCCATCTGCTTCAATAACGTAGCATCCTCGCAATACGTGATATCGACACGTTGTAGGGCCCTCTGATGTACTGCGAGTCAGGTTGTCGTCCTTATAACAGCTCACGACGTACAATCCGGGACGAAAAAAGTGTCCTGAAACTGATGAAAACATTTGATTTTGGGCTTCAAAAATGGGCATAGCGAGCAAGCTAGCTTCCCCCGTCATAGAGCTCTCAGAGTGCTTTGCAACGTTATGCTGTGCGCCGCATAACTCCTTACAGATCAAAAGTTATGGGCACCGGAGCGACGGAGACCTAGTCACAAACCCTACGCCCTCGGTTTGTGGGCCCGGCCTCCACGTGAAGCGATGTTGCCTTGCCCAATATTCCATGGTATTCGGTAATAGTGATTTGGAGGATAAAGTATCTTGTCAATCCTAACCAGGTCAAAAAAAATTGAAAAGGGGGTGCAACACAATGACTTGCCACGGGGTCACCCATCCTAGTACTACTCTCGCCCAAGCACGTTTAACTTTGGAGTTCTGATGGGATCCGTTGCATTAGTGCTAGTATGATGGCACCCGTCATGATGAGGGCACAATTCCTATATGTGTTAACGGTTCACAGTGCCAGCCTAGAGAGATGGCCCATTCAAAAGGCCCAATGGGCTTAACGACAACCCATCCACTTCAACAACGCAGCATCCTCGCAAGACGTGATATCTACACATTGTAGGGTCCTCTGATGTACCACGAGTCAGGTTGTCATCCTTTTAACAACTCACGACGAACGATACGGGACGAAAAAACAGGGCAAAAGAAGAAAAGTCTACTGAAACTGATGAAAACGTTCAATTTTGGGCTCCTAAAATGGGCGCAGTGAGCAAGCTGGCTGCCCCCGTCGTAGAGCTCTCAGAGAGCTTTGCAATGGTATACTGTGCGCCGCGTAACTCCTTACGGATCAAATGTTGTGGGCACCGGAGCGACGGAGACCTGGTCACAAACCCTACACCCTTGGTTTGCGGGCCCGGGCTCTACGTGAAGCGAAGTTTTCTTGCCCAATGTTCGGTGGGATTCGGTAATAGATATTTGGTGGATAAAGTATCTTGGCAACCCTAACTCGGGCAAAAAAAATTGAAATGGGAGTGCAACACGAGGACTTCCCAGGGGGTCACCCATCCTAGTACTACTGTAGCCCAAGCACGCTGAACTTCAGAGTTCTGATAGGATCTGGTGCATTAGTGGTGGTATGATTGCACCCGTCATGTTGAGGGCACAATTCCTATATGTGTTAACGGTTCACAGGGCCAGCATAGAGAGATGGCCCATTCAAAAGGCCCAATGGGCTTAACGACAACCCATCAGCTTCAACAACGCATCATCCTCGCAAGACGTGAAATCGACACGTTGTAGGGCCCACTGATGTACCGCGAGTCAGGTTGTCATCCTTTTAACAGCTCACGACGTACGATCCGGGATGAAAAAACGGGGCAAAAGTAGAAAAGTGTCCTGAAACTGATGAACACATTCGATTTTGGCCTCCAAAAAGAGGCACAGTGAGCAGCTGGCTGCCCCCGTCGTAGAGCTCTTAGAGAGCTTTGTAACGGTATGCTGTGCGCCGCGTAACTCCTTACGGATCAAATGTTATACGCACCGGAGCGACGGAGACCTGGTCACAAACCCTACGCCCTCGGTTTGCAGGCCCGGCCTCTACGTGAGGCGAGGATGTCTTGCCCAATGTTCCGTGGGATTCAGTAATAGAGATTTGGTGGATAAAGTATCTTGGCAACCTTAACCAGGGCAAAAAAAATTGAAAAGGGGGTGCAACACGAGGACTTCCCATAGGGTCGCCCATCCTAGTACTACTCTCGACCAAGCACGCTTAACTTCGGAGTTCTGATGGGATCCTTTGCATTAGTGCTGGTATGATCGCACCCGTCAAGTTGAGGGCACAATTCCTATATGTGTTAACGGTTCACAGTGCCAGCCTAGAGAGATGGCCTATTAGAAATGCCAAATGGGCTTAACGACAACCTATCCGCTTCAATAACGCAGTATCCTCGCAAGATGTGATATCGACACGTTGTAGGGCCCTTTGATGTACCGCGAGTCAGGTTGTGGTCCTTTTAACAGCTCACGACGTACGATCCGGGATGGAAAAATAGGGCAAACGAAGAACAATGTCCTGAAATGATGAAAACATTCAATTTTGGGCTTCAAAAATGGGCACAGCGAGCAAGCTGGCTGCCCCCGTCGTAGAGCTCTCAAAGAGCTTTGCAACGGTATGCTGTGCACCGCGTAACTCCTTACGGATCAAAAGTTATACGCACTGGAGCGACGGAGACACGGTCACAAACCCTACGCCCTCGGTTTGTGGGCCCGGCTTCTGCATGAAGCGAAGTTGTCTTGTATGTTCCGTGGGATTTGGTAATAGAGATTTGGAGAATAAAATATCTCGGCAATCCTCACCAGGGCAAAAAAAATTGAAAAGGGGGTGCAATACGAGGACTTCCCAAGGGGTCACCCATCCTTGTACTACTCTCGCCCAAGCACGCTTAACTTCGGAGTTCTGATGGGATCCGTTGCATTAGTGCTGGTATGATCGCACCCATCATGATCAGGCCACAATTCCTATATGTGTTAATGGTTCACAATGCCAGCCTAGAGAGATGGCCCATTCAAAAGGCCCAATAGGCTTAACAACAACCCATCAGCTTCAACAACGCAGCATCCTCGCAAGTCATGATATTGACACATTGTAGGGCCCTCTGATGTACCGCGAGTCAGGTTGTCATCCTTTTAACAGCTCACGACGTACGACACGGGACGGAAAAACAGGGCAAAGGAAGAAAAGTGTCCTGAAACTGATGAAAACGTTTGATTTTGGGCTCCAAAAAGGGGCATGGCGAGCAGGCTGGCTGCCCTCGTCGTACAGCTCTCACAAAGCTTTGCAACGGTACGTTATGCACCGCATAACTCCTTACAGATAAAATGTTATGGGCACCGGAGCGACGGAGACCTGGTCACAAACCCTACGCCCTCGGTTTGCGGGCCCGGCCTCTACGTGAAGCGATGTTGTCTTGCCCAATGTTATGTGGGATTCGGTAATAGAGATTTGGTGGATAAAGTATCTTGGCATCCCTAACCAGGGCAAAAAAAATTGAAAAGGGGGTACAACACGAGGACTTCCCAGGGGGTCACCCATCCAATTACTACTCTAGCCCAAGCACGCTTAACTTCAGTGTTCTGATGGGATCCGGTGCCTTAGTGGTGGTATGATCACACCCGTCATGTTGTGGGAACAATTCCTATATGTGTTAATGGTTCACAGTGCCAGCCAAGGGAGATGGCCCATTCAAAAGGCCCAATGGGCTTAACGACAACCCATCCACTTAAACAATGCAGCATCCCCGTAAGACGTGATATCGACACGTTGTAGGGCCCTCTAATGTACCGCGAGTCAGGTTGTCCTCCTTTTAACAGCTCACGACGTACGATACGGGACGGAAAAATAGGGCAAAAGAAGAAAAGTGTCCTGAAACTGCTGAAAACATTCAATTTTGGGCTCCAAAAATGGGTACAGCGAGCAAGCTGGCTGCCCCCGTCGTAGAGCTCTCAGAGAGCTTTGCAACGGTATGCCGTGCGACGCGTAGCTCCTTACGGATCAAAAGTTATGGGCACCGGAGCGACGGATACCTGGTCACAAACCCTACGCCCTCGGTTTGCGGGCCCGGCCTCTACGTGAAGCGAAGTTGTCTTGCCCAATGTTCCATGGGATTTGGTAATTGAGATTTGGTGGATAAAGTATCTTGGCAACCCTAACCAGGGCAAAAAAATTTGAAAAGGGGGCGCAACATGAGGACTTCCCAGGGGGTCACCCATCCTAGCACTGCTCTCGCCCAAGCACGCTTAACTTTGGAATTCTAATGGGATCCGTTGCATTAGTTCTTGTATGATCGCACCCGTCAAGTTGAGGGTACAATTCCTATATGTGTTAACGGTTCATAGTGCCAGCCTAGAGAGATGGCCCATTCAAAAGGCCCAATGGGCTTAACGACAACCCATTCGCCTCAACAACGCAGCATCCTCGCAAGACGTGATATTGACACATTGTAGGGCCCTCTGATGTACCGCGAGTCTGGTTGTCATCCTTTTAACAGCTCACGACGTACGATCCGGGAAGAAAAAATAGGGCAAACGAAGAAAAGTGTCCACAAACTGATGAAAACATTCGATTTTGGGCTCCAAAAATGGGCACCGCGAGGAAGCTGGCTGCCCCCGCTGTAGAGCTCTCAGAGAGCTTTGCAACGGTATGCTGTGCACCGCGTAACTCCTTACGGATCAAAAGGTATGGGCACCGGAGCGACGGAAACCTGGTCACAAACTCTACGCCCTCGGTTTGCGGGCCTGGCCTCTACGTGAAGCGAAGTTGTCTTGCCCAATGTTTTTTTGGGATTCGGTAATTGAGATTTGGTGGATAAAGTATCTTGGCAACCCTAACCAGGGCAAAAAAAATTGAAAAGGGGGTGCAACATGAGGACTTCCCAGGGGGTCACCCATCCTAGCACTACTCTCGCCCAAGCACGCTTAATTTCGAAATTCTGATGGGATCCATTGCATTAGTGCCGGCATGATTGCACCCGTCAAGTTGAGTGCACAATTCCTTTATGTGTTAACGGTTCACAGTGCCAGCCTAGAGAGATGGCCCATTCAAAAGGCCCAATGGGCTTAACGACAACCCATTCGCCTCAACAACGCAGCATCCTCGCAAGACGTGATATCGACACATTGAAGGGCCCTCTGATGTACCGCGAGTCTGGTTGTCATCTTTTTAACAGCTCATGACATACGATTCGGGACGAAAAAATATGGCAAACAAAGAAAAGTGTCCTGAAACTGATGAAAACATTCGATTTTTGGCTCCAAAAATGGGCAAAGCGAGCAAGCAGGCTGCCCCCGTCGTAGAGCTCTCAGAGAGCTTTGCAACGGTATGCTGTGCACCGCGTAACTCCTTACGGATCAAAAGGTATGGGCACCGGAGCGACGGAAACTTGGTCACAAACCCTACGCCCTCGGTTTGCGGGCTCGGCCTCTACGTGAAGCGAAGTTGTCTTGCCTAATGTTCCGTGGGATTCAGTAATAGAGATTTGGTGGATAAAGTATCTTGGCAACCCTAACTAGGGCAAAAAAAATTGAAAAGGGGGTGCAATACGTGGACTTCCCAGGGGGTCACCCATCCTAGTACTACTTTCGCCCAAGCACGCTTAACTTCGGAGTTCTGATGGGATCCGGTACATTAGTGTTGGTATGATCGCACCCGTCATGATTAGGCACAATTCCTATATGTGTTAACGGTTAACAGTGCCAGCCTAGAGAGATGGCCTATTCAAAAGACCCAATAGGCTTAACGACAACCCATCCGCTTCAACAACGCAGCACCGTCGCAAGACGTGAGATCGACACATTGTAGGGCCCTCTGATGTACCGCGAGTTAGGTTGTCGTCCTTTTAACAGCTCACGACGTACGATCCGGGACGAAAAAATAGGGCAAAAGAACAAAAGTGGCCTGAAACTGATGAAAACGTTCGATTTTGGTCTCCAAAAAGGGGCACAATGAGAAAACTTGATGCCCCCGTCGTAGAGCTCTCATTGAGCTTTGCAATGGTATGTTGTGCGCCGCGTAACTTTTTACGGATCAAAAGTTATGGGTACCGGAGCGACGAAGACCTGGTGACAAACCCTACGCCCTCGATTTGCTGGCCCTGCCTCTATGTGAATCGAAGTTGTCTTGCCCAATGTTCCGTGGGATTCGGTAATAGAGATTTGGTGGATAAAGTATCTTGGCAACCCTAACTAGGGAAAAAAAAATTGAAAAGGGGGTGCAACACGAGGACTTCCCAGGGGGTTACCCATCCTAGTACTACTCTCGCCCAAGCACGCATAACATCGGATTTCTGATAGGATCTGCTGCATTAGTGCTGGTATGATCTCACCCGTCATGTTGAGGGCATAATTCCTATATGTGTTAACGGTTCACAATCCCAGCCAAGAGAGATGGCCCATTCAAAAGGCCCAATAGGCTTAACGCAAACCCATCCGCTTCAACAACGGAGCATCCTCGCAAGATGTGATATCGACACGTTGTAAGGTCCTGTGATATACCGCGAGTTAGGTTGTCGTCCTTTTAACAGCTCACGACGTACGATCCGGGATAAAAAAACTGGGCAAAAGAAGAAAAGTGTCTTGAAACTGATGAAAACGTCTTATTTTGGGCTCCAAAAATGCTCACAGCGAGCAAGCTGGCTGCCCCCGTCGTAGAGCTCTCAGAGAGTTTTCCAACGGTATGTTGTACGCCATGTATCTCCTTATGGATCAAAAGTTATGGGCACCGGAGTGACGGAGACCTGGTCGTAAACCCTACGCCCTCGGTTTGCGGGCCCGGCCTCTACGTGAAGCGAAGTTGTCTTGCCCAATGTTCCGTGGGATTCGGTAATAGAGATTTGGTGGATAAAGTATCATGGCAACCCTAACCAAGGCAAAAAAATTGAAAAGGGGGTGCATCACGAGGACTTCCTAGAGGGTTACCCATCCTAGTACTACTCTCGCCCAAGCACGCTTAACTTCGGAGTTCTGATGGGATCCGTTGCATTAGTGCTGGTATGATCGCACCCATCATGTTGAGGGTACAATTCCTATATGTGTTAACAGTTCACAGTGCCAGCCTAGAGAGATGGCCCATTCAAAAGGCCCAATGGGCTTCACGACAACCCATCCGCTTCAACAACGGAGCATCCTCGCAAGACGTGATATCGACACATTGTAGGGCCCTCTGATATACCGCGAGTCAGGTTGTCGTCCTTTTAACTGCTCACGACGTACGATCTGGGATGGAAAAACAGGGCAAAAGAAGGCAAATGTCCTGAAACTGATGAAAACATTCGATTTTGGGCACCAAAAATGGGCACATCGAGCAAGCTGGCTGCCCCCGTCGTAGACCTTTCAGAGAGCTTTGCAACGGTATGCTGTGCGCCGCGTAACTCCCTACGGATCTAAAGTTATGGGCACCGGAGCAACGGAGACCTGGTCACAAACCCTACGCCCTCGGTTTGGGGGCCCGGCCTCTACGTGAAGTGAAGTTGTCTTGCCCAATGTTCTGTGGGATTCGGTAATAGAGATTTGGTGGATAAAGTATCATGACAACCCTAACCAGGGCAAAAAATATTGAAAAGGGTGTGCAACAAGAGGACTTCCTAGGGGGTCACCCATCCTAGTACTACTCTCGCCCAGGCACGCTTAACTTCGGAGTTCTGATGGGATCCGGTGCATTAGTGCTGGTATGATCGCACCCGTCATGTCGAGGGCACAATTTCTATATGTGTTAACGGTTCACATTCCCAGCCTAAAGAGATGCCCATTCAAAAGGCCCAATCGACTTAACGACAACCCATCCGCTTCAACAACGCAACATCGTCGCAAGACGTGATATCGACACGTTGTAGGGCCCTCTGATGTCCCTCGAGTCAGGTTGTCATCCTTTTAACAGCGCACGACGTACGATCCGGGATGGAAAAACAGAACAAAAGATGAAAAGTGGACTAAAACTGATGAAAACGTTTGATTTTGTGCTCTAAAAAGGGGCACAGCGAGCAAGCTGGCTACCCCCGTCGTAGAGCTCTCATAGAGCTTTGCAACAGTATGCTATGCGCCACGTAACTCTTTAAGGATCAAATGTTATGGACACCGGAGTGACGGAGACCTGGTCACAAACCCTACTACCTAGGTTTGCGGGACCGGCCACTACGTGAAGCGAAGTTGTCTTGCCCAATGTTCCGTGGGATTCGGTAATAGAGATTTGGTGGATAAAGTATCTTGACAACCCTAACCAGGGAAAAAAATATTTAAAAGGGTGTGCAACAAGAGGACTTCCCAGTGGGTCACCCATCCTAGTACTACACTTGCCCAAGCACGCTTAACTTTGTAGTTCTGTTGGGATCCAGTGCATTAGTGCTGGTATGATCGCACCCGTCATGTTGAGGGCACAATTTTTATATGTGTTAACGGTTCACAGTCCAAGCCTAAAGAGATGGCCCATTCAAATGGCCCAATGGACTTAACGACAACCCATCTACTTCAACAACGCAGCATCCTCGCAAGACGTGATATCGACATGTTGTAGGGCCCTCTGATGTCCCGCGAGTCAGGTTGTCATCCTTTTAACAGCTCACGACGTACGATCCGGGATGGAAAAACAGAGCAAAAGAAGAAAAGTGGACTAAAACTGATGAAAACGTTCGATTTTGTGCTATAAAAAGGGGCACAGCGAGCAAGCTGGCTGCCCCCATCGTAGATCTCTCAGAGAGCTTTGCAACAGTAAGCTGTGCGCCGCGTAACTCTTTACGGATCAAATGTTATGGACAACGGAGTGACGGAGACCTGGTCACAAACCCTAAACCCTAGGTTTGCGGGACCGGCCATTACGTGAAGCGAAGTTGTCTTGCCCAATGTTCTGTGGGATTCGGTAATAGAGATTTGGTGGATAAAGTATCTTGGCAACCCTAACCAGGGCAAAAAAAATTGGAAAGGGGGTGCAACACGAGGACTTCCCTGGGGGTCACCAATCCTTGTACTACTCTCGCCGAAGGACACTTAACTTCGGAGTTCTGATGGGATCCGGTGCAATAATGCTTGTATGATCGCATCCGTAATGTTGAGGGCACAATTCCTATATGTGTTAACGTTTCGCAGTCCCAGCCTAGAGAGATGGCCCATTCAAAAGGCCCAATGGGCTTAACGACAACCCATCTGCTTCAACAAAGCAGCATCCTCGCAAGACGTGATATCGACAAGTTGTAGTGCCCTCTGATGTCCCATGAGTCAGGTTATCGTCCTTTTAACAGCTCACGACGTACGATCCGGGATGGAAAAACAGAGCAAAAGAAGAAAAGTCTCTTGAAACTGATGAAAATGTTCGAATTTGGCCTCCAAAAAGGGGCACGTCGAGCAAACTTGTTGCCCCTGTCGTAGAGCTCTGAGAGAGCTTTACAACGGTATGTTGTGCGCTGCGTAACTCCTTACGGATCAAAAGTTATGGGCACCGTAGCGACGGAGACCTGGTCGCAAACCCTACGCCCTTGGTTTGCGGGCCCGGCCTCTACGTGAAGCGAAGTTGTCTTGCCCAATGTTCCGTGGGATTCGGTAATGGAGATTTGGTGGATAAAGTATCTTGGCAACCCTAACCAAGGCAAAAAAATTTGAAAAGGGGTGCAACACGAGGACTTCCCAGAGGGTCACCCATCCTAGTACTACTCTCGCCTAAGCACGCTTAACTTCGGAGTTCTGATGGGATCCTGTGCATTAGTGCTGGTATGATCGTACCCGTAATGTTGAGTGCACAATTCCTATATGTGTTAACGGTTCACTGTCCCAGCCTAGAGTGATGGCCCATTCAAAAGGCCCAATGGGCTTAACGACAATCCATCCGCTTCAACAACGCAGCATCCTTGCAAGACTTGATATAGACACGTTGTAGGGCCCTCTTATGTCCCGCGAGTCAGGTTGTCGTCCTTTTAACAGCTCATGACGTACGATTCGTGACGGAAAAATAGAGCAAGAGAAGAAAAGTGGCCTGAAACAGATGAAAATGTTTGATTTTCGGCTCCAAAAATTGGCACAGCGAGCAAGCTGGCTGCCCCCGTCGTAGAGCTCTTAGAGAGCTTTGCAACGGTATGCTGTGCACCGTGTAACTCCTTACAGATCAAAAGTTATGGGCATCGGAGCGACGGAGACCTGGTCACAAACCCTACGCCCTCGGTTTGCGGGCTCAGCCTCTACGTGAAGTGAAGTTGTCTTGCCCAATGTTTCGTGGGATTCGGTAATAGAGATTTGGTGGATAAAGTATCTTGGAAACCCTAACTACAACCAAAAAAATTGAAAAGGGGGCGCAACACGAGGACTTCCCAGGGGGTCACCCATCCTAGTACTACTCTCGCCCAAGCATGCTTAACTTCGGAGTTCTGATGGGATCCGGTGCATTAGTGCTGGTATGATCGTACCCGTCCTGTTGAGGGCACAATTCCTATATGTGTTAACGGTTCACAGTACCAGCCTAGAGAGATGGCTCATTCAAAAGGCCCAATGGGCTTAACGACAACCCATCCGCTTCAACAACGCAGCATCCTCGCAAAACGTGATATCGACACATTGTAGGGCCCTCTGATGTCCCGCGAGTCAGGTTATCGTCCTTTTAACAGCTCATGACGTACGATTCGTGACGGAAAAACAGAGCTAAAGAAGAAAGGTGGACTGAAACTGATGAAAACGTTTGATTTTGGGCTCCAAAAATGGCCACAACCAGTAAGCTGGCTGCCCATGTCGTAGAGCTCTCAAAGAGCTTTGCAACGGTATGCTGTGCGCCGAGTTACTCCTTACGGATCAAAAGTTATGGGCACTGGAGCGACGGACACCTGGTCGCAAACACTATGCCCTCGGTTTGCGGGCCCGTCCTCTACGTGAAGCGAAGTTGTCTTGTCCAATGTTCTGTGGGATTCGGGAATCGAGATTTGGTGGATAAAGTATCTTGGCAACCTCAACCAGGGCAAAAAAAATTGAAAAGGGGGTGCAACATGAGGACTTCATAGTGGGTCACCCATCCTAGTACTACTCCCGCCCAAGCACACTTAACTTCGGAGTTCTGATGGGATCTGGTGCATTAGTGCTAGTATGATTGCACCCGTCATGTTGAGTGCACAATTCCTATAAGTGTTAACGGTTCACAGTCCCAGCCTAGAGTGATGGCCCATTCAAAAGGCCCAATGGGCTTAACGACAACCCATCCGCTTCAACAATGCAGCATCCTCACAAGATGTGATATAGACATGTTGTAGGGCCCTCTGATGTACCGCGAGTCAGGTTGTCGTCCTTTTAACAACTCACGACGTACGATCCGGGACGGAAAAATAGAGCAAAAGAACAAAAGTGGCCTGAAACTAATGAAAACATTCGATTTTGGGCTCCAAAAATGGGGACAGCGAGCAAGTAGGCTGCCCCCGTCGTAGAGCTCTCAAAGAACTTTGCAACGGTATGCTGTGCGCCGCATCACTCTTTACGGATCAAAAGTTATGGGTACCGGAGCGACGGAGACCTGGTGACAAACCCTACACCTTCGATTTGCGGGCCCTGCCTCTACGTGAAGCGAAGTTGTCTTGCCCAATGTTCCGTGGGATTCGGTAATAGAGATTTGGTGTATAAAGTATCTTGGCCACCCTAACCAGGAAAAAAAAAATTGAAAAGGGGGTGCAACACGAGGACTTCCCAGAGGGTTACCCATCCTAGTACTACTCTTGCCCAAGCACACTTAACTTCGGAGTTCTGATAGGATCTGCTGTATTAGTGCTGGTATGATCGCACCCGTTATGTTGAGGGCACAATTCCAATATGTGTTAACGGTTCACAATCCCAGCCTAGAGAGATGGCCCATTCAAAAGGCCCAATAGGCTTAACGCCAACCCATCCGCTTCAACAACGGAGCATCCTCGCAAGACGTGATATCGACACGTTGTAGGGTCCTGTGATATACCGCGAGTCAGGTTGTCGTCCTTTTAACAGCTCACGACGTACGATCCGGGATGAAAAAACTGGGCAAAAGAAGAAAAGTGTCTTGAAACTGATGAAAATGTCCTATTTTGGGCTCCAAAAATGGTTACAGCGAGCAAGCTGGCTGCCCTCGATTTGCGGGCCCAGCCTCTATGTGAAACGAAGTTGTCTTGCCCAATGTTCCGTGGGATTTGGTAATAGAGATTTGGTGGATAAAGTATCTTGGCAACCCTAACTACCGCAAAAAAAATTGAAAAGGGGGTGCAACACGAGGACTTCCCAGGGGGTTACCCATCCTAGTACTAATCTCGACCAAGCACGCTTAACTTCGGGGTTCTGATTGGATCTGCTGCATTAGTGCTGGTATGATCGCACCTGTCATGTTGAGGGAACAATTCCTATATGTGTTAACAGTTCACAGTCCCAGCCTAGAGTGATGGCCCATTCAAAAGGCCCAATGGGCTTAACGACAACCCATTCGCTTCAACAACGTAGCATCCTCGCAAGACGTGATATAGACAAGTTGTAGGGCCCTCTGATGTACCGCGAGTCAGGTTGTCGTCCTTTTAATAGCTCATGACGTACGATCCGGGACGGAAAAACAGAGCAAGAGAAGAAAAGTGGCATGAAACTGATGAAAATGTTTGATTTTTGGCTCCAAAAATTGGCACAGCGAGCAAGCTGGCTGCCCCCGTCGTAGAGCTCTCAGAGAGCTTTGCAACGGTATGCTGTGCACCATGTAACTCCTTATAGATCAAAAGTTATGGGCACCAGAGCGACGGAGACCTGGTCACAAACCCTACGCCCTCGGTTTGCGGGCTCGTCCTCTACTTGAAGTGAAGTTGTCTTGCCCAATGTTCCGTGGGATTTGGTAATAGCGATTTGGTGGATAAAGTATCTTGACAACCCTAACCAAGGCAAAAAAAATTGAAAAGGGGGTGCAACACGAGGACTTCCCAGGGGGTTACCCATCCTAGTACTACTCTCGCCCAAGCACGCTTAACTTCGGAGTTCTGATAGGATCTGCTGCATTAGTGCTGGTATGATCGCACCCGTCATGTTGAGGGCACAATTCCTATATGTGCTAACGGTTCACAATCCCAGCCTAGAGAGATGGCCCATTCAAAAGGCCCAATAGGCTTAACGCCAACCCATCCGCTTCAACAACGGAGCATCCTCGCAAGACGTGATATCGACACATTGTAGGGTCCTGTGATATACCGTGAGTCAGGTTGTCGTCCTTTTAATAGCTCACGACGTACGATCCGGGATGAAAAAACTGGGCAAAAGAAGAAAAGTGTCTTGAAACTGATGAAAATGTCCTATTTTGTGCTCCAAAAATGGTCACAGCGAGCAAGTTGGTTGCCCTAGATTTGCGGGCCCAGCCTCTACGTGAAGCGAAGTTGTCTTGCCTAATGTTACGTGGGATTTGGTAATAGAGATTTGGAGGATAAAGTATCTTGGCAACCCCAACTACGGCAAAAAAAATTGAAAACGGGGTGCAACACGAGGACTTCCCTGGGGGTTACCCATCCTAGTACTACTCTCGCCCAAGCACGCTTAACTTCGGAGTTCTGATAGGATCTGCTGCATTAGTGCTGGTATGATCGCACCCGTCATGTTGAGGGCACAATTCCTATATGTGTTAACTGTTCACAGTCCCAGCCTAGAGTGATGCCCATTCAAAAGGCCCAATGGGCTTAACGACAACCCATCCGCTTCAACAACGCAGCATCCTCGCAAGATGTGATATAGACAAGTTGTAAGGCCCTCTGATGTCCCGCGAGTCAGGTTGTCGTCCTTTTAATAGCTCATGACGTACGATCCGGGACGAAAAAACATATCAAGAGAAGAAAAGTGGCCTGAAACTGATTAAAATGTTTGATTTTTGGCTCCAAATATGGGCACAGCGAGCAAGCTAGCTGCCCCCGTCGTAGAGCTCTCAAAGAGCTTTGCAACGGTATGCTGTGCACCGTGTAACTCCTTACAGATCAAAAGTTATGGGCACCGGAGCGACGGAGACCTGGTCAAAAACCCAACGCCCTCGGTTTGCGGGCTCGGCCTCTACGTGAAGTGAAGTTGTCTTGCCCAATGTTCCGTGGGATTCGGTAATAGTGATTTGGTGGATAAAGCATCTTGGCAACCCTAACCAAGGCAAAAAAAATTGAAAAGGGGGTGCAATACGAGGACATCCCAAGGGGTTACCCATCCACTTCAACAACGCAGCATCCTCGCAAGACATGATATCGACACGTTGTAGGGCCCTATGATGTACCGCGAGTCAGGTTGTCATCCTTTTAACAGCTCACGACGTACGATCAGGGACCGAAAAATAGGGCAAAACAAGAAAAGTGGCTTGAAACTGATTGAAAACGTTCGATTTTGGGCTCCAAAAATAGGCAAAGTGAGCAAGCTCGCTGCCCCCGTCGTAGAGCTCTCAGAGAGCTTTGCAACGGTATGTTGTGCGCTGCGTAACACCTTACGGATCAATAGTTATGGGCACCGGAGCAACAGAGACCTGGTCATAAACCCTACGCCCTCGATTTGCGGGCCCAGCCTCTACGTGAAGCGAAGTTGTCTTGCCCAATGTTCCGTGGGATTCGGTAATAGAGATTTGGTGGATAAAGTATCTTGGCAACCCAAACTACGGCAAAAAAAATTGAAAAGGGGGTGCAACACGAGGACATCCCAAGGGGGTCACCCATCCTAGTACTACTCTCGCCCAAGCACGCTTAACTTCGGAGTTTTGATAGGATCTACTGCATTAGTGCTGGTTTGATCGCACCCATCATGTTGAGGGCACAATTCCTATATGTGCTAACGGTTCACAATCCCAGCCTAGAGAGATGGCCCATTCAAAAGGCCCAATAGGCTTAACGCCAACCCATCCGCTTCAACAACGGAGCATCCTCGCAAGACGTGATATCGACACGTTGTAGGTCCCTCTGATATCCCGCGAGTCAGGTTATCATCCTTTTAACAGCTCACAACGTACGATTCGTGACCCAAAAATAGAGCTAAAGAAGAAAGGTGGACTAAAACTGATGAAAACGTTCGATTTTGGGCTCCAAAAATGGCCACAGTGAGCAAGATGGCTGCCCATGTCGTAGAGCTCTCAAAGAGCTTTGCAACGGTATGCTGTGTACCGCGTTACTCCTTACGGATGAAAAGTTATGGGCACCGGAGCGACGGACACCTGGTCGCAAACACTACGCCCTCGGTTTGCGGGCCCGGCCTCTACGTAAAGCGAAGTTGTCTTGCCCAATGTTCCGTGGGATTTGGTAATCGAGATTTGGTCGATAAAGTATCTTGGCAACCCCAACCAGGGCAAAAAAAATTAAAAAGGGGGTGCAACACTAGGACTTCATAGGGGGTCACCCATCCTAGTACTACTCTCGCCCAGGCACGCTTAACTTCGGAGTTCTGATAGGATCTGCTGCATTAGTGCTGGTATGATCGCACCCGTCATGTTGAGTGCACAATTCCTATATGTGTTAACGGTTCACAGTCCCAGCCAAGAGTGATGGCCTATTCAAAAGGCCCAATGGGCTTAACGACAACCCATCCGCTTCAACAACGCTACATACTCGCAAGACATGATATAGACACGTTGTTGGGCCCTCTGATGTCCCGCGAGTCAGGTTGTCGTCCTTTTAATAGCTCATGACGTACGATCCGGGATGAAAAAACAGAGCAAGAGAAGAAAAGTGGCCTGAAATTGATGAAAATGTTCGATTTTCGGCTCCAAAAATGGGCACATCGAGCAAACTAGCTACCCCCATCGTAGAGCTCTCAGAGAGCTTTGAAACGGTATGTTGTACACTGTGTAACTCCTCACAGATCAAAAGTTATGGGCACCGGAGCGACGGAGACCTGGTCACAAACCCTACGCCCTCGGTTTGCAGGCCCGGCCTTTACGTGAAGTGAAGTTGTCTTGCCCAATGTTCCGTGGGATTCGGTAATAGAGATTTGGTGGATAAAGTATCTTGGCAACCCTAACCAGGGCAAAAAAATTTGAAAAGGGGGTGCAACACGAGGACTTCCAAGGGGGTCACCAATCCTAGTACTACTCTCGCCCAAGCACGCTTAACTTCGGAGTTCTAATGGGATCCGGTGCATTAGTGCTGGTATGATCGTACCCATCATGTTGAGGGAACAATTCCTATATGTGTTAACGGTTCATAATCCTAGCCTAGAGAGATGGCCCATTCAAAAGGCCCAATGGGCTGAACGACAACCCATCCACTTCAACAACGCAGCATCCTCGCAAGACATGATATCGACACGTTGTAGGGCCCTATGATGTACCGCGAGTCAGGTTGTCATCCTTTTAACAGCTCACGACGTACGATCAGGGACCGAAAAATAGGGCAAAACAAGAAAAGTGGCTTGAAACTGATTGAAAACGTTCGATTTTGGGCTCCAAAAATAGGCAAAGTGAGCAAGCTCGCTGCCCCCGTCGTAGAGCTCTCAGAGAGCTTTGCAACGGTATGTTGTGCGCCGCGTAACACCTTACGGATCAATAGTTATGGGCACCGGAGCGACAGAGACCTCGTCATAAACCCTACGCCCTCGATTTGCGGGCCCAGCCTCTACGTGAAGCGAAGTTGTCTTGCCCAATGTTCTGTGAGATTCGGTAATAGAGATTTGGTGGATAAAGTATCTTGGCAACCCAAACTACGGCAAAAAAAATTGAAAAGGGGGTGCAACACGAGGACATCCCAAGGGGGTCACCCATCCTAGTACTACTCTCGCCCAAGCACGCTTAACTTCGGAGTTCTGATGGGATCCGGTGCATTAGTGCTGGTATGATCACACCCGTCATGTTGAGGGCACAATTCCTATATCTGTTAACGGTTCACAGTGCCAGCCTGGAGAGATGGCCCATTCAAAAGGCCCAACGGGCTTAACGACAACCCATCCGCTTCAACAACGCAGCATCCTCGCAAGACGTGATATCAAAAACATTGTAAGGCCCTCTGATGTCCCGCGAATCAGGTTGTCATCCTTTTAACAGCTCACGACGTACGATCCGGGATGAAAAAACAGAGGAAAAGAAGAAAAGTGGCCTGAAACTAATGAAAACGTTCTATTTTGGGCTCCGAAAATGGGCACAGCGAGTAAGCCGACTGCCACCGTCGTAGAACTCTCAGAGAGCTTTGCAACGGTATGCTATGCGCCGCGTAACTCCTTACGGATCAAAAGTTATGGGCACCGGAGCGACGGAGACCTGGTCACAAACCCTACGCCCTCGGTTTACGGGCCCGACCTCTACGTGAAGCGAAGTTGTCTTGTCCAATTTTTCGTGTGATTCGGTAATAGAGATTTGGTGGATAAAGTATCTTGGCAACCCTAACCAGGGCTAAAAAAATTCAAAAGGGGGTGCAACACGAGGACTTCACAGGGGGTCACCCATCCTAGTACTACTCTCGCCCAAGCACGCTTAACTGCGGAGTTCTGATGGGATCCGGTGCATTAGTGCTGGTATGATCGCATACGTCATGTTGAGGGCACAATTCTTATATGTGTTAACGGTTCACAAAGCCAGCATAGAGAGATGGCCCATTCAAAAGGCCCAATGGGCTTAACGACAACCCATTCACTTCAACAACGCAGCATCCTCGCAAGATGTGATATCGACACGTTGTAGGGCCCACTGATGTACAGCGAGTCAGGTTGTCATCGTTTTAATAGCTCACAACGTACGATCCTGGACGAAAAAATTGGGGAAAAAAGAAAAGTGGCTTGAAACTGATGAAAACGTTCAATTTTGGGCTACAAAAAGGGGCATAGCGAGCAAGCCCGCTGCCCCCGTCGTAGAGCTCTCAGAGAGGTTTGCAACGGTATGCTGTGCGCCGCGTAACTCCTTACAGATCAAAAGTTATGGGTACCGGAGCAACGGAGACCTGGTCACAAACACTACGCCCTCGGTTTACAGGCCCGGCCTCTACGTTAATAGAAGTTGTTTTGCCCAATGTTCCGTGGGATTCGGTAATGGAGATTTGGTAGATAAATTATCTTGGCAACCCTAACCAGGGCAAAAAAAATTGAAAAGGGGTGCAACACGAGTACTTCCCAGGGCGTCACTCATCCTAGTACTACTCTCGCCCAAGCACGTTTAACTTCGGAGTTCTGATGGGATCCGGTGCATTAGTGCTGGTACGATCGCACCCGTCATGTTGAGGGCACAATTCTTATATGTTTTAACGATTCACAGTCCCAGCCTAGAGAGATGGCCCATTCAAAAGGCCCAATGGGCTTAACGACAACCCATCCGCTTCAACAACGCAGCATCCTCGCAAGATGTGATATCGACACATTGTAGGGCCCTCTGATGTCCCGCGAGTCAGGTTGTCGTCCTTTTAACAGCTCACGACATACGATCCGGGACGGAAAAACAGAGCAAAAGAAGAAAAGTGGACTGAAACTGATGAAAATGTTCGATTTTGGGCTCCAAAAATGGGCATAGCGAGCAACCTGGCTGCCCACGTCATAGAGCTCTCAGAGAGCTTTGCAACGGTATACTGTGCGCCGCGTAACTCCTTACGGATCAAAAGTTATGGGCACTGGAGCGACGGAGACCTGGTCACAAAACCTACGCCCTCGGTATGCGGGCCCGGCCTCTACGTGAAGCGAAGTTGTCTTGCCCAATGTTCCGTGGGATTCAGTAATAGAGATTTGGTGGATCAAGTATCTTGGCAACCCTAACCAGGGCAAAAAAAATTGAAAAGTGGGTGCAACACGAGGACTTCCCATTGGGTCACCCATCCTAGTACTACTCTCGCCCAAGCACGCTTAACTTCGGAATTCTGATAGGATCCGGTGCATTAGTGCTGGTATGATCGCACCCGTCCTGTTGAGGGCACAATTCTTATATGTGTTAACGATTCACAGTCCCAGCCTAGAGAGATGGCCCATTCAAAAGGCCCAATGGGCTTAACGACAACCCATCCGCTTCAACAACGCAGCATCCTCGCAAGATGTGATATCAACACATTGTAGGGCCCTCTGATGTACAGCGATTCAGGTTGTCGTCCGTTTAACAGCTCACGACGTACGATCCGGGACAGAAAAACAGGGTAAAAGAAGAAAAGTGGCTTGAAACTGATGAAAACGTTCAATTTTGGGCTACAAAAACAGGCATAGCGAGCAACATGGCTGCCCTTGTCGTAGAGCTCTCAGAGAGCTTTGCAACTGTATGATGTGCGCTGCATAAATCCTTATGGATCAAAAGTTATGGGCACCGGAGCGACGGAGACCTGGTCACAAACACTACGCCCTCGGTTTGCAGGCCCGGCCTCTACGTGAAGCGAAGTTGTCTTGCCCAATGTTCTGTGGGATTCGGTTATAGAGATTTGGTAGATAAATTTTCTTGGCAACCCTAACCAGGGCAAAAAAAATTGAAAAGGGGGTGCAACACGAGTACTTCCCAAGGCGTCACCCATCCTAGTACTACTCTCGCCTAAGCACGCTTAACTTCGGAGTTCTTATGGGATCCAGTGCATTAGTGCTGGTATGATCGCACCCGTCATGTTGAGGGCACAATTCTTATATGTGTTAACGGTTCACAGTCCCAGCCAAGAGAGATGGCTCATTCAAAAGGCCCAATGGGCTTAACGACAACCCATTCGCTTCAACAATGCAGCATCCCCGCAAGATGTGATATCGACACATTGTAGGGCCCTCTGATGTCCCGCGAGTCAGGTTGTCGTCCTTTTAATAGCTCACGACGTACGATCCGGGACGGAAAAATAGAGCAAAAGAAGAAAAGTGGCATGAAACTGATGAAAACGTTCGATTTTGGGCTCCAAAAACGAGCACAGTGAGCAAGCTAGCTTCCCCTGTCGTAGAGCTCTCAGATAGCTTTGCAACGGTATGTTGTGCGCTGCGTAACTCCTTACTGATCAAAAGTTATGGGCACCGGAGCGACGGAGACGTGGTCACAAACACTACGCCCTCGGTTTGCGGGCCCGGCTTCTATGTGAAGCGAAGTTGTCTTGTCCAATGATCCGTTGGATTCGGTAATAGAGATTTGATGGATAAAGTATCTTGGCAATCCTAACCAGGGCAAAAAAAATTGAAAAGGGGGAGCAACACGAGGACGTCACAGGGGGTCACCCATCCTAGTACTACTCTCGCCCAAGCACACTTAACTTCGGAGTTCTGATGGGATCCGGTGCATTAGTGCTGGTATGATCACACCCGTCATGTTGAGGGCACAATTCCTATATGTGTTAACGGTTCACAGTGCCAGCCTGGAGAGATGGCCCATTCAAAAGGCCCAATGGGCTTAACGACAACCCATCCGCTTCAACAACGCAACATCCTCGCAAGACGTGATATCAAAAATGTTGTAAGGCCCTCTACTGTCCCTCGTGTCAGTTTGTCATCCTTTTAACAGCTCACGACGTACGATCCGGGACGGATAAACAGAGCAAAAGATGAAAAGTGGCATGAAATTGATGAAAACGTTGGATTTTGGGCTCCAAAGACGGGCAGAGCAAGCTTGCTTGCTGCCCCTGTCATAGAGCTCTCAGAGAGCTTTGCAACGGTATACTGTGCGCTGCGTAACTCCTTACGGATCAAAAGTTAAGGGCACCGGAGTGAAGGAGACCTGGTCACAAACCCTACGCCCTCGGTTTGCATGCCCGGCCTCTACGTGAAGCGAAGTTGTCTTGCCCAATGTTCCGTGGGATTCAATAATAGAGATTTGGTGGATAATGTATCTTGGCAACCCTAACCAGGGCAAAAAAAAATAGAAAAGAGGGTGCAACAAGAGGACTTCCATGGGGGTCACCCATCCTACTACTACTCTCGCCCAAGCACGCTTAACTTCGGAGTTCTGATGGGATCCGGTGCATTAGTGCTGGTATGTTCACACCCGTCATGTTGAGGGCACAATTCCTATATGTGTTAACGGTTCACAGTTCCAACCTAAGGAGAGGGCCCATTCAAAAGGCCCAATGGGCTTAACGACAACTCGTGCGCTTCAACAACGCAGCATTCTCGTAAGACGTGATATCGACACGTTGTAGGCCCCTCTGATGTCCCGCGAGTCAGGTTGTCGTCCTTTTAACTGCTCACGACGTACGATCCGGGACGGAAAAACAGGGCAAAACAACAAAAGTGGCCTGAAACTGATGAAAACGTTCGATTTTGGGCTCCAAAAATGGGCACAACGAGCAAGCTCGCTGCCCCCGTCGTAGAGCTCTCAGAGAGCTTTGCAACGGTACGTTGTGCTCCGCGTAACTCCTTACGGATCAAAAGTTATGGGCACCGGAACGACGGAGACCTGGTCACAAACCCCACGTCCTCGGTTTGAGGGCCCGACCTCTACGTGAAGGGAAGTTGTCTTGCCCAAAGTTCCGTGGGATTCGGTAATAGAGATTTGGTGGATAAAGTATCTTGGCAACCCTAACCAGGGCAAAAAAATTGAAAAGGGGGTGCAACACGAGGACTTCCCTAGGGGTCACCCATCCAAGTACCACTCACGCCCAAGCACGCTTAACTTCGGAGTTCTGATGGCATCGAATGCACTAGTGCTGGTATAATCGCACCCGTCATGTTGAGGGCACAATTCCTATATGTGTTAATGGTTCACAGTCCCAGCCTAGAGAGATGGCCCATTCAAAAGGCCCAATGGGCTTAACGACAACCCATCCGCTTCAACAACGTAGCATCCTCGCAAGACGTGATATTGACACGTTGTAGGGCCCTCTGATGTACCACGAGTCAGGTTGTCATCATTTTAACAACTCACGACGTACGATCCGGGACGGAAAAACATAGCAAAAGAAGAAAAGTGTCCTAAAACTTATGAAAACGTTCGATTTTGCTCTCCAAAAATTGGCACAATGAGCAATCTCGCTGCCCCCGTCGTGTTAAGGACATAATTCCTATTTGTGTTAACGGTTCACAGTCCCAGCCTAGAAAGATGGCCAATTCAAAAGGCCCAATGGGCTTAACGACAACCCATCCGCTTCAACAACGCAGCATCCTCGCAAGACGTGATATCAACACGTTGTAGGGCCCTCTGATGCCCCGTGAGTCAGGTTGTTGTCCTTTTAATAGCTCACGACATACGATCCGAGACGGAAAAATAGAGCAAAAGAAGAAAAGTGGACTGAAATGGGTGAAAACGTTCGATTTTGGGCTAGCTGCCCACGTCGTAGAGCTCTTGGAGAGCTTTGCAATGGTATGCTGTGCGCCACGTAACTCCTTACGGATCAAAAGTTATTGGCACCTGAGCGACGGAGACCTGGTCACAAACCCTACGCCCTCGGTTTGCGGGCCCGGCCTCTACGTTAAGCGAAGTTGTCTTGCCCAATGTTCCGTGGGAATCAGTAATAGAGATTTGGTGGATAAAGTATCTTGGCACCAGGGCAAAAAAAAATGAAAAGGGGGTGCAACACGAGGACTTCCCAGGGGGTCACCCATCCTAGTACTACTCTCGCCCAAGCACGCTTAACTTCGGAGTTCTGATGGGATCCGGTGCATTAGTGCGGGTATGATCGCACCCATCATGTTGAGGCACAATTCCTATATGTGTTAACGGTTCACAGTCCTAGCCTAGAGAGATGGCCCATTCAAAAGGCCAAATAGGCTTAACGACAACCCATCCGCTTCAACAACGCATCATCCTCGCAAGACGTGATATCGACACGTTATAGGGCCCTCTGATGTCCAGCAAGTCAGGTTATAGTCCTTTTAACAGCTCACGTCGTACGATTTGGGACGAAAAAACAGAGCAAAAGAATAAAAATGGCCTGAAACTGATAAAAACGTTCGATTTTGGGCTTCAAAAAGGGCACAGCGAGCAAGCTGGCTACCTACGTCGTAGAGCTCTCAGAGAGCTTTGCAATGGTATTCTGTGCGCCGCGTAACTCCTTACGGATCAAAAGTTATGGGCACCGGAGCGACGGAGACCTGGTCACAAACCCTACGCCCTCGGTTTGCGGGCCCGACCTCTACGTGAAGCAAATTTCTTGGCCAATGTTCTGTGGGATTCAGTAATAGAGATTTGGTGGATAAAGTATCTTGGCAACCCTAACCAGGGCAAAAAAAATTGAAAAAGGGGTGCAACACGAGGACTTCCCAAGGGGTCACCCGTCCTAGTACTACTATCGCCCAAGCAAGCTTAACTTCGGAGTTCTGATGGGATCCGATGCATTAGTGCTGGTATGATCGAACCCGTCATCTTGAGGGCATAATTCCTAAATGTGTTAACGATTCACAGTCCCAGTCTAGAGAGATGGCCCATTCAAAAGGCCCAATGGGCTTAACGACAACCCATCCGCTTCAACAACGGAGCATCCTCGCAAGACGCGATATCGACACGTTGTAGGGCCCTCTGATGTCCCGCGAGTCAGGTTGTCAACCTTTTAACTGCTCACGACGTACGATCCGGGACGGAAAAACAGAGCAAAAGATGAAAAGTGGCCTGAAACTGATGAAAAGTTTCGATTTTGGGCTCGAAAATTGGTCACAGCGAGGAAGCTCGTTGCCCCCGTCGTAGAGCTCTCAGAGAGATTTACAACGGTATGCTGGGCGCTGCGTAACTCCTTACGGATCAAAAGTTATGGGTATCGAAGCGACGGAGACCTAGTCACAAACCCTACGCCCTCGGTTTGTGGGCCCGGCCTCTACGTGAAGCGAAGTTGTCTTGCCCAATGCTCCGTGGGATTTGGTAATAGGGATTTGGTGGATAAAGTATCTTGACAACCCTAACCAGGGCAAAATAAATTGAAAAGGGGGTGCAACACGAGGACTTCACAGGGGGTCACCCATCCTAGTACTACTCTCGCCCAAGCATGCTTAACTTCGGAGTTCTGATCGGATCCGGTGCATTGGTGCTGGTATGATCGCACCCGTCATGTTGAGGGCACAATTCCTATTTGTGTTAACGGTTCACAGTCCCAACCTAGAGAGATGGCCCATTCAAAAGGCCTAATGGGCTTAACGACAACCCATCTGCTTCAACAACGCAGCATCCTCGCAAGATGTGATATCGAGACGTTGTAGGGCAATCTTATGTCCTGCGAGTCAGGTTGTCGTCCTTTTAATAGCTCACGACGTACGATCCGGGACGGAAAAATAGAGCAAAAGAAGAAAAGTGGCATGAAACTGATGAAAACGTTCGATTTTGGGCTCCAAAAACGAGCACAGTGAGCAAGCTAGCTTCCCCTGTCGTAGAGCTCTCAGATAGCTTTGCAACGGTATGTTGTGCGCTGCGTAACTCCTTACTGATCAAAAGTTATGGGCACCGGAGCGACGGAGACGTGGTCACAAACACTACGCCCTCGGTTTGCGGGCCCGGCTTCTATGTGAAGCGAAGTTGTCTTGTCCAATGATCCGTTGGATTCGGTAATAGAGATTTGATGGATAAAGTATCTTGGCAATCCTAACCAGGGCAAAAAAAATTGAAAAGGGGGAGCAACACGAGGACGTCACAGGGGGTCACCCATCCTAGTACTACTCTCGCCCAAGCACACTTAACTTCGGAGTTCTGATGGGATCCGGTGCATTAGTGCTGGTATGATCACACCCGTCATGTTGAGGGCACAATTCCTATATGTGTTAACGGTTCACAGTGCCAGCCTGGAGAGATGGCCCATTCAAAAGGCCCAATGGGCTTAACGACAACCCATCCGCTTCAACAACGCAACATCCTCGCAAGACGTGATATCAAAAATGTTGTAAGGCCCTCTACTGTCCCTCGTGTCTGGTTGTCATCCTTTTAACAGCTCACGACGTACGATCCGGGACGGATAAACAGAGCAAAAGATGAAAAGTGGCATGAAATTGATGAAAACGTTGGATTTTGGGCTCCAAAGACGGGCAGAGCAAGCTTGCTTGCTGCCCCTGTCATAGAGCTCTCAGAGAGCTTTGCAACGGTATGCTGTGCGCTGCGTAACTCCTTACGGATCAAAAGTTAAGGGCACCGGAGCGAAGGAGACCTGGTCACAAACCCTACGCCCTCGGTTTGCATGCCCGGCCTCTACGTGAAGCGAAGTTGTCTTGCCCAATGTTCCGTGGGATTCAATAATAGAGATTTGGTGGATAATGTATCTTGGCAACCCTAACCAGGGCAAAAAAAAATAGAAAAGAGGGTGCAACAAGAGGACTTCCATGGGGGTCACCCATCCTACTACTACTCTCGCCCAAGCACGCTTAACTTCGGAGTTCTGATGGGATCCGGTGCATTAGTGCTGGTATGTTCACACCCGTCATGTTGAGGGCACAATTCCTATATGTGTTAACGGTTCACAGTTCCAACCTAAGGAGAGGGCCCATTCAAAAGGCCCAATGGGCTTAACGACAACTCGTGTGCTTCAACAACGCAGCATTCTCGTAAGACGTGATATCGACACGTTGTAGGCCCCTCTGATGTCCCGCGAGTCAGGTTGTCGTCCTTTTAACTGCTCACGACGTACGATCCGGGACGGAAAAACAGGGCAAAACAACAAAAGTGGCCTGAAACTGATGAAAACGTTCGATTTTGGGCTCCAAAAATGGGCACAACGAGCAAGCTCGCTGCCCCCGTCGTAGAGCTCTCAGAGAGCTTTGCAACGGTACGTTGTGCTCCGCGTAACTCCTTACGGATCAAAAGTTATGGGCACCGGAACGACGGAGACCTGGTCACAAACCCCACGTCCTCGGTTTGAGGGCCCGACCTCTACGTGAAGGGAAGTTGTCTTGCCCAAAGTTCAGTGGGATTCGGTAATAGAGATTTGGTGGATAAAGTATCTTGGCAACCCTAACCAGGGCAAAAAAATTGAAAAGTGGGTGCAACACGAGGACTTCCCTAGGGGTCACCCATCCAAGTACCACTCACGCCCAAGCACGCTTAACTTCGGAGTTCTGATGGCATCGAATGCACTAGTGCTGGTATAATCGCACCCGTCATGTTGAGGGTACAATTCCTATATGTGTTAATGGTTCACAGTCCCAGCCTAGAGAGATGGCCCATTCAAAAGGCCCAATGGGCTTAACGACAACCCATCCGCTTCAACAACGTAGCATCCTCGCAAGACGTGATATTGACACGTTGTAGGGCCCTCTGATGTACCACGAGTCAGGTTGTCATCATTTTAACAACTCACGACGTACGATCCGGGACGGAAAAACATAGCAAAAGAAGAAAAGTGTCCTAAAACTTATGAAAACGTTCGATTTTGCTCTCCAAAAATTGGCACAATGAGCAATCTCGCTGCCCCCGTCGTGTTAAGGACATAATTCCTATTTGTGTTAATGGTTCACAGTCTCAGTCTAGAAAGATGGCCAATTCAAAAGGCCCAATGGGCTTAATGACAACCCATCCGCTTCAACAACGCAGCATCCTCGCAAGACGTGATATCAACACGTTGTAGGGCCCTCTGATGCCCCGTGAGTCAGGTTGTTGTCCTTTTAATAGCTCACGACATACGATCCGAGACGGAAAAATAGAGCAAAAGAAGAAAAGTGGACTGAAATGGGTGAAAACGTTCGATTTTGGGCTAGCTGCCCACGTCGTAGAGCTCTTAGAGAGCTTTGCAATGGTATGCTGTGCGCCACGTAACTCCTTACGGATCAAAAGTTATTGGCACCTGAGCGACGGAGACCTGGTCACAAACCCTACGCCCTCGGTTTGCGGGCCCGGCCTCTACGTTAAGCGAAGTTGTCTTGCCCAATGTTCCGTGGGAATCAGTAATAGAGATTTGGTGGATAAAGTATCTTGGCACCAGGGCAAAAAAAAATGAAAAGGGGGTGCAACACGAGGACTTCCCAGGGGGTCACCCATCCTAGTACTACTCTCGCCCAAGCACGCTTAACTTCGGAGTTCTGATGGGATCCGGTGCATTAGTGCGGGTATGATCGCACCCATCATGTTGAGGCACAATTCCTATATGTGTTAACGGTTCACAGTCCTAGCCTAGAGAGATGGCCCATTCAAAAGGCCAAATAGGCTTAACGACAACCCATCCGCTTCAACATCGCATCATCCTCGCAAGACGTGATATCGACACGTTGTAGGGCCCTCTGATGTCCAGCAAGTCAGGTTGTCGTCCTTTTAACAGCTCACGTCGTACGATTTGGGACGAAAAAACAGAGCAAAAGAACAAAAATGGCCTGAAACTGATAAAAACGTTCGATTTTGGGCTTCAAAAAGGGCACAGCGAGCAAGCTGGCTGCCTACGTCGTAGAGCTCTCAGAGAGCTTTGCAATAGTATTCTGTGCGCCGCGTAACTCCTTACGAATCAAAAGTTATGGGCACCGGAGCGACGGAGACCTGGTCACAAACCCTACGCCCTCGGTTTGCGGGCCCGACCTCTACGTGAAGCAAATTTCTTGGCCAATGTTCTGTGGGATTCAGTAATAGAGATTTGGTGGATAAAGTATCTTGGCAACCCTAACCAGGGCAAAAAAAATTGAAAAAGGGGTGCAACACGAGGACTTCCCAAGGGGTCACCCGTCCTAGTACTACTATCGCCCAAGCAAGCTTAACTTCGGAGTTCTGATGGGATCCAATGCATTAGTGCTGGTATGATCGAACCCGTCATCTTGAGGGCATAATTCCTAAATGTGTTAACGATTCACAGTCCCAGTCTAGAGAGATGGCCCATTCAAAAGGCCCAATGGGCTTAACGACAACCCATCCGCTTCAACAACGGAGCATCCTCGCAAGACGCGATATCGACACGTTGTAGGGCCCTCTGATGTCCCGCGAGTCAAGTTGTCAACCTTTTAACTGCTCACGACGTACGATCCGGGACGGAAAAACAGAGCAAAAGATGAAAAGTGGCCTGAAACTGATGAAAAGTTTCGATTTTGGGCTCGAAAATTGGTCACAGCGAGGAAGCTCGTTGCCCCCGTCGTAAAGCTCTCAGAGAGATTTACAACGGTATGCTGGGCGCTGCGTAACTCCTTACGGATCAAAAGTTATGGGTATCGAAGCGACGGAGACCTAGTCACAAACCCTACGCCCTCGGTTTGTGGGCCCGGCCTCTACGTAAAGCGAAGTTGTCTTGCCCAATGCTCCGTGGGATTTGGTAATAGGGATTTGGTGGATAAAGTATCTTGACAACCCTAACCAGGGCAAAATAAATTGAAAAGGGGGTGCAACACGAGGACTTCACAGGGGGTCACCCATCCTAGTACTACTCTCGCGCAAGCATGCTTAACTTCGGAGTTCTGATCGGATCCGGTGCATTGGTGCTGGTATGATCGCACCCGTCATGTTGAGGGCACAATTCCTATTTGTGTTAACGGTTCACAGTCCCAACCTAGAGAGATGGCCCATTCAAAAGGCCTAATGGGCTTAACGACAACCCATCTGCTTCAACAACGCAGCATCCTCGCAAGATGTGATATCGAGACGTTGTAGGGCAATCTTATGTCCCGCGAGTCAGGTTGTCATCCTTTTAACAGCTCACGACGTACGATCCGGGACGGATAAACAGAGCAAAAGATGAAAAGTGGCATGAAATTTATGAAAACGTTGGATTTTGGGCTCCAAAGACGGGCAGAGCAAGCTTGCTTGCTGCCCCTGTCATAGAGCTCTCAGAGAGCTTTGCAACGGTATGCTGTGCGCTGCGTAACTCCTTACGGATCAAAAGTTATAGGCACCGGAGCGAAGGAGACCTGGTCACAAACCCTACGCCCTCGGTTTGCATGCCCGTCCTCTACGTGAAGCGAAGTTGTCTTGCCCAATGTTCCGTGGGATTCGATAATAGAGATTTGGTGGATAAAGTATCTTGGCAACCCTATCCAGGGCAAAAAAAATAGAAAAGGGGGTGCAACAAGAGGACTTCCATGGGGGTCACCCATCCTAGTACTACTCTCGCCCAAGCACGCTTAACTTCGGAGTTCTGATGGGATCCGGTGCATTAGTGCTGGTATGTTCACACCCGTCATGTTGAGGGCACAATTCCTATATGTGTTAACGGTTCACAATCCTAGCCTGAGGAGATGGCCCATTCAAAAGGCCCAATGGGCTTAACGACAACTCGAGCGCTTCAACAACGCAGCATTCTCGCAAGACGTGATATCGACACGTTGTAGGGCCCTCTGATGTCCCACGAGTCTGGTTGTCGTCCTTTTAACTGCTCACGACGTACGATCCGGGACGGAAAAACAGGGCAAAAGAACAAAAGTGGCCTAAAATTGATGAAAACGTTCGATTTTGGGCTCCAAAAATGGGCACAACGAGCAAGCCCGCTGCCCCCGTCGTAGAGCTCTCAGAGAGCTTTGCAACGGTACGTTGTGCTCCGCGTAACTCCTTACGGATCAAAAGTTATGTGCACTGGAACGACAGAGACCTGGTCATAAACCCCACGTCCTCGGTTTGAGGGCCCGGCCTCTACGTGAAGGGAAGTTATCTTGCCCAATGTTCCGTGGGATTCAGTAATAGAGATTTGGTGGATAAAGTATCTTGGCAACCCTAACCAGGGCAAAAAAATTGAAAAGGGGGTGCAACACGAGGACTTCCCTAGGGGTCACCCATCCAAGTACCACTCACGCCCAAGCACGCTTAACTTCGGAGTTCTGATGGGATCCAACGCACTAGTGCTGGTATGATCGTACCCGTCTTGTTGAGGGCACAATTCCTATATGTGTTAATGGTTCACAGTCCCAGCCTAGAGAGATGGCCCATTCAAAAGGCCCAATGGGCTTAACGACAACCCATCCGCTTCAACAACGCAGCATCCTCGCAAGACGTGATATTGACACGTTGTAGGGCCCTCTGATGTACCACGAGTCAGGTTGTCGTCCTTTTAACAACTCACAATGTACGATCCGGGACGGAAAAACAGGGCAAAAGAAGAAAAGTGTCCTGAAACTGATGAAAACGTTCGATTTTGCTCTCCAAAAATTGGCACAACGAGCAATCTCGCTGCCCCCGTCGTGTTAAGGACATAATTCCTATATGTGTTAACGGTTCACAATCCCAGCCTAGAAAGATGGCCAATTCAAAGGGTCCAATGGGCTTAACGACAACCCATCCGCTTCAACAACGCAGCATCCTCGCAAGACGAGATATCGACACGTTGTAGGGCCCTCTGATGCCCCGTGAGTCAGGTTGTTGTCCTTTTAATAGCTCACGACATACGATCCGAGACGGAAAAACAGAGCAAAAGATGAAAAGTGGACAGAAATGGGTGAAAACGTTCAATTTTGGGCTTGCTGCCCACGTCGTAGAGCTCTTAGAGAGCTTTGCAATGGTATGCTGTGCGCCACGTAACTCCTTACGGATCAAAAGTTATTGGCACCGGAGCGACGGAGACCTGGTCACAAACACTACGCCCTCGGTTTGCGGGCCCGGCCTCTACGTGAAGCGAAGTTGTCTTGCCCAATGTTCCGTGGGAATCAGTAATAGAGATTTGGTGGATAAAGTATCTTGGAACCAGGGCAAAAAAAAATGAAAAGGGGGTGCAACACGAGGACTTCCCAGGGGGTCACCCATCCTAGTACTACTCTCGCCCAAGCACGCTTAACTTCGGAGTCCTGATGGGATCCGGTGCATTAGTGCTGGTATGTTCACACCCGTCTTGTTGAGGGCACAATTCCTATATGTGTTAACGGTTCACAATCCTAGCCTGAGGAGATGGCCCATTCAAAAGGCCCAATGGGCTTAACGACAACTCGAGCGCTTCAACAACGCAGCATTCTCGCAAGACGTGATATCGACACGTTGTAGGGCCCTCTGATGTCCCACGAGTCTGGTTGTCGTCCTTTTAACTGCTCACGACGTACGATCCGGGACGGAAAAACAGGGCAAAAGAACAAAAGTGGCCTGAAACTGATGAAAACGTTCGATTTTGGGCTCCAAAAATGGGCACAACAAGCAAGCCCGCTGCCCCCGTCGTAGAGCTCTCAGAGAGCTTTGCAACAGTACGTTGTGCTCCGCGTAACTCCTTACGGATCAAAAGTTATGTGCACCAGAACGACGGAGACCTGGTCATAAACCTCACGTCCTCGGTTTGAGGGCCCGGCCTCTACGTGATGGGAATTTATCTTGCCCAATGTTCTGTGGGATTCGGTAATAGAGATTTGGTGGATAAAGTATCTTGGCAACCCTAACCAGGGCAAAAAAATTGAAAAGGGGGTGCAACACGAGGACTTCCCTAGGGGTCACGCATCCAAGTACCACTCACGCCCAAGCACGCTTAACTTCGGAGTTCTGATGGGATCCCATGCACTAGTGCTGGTATGATCGCACCCGTCTTGTTGAGGGCACAATTCCTATATGTGTTAATGGTTCACAGTCCCAGCCTAGAGAGATGGCCAATTCAAAAGGCCCAATGGGCTTAACGACAACCCATCCGCTTCAACAACGCAGCATCCTCGCAAGACGTGATATTGACACGTTGTAGGGCCCTCTGATGTACCACGAGTCAGGTTGTCGTCCTTTTAACAACTCACAACGTACGATCCGGGACGGAAAAACAGGGAAAAAGAAGAAAAGTGTCCTGAAACTGATGAAAACGTTCGATTTTGGTCTCCAAAAATTGGCACAACGAGCAATCTCGCTGCCCCCGTCGTGTTAAGGACATAATTCCTATATGTGTTAACGGTTCACAATCCCAGCCTAGAAAGATGGCCAATTCAAAGGGCCCAATGGGCTTAACGACAACCCATCCGCTTCAACAACGCAGCATCCTCGCAAGACGAGATATCGACACGTTGTAGGGCCCTCTGATGCCCCGTGAGTCAGGTTGTTGTCCTTTTAATAGCTCACGACATACGATCCGAGACGGAAAAACAGAGCAAAAGATGAAAAGTGGACTGAAATGGGTGAAAACGTTCAATTTTGGGCTTGCTGCCCACGTCGTAGAGCTCTTAGAGAGCTTTGCAATGGTATGCTGTGCGCCACGTAACTCCTTACGGATCAAAAGTTATTGGCACCGGAGCGACGGAGACCTGGTCACAAACCCTACGCCCTCGGTTTGCGGGCCCGGCCTCTACGTGAAGCGAAGTTGTCTTGCCCAATGTTCCGTGGGAATCAGTAATAGAGATTTGGTGGATAAAGTATCTTGGAACCAGGGCAAAAAAAAATGAAAAGGGGGTGCAACACGAGGACTTCCCAGGGGGTCACCCATCCTAGTACTACTCTCGCCCAAGCACGCTTAACTTCGGAGTCCTGATGGGATCCGGTGCATTAGTGCTGGTATGTTCACACCCGTCATGTTGAGGGCACAATTCCTATATGTGTTAACGGTTCACAATCCTAGCCTGAGGAGATGGCCCATTCAAAAGGCCCAATGGGCTTAACGACAACTCGAGCGCTTCAACAACGCAGCATTCTCGCAAGACGTGATATCGACACGTTGTAGGGCCCTCTGATGTCCCACGAGTCTGGTTGTCATCCTTTTAACTGCTCACGACGTACGATCCGGGACGAAAAAACAGGGCAAAAGAACAAAAGTGGCCTGAAACTGATGAAAACGTTCGATTTTGGGCTCCAAAAATGGGCACAACAAGCAAGCCCGCTGCCCCCGTCGTAGAGCTCTCAGAGAGCTTTGCAACAGTACGTTGTGCTCCGCGTAACTCCTTACGGATCAAAAGTTATGTGCACCAGAACGACGGAGACCTGGTCATAAACCTCACGTCCTCGGTTTGAGGGCCCGGCCTCTACGTGAAGGGAAGTTATCTTGCCCAATGTTCCGTGGGATTCGGTAATAGAGATTTGGTGGATAAAGTATCTTGGCAACCCTAACCAGGGCAAAAAAATTGAAAAGGGGGTGCAACACGAGGACTTCCCTAGGGGTCACGCATCCAAGTACCACTCACGCCCAAGCACGCTTAACTTCGGAGTTCTGATGGGATCCCATGCACTAGTGCTGGTATGATCGCACCCGTCTTGTTGAGGGCACAATTCCTATATGTGTTAATGGTTCACAGTCCCAGCCTAGAGAGATGGCCCATTCAAAAGGCCCAATGGGCTTAACGACAACCCATCCGCTTCAACAACGCAGCATCCTCGCAAGACGTGATATTGACACGTTGTAGGGCCCTCTGATGTACCACGAGTCAGGTTGTCGTCCTTTTAACAACTCACAACGTACGATCCGGGACGGAAAAACAGGGCAAAAGAAGAAAAGTGTCCTGAAACTGATGAAAACGTTCGATTTTGGTCTCCAAAAATTGGCACAACGAGCAATCTCGCTGCCCCCGTCGTTTTAAGGACAATATTCCTATATGTGTTAACGGTTCACAATCCCAGCCTAGAAAGATGGCCAATTCAAAGGGCCCAATGGGCTTAACGACAACCCAGCCGCTTCAACAACGCAGCATCCTCGCAAGACGAGATATCGACACGTTGTAGGGCCCTCTGATGCCCCGTGAGTCAGGTTGTTGTCCTTTTAATAGCTCACGACATACGATCCGAGACGGAAAAACAGAGCAAAAGATGAAAAGTGGACTGAAATGGGTGAAAACGTTCAATTTTGGGCTTGCTGCCCACGTCGTAGAGCTCTTAGAGAGCTTTGCAATGGTATGCTGTGCGCCACGTAACTCCTTACGGATCAAAAGTTATTGGCACCGGAGCGACGGAGACCTGGTCACAAACCCTACGCCCTCGGTTTGCGGGCCCGGCCTCTACGTGAAACGAAGTTGTCTTGCCCAATGTTCCGTGGGAATCAGTAATAGAGATTTGGTGGATAAAGTATCTTGGCACCAGGGCAAAAAAAAATGAAAAGGGGGTGCAACACGAGGACTTCCCAGGGGGTCACCCATCCTAGTACTACTCTCGCCCAAGCACGCTTAACTTCGGAGTCCTGAAGGGATCCGGTGCATTAGTGCGGGTATGATCGCACCCGTCATGTTGAGGGCACAATTCCTATATGTGTTAACGGTTCACAGTCCTAGCCTAGAGAGATGGCCCATTCAAAAGGCCAAATGGGCTTAACGACAACCCATCCGCTTCAACAACGCATCATCCTCGCAAGACGTGATATCGACACGTTGTAAGGCCCTCTGATGTCCCGCGAGTCAGGTTGTCGTCCTTTTAACAGCTCACGTCGTACGATCCGGGACGAAAAAACAGAGCAAAAGAACAAAAATGGCCTGAAATTGATAAAAACGTTCGATTTTGGGCTCCAAAAAGGGCACAGCGAGCAAGCTGGCTGCCTACGTAACTCCTTACAGATCAAAAGTTATGGGCACCGGAGCGACGGAGACCTGGTCACAAACCCTACACCCTCGGTTTGCGGGCCCGAGCTGTACGTGAAGCGAATTTCTTGCCCAATGTTCTGTGGGATTCGTTAATAGAGATTTGGTGGATAAAGTATCTTGGCAACCCAAAAAAAATTGAAAATGGGGTGCAACACGAGGACTTCCCAGGGGGTCACCCGTCCTAGTACTACTATCGCCCAAGCAAGCTTAACTTCGGAGTTCTGATGGGATCCGGTGCATTAGTGCTGTTATGATCGAACCCGTCATCTTGAGGGCACAATTCCTAAATGTGTTAACGATTCACAGTCCCAGTCTAGAGAGATGGCCCATTCAAAAGGCCCAATGGGCTTAACGACAACCCATCCGCTTCAACAACGCAGCATCCTCGCAAGACGTGATATCGACACGTTGTAGGGCCCTCTGATGTCCCGCGAGTCAGGTTGTCAACCTTTTAACTGCTCACGACGTACGATCCGGGACGGAAAAATAGAGCAAAAGATGAAAAGTGGCTTGAAACTGATGAAAAGTTTCGATTTTGGGCTCGAAAAATGGTCATAGCGAGCAAGCTCGCTGCCCCCATCGTAGAGCTCTCAGAGAGATTTACAACGGTATGCTGGGCACTGCGTAACTCCTTACGGATCAAAAGTTATGGGTATCAGAGCGACGAAGACCTGGTCACAAACCCTACGCCCTCGGTTTGCGGGCCCGGCCTCTACGTGAAGCGAAGTTGTCTTGCCCAATGTTCCGTGGGATTTGGTAATAGGGATTTGGTGGATAAAGTATCTTGGCAACCCTAACCAGGGCAAAAAAAATTGAAAAGGGGGTGCAACACGAGGACTTCACAGGGGGTCACCCATCCTAGTACTACTCTCGCCCAAGCACGCTTAACTTCGGAGTTCTAATGGGATCCGGTGCATTACTACTGGTATGATCGCACCCGTCATGTTGAGGGCACAATTCCTATATGTGTTAACGGTTCACAGTGCCAGCCTAGAGAGATGGCCCATTCAAAAGGCCAAATGGGCTTAACGACAACCCATCCGCTTCAACAACGCAGCATCCTCGCAAGACGTGATATCGACACATTGTAGGGCCCTATGATGTTCCACGAGTCAGGTTGTCGTCCTTTTAACACTCACGACGTACGATCCGGGATGAAAAAATAGGGCAAAAGAAGAAATATGGCCTAAAACAGATGAAAACATTCGATTTTGGGCTTCCAAAACAGGCACAGAAAGCAAGTTCGCTGCCCCCATCGTAGAGCTCTCAGAGAGCTTTGCAACGTTATGCTGTGCTCCGCGTAACTCCTTGCGGATCAAAAGTTATGGGCACCGGAGCAACGGAGACCTGGTCACAAACCCTACGTCCTCGGTTTGAGGGCCCGGCCTCTACGTGAAGCGAAGTTGTCTTGCCCAATGTTCCGTGGGATTCGGTAATAGAGATTTGGTGGATAAAGTATCTTGGCAACCCTAACCAGGGCAAAAAAATTGAAAAGGGGGTATAACACGAGGACTTCCCTGGGGGTCACCTATCCTAGTACTACTCACGCCCAAGCACGCTTAACTTCGGAGTTCTTATGGGATCCAGTGCATTAATTCTGGTATGATCGCACCCGTCATGTTGAGGGCACAATTCTTATATGTGTTAATGGTTCACAGTCCCAGCCTAGAGAGATGGCCCATTCAAAAGGCCCAATGGGCTTAACGACAACCCATTCACTTCAACAACATAGCATCCTCGCAAGACGTGATATTGAAACATTGTAGGGCCCTCTGATGTACCGCGAGTCAGGTTGTCGACCTTTTAACAACTCACGACGTACGATCCGGGACGGAAAAATAGGGTAAAAGAAGAAAAGTGTCCTGAAACTGATGAAAACGTTCGATTTTGGGCTCCAAAAATTGGCACAATGAGCAAGCTCGCTGCCCCCGTCGTGTTAAGGACATAATTCCTACATGTGTTAACGGTTCACAGTCCCAACCTAGAGAGATGGCCCATTCAAAAGGCCCAATGGGCGTTCCCATCCCTTCAACAACGCAGCATCCTGGCAAGACGTGATATCGTCACGTTGTATGGCCCTCTGATGCCCCGCGAGTCAGGTTGTCATCCTTTTAACAGCTCACGACAGACGATACGGGACGGAAAAACAGAGCAAAAGAAGAAAAGTGGACTGAAACTGGTGAAAACGTTCGGTTTTGGGCTCCAAAAATGGGTACAGCGAGAAAGCTCGCTCCCCACGTCGTAGAGCTCTCAGAGAGCTTTGCAACGGTATGCTGTGCGCCACGTAACTCCTTACGGATCAAAAGTTATTGGCACCGGAGCGACGGAGACCTGGTCAGAAACCCTACGCCCTCGGTTTGCGGGCCCGGCCTCTATGTGAAGCGAAGTTGTCTTGGCCAATGTTCCGTGGGAATCAGTAATAGAGATTTGGTGGATAAAGTATCTTGGCACCAGGGCAAAAAAAATTGAAAAGGGGGTGCAACACGAGGACTTCCCACAGGATCACCCATCCTAGTACTACTCTCGCCCAAGCACGCTTAACTTCGGAGTTCTGATGGGATTCGGTGCATTAGTGCTGGTATGATCGCACCTGTCATGTTGAGGGCACAATTCCTATATGTGTTAATGGTTCACAGTCCTAGCCTAGAGAGATGGCCCATTCAAAAGGCCCAATGGGCTTAACGACAACCCATCCGCTTCAACAATGCATCATCCTCGCAAGACGTGTTATCGACACGTTGTAGGGCCCTCAGATGTCCCGCGAGTCAGGTTGTCGTCCTTTTAACAGCTCACTACGTACGATTCAGGACGGAAAAACAGAGCAAAAGAACAAAAATGGCCTGAAACTGATAAAAACGTTCGATTTTGGGCTCCAAAAATGGGCATAGCCAGCAAACTGGCTGCCTACGTCGTAGAGCTCTCAGAGAGCTTTGCAACGGTATGTTGTGCGCTACGTAACTCCTTACGGATCAAAAGTTATGGGCACCGGAGCGACGGAGACCTGGTCACAAACCCTACGCCCTCGGTTTGCAGGCCCGGCCTCTACGTGAAGTGAAGTTGTCTTGCCCAATGTTCCGTGGGATTCGATAATAGAGATTTGGTGGATAAAGTATCTTGGCAACCCTAACCAGGGCAAATAAAATTGAAAAGGGGCTGCAACACGAGGACTTCCCAGGGGCCAATGTTCCGTGGGATTCGTTATGCCCCTTCCTGTCACAATAAGAACAGCTGACGGACTGATTAGCCGGTGAACTACCTGTGGATTCGCCGGCGGAAGAGGCTGATGGCGCTTTCGTCGAGCCACGGTTATTCCCTGGTCTGTTCTGGCTCTGGCCCTGATTACGACCCTGACTCTGGAATTTCGTCTGTTGACCTGGAGGCTGGTATGGTTTCTTGTTTAGCTGACTCGAACTGGCTCCATCTGGTTTCCTCTTCTCCATTCGAGAGGCAGCAGCAAAGAGAGCATAATAGGTATCAAAGTCATGAGAAGCCAACTGGTCCTGAATCTCTGGCCTCAATCCAATAGTAAATTTCCACATTCTCGCCTCCGGAGTACAAACCATATATTGAGCATAACGGGACAGTCAATCAAAACGAGCCTCGTACTGGGCCACCGTCATATTACCCTGGGTCAAGTGCATGAACTCCTCGATTGGCCTCTGCCTGGAAACTGCAGGTACATATTTCTCCTTAAATGCCTTAACGAAATTACCCCACAAGTGAGGTGTTTGATCAGTCTCCCACAGTGCCTCTACAGTGTGCCACCAATGCTCGGCATTCCCGTGCAACAGAAATACAGCAAACTCCACTTTCTCTTAATCTGTATAATCAAGTGGCCTGAAAATCTTCTCAATCTCGGACAGCCAAGCCTCTGCTTTCTCATCATCAGCTTCCCCGTAGAATTTAGACGGGCGAAAGTCAAGGAATTCCCTCATTCTGCTATGTCTCCCATGGTTACCATCATTCCTGTTGTTGATGTTGTTGTTGTTGGCTTCACGAGCATCCTGACACTCCATCACACATGATACACGATCCATGGCATTTTCCATCATATTAAACATAGCTATACCGGGATTAGTCTGATAGGCATCCCCGGTCTCTTGAGGTTCACCGCTCCTATTAGTAGTACGGGTACTAGGGCCAGCCATCTATAGGCACAAATTACGATGTACAATTTATTGAAATATGACAATTAAGAATCTAACGCATATGATATGCAACATAATATAGGTACAATTCTAAAAACATTTAAGGCAGGTAAGTCACTTAAGCACATAGAACATAGAAGGCACATTTATCACACAATAACACATAAACAAGTCATCCTAATTATCTTAAGGCTCTACCTACGGTCCGAGAGTTAAACCCGGCTTAAGCAATCTTAGCTCTGATGCCATTCTTCTAAGGTGTCACGCCCCAACCCGGCCTATAAGGTTAGACAAGGGTGTGAACTAGCATTCAAGTAATATCACGTACTTAGCTGTTTATGAAGATTAACACCTAATGATTTAGTCTAAACTCCAATGTTTTTCCAGAAAACCGGCAGCATAACTGCTGTAATTGGCCCTTTGGTTTAACCTAATTCTCTAAATGCCTCAAAATTTACCATCTCAAATTCATTTCCAACTAAGATTACTAATTTACCATCAATTGAATTGCCTATTGGTTATTTCGACGTCCCGTTTGATTTATAACCTAGCATGATACTATGTCTCGTTTATTTATTTATCCTCGTTACAAATATACCTGTTGATCTTAGCTCAATAGCAAGTACCTGTTAAGATTGGATAAGTTCATTTACTTAGTTCTTAACTAAAGCGTCATAACCTAAGATAGATACTAGCGGTAATAAAAGCAAAACGATCATAGTAGTGTCATGTCTAGCATCAGTCTACTTAATATAAGTACAAACCAAAATTAGACCCCAAATTACAACGAGGGTCTTTTACATCATGACATCGAGCAACATAAAAGGAAATAGTCTTCAAGTAACATAAAGTTCACAAGTAGTCACATTCAAGCAAAACAAACAATGACAGGCAGTCACTCCAGAGGTTCATCATTAGGCACACCATCCTCGGGTACCTGTTCTGGGTCTTCTTCACCTGAGATGATAAAAGAGGGTGAGTCCTTATGAACTCAGCGAAGGGGAACGAGAAATAAGTTTTGAAACTCATTTTCCAGTTCAACTTATGAAAATCCCTTTTGCAAGCATGAACACAACATAAATATAAGTACAGAAACAGGAATACCAGTCTTTCCTCCCCGAGGTTCTCTAGGAACCAAGCGAGCGCACTTATACACATAGTAAAAAAGATACAGTGAGTTTTTTCTCTCAGATCAGTTCCAAGATCAGTTGTTGCGACCGACTTTAAATCATCCCCCAAACACGCCAGGTGGGTGTACTCCGGATGTACCCCAAAATCCTACGACCCAACTCTCCGAGGAAGTCTAGCCCTCAAGTGAGATAGGGAATGGGACCATGGTAGTCACGGGAGCACCGGCAAGCCCGATGCCGCCCGGTGTGCGTGATCGCTACCATGCCAACAGGAAAGGTTGCAACTTTGTATGCAAATGCACATTCATGACAGGTAATATATCACAGTAGGAGGACAACAAAGTAGGTTGCCTCCGGATAGTCATAAGATTGCACATTGACAGGTAAACAAGCAGGGCACGATAAGACAGAAAATTTCACTTGAAAGGCATATAGAGTTATATGAAAATTAAATGGGCAGCCATGTAACACATGTAAAACAGGCCATATAACTCATTAAGAAGCCCATGTGATCAAGTGATAAGATTATTCAACATGCAATGATATCAACATGGGTTCGGATGCAATGAAAGCTTATTTGTCAACATGCAATGGTCAAAATCCCATTTAAAGTTATAAGACAATTACGGGCAGCCCACTAAGCATATAATTTCCACACAATATCCAAATGATCAACACTTAGCAACACTACCTAGTCATTAGGGTTTCCGTTTCATGCTTAATCGTGTGATTAAAACCCTAAGTCAACTCAAAATCATTCTCAAGTCATGCATCATTCAATTCAAGCATCCTCAAGTACTCAAAACAGTCCACATAACATCCCAACACCACATTTCCACACAATTAGTACCACAAGAGAGGTTACAACAATTTTCCAAGCATGTAGTTAAGTGAAACCATTACTGCAATAGGCTGTTTTCTCACAATCAATAGGATAATCAAACAATCTCCAAATTCAGTGAATAAGATTTCAAATTAAAGCTTAAGAATTTAACTAAAATCAGAAACAAACCTTTCATCAATTGGAGTTCGGAATCATTAGTTATAGCCGAAACAGTGAGATAGCACAAAACTGTCCAGATTTGCACACTTTTCAGAAATTGACGTTTTTGAGGTCCTTAGGGTCAGTTTTAGCCTTAGTCCATTTCTGAAAAAATTGTCCAGAACTGAAAAATATAGTATCACACCAAATTTCATGCATTTTGGACATCATTTACTAAGTCAAATATGGTTCGTTCCACAAGGTAAGTGCATCTGCCAAAACCTGCTTCATTTTTCCAGATTTCCAGATTTGGTCACATTTTAAAGATTTGCCATTTTGAGGACCTTAGATTCAAAATTTGCTTCGGCCTATTTCTGGGAGAAATATTCAAAACTGTCCAAACTAGTCACCTACCAATTTTCATGAATTTTCAACATCATTTTCCTAGCTAAAATTACCTCGAACAGACTGGTCAGAGAGCTGTCAACAATTTCGACTTCTCCTAGCATCATTTTCAAGCCAAGATCTTGCCTTGCATGGTTGTTTAAGCTTATGAACGACCATATAGCTCAAGTACAGAATCAAATACACACATTTATGAGCATGCATGTGAATTTTTGAAGAGTTTTCAAAAGGTTTTAACCCTCACCTTAGCAATCAACCACAAAGATGCTCAAAAACCTTGTTGAAGCACAACCTTCTTCCTCTCCTTGCTTAGCCGAAAACCCAACTAGCTTTTCTCTATTTTTCCTAGCTTAGTGATAAATATCTTAGCACATGCATGAAGTTAGAACATGAAGAAAAGAAATGGATGCCAAGAAGCTTACCTAGGCCGAATAGAGTCTTCAATGCACATGCATGTGTAATTTTCACCTCCTAGCTAGCTCGGTTGAGGTTCTTTGCTTGTAGCTTGCTTTGCTTAGCTATGGTGTGAAGAAGAGAAGCTAAGAAGATGAAGAACTTAGCCAAGGCCGAGAATGAGAGAGGAAAATGAGAGGGAAGAGAGAAAGATTGAAAAGGAAATGAAGAAATGACAAGAATAAAACTCTTTTGCATTCACCCAAGCATTGGTCGGCCTTGGGCTTCCAAATCTGATTTTTTTTTTGTCTTCAAGGTGGAATTTTGAAATGTTAGCATGGGCTATGAGTTTTTGGTCGAGCAAGAAAGAGATTTGAGGTGGTTTTGATCATATTTTTATGCATTTTGTGCCATAGTTTGTCTAAGCATGCATAGTTGATTATAAAATTGTTCAAACCTTGTGCAAAACCATGGTATGGTCGGCCAAGCATTTGGGAAAATTCTGAATTTTGTCTTGGTTAAGCTTATTTTATTGCTTGTGTTTGGAAGTGCAAAAAGAAAAGGAATAAAGAATGAAGAATGTTTAGTGTTTGGTGCATTTTTTGTCTTCTAGTGAGTTGAATTAAGATTATTATATTGATAGTGGATTTTGTAGGATTGTTTAATAGTCTAGTGCTCCGTGAAAGATGCTTTCTTGATTAGCGTGAAGGCACGCTTTCCTAGGTCTAGGGCACGCACTACGAGGTAGGACACGAACTACGTGACGAACGCACATTTACCAAGTAAGTGCACGCAACCCTAAATGAATGCTCATAATTCAATGCATGGCACAAAAAATGAACACAATTCTTAAACCTAGGTCATGGCACGCAAATCTAGGTTAGGGCACACGAATCTAGGTTTCGCACGCAAATCGGGGTCGGGCCTTACAACTTCCCAAGGGGTCACCCATCCTAGTACTACTCTCGCCCAAGCAAGCTTAACTTCGGAGTTCTGATGGGATTCGGTGCATTAGTGCTGGTATGATTGCACCCGTCATGTTGAGGGCACAATTCCTATATGTGTTAACGGTTCACAGTCCCAACCTAGAGAGATGGCCCATTCAAAAGGCCAATGGGCTTAACGACAACCCATCCGCTTCAACAACGCAGCATCCTCGCAAGACGTGATATCGACACATTGTAGGGCCCTCTGAGGTCCCGCAAGTCAGGTTGTCGTCCTTTTAACAGCTCACGACGTACGATTCGGGACAGAAAAACAAAGCAAAAGAAGAAAAGTGGCCTGAAACTGATGAAAACGTTCGATTTTGGGCTCCAAAAACAGGCACAGCGAGCATGCTCATTGCCCCCGTCGTAGAGCTCTCAGAGAGCTTTGCAACGGTATGCTGGGCGTGGCGTAACTACTTACGGATCAAAAGTTATGGGCACTGGAGCGACGGAGACCTGGTCACAAACCCTACGCCCTCGGTTTGTGGGCCCGGCCTCTACATGAAGCGAAGTTGTCTTGCCCATTGTTCCGTGGGATAGGTAATAGAGATTTGGTGGATAAAGTATCTTGGCAATCCTAACCAGGGCAAAAAAAATTGAAAAGAGGGTGCAACACGAGGACTTCCCACGGGGTCAGCCATCCTAGTACTACTCTCACCCAAGCACGCTTAACTTCGGAGTTCTGATGGGATCCAGTGCATTAGTGCTGGTATGATCGCACCCGTCATGTTGGGGGCACAATTCCTATATGTGTTAACGGTTCAAAGTCCCAACCTTGAGAGATGGCCATTCAAAAGGCCCAATGGACTTAACGATAACCCATCTGTTTCAACAATGCATCATCCTTGCAAGACGTGATATCGACAAGTTGTAGGGCCCTCAGATGTCCCGCGAGTCAGGTTGTCGTCCTTTTAACAACTCACGACGTACGATCCGGGACGGAAAAATAGAGCAAAAGAACAAAAATTGCCTGAAACTGATGAAAACGTTCAATTTTGGGCTCCAAAAATGGGCACAGCGTGCAAGCTAGCTTCTCCCATCATAGAGCTCTCAAAGAGCTTTGCAACGGAATGCTGTGCGCCGCGTAACTCCTTACGGATCAAAAATTATGGGCACCAGAGCGACGGAGACCTGGTCTCAAACCCTACGCCCTCGGTTTGCAGGCCCAGCCTCTACGTGAAGCGAAGTTGTCTTGCCGAACGTTCCGTGGGATTCGGTAATAGAGATTTGGTGGATAAAGTATCTTGGCAACCCTAACCAGGGCAAAAAAAATTTAAAAAGGGGTGCAACACGAGGACTTCCCAGGGGGTCACCCATCCTAGTACTACTCTCGCCCAAGCACGCTTAACTTCGGAGTTCTGATGGGATCCGGTGCATTAGTGCTGGTACGATCGCACCCGTCATGTTGAGGGCACAATTCCTATATGTTTTAACGGTCCACAGTGCCAGCCTAGAGAGATGGCCCATTCAAAAGGCCCAATGGGCTTAACGATAACCCATCCGCTTCAACAATGCAGCATCCTTGCAAGACGTGATATCGACACATTGTAGGGCCCTCCAATGTCCCACGAGTCAAGTTGTCGTCCTTTTAACTGCTCACGACGTACGATCCGGGATGGAAAAACAGAGCAAAAGAAGAAAAGTGGACTGAAACTGATTAAAACGTTCGATTTTGGGCTCCAAAAATGAGCAAAGCAAGAAAGCTGGCTGCCCACGTCGTAGAGCTCTCAGAGAGCTTTGCAACGGTATGCTGTGCACCGCGTAACTCTTTACGGATCAAAAGTTATGGGCACCGGACTGACGAAGACCTGGTCACATACCCTACGCCCTCGGTTTGCGTGCCCGGCCTTTACGTGAAGCAAAGTTGTCTTGCCCAATGTTCCGTGGGATTCGGTAATAGAGATTTGGTGGATAAAGTATCTTGGCAACCCTAACCAGGGCAAAAAAAATTTGAAAAGGGGGTGCTACACGAGGACTTCCCAGGGGGTCACCCATCCTAGTACTACTCTCACCCAAGCACTATTAACTTCGGAGTTCTGATGGGATCCGGTGCAATAGTGCTGGTATGATCGTACCCGTCATGTTGAGGGCACAATTCCTATATGTGTTAACGGTTCACAGTGCCAACCTAGAGAGATAGCCCATTCAAAATGCCCAATGGGCTTAACAACAATCCATCCGCTTCAACAACGCAGCATCCTTGCAAGACGTGATATCAAAACGTTATAGGGCCATCTTATGTACCGAGAGTCAGGTTGTCGTCCTTTTAACAGCTCACGACGTACGATTCGGGACCGAAAAACAGGGCAAAAGAAGAAAAGTGGCATGAAACTCATGAAAACGTTCGATTTTGAGCTCCAAAAAAGGGCACAGCGAGCAAGCTTGCTGCCCCCGTCGTAGAGCTCTCAGAGAGCTTTGCAACGGTATGCTGTGCGCCGCGTAACTCCTTACGGATGAAAAGTTATGGGCATCGGAGCGACGGAGACCTGGTCACAAACCCTACGCCCTCGGTTTGTAGGCCCGGCCTCTACGTGAAGCGAAGTTGTCTTGGCCAATGTTTCGTGGGAGTCGGTAATATAGATTTGGTGGATAAAGCATCTTGCCAACCCTAACCAGGGCAAAAAAAATTGAAAATGGTGTGCAATAGGAGGACTTCCCAAGGGGTCACCCATCCTAGTACTACTCTCGCCCAAGCACGCTTAACTTCGGAGTTCTGATGGGATCTGGTGCATTAGTGCTGGTATGATCGCACCCGTCATGTTGAGGGCACAATTCCTATATGTGTTAACGGTTCACAGTCCCAGCCTAGAGAGATAGCCCATTCAAAAGGCCCAATGGGCATAACGACAACCCATCCACTTCAACAACGCAGCATCCTAGCCAGACATGATATCGACACATTGTAGGGCCCTCTGATGTCCCGCGAGTCAGGTTGTCGTCCTTTTAACAGCTCACGACGTACGATCCGGGACGAAAAAATAGTGCAAAAGAAAAAAAGTGGCCTAAAACTGATGAAAACGTTCAATTTTGGGCACCAAAAATGGGCACAGCGAGTAAGCTGGCTACCCCTGTCGTAGAGCTCTCAAAGAGCTTTGGAACGGTATGCTGTGCGCTGCGTAACTCCTTACGGATCAAAAGTTATGGGCACCGGGGCGATGGAGACCTGGTCACAAACCCTACGCCGTCGATTTGCGGGCCCGGCCTCTACGTGAAGCGAAGTTGTCTTGCCCAATGTTCCGTGGGATTCGGTAATAAAGATTTGGTGGATAAAGTATCTTGGCAACCATAACCAGGGCAAAAAAAATTGAAAATGGGGTTTAACACGAGGACTTCCCAAGGGGTCACCCATCCTAGTACTACTCTCGCCCACGCACGCTTAAGTTCGGAGTTTTGCTGGGATCCGGCGTATTAGTGCTGGTATGATCGCACCCGTCATGTTGAGGGTACAATTCCTATATGTGTTAACGGTTCATAGTCCCAGCCTAGAGAGATGGCCCATTCAAAAGGCCCAATAGGCATAACGACAACCCATCCGCTTCAAGAAAGACAGCATCCTCGAAAGAAGTGATATCGACACATTGTAGGGCCCTCTGATGTCCCGCGAGTCAGGTTGTCGTCCTTTTAACAACTCAAGACGTACGATCCGGGACGGAAAAACAGAGCAAAAGAAGAAAAGTAGCCTGAAACTGATGAAAATGTTCAATTTTGGGCTCCAAAAATGGGCACAGCAAGCAAGCTTGCTGTCCCTGTCGTAGTGCTCTCAGAGAGCTTTGCAACGGTATGCTGTGCACTGCGTAACTCCTTACGGATCAAAAGTTATGGGCACCTGAGCGACGGAGACCTGGTCACAAACCCTACGTCTTCGGTTTGCGGGCCCAGCCTCTACGTGAAGCTAAGTTGCCTTGCCCAATCTTCCGTGGGATTCGAAAATAGAGATTTGGTGGATAAAGTATCTTGGCAACCCTAACCAGGGCAAAAAAAATTGAAAAGGGGGTGCAACACGAGGACTTCCCAGGGGGTCACCCATCTTAGTACTACTCTTGCCCAAGCACGCTTAACTTCGGAGTTCTGATGGGATCCAGTGAATTAGTGCTTGTATGATCGCACCCATCATGTTGAGGGCACAATTCCTATATGTGTTAACGGTTCACAATCCCAGCCTAGAGAGATGGCACATTCAAAAGGCCTAATGGGCTTAACGACAACCCATCCACTTCAACAACACAGCATCCTCGCAAGACGTGATATCAACACGTTGTAGGGCCCTCTGATGTTCGCGAGTCAGGTTGTCGTTCTTTTAACAGCTCACGACGTACGATCCGGGACAGAAAAATAGAGCAAAAGAAGAAAACTGGCCAGAAACTGATGAAAACGTTCAATTTTTGGGTCCAAAAATGGGTACAATGTGCAAGCTTGTTGCCCCTGCCGTAGAGCTCTCAGAGAGCTTTTCAAAGGTATGCTGTGCGTTACGAGCAAGCTAGCTACCCCTGTCGTAGAGCTCTCAGAGAGCTTTGCAACGGTATGTTGTGCGCTGTGTAACTCCTTACGGATCAAAAGTTATGGGCACCGGAGCGACGGAGACCTAATCACAAACACTACGCCCTCAGTTTGCGGGCCCGGCCTCTACGTGAAGCGAAGTTGTCTTGCCCAATGTTCCGTGGGATTCGGGAATAGAGATTTGGTGGATAAAGTATATTGGCAACCCTAACCAGGGCAAAAAAAATTGAAAAGGGGGTTCAACACGAGGACTTCGCAGGGGGTCACCCATCCTAGTACTACTCTCGCCCAAGCACGCTTTACTTCGGAGTTCAAAAGGGATCCGGTGCATTAGTGCTGGTATGATTGCACCTGTCATGTTGAGGGCACAATTCCTATATGTGTTAACGGTTCACAGTCCTAGCCTAGAGAGATGGCCCATTCAAAAGGCCTAATGGGCTTAACGACAACCCATCCACTTCAACAACGAAGCATCCTTGCAAGACGTGATATCGACACTTTGTAGGGCCCTCTGATGTCCGCGAGTCAGGTTGTCTTCCTTTTAACAGCTCACGACGTACGATCCGGGACGGAAAAACAGAGCAAAAGAAGAAAAGTGGCCTGAAACTGATGAAAACGTTCAATTTTGGGCTCAAAAAAAGGCCACAGCGAGCAAGCTTGCTACCCCTGTCGTAGAGCTCTCAAAGAGCTTTGCAACGGTATGTTGTGCGCTACGTAACTCCTTACGGCTCAAAAGTTATGGGCACCGGAGCGATGGAGACCTGGTCACAAACCCTACGCCCTCGGTTTGTGGGCCCGGTCTCTACGTGAAGTGAAGTTGTCTTGCCCAATGTACTGTGGGATTCGGTAATAGAGATTTGGTGCTCAAAGTATCTTGGCAACCCTAACCAGGGAAAAAAAATTTGAAAAAAGGGTGCAACACGAGGACTTCGCAGGGGGTCACCCATCCTAGTACTACCCTCGCCCAAGCATGCTTAGCTTCGGAGTTCTGATGGGATTCGGTGCATTAGTGCTGGTATGATCGCACCCGTCATGTTGAGGGCACAATTCCTATATGTGTTAATGGTTCACAATGCCAGCCTAGAGAGATGGCCCATTCAAAAGGCCCAATGGGCTTAATGACAACCCATCCGCTTCAACAACGCAGCATCCTCGCAAGACGTGATATCGACACGTTGTAGGGCCATGTGATATTCGGCGAGTCTGGTTGTCGTCCTTTTAACAGCTCACGACGTACGATCCGGGACGGAAAAATAGGGCAAAAGAAGAAAAGTGGCCTGAAACAGATGAAAACGTTCCATTTTGGCATCCCAAAACAGTTACAGCGAGCAAGCTCGCTGCCCCCGTCGTAGAGCTCTCAGAGAGCTTTGCAACGGTATGCTGTGCACCGCGTAACTACTTACGGATCAAAAGATATGGGCACCGGAGCGACGGAGACCTGGTCACAAACCCTACGCCCTCGGTTTGCCGGCCCGACCTCTACGTGAAGCGAAGTTGTCTTGCCCAATGTTCCGTGGGATTCGGTAATAGAGACTTGGTGGATAAAGTATCCTGGCAACCCTAACAAGGGCAAAAAAAATTGAAAAGGGGGTGCAATACGAGGACTTCCCAGGGGGTCAGCCATCCTAGTACTACTCTCGCCCAAGCACACTTAACTACGTAGTTCTGATGGGATCCAGTGCATTAGTGCTAGTATGATCACACCCGTCATGTTGAGGGCACAATTCCTATATGTGTTAACGATTCACAGTGCCAACCTAGAGAGATGGCCCATTCAAAAGGCCCAATGGGCTTAACGACATACCATCCACTTCAACAACGCAACATCCTCGCAAGACGTGCTATCGACACGTTGTAGGGCCTTCTAATGTCCCGCGAGTCAGGTTGTCGTCCTTTTAACAACTCACGACGTACGATCCGGGACGGAAAAATAGAGCAAAAGAACAAAAGTGGCTTGAAACTGATGAAAACGTTCAATTTTGGGCTCCAAAAATGGGCATAGCGAGCAAGCTAGCTGTCCCCGTCGTAGAGCTCTCAGAGAGCTTTGCAACGGTATGCTGTGCGCCGCGTAACTCCTTACGGATCAAAAGTTATGGGCACCGGAGCGACGGAGACCTGGTCACAAACCCTACGCCCACGGTTTGTTGGCCCAGCCTCTACGTGAAGCGAAGTTGTCTTGCCCAATGTTCCGTGGGATTCGGTAATTGAGATTTGGTGGATACAGTATCTTGGCAACCCAAACCAGGGCAAAAAAAATTGAAAAGGAGGTGCAACCCGAGGACTTCCCAAGGGGTTACCCATCCTAGTACTACTCTCGCCCAAGCACGTTTAACTTCGGAGTTGATCCGGTGCATTAGTGCTGGTATGATCGCACCCGTCATGTTGAGGGCACATATCCTATATGTGTTAACGGTTCACAATGCCAGCCTAGAGAGATGGGCTTAACGAAAACCCATCCACTTCAACAACGCAGCATCCTGGCAAGACGTGATATCGACACGTTGTAGGGCCCTATGATATCCTGCAAGTCAGGTTGTCGTCCTTTTAACAGCTCACGACGTATGATACGGGACGGAAAAACTGAGCAAAAGAAGAAAAGTGGCTTGAAACTGATGAAAACATTCAATTTTGGGCTCCAAAAACGGGCACAGCGAGCAAGCTGGCTGCCCCCATGGTAGAGCTCTCAGAGAGCTTTGCAACGGTATGATGTGCGCCACGTAACTCCTTACGGATCAAAAGTTATGGGCACCGGAGCGACGAAGAACTGGTCACAAACCCTACGCCCTCGGTTTGTGGGCCCGGCCACTATGTGAAGCGAAGTTGTCTTCCCCAATGTTCCGTGGGATTCGGTAATAGAGATTTGGTGGCTAAAGTATCTTGGCAACCCTAACTAGGGCAAAAAAAATTGAAAAGCCGGTGCAACACGAGGACTTCTCAGGGGCTCACCCATCCTAGTACTACTCTCGCCCAAGCACGCTTAACTTCGGAGTTCTGATGGGATCCGGGGCATTAGTGCTGGTATGATCGCACCCGTCATGTTGACAGCACAATTCCTATATGTGTTAACGATTCACAGTGCCAGCCTAGAGAGATGGCCCATTCAAAAGGCCCAATGGGCTTAACGACAACCCATCGGCTTCAACAACGCAGCATCCTCGCAAGACGTGATATCGACACGTTGTAGGGCCCTCTGATGTACCGCGAGTCTTGTTGTCGTCCTTTTAATAGCTCACGATGTACAATCCGAGACGGAAAAACAGGGCAAAAGAAGAAAAGTGTCCTGAAACTGATGAAAACGTTCGATTTTGGGCTCCAAAAATGGGCATAGCGAGCAAGCTGGCTGCCGCCGTCGTAGAGCTCTCAAAGTGCTTTGCAACGGTAAGTTGTGCGCCGGGTAACTCCTTACGGATCAAAATTTATGGGCACCGGAGCGACGGAGACCTGGTCAAAAACCCTACGCCCTCGGTTTGCGGGCCCGACCTCTACGTGAAACGAAGTTGTCTAGCCCAATGTTCCGTGGTATTCGGTAATAGAGATTTGGTGGATAAAGTATCTTGGGAACCATAACCAGGGCAAAAAAAATTGAAAAGGGGGTGCAACACGAGGACTTCCCAGGGGGTCACCCATCCTAGTACTACTCTCGCCCAAGCATGCTTAACTTCGGAGTTCTGATGGGATCCGGTGCATTAGTGTTGGTATGATCATACCCGTCATGTTGAGGGCACAATTCCTATATGTGTTAATGATTCACAGTGCCAGCCTAGAGAGATGGCCCATTCAAAAGGCCCAATGGACTTAACGACAACCCATTCGCTTCAACAACGCAGCATCCTTGCAAGACGTGATATCGACACATTGTAGGACCCTCTGATGTACCGCGAGTCAAGTTGTTGTCCTTTTAACAGCTCACGACGTACAATCCGGGACGAAAAAATAGAGAAAAAGAACAAAAGTGGCCTGAAACTAATAAAAACGTTCGATTTTGGACTCCAAAAAGGGCACAGGGAGCAAGCTAGCAGCCCCCGTCGTAGAGCACTCAGAGAACTTTGCAACGGTATGCTGTGCACCGCGTAACTCCTTACGGATCAAAAGTTATGGGCACCGGAGCGACGGAGACCTGGTCACAAACAATACGCCCTCGGTTTGCGGGCTCGGCCTCTACGTGAAGCGAAGTTGTCTTGCCCAATGTTCCATGGGATTCGGTAATAGAGATTTGGTGGATAAAGTATCTTGGAAACCTTAGCCAGGGCAAAAAAAATTGAAAATGGGGTGCAACACAAGGACTTCCCGTTGCGTCACCCATCCTAGTACTACTCTCCCCTAAGCACGCTTAACTTCGGAGTTCTGATGGGGTCCGGTGCACTAGTGCTGGTATGATCGCACCCATCATGTTGAGGGCACAATTCCTATATGTGTTAACAGTTCACAGTGACAGCATAGAGAGATGGCCCATTCAAAAGGCCCAATGGGCTTAACGACAACCCATCCGCTTCAACAACGCAGCATCCTCGCAAGACGTGATGTCGACACATTGTAGGGCCCTCTGATGTCCCACGATTCAGGTTATCATCCTTTTAACAGCTCACGACGTACGATCTGGGATGGAAAAATAGAGCAAAAGAAGAAAAGTGGCCTGAAACTGATGAAAATGTTTGATTTTGGGCTCCAAAAACGGGCACAGCTAGCTCTCTGCCCCCGTCGTAGAGCTCTCAAAGAGCTTTGGAACGGTATGCTGTGAGCTGCGTAACTCCTTACGGATCAAAAGTTATGGGCACCGGAGCGACGGAGACCTGGTCACAAACCCTACGCCCTCGGTTTGCGGGCCCGGCCTCTACGTGAAGCGAAGTTGTCTTGCCCAATGTTCCGTGGGATTCGGTAATAGGGATTTGGTGGATACAGTATCTTGGCAACCCTAACCAGGGCAAAAAAAATTGAAAAGGGGGTGCAACCCGAGGACTTCCCAAGGGGTCACCCATCCTAGTACTACTCTAGCCCAAGCACGTTTAACTTCGGAGTTCGGATGGGATCCGGTGCATTAGTGCTGGTATGATCGCACCCGTCATGTTGAGAGCACAATTCCTATATGTGTTAACGGTTCACAATGCCAGCCTCGAGAGATGGCCCATTCAAAAGGCCCAATGGGCTTAACGAAAACCCATCCACTTCAACAACGCAGCATCCTCGCAAGACGTGATATCGACACCTTGAAGGGCCCTCTGATGTCCTGCGAGTTAGGTTGTCGTCCTTTTAACAGCTCACGACGTATGATACGGGACAGAAAAACTGAGCAAAAGAAGAAAAGTGGCTTGAAACTAATTAAAACGTTCGATTTTGGGCTCCAAAAACGGGCACAGCGAGCAAGCTAGCTGCCCCCGTGGTAGAGCTCTCTGAGAGCTTTGCAACGGTATGCTGTGAGCCGCGTAACTCCTTACGGATCAAAAGTTATGGGCACCGGAGCGACGGAGACCTGGTCAAAAACCCTACGCCCTCGGTTTGCGGGGCCGACCTCTATGTGAAATGAAGTTGTCTTGCCCAATGTTCCGTGGGATTCGTTAATAGAGATTTGGTGGATAAAGTATCTTGGCAACCCTAACCAGGACAAAAAAAATTGAAAAGCCGGTGCAACACGAGGACTTCTCAGGGGCTTACCTATCCTAGTACTACCCTCGCCCAAGCACGCTTAACTTCAGAGTTCTGATGGGATCTGGTGCATTAGTGCTGGTATGATTGTACCCGTCATGTTTAGGGCACAATTCCTATATGTGTTAACGGTTCACAGTACCAGCCTAGATAGATGGCCCATTCAAAAGGCCCAATGGGCTTAACGATAACCCATCTGATTCAACAACGTAGCATCCTCGCAAGACGTGATATCGACACGTTGTAGGGCCATCTGATATCCCACGAGTCAGGTTGTCGTCCTTTTAACAGCTCACGACATACGATCCGGGACGAAAAAATAGGGCAAAAGAAGAAAAGTGGCCTGAAACAGATGAAAATGTTCCATTTTGGGATCCCAAAATGGGAACGGCGAGCTGGCTCGATGCCCCCGTCGTAGAGCTCTCAGAGAGCTTTACAACAGTATGCTGTGCGCCACGTAACTCCTTACGGATCAAAAGTTATGGGCACCGGAGCGACGGAGACCTGGTCACAAACCCTACGCCCTCGGTTTGTCGGCCCAGCCTCTACGTGAAGCGAAGTTGTCTTGCCCAATGTTCCGTGGGATTCGGTAATAGAGATTTGGTGGATAAAGTATCTTGGCAACCTTAACCAGGGCAAAAAAAATTGAAAAGCCGGTGCAACACGAGGACTTCTCAAGGGTTCACCCATCCTAGTACTACCCTCGCCCAAGCACGCTTAACTTCGGAGTTCTGATGGGATTCGGTGCATTAGTGCTGGTATGATCGTACCCGTCATGTTGACAACACAATTCCTATATGTGTTAACGGTTCACAGTGCCAGCCTAGAGAGATGGCCCATTCAAAAGGCCCAATGGGCTTAACGACAACCCATCCACTTCAACAATGCAGCATCCTCGCAAGACGTTATATCGACACGTTGTAGGACCCTCTGATGTACCGCGAGTCAGGTTGTCGTCCTTTTAACAGCTCACGACGTACGATCCGGGATGAAAAGACAGGGCAAAAGAAGAAAAATGTCCTGAAATTGATAAAAATGTTCGATTTTGGGCTCCAAAAATGGGCACAGCGAGCAAGCTAGCTGCCCCCGTGGTAGAGCTCTCAGGGAGCTTTGCAACGGTATGCTGTGCGCCGCGTAACTCCTTATGGATCAAAAGTTATGGGCACCGGAGCGACGGAGACCTGGTCAAAAACCCTACGCCCTCGGTTTTTTGGGCCCGACCTCTACGTGAAACGAAGTTGTCTTGCCCAATGTTCCGTGGGATTCGGTAATAGAGATTTGGTGGATAAAGTATCTTGGCAACCCTAACCAGGGCAAAAAAAATTGAAAAGCCGGTGCAACACGAGGACTTCTCAGGGGCTCACCCATCCTAGTACTACCCTCGCCCAAGCACGCTTAACATCTGAGTTCTGATGGGATCCGGTGCATTAGTGCTGGTATGATCGTACCCGTCATGTTGAGGGCACAATTCCTATATGTGTTAACAGTTCACAGTACCAGCCTAGAGAGATGGCCCATTCAAAAGGACCAATGGGCTTAACGACAACCCATCCCATTCAACAGCACAGCATCCTCGCAAGAAGTTATATCGACACGTAGTAGGGCCATCTGATATCCCGCGAGTCAGGTTGTCGTCATTTTAACAGCTCACGACATACGATCCGGGACGAAAAAACAGGGCAAAAGAAGAAAAGTGGCCTGAAACAGATGAAAACGTTCCATTTTGGGATCCCAAAACAGGCACAGCGAGCAAGCTCGCTGCCCCCGTTGTAGAGCTCTCAGAGTACTTTACAACGGTATGCTGTGCGCCGCGTTACTCCTTACGGATCAAAAGTTATGGGCGCCGGAGCGACGGAGACCTAGTCACCAACCCTACGCCCTTGGTTTGCGGGCCCGGCCTCTACGTGAAGCGAAGTTGTCTTGCCCAATGTTCCGTGGAATTCGGTAATAGAGATTTGGTGGATAAAGTATCATGGCAACCCTAACCAGGGCAAAAAAAATTGAAAAGCCGGTGCAACACGAGGACTTCTCAGGGGCTCACCCATCCTAGTACTACCCTCGCCCAAGCACGCTTAACTTCGGAGTTCTGATGGGATCCAGTGCATTAGTGCTGGTATGATCGTGCCCGTGATGTTGACAGCACAATTCCTATATGTGTTAACGGTTCACAGTGCCAGCCTAGAGAGATGGCCCATTCAAAAGGCCTAATGGGCTTAACGAGAACCCATCCACTTCAACTACGCAGCATCCTCGCAAGACGTGATATCGACACATTGTAGGGCCCTCTAATGTACCGCGAGTCAGGTTGTCATCCTTTTAACAGCTCACGACGTACGATCCGGGATGGAAAAACAGGGCAAAAGAAGAAAAGTAGCCTGAAACAGATGAAAACGTTCCATTTTGGGATCCCAAAACTGGCACAGCGAGCAAGCTCGCTACCCCCGTATTAGAGCTCTCAGAGAGCTTTACAACGGTATGCTGTGCGCTGCGTAACTCCTTACGGATCAAAAGTTATGGGCACCGGAGCGACGGAGACCTGGTCACAAACCCAACGCCCTCGGTTTGCGGGCCCGGCCTCAACGTGAAGCGAAGTTGTCTTGCCCAATCTACCATGGGATTTGGTAATAGAGATTTGGTGGATAAAGTATCTTGGAAACCCTAGCCAGGGCAAAAAAAATTGAAAAGGGGGTACAACACGAGGACTTCCCACTGGGTCGCCTATCCTAGTACTACTCTCGCCCAAGCACGCTTAACTTCGGAGTTCTAATGGGATCCGGTGCACTAGTGCTGGTATGATCACACCCGTCATGTTGAGGGCACAATTCCTATATGTGTTAACGATTCACAGTCCCAGCCTAGAGAGATGGCCCATTCAAAAGGCCCAATGGGCTTAACGACAACCCATCCACTTCAACAACGCAGCATCCTCGCAAGACGTGATATCGACACGTTGTAGGGCCCTCTGATGTCCCGCGATTCAGGTTGTCGTCCTTTTAACAGCTCACGACATACGATCCCAGATGAAAAAATGGAGCAAAAGAACAAAAGTGGCCTGAAACTGATGAAAACGTTCGATTTTGGGCTCCAAAAAGGGGCACAGTGAGCAAGCTAGCTTCCCTCGTCGTAGAGCTCTCAGAGAGCTTTGCAACGGTATGTTGTGCGCCGCGTAACTCCTTACGGATCAAAAGTTATCGGCACTGGAGCGACGGAGACCTGGTCACAAACCCTACGCCCTCGGTTTGCGGGCCCAGCCTCTATGTGAAGCGAACTTGTTTTACACAATGTTCCATGGGATTCGGTAATAGAGATTTGGTGGATAAAGTATCTTGGCAACCCTAACCAAGGCAAAAAAAATTGAAAAGCAGGTGCAACACGAGGACTTCCCAGGGGGTCACCCATCCTAGTACTACTCTCGCCCAAGCACGCTTAACTTCGGAGTTCTGATGGGATCTGGTGCATTAGTGCTGGTATGATCGCACCCGTTGTGAGGCCCGACCCCGAATAACGTGTGTTACCTTGATTTGCGTGCCATAGACCCCTAATTATATGACCAACCTTGGATTATGTGTCCTGTCTTGGATTTCGTGCATACCTCGTCATACGTGCCTTGACCTAGAATTGTGTGCCCTAATCCCCGACTCACGTGCGGTGTGTAACGCCCCGATCCCTCACGAGACCGGAGGCTCTAATGACCATGCTATTCTCAACCCAATCCCAACCCAGTCTCAAAATTTTAGGGAAAGACGGACAGAGTTTCCCCTGTACTATGGACATTCTGAAAACCTGTAAACTCTCAAATAAGGTAACTACAAGGTAAACAAACTTTTTATGACTAAATATTTAAAGATTCAAGGCCATCCGAGCCTTGAAGCAAACAACAGTTCCAAAACCACACAAGCATGCAAGTAACTTGTTTATAATATAGTCTAATAACCATGCCATTCTAGGATAACATTAAAACATACTTAGAGATAAAACATTCTACACTAAGCCATTCACCCCCAAGCATGCAAAGCAACTAGAAATAGAAATATAAGTTATTACAAGCCATAGAATTACCACTGCTACTACATTATCAGACTTCCAGCTTACATATTACTCAAATACATACATGAGCTTTAAGGCCCCAAAATAGATTATACATAGAACAACAAATTCTTCACATAGCAACCAGAAAGCACATTCGCCTCAGACAAATATCACACAGCAGCTAAGGCAACTCCACCAACTGTGCCACCTGAAACATGTTAGCGAGGTATGAGCAACCACTATTGCCCAGTGAGGGATATAGTCCCGGGGCGTGCAATGCAACAAATAATACAATTATACAATAATAGCACTTAACAATTAAAGAAACAATGATAACTTAAATAACCACACATTTAAAAGGATACGTTTCACACAATTCCCTATACACCAATCTTCACTGATCTTCATTCACGATCCACGAACCACGAGCACGATCACGATAAGCCGGCATAATCCCCAAACACTCCAGTGGGTGTACTCCGGATGTACCCCGAATCCTACGACCCAACATCCCCTGGCAATCTCCGGACCAGGCGAATGAGGGAATAGGGCACGGAGTTTGAATATCCACCGGCAAGCCCTCTGCCGCCCAGCCGATATTCAACACATCCGCCCCTGACACTATGGTTGCGCAACCACTATGCAATGCACTTAACGATGGCAAGTTAATAGCAATAATATAAGCATTAACACATATGAGGATCAACAAAGTAGGTTGACCTCGTTGCAATTAGGATAGAAGCAAATATAGAAGCTAATAAGCAGTTTACAAATGAACATATACCAAATAAGTATAGAATCATACCAAAAGCTCCAAATCAATTTAAAATCACATATAAACACTCAAGAAGTCCTGACATGGGTTTAGAAGTGTGAGACAACTTAAATTGCACCTAAACCCCTTTGTTTTTCGAACTATTTCTCTTCCAAACCAAGGTTAATGATTCCATTTTCAAAGGAAACTCTCCCAACCTTCTAACTAACCCCCAAGGTACCCTCTCAACCCTCTAACTCATTCAAATGCCCGCGTTTACCCCGAAAGCCCCAATTTCCCTCTTTTGGCTTTAAACTACACCTACATTGTCCGGGCTTCAAACAAGGGATATCAAAGCATCTATAGCACCTAGATAGCCTAAGGATACTAGAATTGAAGCCCGAATCCACCCGGATTCGCATTAACCCCAAAAGCCCCAAATTAAAGTCGGCTATTTTCCATTTTTAGGCGATTTAAGGGCAATGCAAGTGCACGGGGCTATTAGGCTATCTTCACTAACACCTAAGGCATCTATTAGAAGCATTAAATCGAGCTAATTCGAGCAATTACACAAAACCCTAGAAAAAACGTCACTATTCACCCTAAAAATTAAACTAACGATTCTAACCGTTTAAAAAGCGAAACAACGGCTCAAATGTGTTCTCTAGCATTCATATAGATGGTATATTAGCATAGATAACAATTACAATGGCATTTGATCACATTTTCAACAAATCAAGAAAAGAGTAACTATTTAGAAATGCAAAAACAAGCCGTGAAATCCCTCACCACTACGCGTAGGAACACCTAGGAGGCTTGAAGACACCCTAATCCACTTGCTCAAGGCTTGGGAGGGCTTGATTTGGAGAGTTGAAGAGAAAAATCTGATTTTTCTCCACTGTTTGCTGCTGTCGGCCTTCACTGCTGTTTTCAGCTTTTTATTTTTTTTTTCTTTTGCATTTTATGAGCTTATGTTGATATATAAGGGGTATGGTTGGGTGGGGTCAAGTTTGGGTGTTTAAGTGGCTTCTAAAATGCGCGTTGCTAGCTCCAAAATGAGTCTAATGTGTGAAACATAGGCTAGCTAATTAAATCTCTAAAGTTATTACGTAATACTATTCACTTAACTACAAAAATCATTTTCTAAATGAGCTCTCCTATCGCTTCTAGCTAAATTGCACATTTTTCCCACTACCTTAACAGTTAATATGATTTAATAAAAATGCTAATTCACTAATAGATTGAAGTTTAAAAATGGGATGAATAGTGACTACATAAGATGGTTAACAAAGCACAGAAGGAAATACGCAAATAATGAATGCAACAGTAAGTCAATGTATGGCTAATTCTCGGGCGTCACATCCTCTCCCCCTTAAACAAATTGCGTCCACGCAATTCTTCTTCACAAGAGAACTCTACATCAACTGGAAACCAACTCTGATTATTCGTCATCAGTTGCTAAGCAAGAATACCATACACGAATTCTCGTGGGGGAGCTCATTAAGAAATCCCAATTGTATTGTCTGCGAACCTCACGTAATAAGGCCAAATAAATGCTCCAATAAAGATGCTACTTCGAAATCCAAATAAGAATCCCGCTGGCATGAATACCATAGAAGAATGGAATCCCAACTAAGAGCGGCGAGAAAATACCAATAAAAGTTCCGAGCAGGAGTATTGTAAATAATACCAGATAATAAGGCTGAAAAGAATCCCATAAACCAATTCTTCCGAGAGATGCCGGCAAAAGAATACCAAAAGAATACCTGATAAGAAAATACCAAGAATATGCTCCAGAGAACTGTCATATAGAAACCCCAAAAGAAGCTACTCATTTATGACCGCTAAGCACTGAAGAAGGCCTTAGAAGAATCCCAATAACTGAGCTCCAACTATATCCACCAATTCCCAAATAAAGGCTGATTAATTGCCTCTCATTTATGCTAATCAACATAATTTGGAAGGTCTGCCACTAATCACCTCTCTTCAGGGGAGGAAGGAGTTTTTCTTACCATTCGACGGCTATGTATGCATGCCAAACGATTGCATATGTATAATCATTCTTTAAACTATTAACCAAACATGTTAATAAAAGAGTTTGTGAAACAGTGTAATCATCAAAGTCATTCAAGCATGATAATCAAGTCAAGCATAACACAACTCAATCAAAGACATTCAAATACACACATTACAAGCAACAGTTCAAGCAATTAATAATTCACGAAGTCAATTTGATGCAGAACTAGCCACTTTACTTCACTTAGCATACATTTAGCACGTAACACATAATTATATCACATAGGTGTACACATTCAATACAAGACACACAATCAAACATGTAGGCATACACTTTTAAGACACATACTTAATCAAGCACACACGCAAGGGTTACTACCCGACAGGCCGAGGACCCTGTCCCGGCTTAGAGCTAACTAAGCTCTGATACCACCTGTAACGCCCCGATCCCTCACGAGACCGGAGGCTCTAATGACCATGCTATTCTCAACCCAATCCCAATCCAGTCTCAAAATTTTAGGGAAAGACGGACAGAGTTTCCCCTGTACTATGGACATTCTGAAAACCTGTAAACTCTCAAATAAGGTAACTACAAGGTAAACAAACTTTTTATGACTAAATATTTAAAGATTCAAGGCCATCCGAGCCTTGAAGCAAACAACAGTTCCAAAACCACACAAGCATGCAAGTAACTTGTTTATAATATAGTCTAATAACCATGCCATTCTAAGATAACATTAAAACATACTTAGAGATAAAACATTCTACACTAAGCCATTCACCCCCAAGCATGCAAAGCAACTAGAAATAGAAATATAAGTTATTACAAGCCATAGAATTACCACTGCTACTACATTATCAGACTTCCAGCTTACATATTACTCAAATACATACATGAGCTTTAAGGCCCCAAAATAGATTATACATAGAACAACAAATTCTTCACATAGCAACCAGAAAGCACATTCGCCTCAGACAAATATCACACAGCAGCTAAGGCAACTCCACCAACTGTGCCACCTGAAACATGTTAGCGAGGTATGAGCAACCACTGTTGCCCAGTGAGGGATATAGTCCCGGGGCGTGCAATGCAACAAATAATACAATTATACAATAATAGCACTTAACAATTAAAGAAACAATGATAACTTAAATAACCACACATTTAAAAGGATACGTTTCACACAATTCCCTATACACCAATCTTCACTGATCTTCATTCACGATCCACGAACCACGAGCACGATCACGATAAGCCGGCATAATCCCCAAACACTCCAGTGGGTGTACTCCGGATGTACCCCGAATCCTACGACCCAACATCCCCTGGCAATCTCTGGACCAGGCGAATGAGGGAATAGGGCACGGAGTTTGAATATCCACCGGCAAGCCCTCTGCCGCCCAGTCGATATTCAACACATCCGCCCCTGACACTATGGTTGCGCAACCACTATGCAATGCACTTAACGATGGCAAGTTAATAGCAATAATATAAGCATTAACACATATGAAGATCAACAAAGTAGGTTGACCTCGTTGCAATAAGGATAGAAGCAAATATAGAAGCTAATAAGCAGTTTACAAATGAACATATACCAAATAAGTATAGAATCATACCAAAAGCTCCAAATCAATTTAAAATCACATATAAACACTCAAGAAGTCCTGACATGGGTTTAGAAGTGTGAGACAACTTAAATTGCACCTAAACCCCTTTGTTTTTCGAACTATTTCTCTTCCAAACCAAGGTTAATGATTCCATTTTCAAAGGAAACTCTCCCAACCTTCTAACTAACCCCCAAGGTACCCTCTCAACCCTCTAACTCATTCAAATGCCCGCGTTTACCCCGAAAGCCCCAATTTCCCTCTTTTGGCTTTAAACTACACCTACATTGTCCGGGCTTCAAACAAGGGATATCAAAGCATCTATAGCACCTAGATAGCCTAAGGATACTAGAATTGAAGCCCGAATCCACCCGGATTTGCATTAACCCCAAAAGCCCCAAATTAAAGTCGGCTATTTTCCATTTTTAGGCGATTTAAGGGCAATGCAAGTGCACGGGGCTATTATGCTATCTTCACTAACACCTAAGGCATCTATTAGAAGCATTAAATCGAGCTAATTCGAGCAATTACACAAAACCCTAGAAAAAACGTCACTATTCACCCTAAAAATTAAACTAACGATTCTAACCGTTTAAAAAGCGAAACAACGGCTCAAATGTGTTCTCTAGCATTCATATAGATGGTATATTAGCATAGATAACAATTACAATGGCGTTTGATCACATTTTCAACAAATCAAGAAAAGAGTAACTATTTAGAAATGCAAAAACAAGCCGTGAAATCCCTCACCACTACGCGTAGGAACACCTAGGAGGCTTGAAGACACCCTAATCCACTTGCTCAAGGCTTGGGAGGGCTTGATTTGGAGAGTTGAAGAGCAAAATCTGATTTTTCTCCACTGTTTGCTGCTGTCGGCCTTCACTGCTGTTTTCAGCTTTTTATTTTTTTTTTCTTTTGCATTTTATGAGCTTATGTTGATATATAAGGGGTATGGTTGGGTGGGGTCAAGTTTGGGTGTTTAAGTGGCTTCTAAAATGCGCGTTGCTAGCTCCAAAATGAGTCTAATGTGTGAAACATAGGCTAGCTAATTAAATCTCTAAAGTTATTACGTAATACTATTCACTTAACTACAAAAATCATTTTCTAAATGAGCTCTCCTATCGCTTCTAGCAAAATTGCACATTTTTCCCACTACTTTAACAGTTAATATGATTTAATAAAAATGCTAATTCACTAATAGATTGAAGTTTAAAAATGGGATGAATAGTGACTACATAAGATGGTTAACAAAGCACAGAAGGAAATACGCAAATAATGAATGCAACAGTAAGTCAATGTATGGCTAATTCTCGGGCGTCACACGGTGCCTAGAAATACGTGCCCTAACCTCGATGTACATGCGTTACCTCGTTTCGTGTGCCCTAACCTTGAACTGCGTGCCTTAACCTAGGTTTAAGAGTCGTACATCGATTTGCATGCATTGCATTGGATTACGTGCCTTGCATTGGTTTATGTGCATTCACCTAGGATTGCATGCATTAGTCTTGAAGTTCGTATCTTACCTCGTAGTTCGTGTCTACCTCATGATTCGTGCCCTGTATTGATTTCTGTGTGTGTCTCGGTGTGCGTGCCCTAGACTTAGGAAAGCGTGCCCGCACGCTAATCAATAAAGAATCCTACACAAAGCACTAGACTATAAAATAATCCTACAAACACCACTAACTATTATTATAATCCTAATTCAAATCTCTACAAAATCCACTAACACCTAAATATTATATTTTAAACTCACTACATGACAAAATCTCACAAACCTCTAAACATATCCTATATTCTATTCTACCTAAAATCCCTAAATACCCAACATTCTCTTACACACATGTTAAAACAATTCAAAAGATGACACAAATCTGAATTTTTGCATGGCCAAGGCCAACATATGCATCAACTTTTGCAAAAGCCTCATTTTTCTCTCATTTCTCTCACTTTCCTCACATTTTCTCTCTCTCCCTCTCGCTCTCTCTCTCCATTTCGGTTTTGGCTGAGTTCTCTCCACCTCTTAGCTCATCTTCATCATCCTATGGTGCATCAAGACAAACCACAAGCAAAGAAACTCACCCAAGCAAGCTAGGATGCAAGAAACACACATGCAAGCATTTTGAGTCACCATTTTCGGCCTTGGTGAGTTTTTAAGCTTCCATTTCTTTTCTTCTTGTTCTAACCTCATGCATGTGCTAAGAGATTGATCACTAAGCTAGGAAAAATAGAGAAAAGCTAGTTGGAATCTCGGCTAAGCAAGAAGAAGAAGAGATTTGAGCTTCAACAAGGTTTTTGAGCATTTTTTGGGTTGATTGCAAAGGTGAGGGCTAAAACCTTTTGAAAACTCTTCAAAAATCCACATGCATGCTAATAAATGTGTGTATTTTCTTCTGTACTTGAGCTATGTGGTCGTTCATAAGCTTAAACAACCATGCATGGCAAGATCTTGGCTTGAAAATGATGCTAGGTGAAGTCGAAATTGTTGACAGCTCTCTGACCAGTCTGTTCGAGGTAAGTTTAGCTAGGAAAATGATGTTGAAAATACATGAAAATTCGTAGGTGTCTATTTTGGACAGTTTTGAACATTTTTCCCAGAAATATGCCGAAGCTAATTTTGACACTAAGGTCCTCAAAATTGCGAATCTTTAAAATGTGACCAAATCTGGAAATCTGGAAAAATGAAGCAGGTTTTGGCAGATGCACTGACCTTGTGGAACGAACCATATTTTACTTAGTAAATGATGTCCAAAATGTATTAAATTTGGTGTGATGATATATTTTTCAGTTATGGACAATTTTGTCAGAAATGGAACAAGGCTAAAACTGACCCTAAAGACCTCAAAAACATCAATTTCTGAAAAGTGTGCAAATCTGGACAGTTTTGTGCTATTCCACTGTTTCGGCTATATCTAATGATCCCGAACTCCAATTGATGCAAGGTTTGTTTCTGATTTTAGTTAACTTCTTAAGCTTTAATTTGACATCTTATTCACTGAATTTTTAGATTGTTTGCTTATCCGATTGATTGTGAGAAGACAGCCTGTTGCAGTAAGGGTTTCATTTAATGTTGTGCTTGGAAATATTGTTGTGACTCCTCTTGTTGAATTAGATGCTTGGGATTGTAGCTACGGGATGTTGTGTGGACTGTTTTTAATGTTTGAGGATGTTGAATTAAATGATGCATGGTTTGAGATTGACCTTGAGTTGGGTTGAGGCCCAAATTGCACGAATATACATGAAATGGAAACCCTAATGACTAGGTAGTTTTGCTAAGTATTGATCAATTGGATATTGTGTGGGAATTATATGCTTAGTGGGCTGCCCGTTAATGTCTTATAACTTCAAATGTGATTTTGACCATTGCATGTTGGCAAATAAGCTTTTCTTGCACCCGAACCCATGATTGATGTCATTGCATGTTGAATAATCTTATCACTTGATCACGTGGACTTCTTAATGAGTTATATGGCCTGTTTTACATGTGTTACATGGCTGCCCGTTTAATTTTCATATAACTCTATATGCCTTCAAGTGAAATTTTCCTGTCTTATCGTGCCTTGCTTGTTTACCTGTCATAAATGTGCATTGCATACAAGGTTGCAACCTTTCCTGTTGGCATGGTAGCGATCACGCACACCGGGCGGCATCGGGCTTGCCGGTGCACCCGTGACTACCATGGTCCCATTCCCTCTCTCGCTTGGGGGCTAGACTTCCTCGGATAGTTGGGTCGTAGGATTTTGGGGTACATCCGGAGTACACCACCAGGCGTGTTTGGGGGATGTTTTGAAGTCGGCCGCAACAACTGATTCTGGAACTGATCTGAGAGCAAAAGCTCACCGTATCCTTTTACTGTGTGTATAAGTACTCTCGCTTGGTTCCTAGAGAACCTCGGGGAGGAAAGACTGGTATTTCTGTTCCTGTACTTATATTATTGTTACATTCATGCTTGCAAAAGGATTTTCATAAGTTGAACCGGAAAATGACTTTCAAAACCTATTTCTCGTTCCCCCTCGCTGAGTTCATAAGGACTCACCCTCTTTTATCATCTCAGGTGAAGAAGATCAAGAACAGGTACTCGAGGACGATGTTCCTAACGATGATTCCTTGGAGTGATTGCCTGTCCCTACGTGCTTTTGTGCTTTGCCTGAAAGTGGTTGCTATATGGATGTTGTGTTTGACTGGAAACTACTCATTTTATTGATGTAAATGACCCCGTTGTAATTTGGGTCTAATTCTGGGATTGTACTATCTATAACCGGACGAACTTTTATTTGGTTGTTTGCTTTCGTTTTCTTCATTAGTAGTTATCGTAGGCATTCAAACCACTAGATGAACAATCAACTAAGTTAATTCTATCTAATTTCACTTAGGTGCTCATTTGCAAACTAAAGGATAATAGGTACTTGCATGATAGGAAATTGACAAATAAACGGGACATAGTTATAATGTTAGGCTTATTAACCAAACGAGACTTTCAAGATAAACTAGTAGGCAAATCGGTTGGTGACAAATAGGAGTCCTTAATGGAATTGGATTAATGATTGGAATAATTGAGGCATTTAGAGAATTAGGTCAAACCAAAGAGCCCAATTACAGCCGTTATGCTGCCGGTTTACCAAAAAATTTTGGAGTTTAGGCCAAAACGTTAAGCGTTAAATCTTCATGAACGGTTAAGTACGTGAAATGATATGAACGTTTAGATCACACCCTAGTCTAACCTTCATAGGCCGGGTTGGGGCGTGACACCTTATAGTAGAATGGTATCAGAGCTTAGTTTAGTAACTAGGCGTTAGCTGGGTTCAACTCTCGGACCATGGGTAAAAGCCTAAGGTAATTATGATGTCTTGTTTATATGTGTTAATGTGTGCTAATGTGCTTTAATTGCTTTGAGAATTGAATACTATGTGCCTTTGTGGACTATATGTATTATGTGTCATGTACACCGACAAGTCTTGAAGTCCGTATCTTACCTCGTAGTTCGTGTCTACCTCGTGATTCGAGCCCTATATTGATTTCTGTGTGTGTCTCGTTGTGTGTGCCCTAGACTTAGAAAAGCATGCCCGCACGCTAATCAAAAAAGAATCCTACACAAAGCACTAGACTATAAAATAATCTTACAAACACCACTAACTATTATTATAATCCTAATTCAAATCTCTACAAAATCCACTAACACCTAAATATTATATTTTAAACTCAATACATGACAAAATCTCACAAACCTCTAAACATATCCTATATTCTATTCTACCTAAAATCCCTAAATACCCAACATTCTCTTACACACATGTTAAAACAATTCAAAAGATGACACAAATCTGAATTTTTGCATGCCCAAGGCCAACATATGCATCAACTTTTGCAAAAGCCTCATTTTTCTCTCATTTCTCTCACTTTCCTCACATTTTCTCTCTCTCCCTCTCACTCTCTCTCTCCATTTCGGTTTTGGCTGAGTTATCTCCACCTCTTAGCTCATCTTCATCATCCTATGGTGCATCAAGACAAACCACAAGCAAAGAAACTCACCCAAGCAAGCTAGGATGCAAGAAACACACATGCAAGCATTTTGAGTCACCATTTTCGGCCTTGGTGAGTTTTTAAGCTTCCATTTCTTTTCTTCTTGTTCTAACCTCATGCATGTGCTAAGAGATTGATCACTAAGCTAGGAAAAATAGAGAAAAGCTAGTTTGAATCTTGGCTAAGCAAGAAGAAGAAGAGATTTGAGCTTCAACAAGGTTTTTGAGCATTTTTTGGGTTGATTGCAAAGGTGAGGGCTAAAACCTTTTGAAAACTCTTCAAAAATCCACATGCATGATAATAAATGTGTGTATTTTCTTCTTTACTTGAGCTATGTGGTCGTTCATAAGCTTAAAGAACCATGCATGGCAAGATCTTGGCTTGAAAATGATGCTAGGTGAAGTCGAAATTGTTGACAGCTCTCTGACCAGTCTGTTCGAGGTAAGTTTAGCTAGGCAAATGATGTTGAAAATAAATGAAAATTAGTAGGTGACTATTTTGGACAGTTTTGAACATTTTTCCCAGAAATAGGCCGAAGCTAATTTTGAATATAAGATCCTCAAAATGGAAAATCTTTAAAATGTGACCAAATCTGGAAATCTGGAAAAATGAAGCACGTTTTGGCAGATGCACTGACCTTGTGGAACGAACCATATTTTACTTAGTAAATGATGTCCAAAATGTATTAAATTTGGTGTTCTTCTATATTTTTCAGTTCTGGACAATTTTGTCAGAAATGGACCAAGGCTAAAACTGACCCTAAGGACCTCAAAAACATCAATTTCTGAAAAGTGTGCAAATCTGGACAGTTTTGTGCTATTCCACTGTTTCAGCTATATCTAATGATCCCGAACTCCAATTGATGCAAGGTTTGTTTCTGATTTTAGTTAACTTCTTAAGATTTAATTTGACATCTTATTCACTGAATTTGGATATTTTTTGCTTATCCGATTGATTGTGAGAAGACAGCCTGTTGCAGTAAGGGTTTCACTTAATGTTGTGCTTGGAAATATTGTTGTGACTCGTCTTGTTGAATTAGATGCTTGGGATTGTAGCTACGGGATGTTGTGTGGACTGTTTTTAATGTTTGAGGATGTTGAATTAAATGATGCATGGTTTGAGATTGACCTTGAGTTGGGTTGAGGCCCAAATTGCACGAATATACATGAAATGGAAACCCTAATGACTAGGTAGTTTTGCTAAGTATTGATCAATTGGATATTGTGTGGGAATTATATGCTTAGTGGGCTGCCCGTTAATGTCTTATAACTTCAAATGTGATTTTGACCATTGCATGTTGGCAAATAAGCTTTTCTTGCACCCGAACCCATGATTGATGTCATTGCATGTTGAATAATCTTATCACTTGATCACGTGGACTTCTTAATGAGTTATATGGCCTGTTTTACATGTGATACATGGCTGCCTGTTTAATTTTCATATAACTCTATATTCCTTCAAGTGAAATTTTCCTGTCTTATCGTGCCTTGCTTGTTTACCTGTCATAAATGTGCATTGCATACAAGGTTGCAACCTTTCCTGTTGGCATGGTAGCGATCATGCACATCTGGCGGCATCGGGCTTGTCGGTGCACCCGTGACTACCATTGTCCCATTCCCTCTCTTGCTTGGGGGCTAGACTTCCTCGGAGAGTTGGGTCGTAGGATTTCGGGGTACATCCGGAGTACACCCACCTGGCTTGTTTGGGGGATGATTTGAAGTCGGCCGCAACAATTGATTCTGGAACTGATCTGAGAGCAAAAGCTCACCGTATCCTTTTACTGTGTGTATAAGTACTCTCGCTTGGTTCCTAGAGAACCTCGGGGAGGAAAGACTGGTATTTCTGTTCCTGTACTTATATATTATTACATTCATGCTTGCAAAAGGATTTTCATAAGTTGAACCGGAAAATGAGTTTCAAAACCTATTTCTCGTTCCCCCTTGCTGAGTTCATAAGGACTCACCCTCTTTTATCATCTCAGGTGAAGAAGATCAAGAACAGGTACTCGAGGACGATGTGCCTAACGATGATTCCTTGGAGTGATTGCCTGTCCCTACGTGCTTTTGTGCTTTGCCTGAAAGTGGTTGCTATATGGATGTTGTGTTTGATTGCAAACTACGCATTTTATTGATGTAAATGACCCCGTTGTAATTTGGGTCTAATTATGGGATTGTACTATCTATAACCGGATGAACTTTTATTTGGTTGTTTGCTTTCGTTTTCTTCATTAGTAGTTATCGTAGGCATTCAAACCACTAGATGAACAATCAACTAAGTTAATTCTATCTAATTTCACTTAGGTGCTCATTTGCAAACTAAAGGATAATAGGTACTTGCATGATAGGAAATTGACAAATAAACGGGACATAGTTATCATGTTAGGCTTATTAACCAAACGAGACTTTCAAGATAAACTAGTAGGCAAATCGGTTGGTGACAAATAGGAGTCCTTAATGGAATTGGATTAATGATTGGAATAATTGAGGCATTTAGAGAATTAGGTCAAACCAAAGAGCCCAATTACAGCCGTTATGCTGCCGGTTTACGAAAAAATTTGGGAGTTTAGGCGAAAACGTTAAGCGTTTAATCTTCATGAACGGTTAAGTACGTGAAATGATATGAACGTTTAGATCACACCCTAGTCTAACCTTCATAGGCCGGGTTGGGGTGTGACACCTGTCATGTTGAGGGTACAATTCCTATATGTGTTAACGGTTCACAGTGCCAGCCTAGAGAGATGGCCCATTCAAAAGGCCCAATGGGCTTAAAAACAACCCATCCGCTTCAACAACGCAGCATCCTCGCAAGACGTGATATTGACACGTTGTAGGGCCCTCTGATGTACCGCAAGTCAGGTTGTCGTCCTTTTAACAACTCACGACGTACGATCCGGGAAGGAAAAACAGGGCAAAAGAAGAAAAGTGTCCTAAAACTAATGAAAACGTTCGATTTTGGGCTCCAAAAAGGGGTACATCGAGCAAGCTGGCTGCCCCCATCGTAGAGCTCTCAGAGAGCTTTGCAACGGTATGATGTGCGCTGCGTAACACCTTACAGATCAAAAGTTATGGGCACCGGAACGACGGAGACTTGGTCACAAACCCTACGCACTCGGTTTGCGGGCCCGGCCTCTACGTGAAGCGAAGTAGTTTTGCCCAATATTCTGTGGGATTCGGTAATAGAGATTTGGTGGATAAAGTATCTTGGCAACCCTATCCAGGGAAAAAAAATTTTGAAAAGGGGGTGCAACCCGAGAACTTCCCAAGGGGTCACCCATCCCAGTACTACTCTCGCCCAAGCACGCTTAACTTCGGAGTTCGGATGGGATCCAGTGCTTTAGTGCTGGTATGATCACACCCGTCATGTTGAGGGCACAATTCCTATATGTGTTAACGGTTCATAGTGCCAGCCTAGAGAGATGGCCCATTCAAAAGGCCCAATGGGCTTAATGACAACCCATCCGCTTCAACAACGCAGCATCGTCGCAAGACGTGATATCGACACGTTGTAGGGCCCTCTGATGTACCGCGAGTCAGGTTGTCGTCCTTTTAACAGCTCACGACATACGATCCGGGACAGAAAAATTGAGCAAAAGAATAAAAGTGGCCTGAAACTGATGAAAACGTTCGATTTTGGGCTCCAAAAATGGGCACAACGAGCAAGCTGGCTGCCCCCATCATAGAGCTCCCAGAGAGCTTTGCAACGGTATGTTGTGCGTCGCGTAACTCCTTACGGATCAAAAGTTATGGGAACTGAAGCGACGGAGACCTAGTCACAAACCCTACGCCCTCGGTTTGCGAGCCCGGCCTCTATGTGAAGCGAAGTTGTCTTACCCAATCTTCTGTGGGATTCGGTAATAGAGATTTGGTGGATAAAGTATCTTGCCAACCCTAACCAGGGCAAACAAAATTGAAATGCGAGTGCAACACGAGGACTTCCCAGGGGGTCACCCATCCAAGTACTACTCTCGCCCAAGCACGCTTAACTTTGGAATTCTGATGGGATCCGGTGCATTAGTGCTGGTATGATCGCACCCGTCATGTTGAGGGCACAATTCCTATATGTGTTAACGGTTCATAGTGCCAGCCTAGAGAGATTGCCCATTCAAAAGGCCTAATGGGCTTAACGACAACCCATCCGCTTCAACAACGCAGCATCCTCGCAAGACGTGATATTGACACGTTGTAGGGCTCTTTGATGTACCGCGAGTCAGGTTGTCGTCCTTTTAACAGCTCACGACGTACGATAAGGGATGAAAAAACATAGCAAAAGAAGAAAATTGGTTTGAAACTGATGAAAACGTTCAATTTTGGGCTACAAAAATGGGCACAATGAGCAAGCTGGCTGTCCCCGTCGTAGAGCTCTCAGAGAGCTTTGCAACGGTATGCTGTGCGCCACGTAACTCCTTACGGATCTAAAGTTATGGGCACCGCAGCGACGGAGACCTGGTCACAAACCCTACGCCTTCGGTTTGCGGGCCCGACCTCTACGTGAATCGAAGTTGTCTTGCCCAATGTTCCATGGGATTCGGTAATAGAGATTTGGTGGATAAAGTATCTTGGCAACCCTAACCAGGGAAAAAAAATTGAAAATGGGGTGCAACACGAGGACTTCACAGGGGGTCATCCATCCTATTACTACTCTCGCCCAAGCACGCTTAACTTCGGAGTTCTGATGGGATCCGGTGCATTAGTGCTGTTATGATCGCACCCGTCATGTTGAGGGCACAATTCCTATATGTGTTAACGGTTCACAGTGCCAGCCTAGAGAGATGGCCCATTCAAAAGGCCCAATGGGCTTAACGACAACCCATCCACTTCAACAACGCAGCAACCTCGCAAGACATGACATCGAGACGTTATAAGGCCCTCTGATGTCCCTTGAGTCAGGTTGTCGTCCTTTTAACAACTCACGACGTACGATCCGCGACGAAAAAATAGAGCAAAAGAACAAAAGTGGCCTGAAACAGATGAAAACGTTCAATTTTGGGCTTCCAAAATGAGCACAGAGAGCAATCTGGCTACCCCCATCGTAGAGCTCTCAGAGAGCTTTGAAACGGTATGTTGTGCGCCGCGTAACTCCTTACGGATCAAAAGTTATGGGCACTAGAGCGACGGAGACCGGGTCACAAACCCTATGCCTTCGGTTTGCGAGCCCGGCCTCTACATGAAGCGAAGTTGTCTTGCCCAATGTTCCGTGGGATTCGGTAATAGGGATTTGGTGGATAAAGTATCTTCGCAACCCTAACCAGGGCAAAAAAAAATTTGAAAAGGGGGTGCAACACGAGGACTTCCCAGGGGGTCACCCATCCTAGTACTACTCTCGCCCAAGCACGCTTAACTTCGGAGTTCTGATGGGATCCGGTGCATTAGTGCTGGTATGATCGCACCCGTCATGTTGAGGGCACAATTCCTATATGTGTTAACGGTTCACAGTGCCAGCCTAGAGAGATAGCCCATTCAAAAGGCCCAATGGGCTTAACAACAACCCATCCGCTTCAACAACACAACATCCTCGCAAGACGTGATATCGACACATTGGAGGACCCTCTGAAGTCCCGCGAGTTAGGTTGTCGTCCTTTTAATAGCTCACGACATATGATCCGTGACAGATATATTGAGCAAAAGACCAAAAGTGGCCTGATACTGATGAAAACGTTCGATTTTGGGCTCCAAAAAGGGCACAGCGAGCAAACTAGCTGCCCCCGTCGTAGAGCTCTCAGAGAGCTTTGCAACGGTATGCTGTGCACCACGTAACTCTTTACGGATCAAAAGTTATGGGCACTGGAGCGACGGAGACCTGGTCACAAACCCTACGCCCTCGGTTTGCGAGCCCGGCCTCTATGTGAAGCGAAGTTGTCTTACCCAATGTTCTGTGGGATTCGGTAATAGAGATTTGGTGGATAAAGTATCTTGCCAACCCTAACCAGGGCAAAAAAAATTGAAAAGCGGGTGCAACACGAGGACTTCCCAGGGGGTCACCCATCCTAGTACTACTCTCGCCCAAGCACGCTTAACTTTGGAATTCTGATGGGATCCGGTGCATTAGTGCTGGTATGATGGCACCCGTCATTTTGAGGGCACAATTCCTATATGTGTTAACGATTCACAGTGCCAGGCTAGAGAGATGGCCCATTCAAAAGGCCCAATGGGCTTAACGACAACCCATCCGCTTCAACGACGCAGCATCCTCGCAAGACGTGATATTAACACGTTGTAGGGCCCTCTGATGTACCGTGAGTCTGGTTGTCGTCCTTTTAACAGCTCACGACGTACGATACGGGATGAAAAAACGGAGCAAAAGAAGAAAAATGGCTTGAAACTGATGAAAACGTTCGATTTTGGGGTCCAAAAACTGGCACAACAAACAAGCTAGCTGCCCTGTCGTAGAAAACTCAGAGAGCTTTGCAACGGTATGCTGTGCGCCGCGTAACTCCTTACGGTTCAAAAGTTATTGGCACCGGAGCGACGGAGACCTGGTCACAAACCCTACACCCTCAGTTTGCGGGCCCGGCCTCTATGTGAAGCGAAGTTGTTTTACCCAATGTTCCGTGGGATTCGGTAATAGAGATTTGGTGGATAAAGTATCTTGGCAACCCTAACCAGGGCAAAAAAAATTGAAAAGCGGGTGCAACACGAGGACTTCCCAGGGGGTCACCCATCCTAGTACTACTATCGCCCAAGCACGCTTAACTTCGGAGTTCTAATGGGATCCGGTGCATTAGTGCTGGTATGATCGCACCCGTCATGTTAAGGGCACAATTCCTATATGTGTTAACGGTTTACAGTGCCAGCCTAGAGAGATGGCCCATTCAAAAGGCCCAATGGGCTTAACAACAACCCATTCGCTTCAACAACACAGCATCCTCGCAAGACGTGATATCGACACATTGGAGGACCCTCTGAAGTCCCGCGAGTCAGATTGTCGTCCTTTTAATAGCTCACGACATACGATCCGGGACGGAAATATTGAGCAAAAGACCAAAAGTGGCCTGAAACTGATGAAAACGTTCGATTTTGGGCTCCAAAAAGGGCACAACGAGCAAGCTAGCTGCCCCCATCGTAGAGCTCTCAGAGAGCTTTGCAACGGTATGCTGTGCACCGCGTAACTCTTTACCGATCAAAAGTTATGGGCACCGGAGCGACGGAGACCTGGTGACAAACCCTACGCCCTCGGTTTGCGAGCCCGGCGTCTATGTGAAGCGAAGTTGTCTTACCCAATGTTCTGTGGGATTCGGTAATAGAGATTTGGTGGATAAAGTATCTTGCCAACCCTAACCAGGGCAAAAAAAATTGAAAAGCGGGTGCAACACGAGGACTTCCCAGGGGGTCACCCATCCTAGTACTACTCTCGCCCAAGCACGCTTAACTTTGGAATTCTGATGGGATCCGATGAATTAGTGCTGGTATGATCGCACCCGTCATTTTGAGGGCACAATTCCTATATGTGTTAACGAATCACTGTGCCAGGATAGAGAGATGGCCCATTCAAAAGGCCCAATGGGCTTAACGACAACCCATCCGCTTCAACAACGCAGCATCCTCGCAAGACGTGATATTGACACGTTGTAGGGCCCTCTGATGTACCGCGAGTCAGGTTGTCGTCCTTTTAACAGCTCATGACGTACGATACGGGATGAAGAAACGGAGCAAAAGAAGAAAAATGGCTTGAAACTGATGAAAACGTTCAATTTTGGGCTCCAATAACTGGCACAGTAAACAAGCTAGCTGCCCTATTGTAGAAAACTCAGAGAGCTTTGCAACGGTATGCTGTGCGCCGCGTAACTCCTTACGGTTCAAAAGTTATTGGCACCGGAGCGACGGAGACCTGGTCACAAACCCTACGCCCTCAGTTTGCGGGCCCGGCCTCTATGTGAAGCGAAGTTGTTTTACCTAATGTTCCGTGGGATTCGGTAATAGAGATTTGGTGGATAAAGTATCTTGGCAACCCTAACCAGGGCAAAAAAAATTGAAAAGCGGGTGCAACACGAGGACTTCCCAGGGGGTCACCCATCCTAGTACTACTATCGCCCAAGCACGCTTAACTTCGGAGTTCTGATGGGATCCGGTGCATTAGTGCTGGTATGATCACACCCGTCATGTTGAGGGCACAATTCCTATATGTGTTAACGGTTCAAAGTGCCAGCCTAGAGAGATGGCCCATTCAAAAGGCCCAATGGGTTTAACGACAACCCATCCGCTTCAACAACACAGCATCCTCGCAAGACATGATATTGACAAATTGGAGGACCCTCTGAAGTCCCGCGAGTTAGGTTTTCATCCTTTTAATAGCTCACGACATACGATCCGGGATGGAAATATTGAGCAAAAGACCAAAAGTGGCCTGAAACTGATGAAAACGTTCGATTTTGGGCTCCAAAAAGGGCACAGCAAGCAAGCTAGCTGCCCCCATCGTAGAGCTCTTATAGAGCTTTGCAACGGTATGCTGTGCACCGCGTAACTCTTTACGGATCAAAAGTTATGGGCACCGGAGCGACGGAGACCTGGTCACAAACCCTACGCCCTCGGTTTGCGAGCCCGGCCTCTATGTGAACCGAAGTTGTCTTACCCAATGTTCTGTGGGATTCGGTAATAGAGATTTGGTGGATAAAGTATCTTGCCAACCCTAACCATGGCAAAAAAAATTGAAAAGCGGGTGCAACACGAGGACTTCCCAGGGGGTCACCCATACTAGTACTACTCTCGCCCAAGCACGCTTAACTTTGGAATTCTGATGGGATCCGGTGCATTAGTGCTGGTATGATCGCACCCGTCATTTTGAGGGCACAATTCCTATATGTGTTAATGATTCACAGTGCCAGGCTAGAGAGATGGCCCATTCAAAAGGCCCAATGGGCTTAACGACAACCCATCCGCTTCAACAACGCAGCATCCTCGCAAGACGTGATATTGACATGTTGTAAGGCCCTCTGATGTACCGCGAGTTAGGTTGTCATCCTTTTAACAACTCACGACGTACAATACGGGATTAAAAAACAGAGCAAAAGAAGAAAAATGGCTTGAAACTGATGAAAATGTTCGATTTTGGGCTCCAAAAACTGGCACAGCAAACAAGCTAGCTGCCCTGTCGTAGAAAACTCAGAGAGCTTTGCAACGGTATGCTGTGTACCGCGTAACTCCTTACGGTTCAAAAGTTATTGGCACCGGAGCAACGGAGACCTGGTCACAAACCCTACGCCCTCAGTTTGCGGGCCCGGCCTCTATGTGAAGCGAAGTTGTTTTACCCAATGTTCCGTGGGATTCGGTAATAGAGATTTGGTGGATAAAGTATCTTGGCAACCCTAACCAGGGCAAAAAAAATTGAAAAGCGGGTGCAACACGAGGACTTCCCAGGGGGTCACCCATCCTAGTACTACTATCGCCCAAGCACGCTTAACTTCGGAGTTCTGATTGGATCCGGAGCATTAGTGCCGGTATGATCGCACCCGTCATGTTGAGGGCACAATTCCTATATGTGTTAACGGTTCACAGTGCCAGCCTAGAGAGATTGCCCATTCAAAAGGCCCAATGGGCTTAACGACAACCCATCCGCTTCAACAACGCAGCATCCTCGCAAGACGTGATATCGACACGTTGTAGGGCCCTTTGATGTACCGCGAGTCAAGTTGTCGTCCTTTTAACAGCTCACAACGTACGATCCGGGACAGAAAAATAGGTCAAAAGATGAAAAGTGTCCTGAAATTGATGAAAACGTTCGATTTTGGGCTCCAAAAATCGGGCACAGTGAACAAGCTGGCTACCCCCGTCATAGAGCTCTCAGAGAGCTTTGCAACGGTATGCTGTGCGCCGCGTAACTCCTTACGGATCAAAAGTTATGGGCACCGGAGCGACGGAGACCTGGTCACAAAACCTACGACCTCGGTTTGCGGGCCCGACCTCTATGTGAAGCGAAGTTGCCTTGCCCAATGTTCCGTTGGATTCGGTAATAGAGATTTGGTGGATAAAGTATCTTGGCAACCCTAACCAGGGCAAAAAAAATTGAAAAGTGGGTGCAACACGCGGACTTCCCAAGGGGTCACCGATCCTAGTACTACTCTCGCCCAAGCACGCTTAACATCGGAGTTCTGATGGGATCCGGTGAATTAGTGCTGGTATGATCGCACCCGTCATGTTGAGGGCACAATTCCTATATGTGTTAACGATTCAGATTGCCAGCCTAGAAAGATGGCCCATTCAAAAGGCCCAATGGGCTCAACGCCAACCCATCCGCTTCAACAACGCATCATCCTCGCAAGACGTGATATCGACACATTGTAGGGCCCTCTGAAGTACTGCGAGTAAGGTTGTCGTCCTTTTAACAGCTCACGACGTACGATCCGGGACGAAAAAAGAGTGCAAAAGAAGAAAAGTGTCTTGAAACTGATGAAAATGTTCGAGTTTGGGCTACAAAAATAGGCACAGCGAGAAAGCTGGCTTCCCCCGTCGTAGAGCTCCCCGTGAGTCAGGTTGTCGTCCTTTTAACAGCTCACGACGTACAATTCAGGACGAAAAAATTGAGCAAAAGAACAAAGGTGGATTGAAACTGATGAAAACGTTCGATTTTAGGCTCCAAAAAGGGCACAGCAAGCAAGATAGCTGCCCCCGTCGTAGAGCTCTTAGGGAGCTTAGCAACGGTATACAGTGCATTGCGTAACTCCTTACGGATCAAAAGTTATGTACACCGGAGCGACGGAGACCTGGTCACAAACACTACGCCCTCGGTTTGAGGGCCCGGCCTCTACGTGAAACGAAGTTGTCTTGCCCAATGTTCCGTGGGATTCGGTAATAGAGAGTTGGTGGATAAACTATTTTGGAAACCCTAGCCAGGGAAAAAAAAAATTGAAAAGGGGGTGCAACACGAGCACTTCCCAGGGGGTCACCCATCCTAGTACTATTCTCGCCCAAGCACGCTTAACTTCGGAGTTCTGATGGGATCCGGTGCATTCGTGCTGGTATGATCGCACCCGTCATGTTGAGGGCACAATTCCTATATGTGTTAACGGTTCACAATCATTGCCTCAAGAGATTTCCCATTCAAAAGGCCCAATGGGCATAACGACAACCCATCCACTTCAACAACGCAGCATCCTCGCAAGACGTGATATCAACACGTTGTAGCCCTCTGATGTCCTGCGAGTCAGGTTGTCGTCCTTTTAACAGCTCACGACATACGATCCGGGATGAAAAAATAGAGCAAAAGAACAAAAGTGGCTTGAAACTGATGAGAACGTTAGATTTTGGGCTCCAAAAACAGGCACAGTGAGCAAGCTAGCTGCCCCCGTCGTAGAGCTCTCAGAGAGCTTTGCAACGGTATGTTGTGTGCCGCGTAACTCCTTACGGATCAAAAGTTATGGGCACCGGAGCACCGGAGACTTGGTCACAAACCCTACGCCCTCGGTTTGCGGGCCCGGCCTCTATGTGAAGCAAAGTTGTCTTACCCAATGTTCTATGGGATTCGGTAATATATATTTGGTGGATAAAGTATCTTGGCAACCCTAACTAGGGCAAAAAAAATTGAAAAGCGGGTGCCACACGAGGACTTCCCAGGGGGTCACCCATCCTAGTACTACTATCGCCCAAGCACGCTTAGCTTCGGAGTTCTGATGGGATCCTGAGCATTAGTGCTGGTATGATCGCACCCGTCATGTTGAGGGCACAATTCATATATGTGTTAACGGTTCACAGTGCCAGCCTAGAGTGATGGCCCATTCGAAAGGCCCAATGGGCTTAACGACAACCCATCCGCTTCAACAACGCAGCATCCTCGCAAGACGTGATATCGACACATTGTAGGGCCCTTTAATGTACCGTGAGTCAGGTTGTCGTCCTTTTAACAGCTCGCAACGTACGATCCGAGACGGAAAAATAGGGCAGAAGAAGAAAAGTGTCCTGAACTGATGAAAACGTTCGATTTTGGGCTCCAAAAATTGGGCACAATGAGCAAGCTGGCAGCCCCCGTCATAGAGCTCTCAGAGAGCTTTGCAACGGTATGCTGTGCGCCGTGTAACTCCTTACGGATCAAAAGTTATGGGCACCGGAGCGACGGAGACCTGGTCACAAATCCAACGACCTCGGTTTGCGGGCCCGACCTCTACGTGAAGCGAAGTTTTCTTGCCCAATGTTACGTGGGGTTCGATAATAGCGATTTGGTGGATAAAGTATCTCAGCAACCCCAACCAGGGCAAAAAAAATTGAAAATGGGGTGCAACACGAGGACTTCCCAGGGGGTCACCCATCCTAGTACTACTCTAGCTCAAGCACGATTAACATCGGAGTTCTGATGGGATCCGGTGAGTTAGTGCTGGTATGATCGCACCCGTCATGTTGAGGGCACAATTCCTATATGTGTTAACGATTCACGGTGCCAGGCTAGAGAGATGGCCCATTCAAAATGCCCAATGGGCTTAACGACAACCCATCCACTTCAACAACGCAGCATCCTCGCAAGACGTGATATCGACACGTTGTAAGGCCCTCTAATATCCCGCGAGTCAGGCTGTCGTCCTTTTAACAGCTCATGACGTACAATCCGGGATGAAAAAATTGAGGAAAAGAACAAAGGTTGACTGAAACTGATGAAAACGTTCGATTTTGGGCTCCAAAAAGGGTACAGCAAGCAAGATAGCTGCCCCCGTCGTAGAGCTCTCAGAGAGCTTAGCAACGGTATACAGTACACTGCGTAACTCCTTACGGATCAAAAGTTATGTACACCGGAGCGACGGAGACCTGGTCACAAACCCTACGCCCTCGGTTTGAGGGCCCGGCCTCTACGTGAAGCGAAGTTGTCTTGCCCAATGTTCAGTGGGATTCGGTAATAGAGAGTTGGTGGATAAAGTATTTTGGAAACCCTAGCCAGGGAAAAAAATAATTGAAAAGGGGGTGCAACACGAGGACTTCCCAGGGGGTCACCGATCCTAGTACTACTCTTGCCCAAGCACGCTTAACTTCGGAGTTCTGATGGGATCCGGTGCATTCGTGCTGGTATGATCGCACCCGTCATGTTGAGGGCACAATTCCTATATGTGTTAACGGTTCACAATCATTGCCGCAAGAGATGGCCCATTCAAAAGGCACAACGGGCATAACGACAACCCATCCACTTCAACAACACAGCATCCTCGCAAGACGTGATATCAACACGTTGTAGGGCCCTCTGATGTCCTGCGAGTCAGGTTGTCGTCCTTTTAACAGCTCACGACATACGATCCGGGATGAAAAAATAGAGCAAAAGAACAAAAGTGGCTTGAAACTGATAAGAACGTTCGATTTTGGGCTCCAAAAACAGGCACAGTGAGCAAGCTAGCTGCCCCCGTCGTAGAGCTCTCAGAGAGCTTTGCAACGGTATGTTGTGCGCCGCGTAACTCCTTACGGATCAAAAGTTATGGGCACCGGAGCACCGGAGACCTGGTCACAAACCCTACGCCCTCGGTTTGCGGGCCCGGCCTCTATGTGAAGCGAAGTTGTCTTACCCAATGTTCCGTGGGATTCAGTAATAGAGATTTGGTGCATAAAGTATCTTGGCAACCCTAACCAGGGCAAAAAAAATTGAAAAGCAGGTGCAACAAGAGGACTTCCCAGGGGGTCACCCATCCTAGTACTACTCTCGCCTAAGCATGCTTAACTTCGGAGTACTGATGGGATCCGATGCATTAGTGCTGGTATGATCGCACCGATCATGTTGAGGGCACAATTCCTATATGTGGTAGCGGTTCACAGTGCCAGCCTAGAGAGATGACTCATTCAAGAGGCCCAATGGGCTTAACGACAACCCATCCGCTTCAACAACGCAGCATCCTCGCAAGACATGATATCGACACGTTGTTGGGCCCTCTGAAGTATGGCGAGTCAGGTTGTCGTCCATTTAACAGCTCACAACGTACGATCCGGGACGGAAAAAGAGGGTAAAAGAAGAAAAGTGTCTTGAAACTGATGAAAACATTCGAGTTTGGGCTCCAAAAATGGGCACAGCGAGAAAGCTGGCTTCCCCCGTCGTAGAGCTCTCAGAGAGCTTTGCAACGGTATGCTGTGCGCCGCGTAACTCGTTACGGATCAAAAGTTATAGGCACCGGAGCGACGAAGACCTGGTCACAAAACCTACGCCCTCGGTTTGCGGACCCGACCTCTACGTGAAGCGAAGTTGGCTTGCCTAATGTTTCGTGGGATTCGGTAATGGAGATTTTGTGGATATCTTGGCAACCCTAACCAGGCCAAAAAAAATGAAACGGGGGTACAACACGAGGACTTCCCAGGGGGTCACCCATCCTAGTACTACTCTCGCCCAAGCACGCTTAACTTCGGAGCCCTAATGGGATCCGGTGCATTAGTGCTGGTATGATCGTACCCGTCATGTTGAGGGCACAATTCCTATATGTGTTAATGATTCACAGTGCCAGCCTAGAGAGATGGCCCATTCAAAAGGTCCAATGGGCTTAACGACAACCCATCCGCTTCAACAACGCAGCATCCTCTCAAGACGTGACATCAACACATTGTAGGGCCCTCTGATGTCCCGCGAGTCAGGTTGTCTTCCTTTTAACTGCTCACGACGTACAATCCGGGACCAAAAAATAGAGCAAACGAACAAAAGTGTCCAGAAATTGATGAAAACGTTCAATTTTGGGCTCCAAAAAGGGTACAGCGAGCAAGCTAGATGCCATCGTCATAGAGCTCTTAGAGAGGTTTGCAACGGTATGCTGTGCGCCGAGTAACTCCTTACGGATCAAAAGTTATGGGCACCGAAGCGACGGAGACCTAGTCACAAACCCTACGCCCTCGGTTTGCGGTCCCGACCTCTACGTGAAGGGAAGTTGTCTTGCCCAATGTTCCGTGGGATTCGGTAATAGAGATCTGGTGGATAAAGTATCTTGGCAACCCTAACCAGGGCAAAAAAAATTAAAAATGGGGTGCAACACGAGGACTTCTCAGGGGGTCACCCATCCTAGTACTACTCTCACCAAGCACGCCTAACTTGGGAGTTCTGATGGGATCCGGTGCATTAGTGCTGGTATGATCGCACCCGTCATGTTGAGGGCACAATTCCTATATGTATTAACGGTTCACAGTCTCAGCCTAGAGAGATGGCCTATTCAAAAGGCCCAATGGGCTTAACGACAACCCTACCGCTTCAACAACGCAGCAACCTCGCAAGACATGATATCGACACGTTATAAGGCCCTCTGATGTCCCTTGAGTCAGGTTGTCATCCTTTTAACAGTTCACGACGTACGATCCGAGACGGAAAATAGAACAAAAGAAGAAAAGTGGCCTGAAACATATGAAAACGTTCGATTTTGGGCTCCCAAAACGGGCACAGAGAGCAAGCTGGCTGCCCCCTTCGTAGAGCTCTCAGAGTACTTTGCAACGGTATGTTGTGCGCCGCGTAACTCCTTACGGATCAAAAGTTATGGGCACCGGAGCGATGGAGACCTAGTCATAAACCCTACGCCCTCGGTTTGCGGGTCCGACCTCTACGTGAAGGGAAGCTTTCTTGCCCAATGTTCCGTGGGATTCGGTAATAGAGATCTGGTGGATAAAGTATCTTGGCAACCCTAACCAGGGCAAAAAAAATTAAAAATGGCGTGCAACACGAGGACTTCTCAGGGGGTCACCCATCCTAGTACTACTCTAACCAAGCACGCTTAACTTCGGAGTTCTGATGGGATCCGGTGCATTAGTGCGGGTATGATCGCACCCGTCATGTTGAGGGCACAATTCCTATATGTGTTAACGGTTCACAGTCCCAGCCTAGAGAGATGGCCCATTCAAAAGGCCCAATGGGCTTAACGACAACCCTACCGCTTCAACAACGCAGCAACCTCGCAAGACGTGATATCGACACGTTATAAGGCCCTCTGATGTCCTTTAAGTCAGGTTGTCGTCCTTTTAACAGCTCACGACGTACGATCTGAAATGGAAAAATAGAGCAAAAGAAGAAAAGTGGCTTGAAACAGATGAAAACGTTCGAATTTGGGCTCCCAAAACGGGCACAGAGAGCAAGCTGGCTGCCCCCCTTCGTAGAGCTCTCAGAGTGCTTTGCAATGGTATGTTGTGCGCCGCGTAACTCCTTACGGATCAAAAGTTATGGGCACCGGAGCGATGGAGACCTGGTCACAAACCCTATGCCCTCGGTTTGGGAGCCAGGTCTCTATGTGAAGCGAAGTTGTCTTACCCAATGTTCCGTGGGATTCGGTAATAGAGATTTGGTGGATATAGTATCTTGGCAACCCTAACCAGGGCAAAAAAAATTGAAAAGCGGGTGCAACACGAGGACTTCCCAGACGGTCACCCATCATAGTATTACTCTCGCCCAAGCACGCTTAACTTTGGAATTCTGATGAGATCCGGTGCATTAGTGCTGGTATAATAGCACCCGTCATGTTGAGGGCACAAATCCTATATGTGGTAACAGTTCACAATGCCAGCCTCGAGAGATGGCCCATTCAAAAGGCCCAATGGGCTAAACGACAACCCATCCGCTTCCACCACGCAGCATCCTCGCAAGACGTGATATCGACACGTTGTAGGGCCCTCTGATGTATCACGAGTCAGGTTGTCGTCCTTTTAACAGCTTCGACGTATGATCCGGGATGGAAAAACAGTGCAAAAGAAGAAAAGTGTCCTTAAACTGATGAAAACGTTCAATTTTGGGCTCCAAAAATGGGAACAGCTAGCAAGCTGGTTGTCCCTGTCGTAGAGCTCTCAGAGAGCTTTGCAACGGTATGCTGTGCGCCACGTAACTCCTTACGGATTAAAAGTTATGGGCACCAGAGCGACGGAGACCTGGTCACAAACCCTACGCCTTCGGTTTGCGGGACCGACCTCTACGTGAAGCGAAGTTGTCTTGCCCAATGTTCTGTGGGATTCGGTAATAGAGATTTGGTGGATAAAGTATCTTGGCAACCCTAACCAGGGCAAAAAAAATTGAAAAGGGTGTGCAACACGAGGACTTCCCAGGGGGTCATCCATCATAGTACTACTCTCACCGATGCACGCTTAACTTCAGAGTTCTGATGGGATCCAGTGCATTAGTGCTGGTATGATCGCACCCGTCATGTTGAGGGCACAATTCCTATATGTGTTAACGATTCACAGTGCTAGCCTAACGACAACCCATCTGCTTCAACAACGCAGCATCCTCGCAAGACGTGATATCGACACGTTGTAGGACCCTCTGATGTCCCGCGAGTCAGGTTCTTGTCCTTTTAACAACTCACGACGTACAATCCTGAATGAAAAAATAAAGCAAAAGAAAAAAAGTGTTTTGACACTGATGAAAACGTTCGATTTTGGGCTCCAAAAAGGGCACAGCGAGCAAGCTAGCTGCCCACGTCGTAGAGCTCTCAGAGTGCTTTGCAACGGTATGATGTGCGCCGTGTAACTCCTTACAGATCAAAAGTTATGGGCACCGGAGCGACGGAGACCTGGTCACAAACCCTACGCCCTCGATTTGCGGGCCCGCCCTCTACGTGAAGCAAAGTTGTCTTGCCCAATGTTATGTGGGATTCGGTAATAGAGATTTGGTGGATAAAGTATCTTGGCAACCCTAACCAGGGCAAAAAAAATTGAAAAGGGGGTGCAACACGAGGACTTCCTAGGGGGTCACCCATCCTAGTACTACTCTCGCCCAAGCACGCTTAACTTCGGAGTTCTGATGGGATCCGGTGCATTAGTGCTGGTATGATCACACTCGTCATGTTGAGGGCACAATTCCTATATGTGTTAACGGTTCACAGTCCCAGCCTAGAGAGATGGTCCATTCAAAAGGCCCAATGGGCTTAAGGACAACCCATCCGCTTCAACAACGTAGTATCCTCGTAAGATGTGATATCGACACCTTGTAGGGCCCTCTGATGTCCCGCGAGTCAGGTTGTCGTCCTTTTAACAGCTCACGACATACGATCCAGGACGAAAAAATAGAGCAAAAGAATAAAAGTGGCCTGAAACTGATGAAAACGTTCGATTTTGGGCTCCAATAATGGGCAGAACGAGCAAGCAAGCTGCCGCTGTCGTAGAGCTCTCAGAGAGCTTTGCAACGGTATGTTGTGCGCCGCGTAACTCCTTACGGATCAAAAGTTATGGGCACCGGAGTGACGGAGACCTGGTCACAAACCCTACGCCCTCGGTTTGCTGGCCCGGCCTCTATGTGAAGTGAAGTTGTCTTACCTAATGTTCCGTGGGATTCGTTAATAGAGATTTGGTGGATAAAGTATCTTGGCAACCCTAACCAGGGAAAAAAAATTTGAAAAGCGGGTGCAACACGAGGACTTCCCAGCGGGTCACCCATCCTAGTACTACTCTCGCCCAAGCACGCTTAACTTCGGAGTTCTGATGGGATCCGGTGCATCAGTGCTGGTATAATTGCACCCCTCATGTTGAGGGCACAATTCCTATATGTGTTAACGGTTCATAGTGCCAGCCTAGAGAGATGGTTCATTCAAAAGGCACAATAGGCTTAACGACAACCCATCCGCTTCAACAACGCAGCATCCTCGCAAGACATGGTATCGACACGTTGTAGGACCCCTTATGTACCGCGAGTCAGGTTGTCGTCCTTTTAATAGCTCACGACGTATGATCCAGGATGGAAAAACAGGGCAAAAGAAGAAAAGTGTCATGAAACTAAAGAAAACGTTTGATTTTGGGCTCCAAAAATGGGAAAAGCGAGCAAGCTAGCTGCCCCCGTCGTAGAACTCTAAAAGAGCTTTGCAACGGTATGCTGTGCGCCGCGTAACTCCTTACGGATCAAAAGTTATGGGCACCGGAGCGACGGAGACCTAGTCAAAAACCTACGCCCTCGGTTTGCGCGCCCGACCTCTACGTGAAGCGAAGTTGTCTTGCCCAATGTTCCTTGGGATTCGATAATTGAGATTTGGTGGATAAAGTATCTTTGCAACCCTAACCAGGGCAAAAAAATTTAAAAAGGGTGTGCAACACGAGGACTTCCCAGGGGGTCACCCATCCTAGTACTGCTCTGGCCCAAGCACGTTTACCTTCGGAGTTCTGATGGGATCTGGTACATTAGTGCTGGTATGATCGCACCCGTCATGTTGAGGGCACAATTCCTATAAGTGTTAACGATTCACGGTGCCAGCCTAGAGAGATGGCCCATTCAAAAGGCCCAATGGGCTTAACGACAACCCATCCGCTTCAACAACGCTGCATCCTCGCAAGACGTGATATCGACACGTTGTAGGGCCCTATGAAGTCACGCGAGTCAGGTTGTTGTCCTTTTAACAACTCACGACGTACAATCCGGGACAAAAAAATAAATCAAAAGAACAAAAGTGGGCTGAAACTTATGAAAACGTTCGATATTGGTATCCAAAAAGCGAACAGCGAGCAAGCTAGTTGCCCACGTCATAGAGCACTCAAAGAGCTTTGCAACGGTATGCTGTGCGCCGCGTAACTCCTTACGGATCATAACTTATAGGCACGGGAGCGACGGAGACCTGGTCACAAACCTTACGCCCTCGGTTTGTGGGCCCGACCTCTACGTGAAGCGAAGTTGTCTTGCCCAATGTTCTGTGGGATACGGTAATAGAGATTTGGTGGATAAAATATCTTGGCAACCTTAACGAGGGCAAAAAAAATTGAAAAGAGGGTGCAACACGAGGACTTCCCAGGGGGTCACCCATCCTAGTACTACTCTCGCCCAAGCACGCTTAACTTCGGAGTTCTGATGGGATCCGGTGCATTAGTTCTGGTATGATCGCACCCGTTATGTTGAGGGCACAATTCCTATATGTGTTAACGGTTCACAATGCCAGCCTAGAGAGATGGCCCATTCAAAAGACCCAATAGGCTTAACGACAACCCATCCGCTTCAACAACGCAGCATCCTCACAAGACGTGATATCCACACATTGTAGGTCCTTCTGATGTACTGCGAGTCAGGTTGTCGTCCTTTTAACAGCTCACGACGTACGATCCGAGACGGAAAAATAGGGCAAAAGAAGAAAAGTGTCCTGAAATTGATGAAAACGTTTGATTTTGGGCTCCAAAAACGGGCACAGCGAGCAAGTATGTTGCCCCCGTCGTAGAGCTCTCAAAGAGCTTTGCAACGGTATGATGTGCACCGCGTAACTCATTACGGATCAAAACTTATGGGCACCGGAGCGACGGAGACTTGGTCACAAACCCTACGACCTCGGTTTCAGGGCCCAGCCTCTACGTGAAGCAAAGTTATCTTTCCCAATGTTCCGTCGGATTCCGTAATAGAGATTTGGTGGATAAAGTGTCTTGGCAACCCTAACCAGGGCAAAAAAAATTGAAAAGTGGGTGCAACACGAGGACTTCCCAATGGGTCACCTATCCTAGTACCACTCTCTCCCAAGCACGCTTAACATCGGAGTTCTGATGGGATCCGGTGCATTAGTGCTGGTATGATCGCACCCGTCATGTTAAAAGCACAATTCCTATATGTGTTAGCGGTTCATAGTGCCAGCCTAGAGAGATGGCCCATTCAAAAGGCGCAATGGGCTTAACGATAACCCATCCGCTTCAACAACGTAGCATCCTCGCAAGACGTGATATCGACACATTGTAGGGCCCTCTGATGTTCAGCGAGTCAGGTTGTCGTCCTTTTAACAGCTCACGACGTACGATCCGGGACGGAAAAATAGGGCAAAAGAAGAAAAGCATCCTGAAACTGATGAAAACGTTCGATTTTGGGCTCCAAAAAAGGGCACAGCGAGAAAGCTGGCTGCCCGCGTCATAGTGCTCTCAGAGAGCTTTGCAACGGTATACTGTGCGCCACGTAACTCCTTACGGATCAAAAGTTATGGGCATCGGAACTACGGAGACCTGGTCACAAACCCTACGCCCTCGGTTTGCGGGCCCGGCCTCTACGTGAAGCGAAGTTGTTTAGCCCAATGTTCCCTGGGATTCGGTGATAGAGATTCGGTGGATAAAGTATCTTGGCAACCTAACCAAGGCAAAAAAATTAAAAAGGGGGTGCAACACGCGGATTTCCCAGTGGGTCACCCATCCTAGTACTACTCTCGCCCAAGCACGCTTAACTTCAGAGTTCTGATGGGATCGGGTGCGTTAGTGCTGGTATGATCGCACCCGTCAAGTTGAGGGCATAATTCCTATATGTGTTAACAGTTCACAGTCCCAGCCTAGAGAGATGGCCCATTAAAAAGGCCCAATGGGCTTAACGACAACCCATCCGCATCAACAACGCAGCATCCTCGCAAGACGTGATATCGACACGTTGTAGGGCCCTCTGATATACTGCGAGTCAGGATGTCGTCCTTTTAACAGCTCACGACGTACGATCCGAGATGAAAATATAGGGCAAATGAAGAAAAGTATCCTGAAATTGATGAAAACGTTCGATTTTGGGCTCCAAAAATGTGTACAGCGAGCAAGCAGGTTGCCCCCGTCGTAGAGCTCTCAAAGAGCTTTGTAACGGTATGCTATGCGCCGCGTAAGTCCTTACGGTTCAAAAGTTATGGGCACCGGAGCGACGGAGACCTGGTCACAAACCCTACGACCTCGGTTTGTGGGCCCGGCCTCTACGTGAAGCGATGTTGTCTTTCCGAATGTTCCGTCGTATTCCGTAATAGAGATTTGGTGGATAAAGTATCTTGGCAACCCTAACCAGGGCATAAAAAATTGAAAAGGGGGTGCAACACGAGGACTTCACAGGGGGTCACTCATCCTAGTAGCACTCTCTTCCAAGCACGCTTAACTTCAGTGTTCTGATGGGATCCGGTGCATTAGTGCTGGTATGATCGCACCCGTCATGTTGAGAGCACAATTCCTATATGTGTTAGCGGTTCACAGTGCCAGCCTAGAGAGATGGCCCATTCAAAAGGCCCAATGGGCTTAACGACAACCCATCCGCTTCAACAACGTAGCATCCTCTCAAGACATGATATCGACACGTTGTAGGGCCATGATATCAACACGTTGTAGGGCCCTTTGATGTTCCGCGAGTCAGGTTGTCGTCCTTTTAACAGCTCACGACGTTCGATCCAGAATGGAAAAATAGTGCAAAAGAATAAAAGCGTCTTGAAACTGATGAAAATGTTCGATTTTGGGCTCTAGAAATGGGCACAGCGAGACAAGCTGGCTGCCCCCGTCGTAGAGCTCTCAAAGAGCTTTGCAACAGTATGATGTGCGTCGCGTAACTCCTTACGGATCAAAAGTTATGGGCACCGGAGCGACGGAGACCTGGTCAAAAACCCTACGCACTCAGTTTGCGGGCCCGACCTCTACGTCAAGCGAAGTTGTCTTTCCCAATGTTCCGTGGGATTCGAAAATAGAGATTTGGTGGATAAAGTATCCTGGCAACCCTAACCAGGGCAAAAAAAATTGAAAAGGGGTGCAACACGAGGACTTCCCAGGGGGTCACCCATCCTAGTACTACTCTCGCCCAAGCACGCTTAACTTCGGAGTTCTGATGGGATCCGGTGCATTAGTGCTGGTATGATCGCACCCATCATGTTGAGGGTAAAATTCCTATATGTGTTAACGGTTCACAGTCCTAGCCTAGAGAGATGGCCCATTCAAAAGGCCCAATGGGCTTAACGACAACCCATCTGCTTCAACAACGCAGCATCCTCGCAATATGTGACATTGACACGTTGTAGGGCCCTCTGATGTACCGCCAGTCAGGTTGTCGTCCTTTTAACAGCTCACGACGTACCATCCAGGATGGAAAAACAGGGCAAAAGAAGAAAAGTGTCCTGAAACTGATGAAAACATTCGATTTTTGGCTCCAAAAATGAGCACAGCGAGACAAGCAGGTTGCCCCCGTCGTAGAGCTCTCAGAGAGCTTTGGAACGGTATGCTGGGCACCGCATAACTCCTTACGGATCAAAAGTTATGGGCACCGGAGCGACAAAGACCTGGTCACAAATCCTACGACCTCGATTTGCGAGCTCGGCCTCTTCGTGAAGCGAAGTTGTCTTTCCCAATGTTCCGTGGGATTCGGTAATAGAGATTTGGTGGATAAAGTGTCTTGGTAACCCTAACCAGGGCAAAAAAAATTGAAAAGGGGGTACAACACGAGGACTTCCCAGGGGGTCACCCATCCTAGTACCACTCTCTCCCAAGCACGCTTAACTTCGGAGTTCTAATGGGATCCGGTGCATTAGTGCTGGTATGATCACACCCGTCATGTTGAGAGCACAATTCCTATATGTGTTAGCGGTTCACAGTGCTAGCCGAGAGAGATGGCCCATTCAAAAGGCCCAATGGGCTTAATGACAACCCATCCGCTTCAACAACGCAGCATCCTCGTAATACATGATATCGACACATTGTAGGGCCCTCTGATGTACAGCGAGTCAGGTTGTCGTCCTTTTAACAGCTCCCGACGTGCGATCCGGGACGGAAAAATAGGCCAAAAGAAGAAAAGTGTCTTGAAATTGATGAAAACGTTTGATTTTGGGCTCCAAAAACTGGCAGAGCTAGCAAGCTGGCTACCCATGTCGTAGAGCTCTCAGAGCGCTTTGCAACGGTATGCTGTGCGGCACGTAACTCCTTACAGATCAAAAGTTATCGGCACCGGAGCGACGGAGACCTGGTCACAAACCCTACGCCCTCGGTTTGCAAGCCCGGCCTCTACGTGATGCGAAGTTGTCTTGCCCAATGTCCCGTGGGATTTGGTAATAGAGATTTGGTGGATAAAGTTTCTTGGCAACACTAACCAGGGCAAAAAAAATTGAAAATGGGGTGCAACAGGAGGACTTCCCAAGGGGTCACCCATCCTAGTACTACTCTCGCCCAAGCACGCTTAACTTCGGAGTTCTGGTGGGATCCGATGCATTAGTGCTAGTATGATCGCACCCGTCATGTTGTGGGCACAATTCCTATATGTGTTAACGGTTCACAGTGCCAGCCTAGAGAGATTGCCCATTCAAAAGGCCCAATGGGCTTAACGATAACCCATCCGCTTCAACAACGCAGCATTCTCGCAAGATGTGATATCGACACATTGTAGGGCCCTCTGATGTCCAGCGAGTCAGGTTGTCGTCTTTTTAACATCTCACGACGTACAATTCAGGACGAAAAAATAGGGCAAAAGAACAAAAGTGGCATGAAACTGATGGAAATGTTCGATTTTGGGCTCCAAAAAGGGGTAAAACAAGCAAGCTGGCTGCCCCCGTCGTAGAGCTCTCAGAGAGCTTTGCAACGGTATGCTGTGTGGCACGTAACTCCTTACGGATTAAAAGTTATGGGCACCGGAGCGACGCAGACCTGGTCACAAACCCTACGCCCTCGGTTTGCGGGCCCGGCCCCTACGTGAATCGAAGTTGTCTTGCCCAATGTTCCGTGGGATTCGGTAATAGAGATTTGGTGGATATAGTATCTTGACAACACTAACCTGGGAAAAAAAAATTGAAAAGGGGGTGCAACACGAGGACTTCCCAGGGGGTCACCCATCCTAGTACTACTCTCGCCCAAGCATGCTTAAGTTCGGAGTTCTGGTGGTATCCGGTGCATTAGTGTTGGTATGATCGCACCTGTCATGTTGAGGGCACAATTGCTATATGTGCTAACAGTTCACAGTGCCAGCCTAGGGAGATTGCCCATTCAAAAGGCCCAATGGTCCTAACGACAACCCATCCGCTTCAACAACGCAGCATCCTCGCAAGACGTGATATCGACACATTGTAAGGCCCCCTGATGTCCCGCGAGCCAGGTTGTCGTCCTTTTAAAAGATCACGACGTACATTCGAGACGGAAAAATATAGCAAAAGAACAAAAGTGGCCTGAAACTAATGAAAACGTTCGATTTCGGGTGCCAAAAAAGGGCACAGCGAGCAAGCTCGCTGCCCCTGTCGTAGAGGTCTCAGAGAGCTTTGCAACGGTATGCTGTGCACTGCGTAAATCCTTACGGATCAAAAGTTATGGGCACCGGAGCGACGCAGACCTGGTCACAAACCCTACGCCCTCAGTTTGTGGGCCCGACCTCTACGTGAAGCGAAGTTGTCTTGCCCAATGTTCCGTGGGATTCGGTTATAGAGATTTCGTGGATAAAGTATCTTCGCAACCCTAACCAGGGCAAAAAAAATTGAAAAGGGGGTGCAACACGAGGACTTCCCAGGGGGTCACCCATCCTAGTACTACTCTCGCCCAAGCACGCTTAACTTCGGAGTTCTGGTGGGATACGGTGCATTAGTGCTGGTATGATCGCACCCGTCTTGTTCAGGGCCCAATTCCTATATGTGTTAACGGTTCACAGTGCCAGCCTAGAGAGATTGGCCATTCAAAAGGCCCAATGGGCTTAACAACAACCCATCCACTTACGCAGCATCCTCGCAAGACGTGATATCAACACGTTGTAGGGCCCTTTGATGTCCCGCGAGTCAGGTTGTCGTCCTTTTAACAGCTCACGACGTACAATTCGGGACCGAAAATAAGAGCAAAAGAACAAAAGTGGCCTAAACCTGATGAAAACGTTCGATTTTGGGCTCCAAAAAGGGGCACAGCCAGCAAGCAGGCTACCCCTGTCGTAGAGCTCTCAGAGAGCTTTGTAACAGTATGTTGTGCGACGCGTAACTCCTTATGGATCAAAAGTAATGGGCACCGGAGCCACGCAGACCTGGTCACAAACCCTACGCACTCGGTTTGCGGGCCTGGCCTCTACGTGAATCGAAGTTGTCTTGCCCAATGTTCTGTGGGATTCGATAATTGAGATTTGGTGGATAAAGTATCTTGGCAACCCTAACCAGGGCAAAAAAAATTGAAAAGGGGGTGCAACACGAGTACTTCCCAAAGGGTCACCCATCCTACTACTACTCTCGCCCAAGCACGCTTAACTTCGGAGTTCTGATGGGATCCGGTGCAATAGTGCTGGTATGATCGCACCCGTCATGTTGAGGGCACAATTCCTATATGTGTTAACGGTTCACAGTCCCAGCCTAGAGAGATGGCCCATTCAGAAGGCCCAATGGGCTTAACGACAACCCATCCACTTCAACAACGCAGCATCCTCACAAGACGAGATATCAACACGTTGTAGGGCCCTCTGATGTACCGCGAGTTAGGTTGTCATCCTTTTAACAGCTCACGACGTACGATCTGGGACGAAAAAATAGGGCAAAAGAAGAAAAGTGTTTGAAAACTGTTGATAACGGTCGATTTTGGTCTCCAAAAATGGGCACAGCGAGCATGCTGGCTGCCCATGTCGTAGAGTTCTCAGAGAGCTTTGCAACGGTATGCTGTGCGGCACGTAACTCCTTACGGATCAAAAGTTATGGGCACCGGAGCGATGGAGACCTGGTCACAAACCCTACGCCCTCGGTTTGCAGGCCCGGCCTCTACGTGAAGCGAAGTTGTCTTGCCCAATGTTCCGTGGGATTCGGTAATAGAGATTTGGTGGATAAAGTATCTTGGCAACACTAACCAGGGCAAAAAAAATTGAAAAGGGGTTGCAACACGAGGACTTCCCAGGGGGTCACCCATCCTTGCACTACTCTAGTCCAAGCACGCTTAACTTCGGTGTTCTGGTGGGATCCGGTGCATTAGTGCTAGTATGATCGCACCCGTCATGTTGAGGGCATAATTCCTATATGTGTTAATGGTTCACAGTGCCAGCCTAGAGAGATGGCCCATTCAGAAGGCCCAATGGGCTTAACGACAACCCATCAACTTCAACAACGCAGCATCCTCGTAAGACGTGATATCGACACATTGTAGGGCCCCTGATATCCCGCGAGTCAGGTTGATGTCCTTTTAACAGCTCACGACATACAATTCGGGATGAAAAAATTGAGCAAAAGAACAAAAATGGCCTGAAACAGATGAAAATGTTCGATTTTGGCCGCCAAAAAGGAGCACAGCGAGCAAGCTGGCTACCCCCGTCGTAGAGCTCTCAGACATCTTTGCAACGGTATGCTGTGCGCCGCATAACTCCTTACGGATCAAATGTTATGGGCACCGGAGCGACGCAGACCTGTTCACAAACCCTACGCCCTCGGTTTGCGGGCCCGACCTCTACGTGAAGCGAAGTTGTCTTGCCCAATGTTCCATGGGATTTGGTAATAGAGATTTGGTGGATAAAGTATCTTTGCAACCCTAACCAAGGGAAAAAAAATTGAAAAGGGGGTGCACACGAGTACTTCCCAGGGGGTCACCTATCTTAGTACTACTCTCGCCCAAGCACGCTTAACTTCGGAGCTCTGATGGGATCCGGTGCATTAGTGCTGGTATGATTGCACCCGTCATGTTGAGGCACAATTCCTATATGTGTTAACGGTTCACAGTGCTAGCCTAGAGAGATGGCCCATTCAAAAGGCCCAATGGGCTTAACAACAACCCATCCGCTTCAACAACGCAGCATCCTAGCAAGACGTGATGTCGACACGTTTTAGGGCCCTCTGATGTACCTCGAGTCAGGTTGTCGTCCTTTTAACAGCTCACGACGTACGATCCAGGACAAAAAAACAGGGCAAAAGAAGAAAAGTATCCTGAAACCGATGAAAACGTTCGATTTTAGGCTCCAAAAATGGGTACAGTGGGCAAACTTGCTGCCCCTATCGTAGAGCTCTTAGAGAGCTTTGCAACGGTATGCTGTGCACCGCGTAACTCCTTACAGATCAAAAGTTATGGGCACCGGAGCGACGGAGAACTGGTCACAAACCCTACACCCTGGGTTTGCGGGCCCGGCGTCTACGTGAAGCGAAGTTGTCTTGCCCAATGTTCCGTGGCATTCGGTAATAGAGATTTGGTGGATAAAGTATCATCGCAACCCTAACCAGGGGAAAAAAATTGAAAAGGGGGTGCAACACGAGCACTTCCCAGGGGGTCGCCCATCCTAGTACTTCTCTCGCCCAAGCATTCTTAACTTCGGAGTTCTGATGGGATCCGGTGCATTAGTGCTGGTATGATTGCACCCGTCATGTTGAGGCACAATTCCTATATGTGTTAACGGTTCACAGTGCGAGCCTAGAGAGATGGTCCATTCAAAAGGCCCAATGGGCTTAACGACAACCCATCCGCTTCAACAATGCAGCATCCTCGTAAGATGTGATATTAACACGTTATAGAGCCCTCTGATGTACCTCGAGTCAGGTTGTCATCCTTTTAACATCTCACGACGTACAATCCGGACGAAAAAATAGGGCAAAAGAAGAAAAGTGTTCTAAAACTGATGAAAACGTTCGATTTTGGGCTCCAAAAATGGGCACAACGAGCAAGCTGGCTGCCCCCGTCGTAGAGCTCTCAGAGAGTTTTGTAACGGTATGCTGTGCGCCGCGTAACTCCTTACGGATCAAAAGTTATGGGCACCGGAGCGACGGAGACGTGGTCACAAACCTTACGCCCTCAGTTTGCGGGCCCATCCTCTACGTGAAGCGAAGTTGTCTTGCCTAATGTTCCGTGGGTTTCGGTAATAGAGATTTGGTGGATAAAGTATCTTCGCAACCCTAACCAGAGCAAAAAAAATTGAAAAGGGGGTGCAACACAAGGACTTCCCAAGGGGTCACCCATCCTAGTACTACTCTCGCCCAAGCATGCTTAACTTCGGAGTTCTGATGGGATTCGGTGCATTAGTGCTGGTATGATTGCACCCTTCATGTTGAGGCACAATTCCTATATGTGTTAACGGTTCACAGTGCCAGCCTATAGAGATGGCCCATTCAAAAGGCCCAATGGGATAAACGACAACCCATCTGCTTCAACAACGCAGCATCCTCGCAAGACGCGATATCGACACATTGTATGGCCCTGTGATGCACCACTAATCAGGTTGTTGTCCTTTTAACAACTCACGACGTACGATCCGGGACGGAAAAATAGAGCAAAAGAACAAAAGTGGCCTGAAACTAATGAAAATGTTCGATTTTGGGCTCCAAAAAGGGGCACAGTGAGCAAGTTTCCTGCCCCAGTCGTAGAGCTCTCAGAGAGTTTTGCAACGGTATGTTGTGCGCCGCGTAACTCCATACGGATCAAAAGTTATGGGCACCGGAGCGACGGAGACCTGGTCACAAACCCTATGCCCTCGGTTTGTGGGCCCGTCCTCTACGTGAAGCGAAGTTGTCTTGCCCAATGTTCCGTGGGAATCAGTAATAGAGATTTGGTGGATAAAGTATCTTCGCAACCCTAACCAGAGCAAAAAAAATTGAAAAGGGGGTGGAACACGAGGACTTCCCAGGGGGTCACCCATCCTAGTACTACTCTCGCCCAAGCACGCTTAACTTCGGAGTTCTGATGGGATCCGATGCATTAGTGCTGGTATGATCGCACCCTTCATGTTGAGGGACAATTCCTATATGTGTTAACGGTTCACAGTGCCAGCCTATAGAGATGGCCCATTCAAAAGGCCCAATGGTCTTAACGACAACCCATCCGCTTCAACAACGCAGCATCATCGCATGACGTGATATCGACACGTTGTAGGGCCCTCTGATGTACTGCGTGTCAGGTTGTCGTCCTTTTAACAACTCACGACGTACGATCCGGGACGGAAAAATAGAGCAAAAGAACAAAAGTGGCCTGAAACTGATGAAAACGTTCAATTTTGGGCTCCAAAAAGGAGCACAACGAGCATGCTAGCTGCCCCCATTGTAAAGCTCTCAGAGAGCTTTGCAACGGTATGTTGTGCACCGCGTTACTCCTTGTGGATCAAAAGTTATTGGCACCGGAGCAACGGAGACTTGGTCGCAAACCCTACCCCCTCGGTTTGCGGGCCTGGCTCTACGTGAAGCGAAGTTGTCTTGCCCAATGTTCCGTGGGATTTGGTAATAGAGATTTGGTGGATAAAGTATGTTGGCAACCCTAAGCAGGGCAAAAAAAATTGAAAAGGGGGTGCAACACGAGGACTTCCCATTGGGACACCCATCCTAGTACTACTCTCGCCCAAGCACGCTTAACTTTGGAGTTCTGATGGGATCCAGTGCATTAGTGCTGGTATGATCGCAACTGTCATGTTGAGGGCAGAATTCCTATATGTGTTAACGGTTCATAGTGCCAGCCTTGAGAGATGGCTCATTCAAAAGGCCCAATTGGCTTAACGACAACCCATCCGCTTCAACAACGCAGCATCCTCGCAAGACGTGATATCGACACGATATAGGGCCCTCTGATGTACTGCGAGTCAGGTTGTCGTCTTTTTAACAGCTCACGACGTACGATCCGGGATGGAAAAATAGGGCAAAAGAAGAAAATTGGCCTGAAACTGATGAAAACGTTCGATTTTGGGCTCCAAAAATGGGCACAGCGAGCAAGCTCGCTACCCCTGTCGTAGAGCTCTCAGAGTGCTTTGCAACGGTATGCTGTACGCCGCGTAACTCCTTACGGATCAAAAGTAATCGGCACCGGAGCGAGGGAGACCTGGTCACAAACCCTACGCCCTCGGTTTACGGGCCCGGCCTCTACGTGAAGCGAAGTTGTCTTGCCCAATGTTCCGTGAGATTTGGTAATAGAGATTTGGTGGATAAAGTATCTTGGCAACCCAAACCAGGGCAAAATAAATTGAAAAGGGGGTGCAACACGAGGACTTCCCAAGGGGTCACCCATCCTAGTACTACTCTCGCCCAAGCATGCTTAACTTTAGAGTTCTGATAGGATCCGGTGCATTGGTGCTGGTATGATCGCACCCGTCATGTTGAGGCACAATTCCTATAAGTGTTAACGGTTCACAGTGCCAACCTAGAGAGATGGCCCATTTAGAAGGCCCAATGGGCTTAACGACAACCCATCCGCTTCAACAATGTAGCATCCTCGCAAGACATGATATCGACACATTGTAGGGCCCTCAGATGTACCGCATGTCAGGTTGTCATCCTTTTAACAGCTCACGACGTACGATCAGGGACGAAAAAATAGGGGAAAAGAAGAAATATGGCCTGAAACTGATGTAAACGTTCAATTTTGGGCTCCAAAAATGGACAAAGCGAGCAAGCTCGTTCCCCACGTCGTAGAGATCTCTAAGAGCTTTGCAACGGTATGCATTGCGCCGCGTAACTCCTTACGGATCAAAAGTTATGGGCACCGGAGCGATGCACAACTGGTCACAAACCCTACGCCCTCGGTTTGCGGGCCCGGCCTCTACGTGAAGCGAAGTTGTCTTGCCCAATGTTCCGTGGGATTCGGTAATAGAGATTTGGTGGATAAAGTATCTTCGCAACCCTAACTAGAAGAAAAAAAATTGAAAATGGGGTGCAACACGAGGACTTCCTCGGGGGTCACCCATCCTAGCACTACTCTCGCCCAAGCACGCTTACCTTCAGAGTTCTGATGGGATCCGGTGCATTAGTGCTGGTATTATCGCACCCGTCATGTTGAGGCACAATTCCTATATGTGTTAACGGTTCACAGTGCCAGCCTAGAGAGATGGCCCATTCAAAAGGCCCAATGGACTTAACGACAACCCATCCGCTTCAACAACGCAGCATCCTCGCAAGACGAGATATCGACACGTTGTAGTGCCCTCTGATGTAGCTCGAGTCAGGTTGTTGTCCTTTTAACAGCTCACGACGTACGATCCGCGTTGAAAAAATATGGCAAAAGTAAAAAAGTGTCCTGAAACTGATGAAACGTTCGATTTGGGGCTCCAAAAATGGGCACAGCGAGCAAGCTAGCTGCCCTCGTCGTAGAGCTCTCAGAGAGCTTTGCAACGATATGATGTGCGCTGCATAACTCCTTACGGATAAAAAGTTATAGGCACCGGAGCGACGGAGACTTGGTCACAAACCCTACTCCCTCGGTTTGCGGGCCCGGCCTCTACGTGAAGCGTAGTTGTCTTGCCCAATGTTCCGTGGGATTCGGTAATAGAGATTTGGTGGATAAAATATCTTGGCAACCCTAACCAGGGAAAAAAAAATGAAAATGATGTGCAACACGAGGTCTTCCCAGGGGGTCACCCATCCTAGTACTACTCTCGCCCAAGCACGCTTAACTTCGGAATTCTAATGGGATCCGGTGCATTAGTGCTGGTATGATCGCACCCGTCATGTTGAGGCACAATTCCTATATGTGTTAACGGTTCACAGTGCCAGCCTAGAGAGATGGCCCATTCAAAAGGCCCAATGGACTTAACGACAACCTATCCGCTTCAACAACGCAGCATCCTCGCAAGACGTGATATCGACACGTTGTAGGGCCCTCTGATGTACCTTGAGTCAGGTTCTCGTCCTTTTAATAGCTCACGACGTACGATCCGCGACGAAAAAATCAGGCAAAAGAAGAAAAGTGTCCTGAAACTGATGAAAACGTTCGATTTTGGGCTCCCAAAATGGGCACAGCGAGCAAGCTAGCTGCCCTCGTCGTAGAGCTCTCAGAGAGCTTTGCAACGGTATGTTGTGCGCTGTGTAGCTTCTTACGGATCAAAAGCTATGGGCACCGGAGCGACGGAGACCTGGTCACAAACCCTACGCCCTTGGTTTACGGGCCCGACCTCTACGTGAAGCGAAGTTGTCTCACCCAATGTTCCGCGGGATTCTGTAATGGAGATTTGGTGGATAAAGTATCTTGGCAACACTAACCAGGGCAAAAAAAATTGAAAAGGGGGTGCAACACGAGGACTTCCGAGGGGGTTACCCATCCTAGTACTACTCTCGCCCAAGCACGCTTAACTTCGGAGTTCTGGTGGGATCCGGTGCATTAGTGTTGGTATTATCGCACCTGTCATGTTGAGGGCACAATTCCTATATGTGTTAACGGTTCACAGTGCCAGCCTAGAGAGATTGCCCACTCAAAAGGCCCATTGGCATAACGATAACCCATCCGCTACAACAACGCAGCAACCTCGCAAGACGTGATATTGATAAATTGTAGGGCCCTCTGATGTCCCGCGAGTCAGGTTGTCGTCCTTTTAACAGCTCACGACGTACAATTCGGGACAGAAAATTAGAGCAAAAGAACAAAAGTGGCCTGAAACTGATAAAAACGTTTGATTTTGGGATCCAAAAAAGGGCACAGCGAGCAAGCTGGCTGCTCCCGTCGTAGAGCTCTCAGAGAGGTTTGCAACGGTATGCTGTGCGCTGCGTAGCTTCTTACGGATCAAAAGTTATGGGCACCGGAGCGACGGAGACCTGGTCTCAAAACCCTACGCCCTCGGTTTGCTGGCCTGGCCTCTACGTGAAGTGAAGTTGTCTTGCCCAATGTTCCGTGGGATTCGGTAATAGAGATTTGGTGGATAAAGTATCTTCGCAACCCTAACCAGGGGTAAAAAAATTGAAAAGGGTGTGCAACACGAGTACTTCCCAGGGGGTCACCCATCCTAGCACTACTCTCGTCCAAGCACACTTAACTTCGGAGTTCTGATGGGATCCGGTGCATTAGTGCTTGTATGATTGCACCCGACATGTTGAGGCACAATTCCTATATGTGTTAACGGCTCACAGTGCCAGCCTAGAGAGATGGCCCATTCAAAAGGCCTAATGGACTTAACGACAACCCATCCGCTTCAACAACGCAACATCCTCGCAAGACGTGATATCGACATGTTGTAGGGACCTCTGATGTACCTCGAGTCAGGTTTTCGTCCTTTTAACAGCTCACGACGTACGATCCGCGATGAAAAAACAGGGCAAAAGAAGAAAAGTGTCCTGAAACTGATGAAAACGTTCAATTTTGGGCTCCCAAAATGGGCACAGCGAGCAAGCTAGCTGCCCTCGTCGTAGGGCTCTCAGAGAGCTTTGCAACGGTATGTTGTGCGCTGCGTAGCTTCTTACGGATCAAAAGTTATGGGCACCAGAGCGACGGAGACCTGGTCACAAACCCTACGCCCTTGGTTTGCGGGCCCGACCTCTACATGAAGTGAAGTTGTATTGCCCAATGTTCCACGGGATTCTGTAATGGGGATTTGGTGGATAAAGTATCTTGGCAACACTAACCAAGGCAAAAAAATTTGAAAATGGGGTGCAACACGAGGACTTCCGAGGGGGTCACCCATCCTAGTACTACTCACGCCCAAGCACGCTTAACTTCGGAGTTCTGGTGGGATCCGGTGCATTAGTATTGGTATGATCAAACCTGTCATGTTGAGGGCACAATTTCGATATGTGTTAACGGTTCGCAGTGCCAGCCTAGAGAGATGGCCCATTCAAAAGGCCCAATGGGCTTAACGATAACCCATCCGCTTCAACAACGCAGCATCCTCGCAAGACGTGATATCGACAAATTGTAGGGCCCTCTGATGTCCCGCGAGTCTGGTTGTCATCCTTTTAACAGCTCACGACGTACAATTCGGGACGGAAAAATAGAGCAAAAGAACATAAGTGGCCTGAAACTGATGAAAACGTTCGATTTTGGGCTCCAAAAAGGGGCACAGCGAGCAAGTTGGCTGCTCCTGTCGTAACAACCTCACAAGACGTGATATCGAGACGTTGTAGGGCCCTCTGATGTACCTCGAGTCAGGTTGTCGTCCTTTTAACAGCTCACGACGTACGATCAGGGACGGAAAAATAGGGCAAAAGAAGAAAAGTGGCCTGAAACTGATGTAAACGTTCAATTTTGGGCTCCAAAAATGGGTAAGCGAGAAAGCTCGTTGCCCACGTCGTAGAGCTCTCTGAGAGCTTTGCAACGGTATGCTGTGCGCCGCGTAACTCCTTACGGATCAAAAGTTATGGGCACCAGAGCGACGGAGACCTGGTCACAAACTCTACGCCCTTGGTTTGCGGGCCCGGCCTCTACGTGAAGCGAAGTTGCCTGGCCCAATGTTCCGTGGCATTCGGTAATAGAGATTTGGTGGATAAAGTATCTTGGCAACCCTAACAAGGGAAAAAAAAATTGAAAGGGGGTGCAACACGAGGACTTCCCATGGGGACACCCATCCTAGTACTACTCTCGTCCAAGCACGCTTAACTTCGGAGTTCTGATGGGATCCGGTGCATTAGTGCCGGTATGATCGCACCCATCATATTGCGGGCACAATTTCTATATGTGTTAACGGTTCACAGTGCCATCCTAGAGAGATGGCCCATTCAAAAGGCCCAATGGGCTTAACGATAACCCATCCGCTTCAACAATGCAGCATCCTCGCAAGACGTGATATCGACAAATTGTAGGGCCCACCTATGTCCCGCGAGTCAGGTTATCGTCCTTTTAACAGCTCACGACGTACAATTCGGGATGGAAAAATAGAGCAAAAGAACAAAAGTGGCCTAAAACTGAAGAAAACGTTCGATTTTGGGCGCCAAAAAGGGGCACAGCGAACAAGTTGGCTGCCCCCGTCGTAGAGCTCTTAGAGAGCTTTGCAACGGTATGCTGTACGCCGCGTAACTTCTTACGGATAAAAAGTTATGGGCACTGGAGCGACACAGACCTGGTCACAAAACCGTACGCCCTCGGTTTGCGGGCCCAACCTCTACGTTAAGCGAAGTTGTCTTGCCCAATGTTCCGTGGGATTCGGTAATAGAGATTTGGTGGATAGAGTATCTTCGCAACCCTAAACAGGGGTAAAAAAATTGAAAAGGGTGTGCAACACGAGTACTTCCCAGGGTGTCACCCATCCTAGTACTACTCTCGCCCAAGCACGCTTAACTTCGCAGTTCTGATGGGATCCGGTGCATTAGTGCTAGTATGATTCCACCCGTCATGTTGAGGCACAATTCCTATATGTGTTAACGGTTCACTGTGCCAGCCTAGAGAGATGGCCCATTAAAAAGGCCCAATGGGCTTAACGACAACCCATCTGCTTCAACAATGCAGCATCCTCGCAAGACGTGATATCAACACATTGTAGGGCCCTCTGATGTACCTCGAGTCACGTTGTCATCCTTTAAACAACTCACGACGTACGATCAGGATGGAAAAATAGGGCAAAAGAAGAAAAGTGGCATGAAACTGATGTAAACGTTCAATTTTGGGCTCCAAAAATGGGCAAAGCGAGCAGGCTCGTTGCCCACGACGTAGAGCTCTCTGAGAGCTTTGCAACAGTATGCTGTGCGCCGCGTAACTCCTTACAGATCAAAAGTTATGGGCACCGGAGCGACGGAGCCCTGGTCACAAACCCTACACCCGCGGTTTGCGGGCCCGGCCTCTACGTGAAGCGTAGTTGTTTTGCCCAATGTTCCGTGGGATTCGGTAATAGAGATTTGGTGGATAAAGTATCTAGGCAACCCTAACAAGGGCAAAAAAAATTGAAAGGGGGTGCAACACGAGGACTTCCCATGGGGTCACCAATCCTAGTACTACTCTTGCCCAAGCACGCTTAACTTCGGATTTCTGATGGGATCTGGTGCATTAGTGCTGGTATGATCGCACCTATCATGTTGAGGGCACAATTCCTATATGTGTTAACGGTTCACAGTCCCAGCCTAAAGAGATGGCCCATTCAAAAGGCCTAATGGGCTTAACGACAACCCATTTGCTTCAACAACGCAGCATCCTCGCAAGACGTGATATCGACACATTGTAGGGCCCTCTGATGTACCTCGAGTCAGGTTCTCATCCTTTTAACAACTCACGACGTACGATCCGGGATGAAAAAACAGGGCAAAAGAAGAAAAGTGTCCTAAAACTGATGAAAACGTTCGATTTTGGGCTCCAAAAATGGATACTGCAAGCAAGCTAGCTGCCCCCGTCGTAGAGCTCTCAGAGAGCATTGCAACGGTATGTTGTGCACCGCGTAACTCCTTACGGATCAAAAGTTATGGGCACCGGAGCGACGGAGACCTGGTCACAAACCCTACGCCTCGCTTTGCGGGCCCGGCCTCTACGTGAAGCGAAGTTGTCTTGCCCAATGTTCTGTGGCATTCGGTAATAGAGATTTGGTGGATAAAGTATCTTCGCAACCCTAACCAGGGGAAAAAAATTGAAAAGGGGGTGCAACACGAGAACTTCCCAGGGGGTCGCCCATCCTAGTACTACTCTCGCCCAAGCACGCTTAACTTCGGAGTTCTGATGGGATCCGGTGCATTAGTGCTGGTATGATTGCACCCATCATGTTGAGGCAAAATTCCTATATGAGTTAACGGTTCACAGTGCCAGCCTTGAGAGATGGCCTATTCATAAGGCCCAATAGGCTTAACGACAACCCATCCGCTTCAACAACGCAACATCCTCCCAAGACGTGATATCGACACTATGCAGGGCCCTTTGATGTACCGCGAGTCAGGTTGTCGTCTTTTTAACAGCTCACGACATACGATCCACGACGAAAAAATTGGGCAAAAGAAGAAAATTGGCTTGAAACTGATGAAAACGTTCAATTTTGGGCTCCAAAAAAGGGAACAGCGAGCAAGCTCGCTACACCCGTCGTAGAGCTCTCAGAGAGCTTTGCAACAGTATGCTGTGCGCCACGTAACTCCTTACGGATCAAAAGTTATGGGCACCGGAGCGACGGAGACCTGGTCACAAACCCTATGCCCTCGGTTTGCGGGCCCGGCCTCTACGTGAAGCGAAGTTGTCTTGCCCAATGTTCTGTGGGATTCGGTAATAGATTTGGTGGATAAAGTATCTTGGCAACCCTAACAAGGGCAAAAAAAAATTGAAAGGGGGTGCAACACGAGGACTTCCCATGGGGTCACCAATCCTAGTACTACTCTCGCCCTAGCACGCTTAATTTCGGAGTTTTGATGGGATCCGGTGCATTAGTGCTGGTATGATCGCACCCGTCATGTTGAGGGCACAATTCCTATATGTGTTAACGGTTCAAAGTCCCAGCCAAGAGAGATGGCCTATTCAAAAGGCCCAATGGGCTTAACGCCAACCCATCTACTTCAACTACGCATCATTCTCGCAAGACGTGATATCGACACGTTGTAGGGCCCTCTAATGTACGGCGAGTCAGTTGTCGTCCTTTTAACAACTCACGATGTACGATCCGGGATGGAAAAATAGAGCAAAAGAACAAAAGTGGCCTGAAACTAATGAAAACGTTCGATTTGGGGCTCCAAAAAGGGGTACAGCGAGCATGCTAGCTATACTCGTCGTAGAGCTCTAAGAGAGCTTTGCAAAGGTATGCTGTGCGCTGCGTAACTCCTTGCGGATCAAAAGTTCTGGGCACCGGAGCAACAGAGACTTTGTCACAAACCCTACGCCCTCGGTTCGCTGGGCCGGCCTCTACGTGAAGTGAAGTTGTCTTGCCCAATGTTCCGTGGGATTCGGTAATAGAGATTTGGTGGATAAAGTAGCTTGGCAATCCTAACCAGGGCAAAAGAAATTGAAAAGGGGGTGCAACACGAGGACTTCCCATGGGGACACCCATCCTAGTACTACTCTCGCCCTAGCACGCTTAACATCGGAGTTCTGATGTAATCCGGTGCATTAGTACTGGTATGATCGCAACCGTCATGTTGAGGGCACAATGGGCTTAACAACAACCCATCCGCTTCAACAAGGCAGCATCCTGGCAAGACGTGATATCGACACGTTATAGGGCCCTCTGATGTACCACGAGTCAGGTTGTCGTCCTTTTAACAGCTCACGACGTACGATCCGGGACGGAAAAACAGGGCAAAAGAAGAAAAGTGGCCTGAAACTGATGAAAATGTTCAATTTTGGACTCCAAAAATGGGCACAGCAAGCAAGCTCGCTGACCCCGTCGTAGATCTCTCCGAGAGCTTTGTAACGATATGTTGTGCGCTGCGTAACTCCTTACAGACGAAAAGTTATGGGCACTGCAGCGACGGAGACCTGGTCACAAACCCTACGCCCTCGGTTTGCGGGCCTGGCCTCTACGTGAAGTGAAGTTGTCTTACCCAATGTTCCGTGAGATTCGGTAATAGAGATTTGGTGGATAAAGTATCTTGGCAACCCTAACCAGGGCAAAAGAAATTGAAAAGGGGTGCAACACTAGGATTTCCCAGGGGGTCACCCATCCTAGTACTAATCTCGCCCAAGCACGCTTAACTTCGGAGTTCTGATGGGATCCGGTGCATTAGTGCTAGTATGATCGCACCCGTCATGTTGAGGGCACAATTCCTTTATGTGTTAACGGTTCACAGTGCCAGCCTAGAGAGATGGCCCATTCAAAAGGCCCAATGGGCTTAACGACAACCCATCCGCTTCAACAATGCAGCATCCTCGTAAAACATGATATCAACACATTGTAGGGCCCTCTGATGTACCGCAAGTCAGGTTGTCGTCCTTTTAACAGCTCACGACATACGATCAGGGACGGAAAAATAGGGCAAAAGAAGAAAAGTGGCCTGAAAGTGATGTAAACGTTCAATTTTGGGATCTAAAAATGGGAACAGCGAGCAAGCTCGTTGCCCACATCGTAGAACTCTCTGAGAGCTTTGCAACGGTATGCTGTGTGCCGCGTAACTCCTTACGGATCAAAGGTAATAGGCACTGGAGCGACGGAGACCTGGTCACAAACCCTACGCCATCGGTTTGCGGGCCCGGCTTCTATGTGAAGCGAAGTTGTCTTGCCTAATGTTCCGTGGGATTCGGTAATAGAGATTTGGTGGATAAAGTATCTTGGCAACCTTAACCAGGGCAAAAAAAATTGAAAAGGGGGTGCAACACGAGGACTTCCCATTGGGACACCCATCCCAGTACTACTCTCGCCCAAGCATGCTTAACTTCGATGTTCTAATGGGATCCGGTGCATTAGGGCTGGTATGATCGCAACCGTCATGTTGAGGGAACAATTCCTATATGTGTTAACGGTTCACAGTGCCAGCCTGGAGAGATGGCCCATTCAAAAGGCCCAATGGGCTTAACGACAACCCATCTGTTTTAACAACGCAGCATCCTCGCAAGACGTGATATCGACACGATGTTGGGCCCTCTAATGTAACGCGAGTCAGGTTGTCGTCCTTTTAACAGCTCACGACGTACGATCCGGGATGGAAAAACAGGGCAAAAGAAGAAAAGTGGCATGAAACATATGAAAACGTTCGATTTTGGGCTCCAAAAATGGGCACAGCGAGCAAGCTCGCTACCCCTGTCGTAGAGCTCTCAGAGAGCTTTGCAGTGGTATGCTGTACGCCTCGTAACTCCTTGCGGATCAAAAGTTATGGGCACCGCAGCGACGGAGACCTGGTCACAAACCCTACGCCATCGGTTTGCGGGCTCGGCCTCTACGTGAAGCGAAGTTGTCTTGCCCAATGCTCCGTGAGATTCGGTAATAGAGATTTGGGGGATAAAGTATCTTGGAAACCCTAACCAGGGCAAAAGAAATTGAAAAGGGGGTGCAACACGAGGACTTCCCAGGGGGTCACCCATCCTAGTACTACTCTCGCCCAAGCTCGCTTAACTTCGGAGTTCTAATGGGATCCGGTGCATTAGTGCTGGTATGATCGCACCCGTCATGTTGAGGGCACAATTCCTTTATGTGTTAACGGTTCACAGTGCCAGCCTAGAGAGATGGCCCATTCAAAAGGCCCAATGGGCTTAACGACAACCCATCCGCTTCAACAATGCAGCATCCTCGCAAGACATGATATCGACACATTGTAGGGCCCTCTGATGTATCGCAAGTCAGGTTGTCGTCCTTTTAACAGCTCACGACGTACGATCAGGGACGGAAAAATAGGGCAAAAGAAGAAAAGTGGCCTGAAACTGATGTAAACTTTCAATTTTGGGCTTCAAAAATGGGCACAGCGAGCAAGCTCGCAGGCCACGTCGTAGAGCTCTCTAAGAGCTTTGCAACGGTATGCTATGCGCCGCGTAACTCCTTGCGGATCAAAAGTTATGGGCACCGCAGCGACGGAGACCTGGTCACAAACCCTACGCCCCCGGTTTGCGGGCCTGGCCTTTACGTGCTGTGAAGTTGTCCTGCCCAATGTTCCATGGGATTCGGTAATAGAGATTTGATGGATAAAGTATCTTGGCAACCCTAACAAGGGCAAAAAAAATTGAAAGGGGGTGCAACATGAGGACTTCCCATGGGGTCACCAATCCTAGTACTATTCTCGCCCAAGCACGCTTAACTTCGGAGTTCTGATGGGATTCGGTGCATTAGTGCTGGTATGATCGCACCCGTCATGTTGAGGGCACAATTCCTATATGTGTTAACGGTTCACAGTCTCAACCTAGAGAGATGGCCCATTCAAAAGGCCCAATGGGCTTAACGACAACCCATCCGCTTCAACAACGCAGCATCCTCGTAAGACTTGATATCGACACGTTGTAGGGCCTTCTGATGTCCCGCAAGTCAGGTTGTCATCCTTTTAACAGCTAACGACGTACGATCCGGGACGGAAAAATACAGCAAAAGAACAAAAGTGGCCTGAAACTGATGAAAACGTTCGATTTTGGGATCCAAAAACGGGCACAACGAGCAAGCTGGCTGCCCCCATCGTAGAGCTCTCAGAGAGCTTTGCAACGGTATGTTGTGCACCGCGTAACTCCTTACGGATCAAAAGTTATGGGCACCGGAGCGACGGAGACCTGATCACAAACCCTACGCCCTCGGTTTGCGGGCCCGGCCTCTATGTGAAGAGAAGTTGTCTTGCCCAATGTTCCGTGGGATTCGGTAATAGAGATTTGGTGGATAAAGTATCTTGGCAACCCTAACAAGGACAAAAAAAATTGAAAGGGGGTGCAACACAAGGACTTCTCATGGGGTCACCAATCCTAGTACTACTCTCGCCCAAGCACGCTTAACTTCGGAGTTCTGATGGGATCCGGTGCATTAGTGCTGGTATGATCGCACCCGTCATGTTGAGGGCACAATTCCTATTTGTGTTAATGGTTCACAGTCCCAACCTAGAGAGTTGGCCCATTCAAAAGGCCCAATGGGCTTAACGACAACCCATCTGCTTCAACAACGCAGAATCCTCGCAAGACGTGATATCGACATGTTGTAGGGCCCTCTGATATACCACGAGTCAGGTTGTCGTCCTTTTAACAACTCACGACGTACGACCCGTGATGGAAAAATAGAGCAAAAGAACAAAAGTAGCATGAAACTGATGAAAATGTTCAATTTTGGCCTCAAAAAAGCGGCACAGCGAGCATGCTAGCTGCCCCCGTCGTAGAGCTCTCAGAGAACTTTGCAACGGTATGCTGTGCACCGCATAACTCCTTGCAGATCAAAAGTTATGGGCACCGGAGCAACGAAGACTTGGTCACAAACCCTACGCCCTCGGATCGCTGGCCCGGCCTCTACGTGAAGCGAAGTTGTCTTGCCCAATGTTCCGTGGGATCCGGTAATAGAGATTTGGTGGATAAAGTATCTTGGAAACCCTAACCAGGGCAAAAAAAATTGAAAAGGGGGTACAACACGAGGACTTCCCATGGGGACACCCATCCTAGTACTACTCTCGCCCAAGCATGCTTAACTTCGGAGTTCTGATGGGATCCGGTGGAATAGTGCTGGTATGATCGCAACCGTCATGGTGAGGGCACAATTCCTATATGTGTTAACGGTTCACAATGCCAGCCTATAGAGATGGCCTATTCAAAAGGCCCAATGGGCTTAACGATAACCCATCCGCTTCAACAACGCAGCATCCTTGCAAGACGTGATATCGACACGATGTAGGGTCCTCTAATGTACCGCGAGTCAGGTTGTCATCCTTTTAACAGCTCACGACGTACGATCCGGGACGGAAAAATATGGCAAAAGAAGAAAAGTGGCCTGAAACAGATGAAAACGTTCGATTTTGGGCTCCAAAAATGGGCACAGCGAGCAAGCTCGCTGCCCCCGTCGTAGAGGTTTCAGAGAGCTTTGCTACGGTATGCTGTGCGCTGCGTAACTCCTTGCGGATCAAAATTTATGGGTACCGCAGCGACGGAGACCTGGTCATAAACCCTACGCCCTCGGTTTGCGGGCCCGGCCTCTACGTTAAGCGAACTTGTCTTGCCCAATGTTCCGTGAGATTCGGTTATAGAGATTTGGTGGATAAAGTATCTTGGCAACCCTAACCAGGGCAAAAGAAATTGAAAAGGGGGTGCAACACGAGAACTTCCCAGGGAGTCACCCATCCTAGTACTACTCTCGCCCAAGCTCGCTTAACTTCGGGTTCTGATGGGATCCGGTGCATTTGTGCTGATATGATCGCACCCGTCATGTTGAGGGCACAATTCCTTTATGTGTTAACGGTTCACAGTGCCAGCCTAGAGAGATGGCCCATTCAAAAGGCCCAATGGGCTTAACGACAACCCATCCGCTTCAACAATGCAGCATCCTCGCAAGACATGATATCGACACATTGTAGGGCCCTCTGATGTACTGCAAGTCAGGTTGTCGTCCTTTTAACAGCTGACGACGTACGATCAGGGACGGAAAAATAGGGCAAAAGAAGAAAAATGGCCTGAAACTGATGTAAACTTTCAATTTTGGGCTTCAAAAATGGGCAAAGCGAGAAAACTCGCTGCCCACGTCGTAGAGCTCTCTAAGAGCTTTGCAATGGTATGCTATGCGCCGCGTAACTCCATACGGATCAAAAGTTATGGGCACCGGAGCGACGGAGACATGGTCACAAACCCTACGCCCTCGGTTTGCGGGCCCGGCCTTTACGTGCAGTGAAGTTGTCCTGCCCAATGTTCCATGGGATTCGTTAATAGAGATTTGATGGATAAAGTATCTTGGCAACCCTAACAAGGGCAAAAAAAATTGAAAGGGGGTGCAACACGAGGACTTCCCATGGGTCCACCAATCCTAGTACTACTCTCGCCCAAGCACGCTTAACTTCGGAGTTCTGATGGGATCCGGTGCATTAGTACTGGTATGATCGCACCCGTCATGTTGATGGCACAATTCCTATATGTGTTAACGGTTCACAGTCCCAACCTAGACAGATGGCCCATTCCAAGGGCCCAATGGGCTTAACGACAACCCATCCGCTTCAACAACGCAGCATCCTCGCAGGACTTGATATCGACACGTTGTTGGGCCGTCTGATGTCCCGCAAGTCAGGTTGTCGTCCTTTTAATAGCTAACGACCTACGATCCGGGATGGAAAAATAGATCAAAAGAACAAAAGTGGCCTGAAACTGATGAAAACGTTCGATTTGGGGATCCAAAAATGGGCACAACGAGCAAGCTGGCTGCCCCCGATGTAGAGCTCTCAGAGAGCTTTGCAACGGTATGCTGTGCGCCGCGTAACTCCTTACGGATCAAAAGTTATGGGCACCGGAGCGACGGAGACCTGGTCACATACCCTACGCCCTCAGTTTGCCGTCCGACCTCTAAATGAAGCAAAGTTGTCTTGCCCAATGTTCCGTGGGATTCGGTGATAGAGATTTGGTGGATAAAGTGTCTTGGCAACCCTAACCAGGGCAAAAAAAATTGAAAAGGGGGTGCAACACGAGGACTTCCCACGGGGTCACCCATCCTAGTACTACTCTCGCCCAAGCACGCATAACTTCGGAGTTCTGATGGAAAAACGTGTATTAGTGCTGGTATGATCGCACCCGTCATGTTGAGGGCACAATTCCTTTATGTGTTAACGGTTCACAGTGCCAGCCTAGAGAGATGGCCCATTCAAACGACAACCCATCCGATTCAACAATGCAGCATCCTCGCAAGACATGATATCGAGACATTGTAGGGCCCCCTGATGTACCGCGAGTCAGGTTGTCGTCCTTTTAACAGCTCATGACGTACGATCAGGGACGAAAAAATACGGCAAAAGAAGAAAAGTGGCCTGAAACTGATGTAAACGTTCAATTTTGGTCTCCAAAAATGGGTACAGCGAGCGAGCTCATTGCCCACGTCGTAGAACTCTCTGAGATCTTTGCAACGGTATGCTGTGTGCCGCGTAACTCCTTACGGATCAAAAGTTATGGGCACCGGAGAGACGGAGACCTGGTCACAAACCCTACGCCCTTGGTTTGCGGGCCCGGCCTCTATGTGAAGCGAAGTTGTCTTGCCCAATGTTCCGTGGGATTCGGTAATAGAGATTTGGTGGATAAACCCTAACAAGGACAAAAAAAATTGAAAGGAGGTGCAACACGAGGACTTCTCATGGGGTCACCAATCCTAGTACTACTCTCGGCCAAGCGCGCTTAACTTCGGAGTTCTGATGGGATCCGGTGCATTAGTGCTGGTATGATCGCACCCGTCATGTTGAGGGCACAATTCCTATATGTGTTAACAGTTCACAGTCCCAGCCTAGAGAGTTGGCCCATTCAAAAGGCCCAATGGGCTTAACGACAACCCATCTGCTTCAACAACGCAGCATCCTCGCAAGACGTGATATCGACACGTTGTAGGGCCCTCTGATGTATCGCGAGTCAGGTTGTCGTCCTTTTAACAACTCACGACGTACGACCCGTGATGGAAAAATAGAGCAAAGGAACAAAAGTAGCCTGAAACTGATGAAAATGTTCAATTTTGGGCTTAAAAAAGGGGCACAGCAAGCATGCTAGCTGCCCCCGTCGTAGAGCTCTCAGAGAGCTTTGCAACGGTATGCTGTGCGCCGCGTAACTCCTTGCAAATCAAAAGTTATGGGCCCCGGAGCAACGAAGACTTTCTCACAAACCCTATGCCCTCAGTTCGCTGGCCCGGCCTCTACGTGAAGCGAAGTTGTCTTGTCCAATGTTCCGTGGGATTCAGTAATAGAGATTTGGTGGATAAAGTATCTTGGCAACCCTAACCAGGGCAAAAAAAATTGAAAAGGGGGTGCAACACGAGGACTTCCCATGGGGACACCCATCCTTGTACTACTCTCGCCCAAGCATGCTTAACTTCGGAGTTCTTATGGGATCCGGTGCATTAGTGCTGGTATGATCGCAATCGTCATGTTGAGGGCACAATTCCTATATGTGTTAACGGTTCACAATGCCAGCCTAGAGAGATGGCCCATTCAAAAGGCCCAATGGGCTTAACGACAACCCATCCGCTTCAACAACGCAACATCCTCGCAAGACGTGATATCGACATGATGTAGGGCCCTCTAATGTACCGCGAGTCAGGTTGTCGTCCTTTCAACAGCTCACGACGTACGATTCGGGACGGAAAAATAGGGCAAAAGAAGAAAAGTGGCCTGAAACAGATGAAAACGTTCGATTTTGGGCTCCAAAAATGGCCATAGCGAGCAAGCTCGCTGCCCCCTTCGTAGAGCTTTCAGAGAGCTTTGCAACGGTATGCTGTGCGCCGCGTAACTCCTTGCGGATCAAAAGTTATGGGTACCGCAGCGATAGAGACTTGGTCATAAACCCTACGCCCTCGGTTTGCGGGCCCGGCCTCTACGTGAAGCGAAGTTGTCTTGCCCAATGTTCCATGAGATTCGGTAATAGAGATTTGGTGGATAAAGTATCTTGGCAACCCTAACCAGGGCAAAAGAAATTGAAAAGGGGGTGCAATACGAGGACTTCCCAGGGGGTCACCCATCCTAGTACTACTCTCGCCCAAGCACGCTTACCTTCGGAGTTCTGATGGGATGCGGTGCATTAGTGCTGGTATGATCGCACCCGTCATGTTGAGGGCACAATTCCTATTTGTGTTAATGGTTCACAGTCCCAACCTAGAGAGTTGGCCCATTCAAAAGGCCCAATGGGCTTAACGACAACCCATCTGCTTCAACAACGCAGCATCCTCGCAAGACGTGATATCGACATGTTGTAGGGCCCTCTGATATACCGCGAGTCAGGTTGTCGTCCTTTTAACAACTCACGACGTACGACCCGTGATGGAAAAATAGAGCAAAAGAACAAAAGTAGCATGAAACTGATGAAAATGTTCAATTTTGGCCTCAAAAAAGCGGCACAGCGAGCATGCTCGCTACCCACGTCGTAGAGCTCTCTAAGAGCTTTGCAACGGTATGCTATGCGCCGCGTAACTCCGTACGGATCAATAGTTATGGGCACCGGAGCGACGGAGACCTGGTCACAAACCCTACGCCCTCGGTTTGCGGGCCCGGCCTTTACGTGCAGCGAAGTTGTCCTGCCCAATGTTCCATGGGATTCGGTAATAGAGATTTGGTGGTAAAGTATTTTGGCAACCCTAACAAGGGCAAAAAAAATTGAAAGGGGGTGCAACACGAGGACTTCCCATGGGGTCACCAATCCTCGTACTACTCTCGCCCAAGCACGCTTAACTTCGGAGTTCAGATGGGATCCGGTGCATTAGTGCTGGTATGATCGCACGCGTTGTCAAGCCCCAACCCGACCCCGCAAAAGGCCAAGCCCGGACCCGACACACGGACGGAGTCTCCTCTTTACCGCGGATGATCCGAAACCCTAAAATCATCATAATACTTGCGAAAGCCATAAAACAACTCAAACAAGCCAACTTTCTTTGAAACATACATTTCTTATTAACCAGCTTTGCAACCCAAAAATGATATGCATACTACACAAGTATTTATGCCACTAATCAATTCCATTAGCATGCATTTCCTTACTAGTCACAAGGGTATAAGTTTACAACTTTACATTCTTTCAACTTATACAACATAAGACCGTAGAGGCCTCAAACTAGAAACTACATACAAGGCTACAAGCCTCAAAATTAAGCGACATCCAAGCAATATACATATCATGCAAGGCTCGCACAAAATCTGGTAACCAACCACCAGCAAAGCAGAGAAGTGCTATCACGGAAACACCTCTACCTGCTCCTCCTCCTCTATTACGTCGATAGGTTCTGCTTCAACTACTCCTGTAAAAATATAGTATAGAGAGGAATGAGCAAAAACTATTGCCCAGCGAGGGCAATTGGTCTCAAGGACGGAGATGAGAGGAGTATGCAATGCAATTAGCCAAGCAATGCATACAATTATCATTTAAAGATACAAACAAGTCAATATTATAACAAGGCAAGCATTAAAGACTATAAACATTCATTCAAAGGATACGGTACTCTTTTCACGAGCAACTCTCATTGAAGAATTTGATGACGACGCGCCGGCCCAAACTACCTTATAACACCAGTTTGGAATACCTCGGAAGTATCCATCAACCTACAACCCAAATCTCCTTGGGAGGCAACCCAAGCGAGAAAAGGGAATAGCAGCAGAGCTAGAGCAACCAACACTGGCAACCCAAGGCTACCCAGAGAGGCCCATCACTCACGTGCGAGACACTATGCAATGCAAGACTCGATACAAGGCGATAAACAAGCGATAAAGCCACACGTGGGAGAATAACAGAGTAGGTTACTCTCGCACGCAATAGCAGCAATTGATAAGCATTTCAATCCAAATCAATTCAAACAAGTATTTCAAGCAACCCTAAGTATTCTATAGGCATAAAGTCAAGAAAACACACAAAAACACAAACCGGCCCCAACTATCAAAACTCTACCATTTCCAAACGAGCCACGAGTTCTGGAAACCGACTTCACCAAACCTCCTAGGTCACCATAAGGCACGTCTAAAGACCCCAAAACCTTACTTTACCCTAGAACTCGCGCAAAGCCCCGATTTCCCCCTTTCTCGTTTGAACTACAACTATAACAACCAAACACCCAACCAACGCCATAATCGCACCAAAAGTGCTTCCATGGCCTCCCGAAACAATGCCAACTCGCAAAACGAGAAAACGCTAAACTCGACCTAAACGACCCCGACTTTCAACAAGGCTTAATTCCCATTTTTTTCCATTACGCAACCCAAACAAACCACACATTTAGGCATTCTAGCACACCTAGCACAATTCTACATCAACGGACAACATAACGGAACAACTTCATCATTCCAAGGGTTTACTATTCATAAAACACTATTCAACACCCAAATTTAATTGCAATCACAACATTTAACCGCAGAAAATGTTAAAAAGCCATAAATACACGTTCTACAATTGCCAAGGAACATTCTAGAAGCATCAAAATGCTTTAAACAACAATCTACGGATAAAATCTAAAAATTGCAAAGTTGATACACTAAACATTTAAATGCGCAAATAACATGATTCCCTCACCTCAGGTACTCCTAGTCACTAGGAAAACAACGCTTGTTGCCTCGAAAATCACCCCGCACGAGCTCACGCGAAGATTGAACGATTGAAAGGTTGAAAGGTTTTTTTTTTTCTCTAAGAAGCTCTTGGCCTGCTCTCTGAATTCAGCTGCTGTTTTTTTTTATTTTGCTAAGTTAAAAGCTTATTAAAAGGTTGGCTAAGTCAAATAGTCAAAGTCCTAGGTCAAACCATTTAAAACTTGGTCAAAGGGCCTTATTTTGTTGCATTTTAAGCTAAGATAACTATCACCAATTAAATTTTCAGCTAGCAACAATTAAAATATAAAATTTAAGTCATCTAAATACTAGTTTCCCTATTAGCTGAGGACTAGAAACCGATATCTAGCTATCGCTCCTTAAATGTAATGCACGTTGCGACAGCGAGAAAGTAACAATTAATTCACAAAGAATTTAAGGAAATATAATTTTCAAAATAATAAACAAAGAATTTTCACATTCCGGGCTCGGGTATTACACCCTCTCCCCCTTAAAACAATTGCGCCCACGCAATTCCTACCTAGTCAACAAACAACTCCGAATACTGATCCCGAACCTGGTCCTCTCTTTCCCAAGTCGCTTCCTCAAACCCATGATGATTCCACAGAACCTTTACTAACGGAATACTCTTTCTGCGAAGTTCCTGAACTTTCTGATCCACAATTCGAATCGGTTTCTCTTCATAAGACAACTTCTCTTCAATCTGCAAAGGCTCTGGTTCAAGTACATGTGAAGGGTCTGTATGGTATTTCTTCAACATAGACACGTGGAACACATCGTGCAGTCTCGACAAGCTCGGAGGCAAAGCTAATCGATAAGCCAAAGGACCTACCTTTTCGGTGATCTCGTACGGACCCACATACCTGGGACTAAGCTTCCCGCTCTTACCGTGCCAAATCAATCCCTTCCGTGGAGAAATCTTAAGAAACACCCAATCTCCCAAATCAAACTCAAGATCCCGACGGTGCTTATCCGCATAACTCTTCTGACGACTCTGAGCGGTAAGCATACGCTGGCGAATAAGGTGAACATTATCTACCATCTTAATCATCTCAGGTAACACAGTCGGATCAACTGTTCTCATCTCTCCAACATCTTCCCAATATAATGGGGATCTGCATTTACGACCATACAACGCCTCGTAGGGAGCCATACCTATAGTAGATTGATAACTATTATTGTAGGCAAACTCTGCTAAAGGCAAAAACTTCTCCCAGTTCTTCCCAAAGTCTAGCACACATGCCCGAAGCATGTCTTCCAAGATCCTGATAGTTCTCTCAGACTGGCCATCAGTTTGCGGATGATATGCAGTACTGAAGCTCAACTTAGTTCCCATGGCCTCTTGCAACTTCTGCCAAAAACGAGATCTGAATCGGGGATCCCTATCTGACACTATACTCTGTGGCACACAATGCAATCTCACAATATTAGCAACATAAAGCTTAGCTAGCTTATCAAGGCTATCATGTTTGTTCACGGGAATAAAATGTGTAACTTTAGTCAAGCGGTCCACAACAACCCAAACAGAATCACATCCTCTCGGAGATCTAGGAAGATCGGTCACAAGGTCCATTGTTATATGTACCCACTTCCATTGCGGAATCGACAACAACTGTAGAAGTCCGGCTGGCCTCTGATGCTCAACTTTAACCCTCTGACAAGTCAAACATCTGGATACATACCCAGCAATCTCCTTCTTCATATTGTTCCACCAGAAGTGTTGCTTCAAATCTTTATACATTTTTGTACTGCCTGGGTGAATCGTATACCTCGAATTATGTGCCTCGGACAAGATCTCATTCTTCAAAGTCGGATCATCAGGAACACATACTCTATCCCTAAATCTGAAGATGCCATCTGCATGTAATTTAAACTCCGACTTTCCCCCTTTTGATTTTTCTTGGATCTTCAAGATGTGAGGATCAGTCTTCTGAGCCTCTCTGATCTGTGCTAGCAACCCTGACTGAATCTGCAAACTAGCAAATCAAATCCCTACCTCAGTAGCTTCTGGCTTCCATGAACAAATTTCTTCCAAAGTCTCCCAATCCTTGATAATCAAGCTTGCAACAGTAGCCTTTCGGCTCAAAGCATCAACAACAACATTTGCCTTACCTGGCACGTAGTTAATAGAACAGTTGTAACCACCCAATAGCTCTAGCCATCTCCGCTACCTCATATTCAAATCCTTATGTGAAAACAAATATTTGAGACTCTTGTGGTCAGTAAAAATTTCAAATCTGCAACCCCACAAGTAATGACGCCACTTCTTCAAAGCAAACACAACTGTAGCTAACTCAAGATCATGTGTAGGGTAATTGACTTCATAAGGTTTCAAATTCCTGGAAGCATAGGCAATCACCTTACCATTCTGCATTAAAACACAGCCTAAACCTTCTTTAGATGCATCACTGTAGACAACGAAGTTCTCTGTTCCCTCAGGTAAAGCTAGTATAGGAGCTGTAGTTAGTCTCTTCTTCAATTCTTGGAAACTGGATTCACACTTGGCATCCCAATTGTAAGCAACATTCTTTCGAGTCAACTGGCTCAAAGGCCCAGAAATTTTGGAAAAGTCTTTAACAAATCTCCGGTAGTAACCTGCCAATCCAAGAAAACTCCGAATCTCTGACACCGTCTCAGGTCTCTTCCAAGATGAAACAACTTCAATCTTAGCTGGGTCCACTGAAATTCCTCGATCTGAAATGATATGGCCTAGAAAAGATATCTGATTCAACCAGAATTCACACTTGTTGAATTTAGCAAAAAGCTTGTTTTCCTGCAAAGTCTGTAGCACAATCCTCAAGTGTTGCTCATGTTCAGCCTCATTCTTCGAATACACTAAAATGTCATCAATAAAGATTACGACAAACTGATCAAGGTAAGGCCGAAAAACCCTCTGCATCAAGTCCATGAATGCGGCTGGTGCATTCGTCAATCCAAACGGCAACACAACAAATTCATAGTGGCCATATCTAGTCCTGAAAGTCGTCTTCGGTATATCGTCACTCTGAATTCTAAGTTGATAGTAACCTTGCCTGAAGTCAAATTTGGAGTAAACACTCGCACCTTGCAACTGGTCAAACAATTCTTCAATCAACGGCAAGGGGTATTAATTCTTAATCGTGACTTGATTAAGTCCCCTGTAATCAATGCATAACCGTAGCGTGCCGTCTTTCTTTCTCACAAACAACACAGGTGTGCCCCACGGCGAAGAACTAGGTTGTATAAACCCTTTCTCAAGCAAATTCTGAAGCTGAATTTTTAACTCCTGAAGTTCAGCCGATGCCATTCTATAAGGACTCCTAGAAATTGGCGCAGTGCCTAGCACAAGATCAATCACGAACTCAATCTCCCTATCCGGTGGTAAACCCGGTAATTCCTTGGGAAATACACCAGGGAAGTCTCTAACAATCGAAACCTCATTCAAACTCAACTTATCAGTAGGCTGATTGATCAAATAGGCTAAGTAAGCTTCACAACCCCTATTCAACAACTTAGAAGTCTTGATCGCTGATAAAAGTGGAATTCGGGCAGCCCTGCAGTTCCCAACAATCTCTAGTACCAGTAGATCAGGAACCTGAAGATAAACGACCTTTGTTCTACAATCCAACTGAGCATAGTACTTCCCCAACCAGTCCATTCCCAAAATGATTTCAAAGTCACGGAATGGCAATATAATTAAATCAGCAGGAAATTTATGGTTCTCAATACATATATCACAAGATTTGCAAATAGACTCAGTAACAAATTTTGCACCCAAAAGAGTACTAACTTCAACTTCATGCGGCAATTTATCAATGCAAACATTCACAGATCGTGCACATGCAGGAGTTATAAACGAATGTGTAGCTCCGGGATCAATCAAAACTTTAACTGGCTGAGTATTGAGAAGAAAGGTACCTTCCACAATAGCTGTAGTATCGGGCAGCTCCTCCGCATCTAGTGCAAAGACCCTAGCCTGAACTCTCTGCGCTGGACGTGCACCTGCAGCCCTATTCTGAACACCTTGGCCTCCACCACGGCCCTGAACATTGTTATACTTAGGGCAATCCCTCACCCTATGGTCATCACTACCACAACCCGTACATTTACCACTCTTCCTCCAGCAGTTAGCCTCAATATGCCCTGACCGATTACAATAATTACACTGCTGATTTTGCCTAACTGCAGTATTTCCTGTAGGTGCTGGGGCTCTGGCGGTAGTAGGAACGGTAGCTCCCTGCTGGGGTCTAGTCATAGCTGGCCTAGCCTGAATCTGCTGCTGTGGCTGATACGGACGTAGCTGAGGACCCTGTGCAGAAGTCTGATACTGCCTCGGCTGACTCTGGCTGCTCTGGCCCAAATACTGCTTCTTACTCGGTTGACTGCTCTCAGCTATCATCTTAGCCTTCCGTTTCTCAAACTTCGAGGCTGCCTGAAATGCCTCGGGAAAAGTAGTGTAGGTCTGCCCAGTCAAATGCAACTGTATGTCCATTCTCAGCCCACGGACAAACCTATGTATCATCCTCCTAGCTGGCCGTACCAACTCGGGCATATACCTCGACAGGCTAACAAACCTAGCCTCGTACTGAGCAACAATCATATTTCCCTGTTTCAGGGCCACAAACTCGTCTTCCCTCCTTTCCATAGCCATCTCGAGAATATACTTGTCCCGGAACTCACTCACAAAATCATCCCATAAATGTGGAACATCCTCACAATCCCACCTCAATCTGACAGTATTCCACCACTGCTCTGCATCACCCTCAAACAGGAATGACGCATAATCTATTCTTGCCTCATCAGTGTACCTCAAAGCGGTGAAAATTTTCTCGACACGGTTAATCCATCTCTCGGCCGCCTCATCATCCGGCTTTCCGAAGAACTTTCCCGGCTCGTGCCTCAGAAATTTCTCTAACTGATTATTCTCAACTCTGTACCCCTGTCCACCAGGATTAGCTTGATTTCCCTGGGGATTATTCCTGTCCTGCCTCTGCTCATGCAGCACCTGTGTAATCCGGTCTACTGTAGTAGTCATAGTAGCCATAAACTGCTCAGGCAACGGCTGCTGACCCTGTTCTGCTGCCTCTTCATCTGATCCTATACCTTGAGTACCACGACGTGGCGGCATAGTAGCGATTCACAATAGCTGGCAACATTTAAAAGCAGTTTATAGACAGAAATATTGCACATAAGATTAGATAACACTCAAGTCAATAACAATCCAATATTCTATCACACGATTCACATAAGACAAGTTCAACTTGCCAAACTATTTCACTTAAACACATAAACACTCCAAGTTCACAAAGTCATGCTATATCATTTTCTTTTCACTTAGCAATCATACATAAACGCTTTAGCATTTTAGACCTTTACCCCACAGACCGAGAATCATATCCCGGCTCATGCAAGACTATCATGCTCTGATACCACCTAAAGATGTCACGCCCCGACCCGACCCCGCAAAAGGCCAAGCCCGGACCCGACACACGGACGGAGTCTCCTCTATACCGCGGACGATCCGAAACCCTAAAATCATCATAATACTTGCGAAAGCCATAAAACAACTCAAACAAGCCAACTTTCTTTGAAACATACATTTCTTATTAACCAGCTTTGCAACCCAAAAATGATATGCATACTACACAAGTATTTATGCCACTAATCAATTCCATTAGCATGCATTTGCTTACTAGTCATAAGGGTATAAGTTTACAACTTTACATTCTTTCAACTTATACAACATAAGACCGTAGAGGCCTCAAACTAGAAAATACATACAAGGCTACAAGCCTCAAAATTAAGCGACATCCAAGCAATATACATATCATGCAAGGCTCGCACAAAATCTGGTAACCAACCACCAGCAAAGCAGAGAAGTGCTATCACAGAAACAGCTCTACCTGCTCCTCCTCCTCTATTACCTCGATAGGTTCTGCTTCAACTACTCCTGTGAAAATATAGTATAGAGAGGAATGAGCAAAAACTATTGCTCAGCGAGGGCAATTGGTCTCAAGGACGGAGATGAGAGGAGTATGCAATGCAATTAGCCAAGCAATGCACACAATTATCATTTAAAGATACAAACAAGTCAATATTATAACAAGGCAAGCATTAAAGGCTATAAACATTCATTCAAAGGATACGGTACTCTTTTCCCGAGCAACTCTCATTCAAGAATTCGATGACGACGCGCCGGCCCAAACCACCTTATAACACCAGTTTGGAATACCCCGGAAGTATCCATCAACCTACGACCCAAATCTCCCTGGGAGGCAACCCAAGCGAGAAAAGGGAATAGCAGCAGAGCTAGAGCAACCAACACTGGCAACCCAAGGCTACCCAGAGAGGCCCATCACTTACGCGTGAGACACTATGCAATGCAAGACTCGATACAAGGCGATAAACAAGCGATAAAGCCACACGTGGGAGAATAATAAAGTAGGTTACTCTCGCACGCAATAGCAGCAATTGATAAGCATTTCAATCCAAATCAATTCAAACAAGTATTTCAAGCAACCCTAAGTATTCTATAGGCATAAAGTCAAGAAAACACACAAAAACACAAACGGGCCCCAACTATCAAAACTCTACCATTTCCAAACGAGCCACGAGTTCTGGAAATCGACTTCACCAAACCTCCTAGGTCACCATAAGGCACGTCTAAAGACCCCAAAACCTTACTTTACCCTAGAACTCGCGCAAAGCCCCGATTTCCCCCTTTCTCGTTTGAACTACAACTATAACAACCAAACACCCAACCAATGCCATAATCGCACCAAAAGTGCTTCCATGGCCTCCCGAAACAATGCCAACACGCAAAATGAGAAAACGCTAAACTCGACCTAAACGACCCCGACTTTCAACAAGGCTTAATTCCCCTTTTTTTCCATTACGCAACCCAAACAAACCACACATTTAGGCATTCTAGCACACCTAGCACAATTCTACATCAACGGACAGCATAATAGAACAACTTCATCGTTCCAAGGGTTTACTATTTACAAAACACTATTCAACACCCAAATTTAATTGTAATCACAACATTTAACCGCAGAAAATGTTAAAAAGCCATAAATACACGTTCTACAATTGCCAAGGAACATGCTAGAAGCATCAAAACGCTTTAAACAACAATCTACGGATAAAATGTAAAAATTGCAAAGTTGATACACTAAACATTTAAATGCGCAAATAACATGATTCCCTCACCTCAGGTAGTCCTAGTCGCTAGGAAAACAACGCTAGTTGCCTCGGAAATCACCCCGCACGAGCTCACGCGAAGATTGAACGATTAAAAGGTTGAAAGGTTTTTTTTTCTCTAAGAAGCTCTCGGCCTGCTCTCTGAATTCAGCTGCTGTTTTTTTTTATTTTGCTAAGTTAAAAGCTTATTAAAAGGTTGGCTAAGTAAAATAGTCAAAGTCCTAGGTCAAACCATTTAAAACTTGGTCAAAGGGCCTTATTTTGTTGCATTTTAAGCTAAGATAACTATCACCAATAAAATTTTCAGCAAGCAACAATTAAAATATAAAATTTAAGTCATCTAAATACTAGTTTCACTATTAGCTGTGGACTAGAAACCGATCTCTAGCTATCGCTCCCTAAATTCAATGCACGTTGCGACAGTGAGAAAGTAACAATTAATTCACAAAGAATTTAAGGAAATATAATTTTCAAAATAATAAACAAAGAATTTTCACATTCCGGGCTCGGGTATTACACCCGTCATGTTGAGGGCATAATTCGTATATGTGTTTACGGTTCACAGTCCCAGCCTAGAGAGATGGCCCATTCAAAACGCCCAATGGGCTTAACGACAACCCATCCGCTTCAACAACGCAGCATCCTCGCAAGACTTGATATCAACACGTTGTAGGGCCCTCTGATGTCTCATGAGTCAGGTTGTCATCCTTTTAACTGCTCACGACGTACGATCCGGGATGGAAAAATAGAGCAAAAGAAGAAAAGTGGCCTGAAACTGATGAAAACGTTCGATTTTGGGATCCAAAAATGGGCACAACGAGCAAGCTGGATGCCCCTGTCGTAGAGCTCTCAGAGAGCTCTGCAACGGTATGCTGTGCGCCGCGTAACTCCTTACGGATCAAAAGTTATGGGCACCGGAGCGACGGAGACCTGGTCACAAACCCTACGCCCTCGGTTTGCGGGCCCGGCCTCTACATGAAGCGAAGTTGTCTTGCCCAATGTTCTGTGGGATTCGGTAATAGAGATTTGGTGGATAAAGTATCTTGGCAACCCTAACCAGGGCAAAAAAAATTGAAAAGAGGGTGCAACAGGAGGACTTCCCAGGGGGTCACCCATCCTAGTACTACTCTCGCCCAAGCACGCTCAACTTCGGAGTTCTGATGGGATCTGGTGCATTAGTGCTAGTATGATCGCACCCGTCATGTTGAGGGCACAATTCCTATATGTGTTAACGGTTCATAGTGCCAACCTAGAGAGATGGCCCATTCAAAAGGCCCAATGGGCTTAACGACAACCCATCCGCTTCAACAACTCAGCATTCTCGCAAGACGTGATATCGACACGTTGTAGGGCCCTCTGATGTACCGCGAGTCAGGTTGTCGCCCTTTTAACAACTCACGACGTACGATCAGGGACGGAAAAATAGGGCAAAAGAAGAAAAGTGGCCTGAAACTGATGTAAACTTTCAATTTTGGGCTTCAAAAAATGGGCACAACGAGCAAGCTCGCTGCCTACGTCGTAGAGCTCTCTAAGAGCTTTGCAACGGTACGCTATGCGCCGCGTAACTCCGTACGGATCAAAAGTTATGGGCACCGGAGCGACGGAGACTTGGTCACAAACCTTACGCCCTCGGTTTGCGGGCCCGGCCTTTACGTGAAACGAAGTTGTCCTGCCCAATGTTCCATGGGATTCGGTAATAGAGATTTGGTGGATAAAGTATCTTGGCAACCCTAACAAAGGCAAAAAAAATTGAAAGGGGGTGCAACACGAGGACTTCCCATGGGGTCACCAATCCTAGTACTACTCTCGACCAAGCACGCTTTACTTCGGAGTTCTGATGGGATCCGATGCATTAGTGCTGGTATGATTGCACCCGTCATGTTGAGGGGATAATTCCTATATGTGTTAACGGTTCACAGTCCCAGCATAGAGAGATGGCCCATTCAAAAGGCCCAATGGGCTTAACGACAACCCATCCGCTTCAACAACGCAGCATCCTCGCAAGACGCGATATCGACACGTTGTAGGGCACTCTGATGTACCGCGAGTCAGGTTGTCGTCCTTTTAACAACTCACAACGTACGATCAGGGACGGAAAAATAGGGCAAAAGAAGAAAAGTGGCCTGAAACTGATGTAAACTTTTAATTTTGGGCTTCAAAAATGGGCACAGCGAGCAAGCTCGCTGCCCACGTCGTAGAGCTCTCTAAGAGCTTTGCAACGGTATGCTATGCGCTGCGTAACTCCGTACGGATCAAAAGTTATGGGCACCGGAGCGACGGAGACTTGGTCACAAACCCTACGCCCTCAGTTTGCGGGCCCGGCCTTTACGTGAAGCGAAATTGTCCTGCCCAACGTTCCATGGGATTCGGTAATAGAGATTTGGTGGATAAAGTATCTTGGCAACCCAAAAAAGGGCAAAAAATATTAATAGGGGGTGCAACACAAGGACTTCCCATGGGGTCACCAATCCTAGTACTACTCTCACCCAAGCATGCTTAACTGCGGAGTTCTGATGGGATCCGATGCCTTAGTGCTGGTATGATCGCACCCGTCATGTTGAGGGCATAATTCCTATATGTGTTAACGGTTCACAGTCCCAGCCTAGAGAGATGGCCCATTAAAAACGCCCAATAGGCTTAACGATAACCCATCCGCTTAAACAACGCAGCATCCTCGCAAGACTTGATATCGACACGTTGTAGGGCCCTCTGATGTACCGCGAGTCAGGTTGTCGTCCTTTTAACAGCTCACGACGTACGATCCGGGACGGAAAAATAGAGCAAAAGAACAAAAGTGGCCTAAAACTGATGAAAACGTTCAATTTTGGGATCCAAAAATGGGTACAACGAGCAAGCTGGATGCCCCTGTCGTAGAGCTCTCAGAGAGCTTTGCAACGGTATGATGTGCGCCGTGTAACTCCTTACGGATCAAAAGTTATGGGCACCGGAGCGACGGAGACCTGGTCACAAACCTTACGCCCTCGGTTTGCGGGCCCGGCCTCTACGTGAAGCGAAGTTGTCTTGCCCAATGTTCCGTGGGATTCGGTAATAGAGATTTGGTGGATAAAGTATCTTGGCATCCCTAACCAGGGCAAAAAAAATTGAAAAGGGGGTGCAACACGAGGACTTTCCAGGGGGTTACCCATCCTAGTACTACTCTCGCCCAAGCATGCTTAACTTCGGAGTTCTGATGGGATCCGGTGCATTAGTGCTAGTATGATCGCACCCGTCATGTTGAGGGCACAATTCCTATATGTGTTAACGGTTCACATTGCCAACCTAGAGAGATGGCCCATTCAAAAGGCCCAATGGGCTTAACGATAACCCATCCGCTTCAACAACTCAGCATCCTCGCAAGACGTGATATCGACACGTTGTAGGGCCCTCTGATGTACTGCGAGTCAAGTTGTCGTCCTTTTAACAGCTCACGACGTACGATCAGGGACGGAAAAATAGGGCAAAAGAAGAAAAGTGGCCTGAAACTGATGTAAACTTTCAATTTTAGGCTTCAAAAAAGGGCACAGCGAGCAAGCTCGCTGCCCACGTCGTGGAGCTCTCTAAGAGCTTTGCAACGGTATGCTATGCATCACGTAACTCCGTACAGATCAAAATTTATGGGCACCGGAGCGACGGAGACCTGGTCACAAACCCTACGCCCTCGGTTTACGGGCCCGACCTTTACGTGAAGCGAAGTTGTCCTGCCCAATGTTCCATGGGATTCGGTAATAGAGATTTGGTGGATAAAGTATCTTGGCAACCCTAACAAGGGCAAAAAAAATTGAAAGGGGGTGCAACACGAGGACTTCCCATGGGGTCACCAATCGTAATACTACTCTCGCCCAAGTACGCTTAACTTCGGAGTTCTGATGGGATCCGGTGCATTAGTGCTGGTATGATCGCACCCGTCATGTTGAGGGCATAATTCCTATATGTGTTAACGGTTCACAGTCCCAGCCTAGAGAGATGGCCCATTCAAAAGGCCCAATGGGCTTAACGACAACCCATCCGCTTCAACAACGCAGCATCCTCGTAAGACTTGATATCGACACGTTGTAGGGCTTTCTGATGTCCCGCGAGTCAGGTTGTCGTCCTTTTAACAGCTCACGACGTACGATCCGGGACAGAAAAAAAGAGCAAAAGAACAAAAGTGGCTTGAAACAAATGAAAACATTCGATTTTCGGATCCAAAAATGGGCACAACGAGCAAGCTGGATGCCCCCGTCGTAGAGTTCTCAGAGAGCTTTGCAACAGTATGTTGTGCGCCGCGTAACTCCTTACGGATCAAAAGTTATGGGCACCGGAGCGACGGAGACCTGGTCACAAACCCTACGCCCTCGGTTTGCGGGCCCGACCTCTACATGAAGCAAAGTTGTCTTGCCCAATGTTCCGTCGGATTCGGTAATAGAGATTTGGTGGATAAAGTATCTTGGGAACCCTAACAAGGGCAAAACAAATTGAAAAGGGGGCACAACACGAGGACTTCCCAGGGGGTCACCCATCCTAGTACTACTCTCGCCCAAGCACGCTTAACTTCGGAGTTCTGATGGGATCCGGTGCATTAGTGCTAGTATGATCGCACCCGTCATGTTGAGGGCACAATTCCTATATGTGTTAACGGTTCACAGTGCCAACCTAGAGAGATGGCCCATTCAGAAGGCCCAATGGGCTTAACGACAACCCATCCGCTTCAACAACTCAGCATTCTCGCAAGACGTGATATCGACACGTTGTAGGGCCCTCTGATGTACCGCGAGTTAGGTTGTCGTCCTTTTAACAGTTCACGATGTACGATCCGGGACGAAAAAACAGGGCAAAAGAATAAAAGTGCCTTGAAACTAATGAAAACGTTTGATTTTGGGCTCCAAAAATGGGCACAGCGAGCAAGCTCGCTGCCCCCGTCGTAGAGCTCTTAGAGTGCTTTGCAACAGTATGTTGTGTGCCGCCTAACTCTTTACGGATAAAAAGTTATGGGCACCGGAGCGACGCAGACCTGGTCACAAAACCCTATGCCCTCGGTTTGTGGACCCGGCCTCTACGTGAAGCGAAGTTGCCTTGCCCAATGTTCCGTGGGATTCGGTAATAGATATTTGGCGGATAAAGTATCTTGGCAACCCTAACTAGGGCAAAAAAATTGAAAAGGGGGTGCAACACGAGGACTTCCCTGGGGGTCACCCATTCTAGTACTACTCTCCCACAAGCACGCTTAACTTCGGAGTTCTGATGGGATCCGGTGCATTAGTGCTGGTATGATCGCACCCGTCATGTTGAGGGCACAATTCCTATATGTGTTAACGGTTCACAGTGCCAGCCTAGAGTGATGGCCCATTCAAAAGGCCCAATGGGCTTAACAACAACCCATCCGCTTCAACAACGAAGCATCCTCGCAAGACGTGGTATCGACACATTGTAGGGCCCTCTGATGTACCGCGAGTCAGGTTGTCGTCCTTTTAACAGCTCACGACGTACGATCCGGGACAGAAAAATAGGGCAAACGAAGAAAAGTATCCCGAAACTGATGAAAACATTCGATTTTGGGCTCCAAAAATGGGCATAGTGAGCAAGCTGCCTACCCCCGTCGTAGAGCTCTCAGAGAGCTTTGCAACGGTATGCTGTGCACAGCATAACTCCTTACGGATCAAAAGTTATAGGCACCGGAGCGACGGAGACCTGGTCACAAACCCTACTCCCTCGGTTTGCGGGCCCAGCCTCTACGTAAAGTGTAGTTGTCTTGCCCAATGTTCCGTGGGATTCAGTAATAGAGATTTGGTGGATAAAATATATTGGCAACCCTAACCAGGGAAAAAAAAATTGAAAATGGTGTGCAACACGAGGACTTCCCAGGGGGTCACCCATTCTAGTACTACTCTCGCCCAAGTACGCTTAACTTCGGAGTTCTGATGGGATCCGATGCATTAGTGCTGGTATGATCACACCCGTCATATTGAGGGCAGAATTCCTATATATGTTAACGGTTCACTGTGCCAGCCTAGAGTGATGGCCCATTCAAAAGTCCCAATGGGCTTAACAACAATCCATTCTAGTACTACTCTCCCCCAAGCACGCTTAACTTCGGAGTTCTGATGGGATCCGGTGCATTAGTGCTGGTCTGATCGCACCCGTCATGTTGAGGGCACAATTCCTATATGTGTTAACGGTTCACAGTGCCAGCCTAGAGTGATGGCCCATTCAAAAGGCCCAATGGGCTTATCAACAACCCATCCGCTTCAACAACGAAGCATCCTCGCAAGACGTGGTATCGACACATTGTAGGGCCCTCTGATGTACCGCGAGTCAGGTTGTCGTCCTTTTAACAGCTCACGACGTACGATCCGGGACAGAAAAATAGGGCAAACGAAGAAAAGTATCCCGAAACTGATGAAAACATTCGATTTTGGGCTCCAAAAATGGGCATAGTGAGCAAGCTGCCTACCCCCGTCGTAGAGCTCTCAGAGAGCTTTGCAACGGTATGCTGTGCACAGCATAACTCCTTACGGATCAAAAGTTATAGGCACCGGAGCGACGGAGACCTGGTCACAAACCCTACTCCCTCGGTTTGCGGGCCCAGCCTCTACGTAAAGTGTAGTTGTCTTGCCCAATGTTCCGTGGGATTCAGTAATAGAGATTTGGTGGATAAAATATATTGGCAACCCTAACCAGGGAAAAAAAAATTGAAAATGGTGTGCAACACGAGGACTTCCCAGGGGGTCACCCATTCTAGTACTACTCTCGCCCAAGTACGCTTAACTTCGGAGTTCTGATGGGATCCGATGCATTAGTGCTGGTATGATCACACCCGTCATATTGAGGGCAGAATTCCTATATATGTTAACGGTTCACTGTGCCAGCCTAGAGTGATGGCCCATTCAAAAGTCCCAATGGGCTTAACGACAATCCATTCTAGTACTACTCTCTCCCAAGCACGCTTAACTTCGGAGTTCTGATGGGATCCGGTGCATTAGTGCTGGTCTGATCGCACCCGTCATGTTGAGGGCACAATTCCTATATGTGTTAACGGTTCACAGTGCCAGCCTAGAGTGATGGCCCATTCAAAAGGCCCAATGGGCTTAACAACAACCCATCCGCTTCAACAACGCAGCATCCTCGCAAGACGTGGTATCGACACATTGTAGGGCCCTCTGATGTACCACGAGTCAGGTTGTCGTCCTTTTAACAGCTCACGACGTACGATCCGGGACAGAAAAATAGGGCAAAAGAAGAAAAGTATCCCGAAACTGATAAAAACATTCGATTTTGGGCTCCAAAAATGGGCACAGTGAGCAAGCTGCCTACCCCCATCGTAGAGCTCTCAGAGAGCTTTGCAACGGTATGCTGTGCACAGCATAACTCCTTACGGATCAAAAGTTATAGGCACCGGAGCGACGGAGACCTGGTCACAAACCCTACTCCCTCGGTTTGCGGGCCCAGCCTCTACGTAAAGCGTAGTTGTCTTGCCCAATGTTCCGTGGGATTCAGTAATAGAGATTTGGTGGATAAAATATCTTGGCAACCCTAACCAGGGCAAAAAAAATTGAAAATGGTGTGCAACACGAGGACTTCCTAGGGGGTCACCCATCCTAGTACTACTCTCGCCCAAGTACGCTTAACTTCGGAGTTCTGATGGGATCCGATGCATTAGTGCTGGTATGATCACACCCGTCATGTTGAGGGCAGAATTCCTATATATGTTAACGGTTCACTGTGCCAGCCTAGAGTGATGGCCCATTCAAAAGTCTCAATGGGCTTAACGACAATCCATTTTAGTACTACTCTCCCCCAAGCACGCTTAACTTCGGAGTTCTGATGGGATCCGGTGCATTAGTGCTGGTCTGATCGCACCCGTCATGTTGAGGGCACGATTCCTATATGTGTTAACGGTTCACAGTGCCAGCTTAGAGTGATGGCCCATTCAAAAGGCCCAATGGGCCTAACGACAACCCATCTGCTTCAACAACGCAACATCCTCGCAAGACGTGATATCGACATGTTGTAGGGCCCTCTGATGTACCGCAAGTCAGGTTGTCGTCCTTTTAACAGCTCACGACGTACGATCCGGGATGAAAAAACAGGGCAAAAGAAGAAAAGTGTCCTGAAACTGATGAAAACATTCAATTTTGGGCTCCAAAAACGGTCATAGCAAGCTAGCTGGCTGCCCCCATCGTAGAGCTCTCATAGAGCTTCGCCACGGTATGTTGTGCGCTGCATAACTCCTTACGGATCAAAAGTTATGTGCACCGGAGCGACGTAGACCTGGTCACAAACCCTACACCCTCGGTTTGCTGGCCCAGCCTCTACATGAGCGAAGTTGTCTTGCCCAATGTTCCGTGGGATTCGGTAATAGAGATTTGGTGGATAAAGTATTTTGGCAACCCTAACAAGGGCAAAAAAAATTGAAAAGGGGGTGCAACACAAGGACTTCCCAACGGGTCACCCATCCTAGTACTTCTCTCGCCCAAGAACGCTTAACTTCGGAGTTCTGATGGGATCCAGTGCATTAGTGCTGGTATGATCACACCCGTCATGTTGAGGGCACAATTCTTATATGTGTTAACGGTTCACAGTGCCAGCCTAGAGAGATAGCCTATTCAAAAGGCCCAATGGGCTTAACGACAACCCATCTGCTTCAACAATGCGGCATCCTCCCAAGACGTGATATCGACATGTTGTAGGGCCCTCTAATGTACCGCGAGTCAGGTTGTCGTCCTTTTAACAGCTCACGACGTACGATCCGTGTGAGGCCCGACCCTGAATAATGTGTCATACCTCGATTTGCATGCCATAGATCCCTAATTATATGACCGACCTTGGATTACGTGCCTTAACCTAGAATTGTGTGCCCTAATCCTCGATATACGTGTGATACCTAGATAAACATGCCATGACCTTAATTTACGTGCGAGACCTTGATTTACGTGTGTCTCTTCGTTTCGCGTGCATTAATCTTGAACTGCGTGCTTTAACCTTGGTTTAAGAGTCGTGTCTTGAATTACGTGCATTGTATTGAATTACGTGCCTTATTTTGGTCTACGTTCATTCACCTAGGGTTGCGTGTGTTAGCATTAGAATCCGTGCACTTATCTTGAAGTATGTACCTTAGTCTTGAAATACGTGCTGTACCTCGTAGTTCGTGTCTACCTCATAATTCGTGCCCTAGATCTAGGAATCCATGACACCACGTTAATCAAGAAAGAATCCTACACAAAGCACTAGACACTAAAATAATCCTACACAATCCACTAACCAATATTATATTCCTAATTCAAATTCTCTACAAACTCCACTAACAATAAAATAATACTAAACTAATCCTACATTTTACACTATCTATTATTCTATTCATAATTCAACTCATCAACAAACATTCCTATATTTTATTCTACCTAGATTCCCTCATTCCCCAACATTCCTATGACAATTCTAATGACACAAATGCATAAAAATTTAGTCCTAGACAAACTATGACAAAACACTTAACACAATGCATAAAAAATTGCTCAATTCTCCTCAAATCTCCACCATTTTCGACCAAGTGCTCCATGCCCATGCTAGCCATTTCAAAATACTCCTTGAAGACACAAAAATACTGAAAATGGGCTGCCCAAGGCTGACCATATGCTTAGAACAATGCAAAACATCACTCTTTGTCATTCTTTGTCATAATCTTTCATTTCTCTTTCATTTCTCCTTCTTTTCTCTCACTTCCCTCTCATTTTCTCTCTCCATTTCGGTTTTGGCTGAGTTCTATACCTCCATAGCTTATCTTCTTTACACCATAGCTAAACAAATCAAGACATAAGCAAAGGACCTCAACCGAGCTAGCTAGGAAGTGAAAATCACACATGCATGGACATTGAAGACTTCTATTCGGCCTAGGTAAGCTTCTTGACTTCCATTTCTTTTCTTCATGTTCTAACCTCATGCATGTGCTAAGAGATTGATCACTAAGCTAGGAAAAAATAGAGAAAAGCTAGTTGGAATCTCGGCTAAGCAAGAAGAAGAAGAAGAGATTTGAGCTTCAACAAGGTTTTTGAGCATCTTTTGGGTTGATTGCTAAGGTGAGGGCTAAAACCTTTTGAAAACTCTTCAAAAATCCACATGCATGCTCATAAATGTGTGTATTTTCTTCTGTACTTGAGTTATATGTTCGTTCATAAGCTTAAACAACCATGCATGGCAAGATCTTGGCTTGAAAGTGATGCTAGGTGAAGTCGAATTGTTGACAGCTCTCTGACCAGTCTGTTTCGAGGTAAGTTTAGCTAGGAAAATGATGTTGAAAATTCATGAAAATTTGTAAGTGACTGTTTTGGACAGTTTTGAACATTTTTCCCAGAAATAGTCCGAAGCTAATCTTGACTCTAAGATCCTCAAAATGGCGAATCTTTAAAATGTGTCCAAATCCGGAAATCTGGAAAAATGAAGCAGGTTTTGGCAGATGCACTGACCTTGTGGAACGAACCATATTTGACTTAGTAAATGATGTCAAAAATGCATGAAATTTGGTGTGCTGCTATATTTTTCAGTTCTGAAAATTTTTTTCGGAAATGGACCAAGGCTAAAACTGACCCTAAGGACCTTAAAAACGTCAATTATGGAAATGTGTGCAAATCTGGACAGTTTTGTGCTATCTCACTGTTTCGGCTATATCTAATGATCCCGAACTCCAATTGATGCAAGGTTTGTTTCTGATTTTATTTATCTTCTTAATCTTTAATTTGACATCTTATTCACTGGATTTGGAGTTTTTTTGCTTATCCTATTGATTGTGAGAAAACAGCCGATTGCGGTAAGGGTTTCACTTAGCTATATGCTTGGAAAAATTATTGTAACCTCTCTTGTGGTGTTAATTTCTTGGAATTGTGGTGTTGAGATGTTGTGTGGACTGTTTTGAGTACTTGAGGATGTTGAATTATATGATGCATGGTTTGAGATTGACTTTGAGTTTGGTTGAGGCTCAAATTGCACAAATATGCACGAAATGGAAACCCTAATGACTAGGTAGTTTTGCTAAGTGTTGATCATTTGAATATTGTGTGGAATTATATGTTTAGTAGGCTGCCCGTAAATGCCTTTATAGTCTTAAATGTGATTTTGATCATTGCATGTTGACAAATAAGCTTTTTCTTGCACCCGAACCCACGTAGATGTTATTGCATGTTGAATAAAGCTTACTACTTGATCACGTGGACTTTGAAATGAGTTATATGGTCTGTTTTACATGTGTTACATGGCTGCCCGTTTAATTTTCATATAACTCTATATGCCTTTCAAGTGAAATTTCCTGTCTTATCGTGCCCTGCTTGTTTACCTGTTTACTTGGTCAATGTGCAATCTTTTGACTGTCCGGAGGCAACCTACTTTGTTGTCCTCCTCCTGTGATATATTGCTTGTCATGAATGTGCATTGCATACAAGGTTGCAACCTTTCCTGTTGGCATGGTAGCGATTAGCACACCGGGCGGCATCGGGCTTGCCGGTGCACCCGTAACTACCATGGTCCCATTCCCTCTCTCGCTTGGGGGCTAGACTTCCTCGGAGAGTTGGGTCGTAGGATTTCGGAGTACATCCGGAGTACACCCACCTGGCGTGTTTGGGGGATGATTTGAAGTCGACCGCAACTTCTGATTCTGAAACTGATCTGAGAGCTAAAGCTCACCGTATCCTTTTACTATGTGTATAAGTACTCTCGCTTGGTTCCTAGAGAACCTCAGGGAGGAAAGACTGGTATTCCTGTTCCTGTATCTTATATTATTGTTATATTCATGCTTGCAAAAGGATTTTCATAAGTTGAACCGGAAAATGAGTTTCAAAACCTATTTCTCGTTCCCCCTCGCTGAGTTCATAAGGACTCACCCTTTTTTATCATCTCAGGTGAAGAAGATCAAGAACAGGTACCCGAGGAAGATGTTCCTAACAATGGTTCCTTGGAGTGATTGCCTGTCCCTACGTGCTTTTGTGCTTTGCCTGAAAGTGGTTGCTATATGGATGTTGTGTTTGATTGAAAACTATTCATTTTATTGATGTAAATGACCCCGTTGTAATTTGGGTCTAATTATGGGATTGTACTATCTATAACCGGATGAATTTTTATTTGGTTGTTTGCTTTCGTTTTCTTAATTAGTAGTTATCGTGTGCTTTCAAACCACTAGATGAACGATCAACTAAGTTAATTCTATCTAATTTCACTTAGGTGCTCATTTGCAAACTAAAGGATAATAGGTACTTGCATGACAGGAAATTAACAAATAAACGGGATATAGTTATCATGTTAGGCTTATTAACCAAACGAGACTTTCAAGATAAACTAGTAGGCAAATCGGTTGGTGACAAATAGGAGTCCTTAATGGAATTGGATTAATGATTAGAATAATTGAGGCGTTTAGAGAATTAGGTCAAACCAAAGAGCCCAATTACAGCCGTTATGCTGCCGGTTTACCGAAAAATTTTGGAGTTTAGGCCAAAACGTTAAGTGTTAAATCTTCATGAATGGTTAAGTACAAGACGTCACTTGAATGTTTAGATCACACCCTAGTCTAACCTTTATAGGCCGGGTTGGGGCGTGACAATCCGGGACGAAAAAACAGGGCAAAAGAAGAAAAGTGTCCTGAAACAGATGAAAACGTTCGATTTTAGGGTCCAAAAGTGGGCACAGCCAGCAAGATGACTGCCCCCGTCGTAGAGCTCTCAGAGAGCTTTGCAATGGTATGCTGTGCGCCGCGTAACTCCTTACGGATCAAAAGTTATGGGCACCGGAGCGACGGAGACCTGGTCACAAACCCTACGCCCTCGGTTTGTGGGCCCGGCCTCTACGTGAAGCGAAGTTGTCTTGCCCAATGTTCTGTGGGATTCGGTAATAGAGAATTGGTGGATAAAGTATCTTGGCAACCCTAACCAGGGCAAAAAAATTAAAAAGGGGGTGCAACACGAGGACTTCCCAGGGGGTCACCCATCCTAGTACTACTCTCGCCCAAGCACGCTTAACTTCGGAGTTCTGATGGGATCCGGTGCATTAGTGCTAGTATGATGCACCCGTCATGTTGAGGGCACAATTCTTATATGTGTTAACGGTTCACAGTCCCAGCCTAGAGAGATGGCCCATTCAAAAGGCCTAATGGGCTTAACGACAACCCATCAGCTTCAACAACGCAGCATCCTTGTAAGACGTGATATCGACACGTTGTAGGGACCTCTGATGTTCCACGAGTCAGGTTGTCGTCCTTTTAACAGCTCACGACGTACAATCCAGGACGAAAAAGTAGAGCAAATGAACAAAAGTGGCCTGAAACTGATGAAAACATTTGATTTTGGCCACCAAAAATGGGTACAACGAGCAAGCTAGCTGCCCCCGTCGTAGAGCTCTCAAAGAACTTTGCAATGATATGCTGTGCGCCGCGTAACTCCTTACGGATCAAAAGTTATGGGCACCGGAGCGACGGAGACCTGGTCACAAACCCAACGCCCTCAGTTTGCAGGCCCGGCCTCTACGTGAAGCGAAGTTGTCTTGCCCAATGTTCCGTGGGATTCGGTAATAGAGATTTGGTGGATAAAGTATCTTGACAACCCTATCCAGGGCAAAAAAAATTGAAAAGGGGGTACAACACGAGGACTTCCCAGGGGGTCACCCATCCTAGTACTACACTCGCCCAAGCACGCTTAACTTCGGAGTTCTGATGGGATCCGGTACATTAGTGCTAGTATGATCGCACCCGTCATGTTGAGGGCACAATTCCTATATGTGTTAAAGGTTCACAGTGCCAGCCTAGAGAGATGGCCCATTCAAAAGGCCCAATGGGCTTAACGACAACCCATCCGCTTCAACAACGCAACATCCTTGCAAGACGTGAAATCGACACGTTGGAAGGCTCTCTGATATACCACGAGTCAGGTTGTCGTCATTTTTACAGCTCAGGACGTACGATCCGTGACAGAAAAACAGGGCAAAAGAATAAAAGGGGCCTGAAACTGATGAAACGTTTGATTTTGGGATCCAAAAATGGGCACAGTGAGCAAGCTGGCTGTCCCCGTCGTAGACCTCTCAGAGAGCTTTGCAATGGTATGTTGTGCCCGTCCTAACTCCTTACGGATCAAAAGTTTTGGGCACCGGAGCGACGGAGACCTGGTCACAAACCCTACGCCCTCGGTTTGTGGGCCCGGCATCTACGTGAAGCAAAGTTGTCTTACCCAATGTTCCATGGGATTCGGTAATAGTGATTTGGTGGATAAAGTATCTTGGCAACCCTAACCCAGGCCAAAAAAATTGAAAAGGCGGTGCAACACGAGGACTTCCCAAGGGGTGACTCATCCTAGTACTAGTCTCGCCCAAGCACGCTTAACTTCGTAGTTCTGATGGGATCCGGTGCATTAGTGCTGGTATGATCGCACCAGTCACGTTGAGGGCACAATTCCAATATGTGTTAACGGTTCACAGTCCCAGCCTAGAGAGATGGCCCATTCAAAAGGCCCAATGGGCTTAACTACAACCCATTTGCTTCAACAACGCAGCATCCTCGCAAGACTTGATATCGACACGTTATAGGGCCCTCTGATGTCCCGCGAGTCAGGTTGTCATCCTTTTAACAACCCACGACGTACGATCCAGGACATAAAAATAGTGGAAAAGAACAAAAGTGGCCTGAAACTGATGAAAACTTTCAATTTTGGGCTCCAAAAATGGGCACAGCGAGCAATCTGGCTGCCCCCGTCGTAGAGCTCTCAGAGAGCTTTGCAACGGTATGTTGTGCGCCACGTAACTCCTTACGGATCAAAAGTTATGGGCATCGGAGCGACGGAGCCCTAGTCAATAAACCTACGCCCTCGGTTTGCGTGCCTGGCCTCTACGTGAAGCGAAGTTTTCTTGCCCAATGTTTCGTGGGATTCGGTAATAGAGATTTGTTAGATAAAGCATCTTGGCAACCCTAACCAGGGAAAAAAAATTGAAAAGGGGGTGCAACACGAGCACTTCCCAAGGGGTCACCCATCCTAGTACTACTCTCGCCCAAGCACGCTTAACTTCGGAGTTCTGATGGGATCCAGTACATTAGTGCTGGTATGATCGCACCCGTCATGTTGACGGCACAATTCCTATATATGTTAACGGTTCACAGTGCCAGCCTTGAGAGACGGCCTATTCAAAAGGCCCAATAAGCTTAACGACAACCCATCTGCTTCAACAACGTAGCATCCTCGCAAGACGTGATATCGACTAGTTGTAGGGCCCTCTGATGTACCTTGAGTCAGGTTGTCATCCTTTTAACAGCTCACGACCTATGTTCCGAGACAGAAAAACAGGGCAAAAGAAGAAAAGTTTCCTGAAACTGATGAAAACATTCAATTTTGGGCTCCAAAAATGGGCACAGTGAGCAAGGTGGCTGCCCCCGTCGTAGAGCTGTCAGAGAGCTTTGCAACGGTATGCTATGCGCCGCATAACTCCTTACGGATCAAAAGTGAGGGGCACCGGAGCGACGGAGATCTGGTCACAAACCCTACGTCCTCGGTTTGCTGGCCCAGCCTCTACGTGAAGCGAAGTTGTCTTGCCCAATGTTTCGTGGGATTCGGTAATAGAGATTTGGTGGATAAAGTATCTTGGTAACCCTAACCAGGGCAAAAAAAATTGAAAAGAGGGTGCAACACGAGGACTTCCCAGGGGGTCACCCATCCTAGTACTACTCTCGCCCAAGCACGCTTAACTTCGGAGTTCTGATGGGATCCGGGGCATTAGTACTGGTATAATCGCACCCGTCATGTTGAGGGCACAATTCCTATATGTGTTAACGGTTCACAGTGCCAGCCTAGAGAGATGGCCCATTCAAAAGGCCCAATGGGCTTAACGACAACCCATCCGCTTTAACAACGCAGCATCCTCGCAAGACGTGATATCGACACATTGTAGGGCCCTCTGATGTACCACGAGTAAGGTTGTCGTCCTTTTAACAGCTCACGATGTACGATCTTGGATGGAAAAATAGGGCAAAAGAAGAAAAGTATCCTGAAACTGATAAAAACGTTCAATTTTGGGCTCCAAAAAGGGGCACAGCGAGCAAGTTGGTTGCCCCCGTCGTAGAGCTCTCAGAGAGCTTTGCAACGGTATGCTGTGCGCCGCGTAACTCCATACGGATGAAAAGTTATGGGCACCGGAGCGACGGAGACCTGGTCACAAACCCTACGCCCTCAGTTTGCGGGCCCGGCCTCTACGTGAAGCGAAGTTGTCTTGCCCAATGTTCCGTGGTATTCGGAAATGGAGATTTGATGGATAAAGTATCTTGGCAACCCTGACTAGGGCAAATAAAATAGAAAAAGGGGGTGCAACACGAGGACTTCCCAGGGGGTCACCCATCCTACTTCTACTCTCGCCCAATCATGCTTAACTTCGGAGTTCTGATGGGATCCGGTGCATTAGTGCTGGTATGATCGCACCCGTCATGTTGAGGGCACAATTCCTAAATGTGTTAACGGTTCACAGTCCCAGCCAAGAGAGATAGCCCATTCAAAAGGCCCAATGGGCTTAACGACAACCCACCCACTTCAACAACGTAGCATCCTCGCAAGACTTGATATCGACACGTTGTAGGGCTCTCTAATGTCCCGCGAGTCAGTTTGTCGTCCTTTTAACAGCTCACGACGTGCAATCCGGGACGGAAAAATAGAGCAAAAGAACAAAAGTGGCCTGAAACTGATGAAAATGTTCAATTTTGGGCTCCAACAAGGGCACACCAAGCAAGCTGGCTTCCCCCAACGTAGAGCTCTCAGAGAGCTTTGCAACGGTATGCTGTGCACCACGTAACTCCTTACGGATCAAAAGTTATGGGCACCGGAGCGACGGAGGCCTGGTCACAAAACCTACGCCCTCGATTTCCGGGCCCGGCCTCTACGTGAAGCGAAGTTGTCTTGCCCAATGTTCCGGGGGATTTGATAATAGAGATTTGGCATATAAAGTATCTTGGCAACCCTAACGAGGGCAAAAAAAAATTGCAAAGGGGTTGCAACACGAGGACTTCCCAAGGGGTCACCCATCCTAGTACTACTCTTGCCCAAGCATGCTTAACTTCGAAGTTCTGATGGGATCCGGTACATTAGTGCTGGTATGATCGCACCCGTCATGTTGAGGGCACAATTCCTATATGTATTAACGCTTCACAGTGCCTGCCTAGAGAGACGGCCCATTCAAAAGGCCCAATGGGCTTAACAACAACCCATCCACTTCAACAACGTAGCATCCTTGCAAGACGTGATATCGACACGTTGTAGGGCACTCTGATGTACCTTGAGTCAGGTTGTCATCCATTTGACAGCTCACGACGTACGATTCGGGACGAAAAAACAGGGCAAAAGAAGAAAAGTGTCCTAAAACTGATGAAAACATTCGATTTTGGGCTCCAAAAATGGGCACAGTGAGCAAGCTGGCTACCCCCGTCGTAGAGCTCTCGGAAAGCTTTGCAACGGTATGCTTTGCGCCGCATAACTCCTTACTGATCAAAAGTTATGGGCGCCGGAGCGACGGAGACCTGGTCACAAACCCTATGCCCTCGATTTGAGGGCCCGGCCTCTACGTGAAGCGAAGTTGTCTTGCCAAATATTCCGTGGGATTCGGTAATAGAGATTTGGTGGATAAAGTATCTTGGCAACCCTAACCAGGGCAAAAAAAATTGAAAATGGGGTACAACACGAGGACTTCCCAGGGGCTCACCCATCCTAATACTACTCTCGCCCAAGCACGCTTAACTTCGGAGTTCTGATGGGATCCAGGGCATTAGTGCTGGTATGATCGCACCTGTCATGTTGAGGGCACAATTCCTATATATGTTAACGGTTCACAGTGCCAACCTAGAGAGATGACCCATTCAAAAGGCCCAATGGGCTTAACGACAACCCATCTGCTTCAACAACGCAGCATCCTTGCAGGACGTTATATCGGCACGTTGTTGGGCCCTCTGATGTACCTTGAGTCAGGTTGTCGTCCTTTTAACAGCTCACGCCGTATGATACGGGACGAAAAAATAGGGCAAAAGAAGAAAAGTGTGCTGAAACTGATGAAAACGTTCGATTTTGGGCTCCAAAAATGGGCACAGCAAGCAAGCTGGTTGCCCCCGTCGTAGATCTCTCAGAGAGCTTTGCAACGGTATGCTGTGCGGCGCGTAACTTCTTACGGATCAAAAGTTATGGGCACTGGAGCGACGGAGACCTGGTCACAAACCCTACGCCCTCGGTTTGCAGGCCCGGCCTCTACGTGAAGCGAAGTTGTCTTCCCAATGTTCCTTGGGATTCGGTAATAGAGATATTGTGGTAAAGTATCTTGGCAACCTTAACCAGGGCAAAAAAAATTGAAAAGGGGGTTCAACACGAGGTCTTCCCAGGGGGTCACCCATCCTAGTACTACTCTCGCCCAAGCACTCTTAACTTCCGAGATTTGATGGGATCCGGTGCATTAGTGCTAGTATGATTGCACCCGTCATGCTGAGGGCACAATTCATATATATGTTAACAGTTCACAGTGCCAGCCTAGAGAGATAGCCCATTCAAAAGGTCCAATGGGCTTAACAACAACCCATCCGCTTCAACAACGCAGCATCCTCGCAAGACGTGATATTGACACATTGTAGGGCCTTCTGATGTACCGCGAGTAAGGTTGTCATCCTTTTAACAGCTCACGATATATGATCCGGGACGGAAAAATAGGACAAAAGAAGAAAAGTATCCTGAAACAGATGAAAACGTTCGATTTTGGGCTCCAAAAACGGGCACAGCGAGCAAGCAAGCTGCCCCCGTCGTAGAGCTCACAGAGAGCTTTACAACAGTATGCTGTGCGCCGCGTAACTCCTTACGGATCAAAAGTTATGTTCACCGGAGCGACGGAGACGAGGTCACAAACCCAATGCCCTCAGTTTGCGGTCCCGGCCTCTACGTGAAGCGAAGTTGTCTTGCCCAATGTTCCGTGGGATTCGATAATAGAGATTTGATGGATAAAGTATCATGGCAACCCTAACCAGGGCAAAAAAAATTGAAAATGGGGTGCAACACGAGGACTTCTCAGGGGGTCACCCATCCTAGTTCTACTCTCGCCCAAGTACGCTTAACTTCGGAGTTCTGATGGGATCCGTTGCATTAGTGTTGGTATGATCGCACCCGTCATGTTGAGTGCACAATTCCTATATGTGTTAACGGTTCACAGTGCCAACCTAGAGAGATGGCCAATTCAAAAGGCCCAATGCGCTTAACGACAACCCATCCGCTTCAACAACGCAGCATCCTCGCAAGACGTGATATCGACACGTTGTAGGGCCCTCTGATGTACCGCGTTTCAAGTTGTCGTCCTTTTAACAGCTCAAGAAGAACGATCCGGGATAGAAAAACAAGGCAAAAGAAGAAAAGTGGCCTGAAACTGGTGAAAACGTTCGATTTTGGGCTCAAAAAATGGGCACAGCGAGCATGCTGCTACCCCCGTCGTGGAGCTCTCAGAGAGCTCTGCAACGGTATGTTGTGCGCCGCATAACTCCTTGCGGATCAAAAGTTATGGGCACCGAAGAGACGGAGACCTGGTCACAAACCCTACGCCTCGGTTTGTAGACCCGACCTCTACGTGAAGCGAAGTTGTCTTGCCCAATGTTCCGTGGGATTCGGTAATAGAGATTTGGTGGATAAAGTAACTTGGCAACCCTAACCAGGGCAAAAAAAATTGAAAAAGGGGTACAACACGAGGACTTCCCAGGGGGTCACCCATCCTAGTACTACTCTCGCCCAAGCACGCTTAACTTCGGTGTTCTGATGGGATCCGGTGCATTAGTGCCAGAATGATCGCAACCGTCATGTTGAGGGCACAATTCCTATATGTGTTAACGGTTCACAGTGCCAGCCTAGAGAGATGGCCTGTTCAAAAGGCCCAATGGGCTTAACGACAACCCATCCGCTTCAACAACGCAGCATCCTCTCAAGACGTGATATTGACACGTTGTAGGGCCCTCTGATGCACCGCGAGTCAGGTTGTCGTCCTTTTAACAGCACACGACGTACGATATGGGACGGAAAAACATGGCAGCAGAAGAGAAGTGTCCTAAAACTGATGAAAACGTTGGATTTTTGTCTCCAAAAAGGGGCACAGCGAGCAGGCTGGCTGCCCTCGTCGTACAGCTCTCAGAGAGCTTTGCAATAGTATGCTGTGCGCCGTGTAACTCCTTACGGATCAAATGTTATGGGCGCCGGACCGATGGAGACCTGGTCACAAACCCTACGCCCTTGGTTTGCAGGCCCGGCCTCTACGTGAAGCGAAGTTGTCTTGCCCAATGTTCCGTGGGATTCGGTAATAGAGATTTGGTGGATAAAGTATCTTGACAACCCTAACCAAGGCAAAAAAAATTGAAAAGGGGGTGCAACACGAGGACTTCCCAGGGGGTCACCCATCCTAGTCCTACTCTCGCCCAAGCACGCTTAACTTCGGAGTTCTGATGGGATCCGTTGCATTAGTGCTGGTATGATCACACCCGTCAAGTTGAGGGCACAATTCCTATATGTGTTAACGGTTCACAGTGCCAGTATAAAGAGATGGCCCATTCAAAAGGCCCAATGGGCTTCACGACAACCCATCCGCTTCAATAACGTAGCATCCTTGAAAGACGTGATATCGACACGTTGTAGGGCCCTCTGATGTACCGCGAGTCAGGTTGCCGTCCTTTTAATAGCTCACGACTTACGATCCGGCACGAAAAAATAGGGCAAACGAAGAAAAGTGTCCTGAAACTGATGAAAACATTCGATTTTGGGCTTCAAAAATGGGCACAGCGAGCAAGTTAGCTCCCCCCGTCGTAGAGCTCTCAGAGAGCTTTGCAACGGTATGTTGTACGCCGCGTAACTCCTTACGGATCAAAAGTTATGGGCACCGAAGCGACGGAGACCTGGTCACAAACCCTATGTCCTCGGTTTGCGGGCCCGGCCTCTACATGAAGCGAAGTTGTCTTACCCAATATTCCGTGGGATTCGGTAATAGAGATTTGGAGGATAAAGTATCTTCGCAATCCTAACCAAGGCAAAAAAAATTGAAAAGGGGGTGCAACACGAGGACTTGCCACGGGGTCACCCATCCTAGTACTACTCTCGGCCAAGCACGCTTAACTTTGGAGTTCTGATGGGATCCGTTGCGTTAGTGCTGGTATGATCGCACCCGTCATGATGAGGGCACAATTCCTATATGTGTTAACGGTTCACAGTGCCAGCCTAGAGAGATGGCCCATTCAAAAGGCCCAATGGGCTTAACAACAACCCATCCGCTTCAACAACGCAGCATCCTTGCAAGACGTGATATCGACACGTTGTAGGGCCCTCTGATGTACCACGAGTCAGGTTGTCATCCTTTTAACAACTCATGATGTACGATACGGGATGAAAAAATAGGGCAAAAGAAGAAAAGTCTCCTGAAACTGACGAAAACATTCGATTTTGGGCTCCAAAAATGGGCACAGTGAGCAAGCTGGCTGCCCCCGTTGTAGAGCTCTCAGAGAGCTTTGCAACGGTATGCTGTGCGCCGCGTAACTCCTTACGGATCAAATGTTATGGGCACCGGAGCGACGGAGACCTGGTCACAAACCCTATGCCCTCGGTTTGCGGGCCTGGCCTCTACATGAAGCGAAGTTGTCTTGCCCAATGTTCCGTGGGATTCGATAATAGATATTTGGTGGATAAAGTATCTTGGCAACCCTAACCAGGGCAAAAAAAATTGAAATGGGGTTGCAACACGAGGACTTCCCAGGGTGTCACCCATCCTAGTACTACTGTAGCCCAAGCACGCTTAACTTCAGAGTTCTGATGGGATCTGGTGCATTTGTGGTGGTATGATTGCACCCGTCATGTTGAGGGCACAATTCCTATATGTGTTAACGGTTCACAGTGCCAGCCTAGAGAGATGGCCCATTCAAAAGGCCCAATGGGCTTAACGACAACCCATCCGCTTCAACAACGCAGCATCCTTGCAAGACGTGATATCGACACGTTGTAGGGCCCTCTGATGTACCACAAGTCAGGTTGTCATCCTTTTAACAACTCACGACGTACGATACGGGACGAAAAAATAGGGCAAAAGAAGAAAAGTCTCCTGAAACTGATGAAAACGTTCGATTTTGGGCTCCAAAAACGGGCACAGTGAGCAAGCTGGCTGCCCCCGTTGTAGAGCTCTCAGAGAGCTTTGCAACGGTATGCTGTGCGCCTCGTAACTCCTTACGGATCAAATGTTATGGGCACCGGAGCGACGGAGACCTGGTCACAAACCCTACGCCCTCGGTTTGCGGGCCCGGCCTCTACGTGAAGTGAAGTTGTCTTGCCCAATGTTCCGTGAGATTCGGTAATAGAGATTTGGTGGATAAAGTAACTTGGCAACCCTAACTAGGGCAAAAAAAATTGAAAAGGGGGTGCAACACGAGGACTTCCTAGGGGGTCACCCATCCTAGTACTACTCTCGGCCAAACATGCTTAACTTCGGTGTTCTGATGGGATCCGGTGCATTAGTGCTGGAATGATCGCAACCGTCATGTTGAGGGCACAATTCCTATATGTGTTAACGGTTCACAATGCCAGCCTACAGAGATGGCCTACTCAAAAGGCCCAACGGGCTTAACGACAACCCATCCGCTTCAACAACGCAGCATCCTCGCAAGACGTGATATCGACACCTTGTAGGGCCCTCTGATGTACCGCGAGTCAGGTTGTCGTCCCTTTAACAGCTCACGACGTACGATCCGGGATGGAAAAACAGGGCAACAGAAGAAAAGTGTCCTAAAATTGATGAAAACATTCAATTTTGGGCGCCAAAAAGGGGCAACGCGAGCAAGCTGGTTGCCCCCGTCGTAGAGCTCTCAGAGAGCTTTGCAACGGTATGTTGTGCGCCGCGTAACTCCTTACGCATCAAATGTTATGGGCACCGGAGCGACGGAGACATGGTCACACACCCTACGCCCTCGGTTTGCGGGCCCGGCCTCTACGTGAAGTGAAGTTATCTTGCCCAATGTTCCGTGGGATTCGGTAATCGAGATTTGGTGGATAAAGTCTCTTGGCAACCCTAACCAGGTCAAAAAAAATTGAAATGGGGGTGCAACACGAGGACTACCCAGGGGGTCACCCATCCTAGTACTACTCTCGACCAAGCACGCTTAACTTCGGTGTTCTGATGGGATCCGGTGCATTAGTGGTGGTATGATCGCACCCGTCATGTTGTGGGAACAATTCCTATATCTGTTAATGGTTCACAGTGCCAGCCTAGAGAGATGGCCCATTCAAAAGGCCCAATGGGCTTAACGACAACCCATCCGCTTCAATAATGCAGTATCCTCACAAGACGTGATATCGACACTTTGTAGGGCCCTCTGATGTACCGCGAGTCAGGTTGTCGTCCTTTTAATAGCTCACGACGTACGATCCGAGACGAAAAAATCGGGCAAACGAAAAACAATGTCTTGATATTGATGAAAACATTCAATTTTGGGCTTCAAAAATGGGCACAGCGAGCAAGCTGGCTAGCCTCGTCGTAGAGCTCTTAGAGAGCTTTACAACGGTATGCTGTGCGCCGCGTAACTCCTTACGGATCAAAAGTTATACGAACTGGAGCGACAAAGACCCGGTCACAAACCCTACGCCCTCGGTTTGTGGGCCCGGCTTCTACGGGAAGTGAAGTTGTCTTGTCCAATGTTCCGTGGGATTCAGTAATAGAGATTTGGAGGATAAAATATCTTGGCAATCCTAACCAGGACAAAAAAAATTGAAAAGGGGGTGCAACACGAGGACTTCCCAGGAGGTCACCCATCCTAGTACTACTCTCGACCAAGCACGCTTAACTTCGGTGTTCTGATGGGATCCGGTGCATTAGTGGTGTTATGATCGCACCCGTCAAGAAGTTGTCTTGCCCAATGTTCAGTGGGATTCGGTAATAGAGATTTGGTTGATAAAGTATCCTGGCAACCCTAACCAGGGCAAAAAAAACTGAAATGGGGGTGCAACACGAGGACTTCCCAGGGGGTCACCCATCCTAGTACTACTCTCGCCCAAGCACGGTTAACTTCGGAGTTCTGATGGGATCCGGTGCATTATTGCTGGCATGGTCGCACCTGTCATGTTGAGGGAACAATTCCTATATGTGTTAACGGTTCACAGTCCCAGCCTAGAGAGATGGCTCATTCAGATGGCCCAATGGGCTTAACGACAACCCATCTGCTTCAACAACACAGCGTCCTCGAAAGACGTGATATCAACACGTCGTAGGGCCCTCTGATGTCCCGCGAGTCAGGTTGTCGTCCTTTTAACAGCTCAGGACGTACAATCCGGGATGAAAAAATAGAGCAAAAGAACTTATGAAAATGTTCAATTTTGGGCTCCAAAGAGGGGCACAGCGAGCATGCTGGCTGCCCTCATCGTACAGCTCTCAGAGAGCTTTGCATCGGTATGCTGTGCACAGCGTAACTCCTTATGGATCAAAAGTTATGGGCACCAGCGCGACGGAGACCTGGTCACAAACCTTACGCCCTCAGTTTACGGGCCCGGCCTCTACGTGAAGCGAAGTTGTCTTGCCCAATGTTCCGTGGGATTCGGTAATAGAGATTTGATGGATAAAGTATCTTGGCAACCCTAACCAGGGCAAAAAAAATTGAAAAGGGGGTGCAACACGAGGACTTCCCAGGGGGTCACCCATCCTAGTACTACTCTCGCTCAAGCACGCTTAACTTCGGAGTTCTTATGGGATCCGTTACATTAGTGCTGGTATGATCGCACCCGTCAAGTTGAGGGCATAATTCCTATATGTGTTAACTATTCACAGTGCCAGCCTAGAGAGATGGCCTATTCAAAAGGCCCAATGGGCTTAACGACAACCCATCCACTTCAATAACGCAGCATCCTCGCAAGACGTGATATCGACACGTTGTAGGGCCCTCTGATGTACCGCGAGTCAGGTTGTCATCCTTTTAACAGCTCACGACGTATGATCCGGGATGAAAAAATAGTGCAAACGAAGAAAAGTCTCCTGAAACTGATGAAAACTTCGATTTTGGGCTCCAAAAATGGGCACATTGAGCAAGCTGCCCCCGTCATAGAGCTCTTAGAGAGCTTTGCAATGGTATGTTGTGCGCCATGTAACTCCTTACGGATCAAATGTTATGGGCACCGGAGCGACGGAGACCTGGTCACAAACCCTACGCTCCCGGTTTGCAGGCCCGGCCTCTACGTGAAGCGAAGTTGTCATGCCCAATGTTCCGTGGGATTCGGTAATAGAGATTTGGTGGATAAAATATTTGGCACCCCTAGCCAGGCAAAAAAAATTGAAATGGGGGTGCAACACGAGGACTTCCGAGGGGGTCACCCATCCTTGTACTACTCTCGCCCAAGCACGCTTAACTTAAGAGTTCTGATGGGATCCGGTGCATTAGTGGTGGTATGATTGCACCCATCATGTTGAGGGCACAATTCTTATAAGTGTTAACGGTTCACAATGCCAGCCTAGAGAGATGGCCCATTCAAAAGGCCCAAAGGGCTTAACGACAACCCATCCGCTTCAACAACGCAGCATCCTCTCAAGACGTGATATCGACACGTTGTAGGGCCCGCTGATGTACCGCGAGTCAGGTTGTCGTCCTTTTAATAGCTCACGACGTACGATCCGGGACGGAAAAACAGAGCAAAAGAAGAAAAGTGTCCTGAAACTGATGAACACATTCGATTTTGGGCTCCAAAAATGGGCACAGCGAGCAAGCTGGCTGCCCCCGTCGTAGAGCTCTCAGAGAGCTTGGCAACGGTATGCTATGCACCGCGTAACTCCTTACGAATCAAAAGTTATGGGCACCGGAGCGACAGAGACCTGGTCACAAACCCTACATCCTCGGTTTGCGGGCCCGACCTTTACGTGAAGCGAAGTTTTCTTGCCCAATGTTCCGTTGGATTCTGTAATAGAGATTTGTTAGATAAAGTATCATGGCAACCCAAACCAGGGCAAAAAAAATTGAAAAGTGGGTGTAACACGAGGATTTCCCAGGGTGTCACCCATCCTAGTACTGCTCTCGCCCCAGCACGCTTAACTTCGAAGTTCTGATGGGATCCGGAGCGTTAGTGCTGGTATGATGGCACCCGTCATGTTGAGGGCACAATTCCTATATGTGTTAACGGTTCACAGTCCCAGTCTAGAGAGATGGCTCATTCAAAAGGCCCAATGGGCTTAACGACAACACATCCGCTTCAACAACGCAGCATCCTCACAAGACATGATATCAACACGTTGTAGGGCCCTATGATGTCCGTCGAGTCAGGTTGTCGTCCTTTTAATAGCTCACAACGTACAATCCGGAACGGAAAAATAGAGCAAAAGAATGAAAGTGGCATGAAATTGATGAAAACTTTTGATTTTGGGCTCCAAAAAGGGGCACAGCCAGCATGCTAGTTGACCCCGTCGTAGAGCTCTCGGAGAGCTTTACAACGGTAAGCTGTGCATCGCGTAACTCCTTACGGATCAAAAGTTAAGGGCACCGGAGCGACGGATACCTGGTCACAAACCATACGCCCTCGGTTTGCGGGCCCGGCCTCTACATGAAGCAAAGTTGTCTTGCCCAATGTTCCGTGGGATTCGGTAATCGAGATTTGGTGGATAAAGTATCTTGACAACCCCAACCAGGGCAAAAAAAATTGAAAAGGGGGTGAAACACGAGGACTTCATAGGGGGTCACCCATCCTAGTACTATTCTCGCCCAAGCACGCTTAACTTCGGAGTTCTGATGGGATCCGGTGCATTAGTGCAGGTATGATCGCACCCGTCATGTTGAGTGCACAATTCCTTTATGTGTTAACGGTTCACAGTCCCAGCCTAGAGTGATGGCCCATTCAAAAGGCCCAATGGGCTTAACGACAACCCATCCACTTCAACAACGCAGCATCCTCGCAAGACGTGATATAGACACGTTGTAGGGTCCTCCGATGTCCGGCGAGTCAGGTTGTCGTCCTTTTAATAGCTGATGATGTACGATCCGGGAAGGAAAAATAGAGCAAGAGAAGAAAAGTGGCCTGAAACTGATGAAAATGTTCGATTATGGGCTCCAAAAATGGGCAAAGTGAGCAAGCTGGCTGCCCCCGTCATAGAGCTCTCAGAGAGCTTTGCAACGGTTTGCTGTGCACCGTGTAACTCCTTACAGATCAAAAGTTATGGGCACCAGAGCGACGGAGACCTGGTCACAAGCCCTACGCCCTCGGTTTGCAGGCCCGGCCTCTACGTGAAGTGAAGTTGTCTTGCCCAATGTTCCGTGGGATTCGGTAATAGAGATTTGGTGGATAAAGTATCTTGGCAACCCTAACCAAGGCAAAAAAAATTGAAAAGGGGGTGCAACACGAGGACTTCCAAGGGGGTCACCCATCCTAGTACTACTCTCGCCCAAGCACGCTTAACTTCGGAGTTCTAATGGGACCCGGTGCATTAGTGCTGGTATGATCGCACCCATCATGTTAAGGGAACAATTCCTATATGTGTTAACGGTTCATAGTCCCAACCTAGAGAGATGGCACATTCAAAAGGCCCAATGGGCTTAACGACAACCCATCCGCTTCAACAACGCCGCATCCTCGCAAGACGTGATATCGACACGTTGTAGGGCCCTCTGATGTACCGCGAGTCAGGTTGTCATCCTTTTAACAGCTCACGACGTACGATCCGGGCCCGAAAAATAGGGTAAAACAAGAAAAGTGGCTTGAAACTTATGAAAACATTTGATTTTGGTTTCCAAAAATAGGCAAAGCGAGCAAGCTCGCTGCCCTCGTCGTAGATCTCTTAGAGAGCTTTGCTACGGTATGCTGTGCGTCGCGTAACTCCTTACAGATCAAAAGTTATGGGTATCGGAGCGACGAAGACCTGGTCATAAACACTACGCCCTCGATTTGCAGGCCCAACCTCTACGTGAAGCGAAGTTGTCTTGCCCAATGTTCCGTGGGATTCGGTAATAGAGATTTGGTGGATAAAGTATCTTGGCAACCCTAACTACGGCAAAAAAAATTGAAAAGGGGGTGCAACACGAGGACTTCCCAAGGGGTCACCCATCCTAGTACTACTATCACCCAAGCACTCTTAACTTCGGACTTCTGATGGGATCCGGTGCATTAGTGCTGGTATGAGCGCAACCGTCCTGTTGAGGGCACAATTCCTATATGTGTTAACGGTTCACAGTCCCCGCCTAGAGAGATGGCTAATTCAAAAGGCCTAATGGGCTTAACGACAACCCATCCGCTTCAACAACGTAGCATCCTCGCAAGACGTGATATTGACATGTTGTAGGGCCCTCTGATGTCCTGCGAGTCAGGTTGTCGTCCTTTTAACAACTCATGACGTACGATCCGGGACGGAAAAATAGAGCAAAAGAACAAAAGTAGCCTGAAACTAATGAAAACGTTCGATTTTGGGCTCCAAAAAGGGGCAAAGCAAACAAGCTGGCTGCCCCCGTCGTAGAGCTCTCAAAGAGCTTTGCAACGGTATGTTGTGCTCTGCGTAACATCTTACGGATCAAATGCTATGGGCACCGGAGCGACGGAGACCTGGTCACAAACCCTACGCCCTCGGTTTGCGGGCCCAGCTTCTATGTAAAGCTAAGTTGTCTTGTCCAATGATCCGTGGGATTTGGTAATAGAGATTTGGTGGATAAAGTACCATGGCAACCCTAACCAGGGCAAAAAAAATTGAAAAGGGGCTGCAACACGAGGACTTCACAGGGGGTCACCCATCCTAGTACTACTCTCGCCCAAGCACGCTTAACTTCGGAGTTCTGATGGGATCCGGTGCATTAGTGCTGGTATGATCACACCCATTATGTTGAGGGCACAATTCCTATATGTGTTAACGGTTCACAGTGCCAGCCTGGAGAGATGGCCAATTCAAAAGGCCCAAAGGGCTTAACGACAACCCATCCGCTTCAACAACGCAGCATCCTCGCTAGACGTGATATCAAAAATATTGTAAGGCCCTCTGATGTCCCGTGAGTTAGGTTGTCGTCCTTTTAACAGCTCACGACGTACGATCCAGGATGGAAAAACAGAGGAAAAGAAGAAAAGTGGCCTGAAACTAATGAAAATTTTCAATTTTGGGCTTCGAAAATAGGCACAGCGAGCAAGCTGGCTGCCATCGTCGTAGAACTCTCATAGAGCTTTGCAACGGATGTTGTGCGCCACGTAACTCTTTTTGGATCAAAAGTTATGGGCACCGAAGCGACAGAGACCTGGTCATAAACCCTACGCCCTAGGTTTGCGGGCCCGGCCTCTACGTGAAGCGAAGTTTTCTTGCCCAATGTTCCGTGGGATTCGGTAATAGAGATTTGGTGGATAAAGTATCTTGGCAACCCTAACCAGGGCAAAAAAAATTGAAAAGGGGGTGCAACACGAGGAATTCACAGGGGGTCACCCATCCTAGTACTATTCTCGCCCAAGCACGCTTAACTGCGGCGTTCTGATGGGATCCGATGCATTAGTGCTAGTATGATCGCACCCGTCATGTTGAGGGCACAATTCCTATATGTGTTAACGGTTCATAGAGCCAGCCTAGAGAGATGGCCCATTCAAAAGGCCCAATGGGCTTAACGACAACCCATCCGCTTCAACAACGCAGCATCTTCGCAAGATGTGATATCGACACGTTGTAGGCCCTCTGATGTACAGCGAGTCAGGTTGTCGTCCTTTTAACAGCTCACGACGTACGATCCGGGACGGAAAAACAGGGCAAAAGAAGAATAGTGGCTTGAAACCGATGAAAACGTTCGATTTTGGGCTACAAAAATGGGCATAGCGAGCAAGCTGGATGCCCCCATAGTAGAGATCTCAGAGAGCTTTGCAACGGTATACTGTGCACCGCGTAACTCCTTTCGGATCAAAAGTTATGGGCACCGGAGCGACGGAGAACTGGTCACAAAACCTACGCCCTCGGTTTGCGGGCCCGGCCTCTACGTGAAGTGAAGTTGTCTTGCCCAATGTTCCGTGGGATTCAGTAACGGAGATTTGGTGGGTCAAGTATCTTGGCAACCCTAACTAGGGCAAAAAAAATTGAAAAGGGGGTGCAACACAAGGACTTCCCAGGGGGTCACCCATCCTAGTACTACTCTCGCCCAAGCAAGCTTAACTTCGGAGTTCTGATGGGATCCGGTGCATTAGTGCTGGAATGATCGCACCCGTCATGTTGAGGGCACAATTTCTATATGTGTTAACGGTTCAGAGTCCCAGCCTAAATAGATGGCCCATTCAAAAGGCCCAATGGACTTAACGACAACCCATCCGCTTCAACAACGTAGCATCCTCGGAAGACGTGATATCGACACGTTGTAGGGCCCTCTGATGTCCCGCGAGTCAGGTTGTCGTCCTTTTAACAGCTCACGACGTACGATCCGGGATTGAAAAACAGAGTAAAAGAAGAAAAGTAGACTGAAACTAATGAAAACATTCGATTTTGGGCTATAAAAATGAGCACAGCGAGCAAGCTGCCTGCCCTTGTCATAGAGCTCTCAGAGAGCTTTGAAACGGTATGTTGTGCACTGCATAACTCCTTACGGATCAAAAGTTATGGGCACCGGAACGACGGAGGCCTGGTCACAAACCCTACGCCCTCAGTTTGCGGGCCCGGCCTCTACATGAAGCAAAGTTGTCTTGCCCAATGATCCGTGGGATTCGGTAATCGAGATTTGGTGGATAAAGTATCTTGACAACCCCAACCAGGGCAAAAAAAATTGAAAAGGGGGTGCAACACGAGGACTTCATAGGGGGTCACCCATCCTAGTACTATTCTCGCCCAAGCACGCTTAACTTCGGAGTTCTGATGGGATCCGGTGCATTAGTGCAGGTATGATCGCACCCGTCATGTTGAGTGCACAATTCCTTTATGTGTTAACGGTTCACAGTCCCAGCCAAGAGTGATGGCCCATTCAAAAGGCCCAATGGGCTTAACGACAACCCATCCGCTTCAACAACGCTGCATCCTCGCCAGACGTGATATAGACACGTTGTAGGGCCCTCCGATGTCCCGCGAGTCAGGTTGTCGTCCTTTTAATAGCTCATGACGTACGATCCGGGACGGAAAAACAGAGCAAGAGAAGAAAAGTGGCCTGAAACTGATGAAAATGTTCGATTATGGGCTCCAAAAATGGGTACAGTGAGCAAGCTAGCTGCCCCCGTCATAGAGCTCTCAGAGAGCTTTGCAACGGTATGCTGTGCACCGTGTAACTCCTTACAGATCAAAAGTTATGGGCACCAGAGCGACGGAGACCTGGTGACAAGCCCTACGCCCTCGGTTTGCAGGCCCGGCCTCTACGTGAAGTGAAGTTGTCTTGCCCAATGTTCCGTGGGATTCGGTAATAGAGATTTGATGGATAAAGTATCTTGGCAACCCTAACCAGGGCAAAAAAAATTGAAAAGGGGGTGCAACACGAGGACTTCCAAGGGGGTCACCCATCCTAGTACTACTCTCGCCCAAGCACGCTTAACTTCGGAGTTCTAATGGGACCCGGTGCATTAGTGCTGGTATGATCGCACCCATCATGTTAAGGGAACAATTCCTATATGTGTTAACGGTTCATAGTCCCAACCTAGAGAGATGGCACATTCAAAAGGCCCAATGGGCTTAACGACAACCCATCCGCTTCAACAACGCAGCATCCTCGCTAGACGTGATATCGACACATTGTAGGGCCCTCTGATGTACCGCGAGTCAGGTTGTCATCCTTTTAACAGCTCACGACGTACGATCCGGGCCCGAAAAATAGGGCAAAACAAGAAAAGTGGCTTGAAACTTATGAAAACATTTGATTTTGGTTTCCAAAAATAGGCAAAGCGAGCAAGCTCGCTGCCCTCTTCGTAGATCTCTCAGAGAGCTTTGCTACGGTATGCTGTGCGCCGCGTAACTCCTTACAGATCAAAAGTTATGGGCATCGGAGCGACGAAGACTTGGTCATAAACACTACGCCCTCGATTTGCAGGCCCAGCCTCTACGTGAAGCGAAGTTGTCTTGCCCAATGTTCCGTGGGATTCGGTAATAGAGATTTGGTGGATAAAGTATCTTGGCAACCCTAACTACGGCAAAAAAAATTGAAAAGGGGGTGCAACACGAGGACTTCCCAAGGGGTCACCCATCCTAGTACTACTCTCACCCAAGCACTCTTAACTTCGGAGTTCTGATGGGATCCGGTGCATTAGTGCTGGTATGAGCGTAACCGTCCTGTTGAGGGCACAATTCCTATATGTGTTAACAGTTCACAGTCCCCGCCTAGAGAGATGGCTAATTCAAAAGGCCTAATGGGCTTAACGACAACCCATCCGCTTCAACAACGTAGCATCCTCGCAAGACGTGATATCGACATGTTGTAGGGCCCTCTGATGTCCTGCGAGTCAGGTTGTCGTCCTTTTAACAACTCATGACGTACGATCCGGGACGGAAAAATAGAGCAAAAGAACAAAAGTAGCTTGAAACTAATGAAAACGTTCGATTTTGGGCTCCAAAAAGGGGCAAAGAAAACAAGCTGGCTGCCCCCGTCGTAGAGCTCTAAAATAGCTTTGCAACGGTATGTTGTGCTCTGCGTAACATCTTACGGATCAAATGCTATGGGCACCGGAGTGACGGAGACCTGGTCACAAACCCTACGCCCTCGGTTTGCGGGCCCAGCTTCTATGTAAAGCTAAGTTGTCTTGTCCAATGATCCGTGGGATTCGGTAATAGAGATTTGGTGGATAAAGTATCATGGCAACCCTAACCAGGGCAAAAATAATTGAAAAGGGGCTGCAACACGAGGACTTCACAGGGGGTCACCCATCCTAGTACTACTCTCGCCCAAGCACGCTTAACTTCAGAGTTCTGATGGGATCCGGTGCATTAGTGCTGGTATGATCACACCCATCATGTTGAGGGCACAATTCCTATATGTGTTAACGGTTCACAGTGCCAGCCTGGAGAGATGGCCAATTCAAAAGGCCCAAAGGGCTTAACAACAACCCATCCGCTTCAACAACGCAGCATCCTCGCTAGACGTGATATCAAAAATGTTGTAAGGCCCTCTGATGTCCCGTGAGTTAGGTTGTCGTCCTTTTAACAGCTCACGACGTACGATCCGGGACGGAAAAACAGAGGAAAAGAAGAAAAGTGGCCTGAAACTAATGAAAACATTCGATTTTGGGCTTCAAAAATAGGCACAGCGAGCAAGTTGGCTGCCATCGTCGTAGAACTCTCAGAGAGCTTTTGCAACGGATGTTGTACGCCACGTAACTCTTTTTGGATCAAAAGTTATTGGCACCGGAGCGACGGCGACCTGGTCACAAACCCTACGCCCTCGGTTTGCGGTCCCGGCCTCTACGTGAAGCGAAGTTGTCTTGCCCAATGTTCCGTGGGATTCAGTAATAGAGATTTGGTGGATAAGTATCTCGGCACTAGGGCAAAAAAAATTGAAAAGTGGGTGCAACACGAGGACTTCCCAAGGGGTCACCCATCCTAGTACTACTCTCGCCCAAGCACGCTTAACTTCGGAGTTCTGATGGGATCCGGTGCATTAGTGCTGGTATGATCGCACCCGTCATGTTGAGGGCACAATTCCTATATGTGTTAACGGTTCACAGTCTTAGCCTAGAGAGATGGCCCATTCAAAAGGCCCAATGGAATTAACGACAACCCATCCGCTTTAACAACGCATCATCCTCGCAAGACGTGATATCGAAAAGTTGTAGGGCCCTCTGATGTCCCGCGAGTCACGTTGTCGTCCTTTTAACAGCTCACGACATACGATCCGGGACGGAAACACAGAGCAAAAGAAGAAAAGTGGACTGGAACTGGTGAAAACGTTCAATTTTGGGCTCCAAAAATGGGCACAGCGAGCAAGCTCGCTGCCCACGTCGTGGAGCTCTCAGAGAGCTTTGCAACGGTATGCTATGCGCCACGTAACTCCTTTCAGTTCAAAAGTTATTGACACCGGAGCGACGGAGACCTGGTCACAAACCCTACGCCCTCGGTTTGCGGGCTCGGCCTCTACGTGAAGCGAAGTTGTCTTACCCAATTTTTTGTGGGATTCAGTAATAGAGATTTGGTGGATAAAGTATCTTGGCACCAAGGCAAAAAAAATTGAAAAGGGGGTGCAACACGAGGACTTCCCAAGGGGTCACCCATCATAGTTCTACTCTAGCCCAAGCACGCTTAACTTCGGAGTTCTGATGGGATCCGGTGCATTAGTGCTGGTATGATCGCACCCGTCATGTTGAGGGCACAATTCCTATATGTGTTAACGGTTCACAGTCTTAGCCTAGAGAGATGGCCCATTCAAAAGGCCCAATGGGCTTAACGATAACCCATCCGCTTCAACAACGCAGCATCCTCGCAAGACGTGATATCGACACGTTGTAGGGCCCTCTGATGTCCCGCGAGTCAGGTTGTTGTCCTTTTAACAGCTCACGACGTACGATCCGGGACAGAAAAATAGAGCAAAAGAACGAAAATGGCTTAAAACTAATAAAAACGTTCGATTTTGGGCTCCAAAAACGGGCACAGCGAGCAAGCTGGCTGCCCACGTCATAGAGCTCTCAGAGAGCTTTGCAACGGTATGCTGTGCACCGCGTAACTCCTTACAGATCAAAAGTTATGGGCACCGGAGCGACGGAGACCTGGTCACAAACCCTACGCCCCCGGTTTGCGGGCCCGGCCTCTACGTGAAGCGAATTTGTCTTGCCCAATGTTCCGTGGGATTCGGTAATAGAGATTTGATGGATAAAGTATCTTGGCAACCCTAACTAGGGCAAAAAAAATTGAAAATGGGGTGCAACATGAGGACTTCCCAAGGGGTCACCCGTCCTAGTACTACTCTCGCCCAAGCACGCTTAACTTCGGAGTTCTGATGGGATCCGGTGCATTAGTGCTGGTATGATCGCACCCGTCATCTTGAGGGCACAATTGCTAAATGTGTTAACGATTCACAGTCCCAGTCTAGAGAGATGACCTATTCAAAAGGCCTAATGGGTTAACGACAACCCATCCGCTTCAACAACGTAGCATCCTCGCGAGACGTGATATCGACATGTTGTAGGGCCCTCTGATGTCCCGCAAGTCAGGTTGTCGTCCTTTTAACAGCTCACGACGTACGATCCGGGACGAAAAAACAAAGCAAAAGAAAAAAAGTGGCCTGAAACTGATGAAAATATTCGATTTTGGGCTCCAAAAATGGGCACAGCAAGCAATCCGGCTGCCTCTTTCGTAGAGCTCTCAGAGAGCTTTGCAATGGTATGTTGTGCGCTGCGTAACTCCTTACGGATCAAAAGTTATGGGCACCGGAGCGACGGAGACCTGGTCACAAACCCTACGCCCTCGGTTTGCAAGCCCGGCCTCTACGTGAAGCGAAGTTGTCTTGCCCAATGTTCCGTGAGATTCGATAATAGAGATTTGGTGGATAAAGTATCTTGGCAACCCTAACCAGGGCAAATAAAATTGAAAAGGGGGTGCAACACGAGGACTTCCCAGGGGCCAATGTTCCGTGGGATTCGTTATGCCCCTTCTTGTCACAATAAGAACAGCTGACGGACTGAGTAGACGGTGAACTACCTGTGGATTCGCGGGCGGAAGAGGCTGATGGCGCTTTCGTCGGGCCACGGTTATTCCCTGGTCTGTTCTGGCTCTGGCCCTGATTACGTCCCTGACTCTGGAATTTCGTCTGCTGACCTGGAGGCTGGTATGGTTTCTTGTTTGGCTGTCTCGAACCGGCTCCATCTGGTTTCCTCTTCTCCACTCGAGAGGCAGCTGCAAAGAGAGCAGAATAGGTATCAAAGTCATGAGAAGCCAACTGGTCCTGAATCTCTGGCCTCAATCCAATAGTAAATTTCCACATTCTCGCCTCTGGAGTACAAACCATATATTGAGCATAACGGGACAGTCGATCAAAACGAGCCTCGTACTGGGCCACCGTCATATTACCCTGGGTCAAGTGCATAAACTCCTCGATCCGCCTCTGCCTGGAAACTGCAAGTACATATTTCTCCTTAAATGCCTTAACAAAATTACCCCACAAGCAAGGTGTCTGATCAGTCTCCCACAGTGCCTCTACAGTGTGCCACCAATGCTCGGCATTCTCGTGCAACAGAAATACAGCAAACTCCACTTTCTCTTCATCTGTATAATCAAGTGGCCTGAAAATCTTCTCAATCTCGGACAGCCAAGCCTCTGCTTTCTCATCATCAGCTTCCCCGTAGAATTTAGACGGGCGAAAGTCAAGGAATTCCCTCATTCTGCTATGTCTCCCATGGTTACCCTCATTCCTATTGTCGATGTTGTTGTTGTTGGCTTCACGAGCATCCTGACGCTCCATCACACGTGATACACGATCCATGGTATTTTCCATCATATTAAACATAGCTATACCGGGATTAGTCTGATATGCATCCCCGGTCTCTTGAGGTTCACCGCTCCTATTAGTAGTACGGGTACTAGGGCCAGCCATCTATAGGCACAAATTATGATGTACAATTTATTGAAATATGACAATTAAGAATCTAATGCATATGATATGCAACATAATATAGGTACAATTCTAAAAACATTTAAGGCAGGTATGTGAAACCCCACTTTTCTGCTTATCTCGTTTTACGTGCTATACCTCGTTTTGCATGCATATGACCTGTTTATGTGCTATAGGACCTAGAAAGTTATAATTTTGATGTCAATACTCCTAATACGTGGTAAATGTGCATTCATGAAATTTTCATCAAAAACGGGATCAGAAATTTTATCGTCGTCTTTTAGTGAATAGTATTTTGGACGCACGTCTGCTAAAATTTTGAAACTGGTCTTTTTAACCCTTCTAGACCTAGTCCACGGACTTTAATAGACCTGTGATTGATAAAAACGGATTTCAAATCGGCTTAGAAATTTATTAGGGTTTTTACACCGACTTTTGCAAAAATCGAGTTTTAAGCCGACTCGGGTAGAATTGTTTGATTTTAAAACTTCTTGTCACCTAAAAATAATCTACTTGAGCTATCTTAGGAGTTGCATTTTTGTTTTGAGCAAGGAGATAGCTAAAATGCATTTAAAAGACAAGAAAATGAATTAAAGGACTAAAATACTACTTTGACTTTGCATTTTATTTATTTGACCAAGCCTTTTATTGCATATAGTCCTCAACACATACTAAGCAAAGCACAAAACACACTCCAATTGCACACACAAGGCCGAGAGAAAGAAGGAGAAAAAGAAAGAGAATTTTAAAGGTTTTTCAAACAATTTTCTTAGAAAAGCTTGGTTTTTGTCCGTAAAACTTTGCACCGACTTGGATTCTGCTTGTTGGGCACGCACTTCATGCATCCCTAGGCTTTTATCGCATCAAAGGTGAGAGAAAAATTCTAGATCTCAAAACTTGTCTTTTGCATTTTTGCGTATAAATGAAGATTGAACCGTTAGAATTGTAATATGATGTTAGATTATTGCTCCTTGCATTCTAGGGATCGTTTTATGCTAATACTACGAGTTTTTGTCGGATATAGCATAATTTTTATTTTCTGGGTATTTAATTTAGATTAAATTGTTCAAAGTTGATTTAATTGAGTTGCGTTGCTCGAAATCGATTGCCATCAATTTCTAAATACTTGATAATTACGTGTTAGCGTTGTTGTAATGCCGAATTTTCGATTACATTGCTCGTGGGAAAATCCGGAAAATCCAGCCAAGACATCCTAGGGTTTTAGGGTTATCGGGCATGATTTGGAGGTGTTATGGTGGATTTCTGAGAGGGCTAATGTAGTAGGTTGAATGGGTGAGTGATAGAAACTGATTTGGCAATGTTTGGGTTAGTAGAATGTACGTTATGAATTTTTGAAGTTTAGGTTGTCATTCTTTAATTTCTTGAACGATGCCTTTAGATGATTGGGTTGTGTTTGAGTGTTGAATGTTGAGTTGTTGATGAGTAATTTAGGGTTTAATTGTGTTTATAATGCATGTCCGGTTAGATGGCCTACTTTGTCATCTAACTAAGTTATTGTTGTTTAAATGATAATTGATGCTATCAATGATGTATAATTGATGATTGATTGATGATTGATTGATGATTGATGATGATTATGGAGTCTTGGTATGTGTGTGCCACCTCTCAGGCAGCGTTGGGCTGTCGGGTTGATAACGGCATGACTGCCATAGGCTACCCCGAGCTCGCATGACGGAGGTGTCATGGAGGGAGGGGCTAGTGAGGTACCTCGGGTGCGTGAGTAATGGGGAGTTATAAGAAGAATGGTTGAGATCGTGATGGCGTTTAGAGCTACACCAAATAGAGTATCCTTTATTGATTGGTTATATAGTTATGTGATGATAGTATTATTTATGTTATTGTGTGTTTACTGACTCAAAGGATTATTCCAAGGAGTTTAGTAGACTTTGCTCGAGATCTATCGGATCCTCACTGGGCTTATTTATATAAGCTCACTCTCTATTATTGCATGCTTACAGGTGTTACAGAGCTGGATTACGGGTACGTGCCTCCTGAGGAGGTAAATGTGCCTTTCGTGGATGAGTCATATGTCCCTGAGTCTTATCCATGATTCTATGTTGTTTAATGTCATGTACATTAGCTTAATAGACTTTTATATGCTTTATGGTTCTTATTGTAATAGATGTTGAAAAGATGATGATCCAAATGATATTAACTTAGTGGCTTTCTTTTGTCTATGGTTAAGTTGTTAGATGGGTCTCAACTTATTTTTGAAATGTATGATAAAGTTGAGGTATTGTATGTTATGTTGGAACGGAGGCAGATAACGAAGACTGATTATTGTATATTACGGTTATGTTGTGTGTTGTTATGCTGTTGAGAAGTTGTTGTTTGTATGGTTATGGAATTGGATGTTTAATGTTATTAATGAGGTTGGTTTAGAGCCTCGGTAATCTATTTACTGTCGTTATACTGCCGAAATTCCGTTGCGTCCTGACTGATTGTAGGTGGGGTCGAGTTGGGGCGTGACAAGGTAAGTCACTTAAGCACATAGAACATAGAAGGCACATTTATCACACAATAACACATAAACAAGTCATCCTAATTATCTTAAGGCTCTACCCACGGTCCGAGAGTTAAACCCGGCTTAAGCAATCTTAGCTCTGATGCCATTCTTTTAAGGTGTCACGCCCCAACCCGGCCTATAAGGTTAGACTAGGGTGTGAACTAGCATTCAAGTAATATCACGTACTTAGCTGTTTATGAAGATTAACACCTAATGATTTAGTCTAAACTCCAAAGTTTTTCCGGAAAACCGGCAGTATAACGGCTGTAATTGGCCCTTTGGTTTAACCTAATTCTCTAAACGCCTCAAAATTTACCATCTCAAATTCATTTCCAACTAAGATTACTAATTTACCATCAATTGAATTGCCTATTGGTTATTTCGACGTCCCGTTTGATTTATAACCTAGCATGATACTATGTCTCGTTTGTTTATTTATCCTCGTTACAAATATACCTGTTGATCTTAGCTCAATAGCAAGTACCTGTTAAGATTTGATAAGTTCATTTACTTAGTTCTTAACTAAAGCGTCATAACCTAAGATAGATACTAGCGGTAATAAAAGCAAAACGATCATAGTAGTGTCATGTCTAGCATCAGTCTACTTAATATAAGTACAAACCAAAATTAGACCCCAAATTACAACGGGGGTCTTTTACATCATGACATCGAGCAACATAAAAGGAAATAGTCTTCAAGTAACATAAAGTTCACAAGTAGTCACATTCAAGCAAAACAAACAATGACAGGCAGTCACTCCAGAGGTTCATCATTAGGCACACCGTCCTCGGGTACCTGTTCTGGGTCTTCTTCACCTGAGATGATAAAAGAGGGTGAGTCCTTATGAACTCAGCGAGGGGGAACGAGAAATAAGTTTTGAAACTCATTTTCCAGTTCAACTTATGAAAATCCATTTTGCAAGCATGAACACAACATAAATATAAGTACAGAAACAGGAATACCGGTCTTTCCTCCCCAAGGTTCTCTAGGAACCAAGCGAGAGTACTTATACACATAGTAAAAAGGATACAGTGAATTTTTGCTCTCAGATCAGTTCTAGGATCAGTTGTTGCGGCCGACTTCAAATCATCCCCCAAACACGCCAGGTGGGTGTACTCCGGATGTACCCTGAAATCCTACGACCCAACTCTCCGAGGATGTCTAGCCCTCAAGTGAGAGAGGGAATGGGACCATGGTAGTCACGGGAGCACCGGCAAGCCCGATGCCGCCCGGTGTGCGTGATCGCTACCATGCCAACAGGAAAGGTTGCAACTTTGTATGCAAATGCACATTCATGACAGGTAATATATCACAGTAGGAGGACAACAAAGTAGGTTGCCTCCGGACAGTCATAAGATTGCACATTGACAGGTAAACAAGCAGGGCACGATAAGACAGAAAATTTCACTTGAAAGGCATATAGAGTTATATGAAAATTAAATGGGCAGCCATGTAACACATGTAAAACAGGCCATATAACTCATTAAGAAGCCCACGTGATCAAGTGATAAGATTATTCAACATGCAATGATATCAACATGGGTTCGGATGCAAGGAAAGATTATTTGTGAACATGCAATGGTCAAAATCCCATTTAAAGTTATAAGATAATTACGGGCAGCCCACTAAGCATATAATTTCCACACAATCTCCAAATGATCAACACTTAGCAAGACTACCTAGTCATTAGGGTTTCCGTTTCATGCTTAATCGTGTGATTAAAACCCTAAGTCAACTCAAAATCATTCTCAAGTCATGCATCATTCAATTCAAGCATCCTCAAGTACTCAAAACAGTCCACATAACATCCCAACACCACATTTCCACACAATTAGTACCACAAGAGAGGTTACAACAATTTTCCAAGCATGTAGTTAAGTGAAACCTTTACTGCAATAGGCTGTTTTCTCACAATCAATAGGATAATCAAAAAATCTCCAAATTCAGTGAATAAGATTTCAAATTAAAGCTTGAGAAGTTAACTAAAATCAGAAACAAACCTTGCATCAATTGGAGTTCGGAATCATTAGTTATAGCCGAAACAGTGAGGTAGCACAAAACTGTCCAGATTTGCACACTTTTCAGAAATTGACGTTTTTGAGGTCCTTAGGGTCAGTTTTAGCCTTAGTCCATTTCTGAAAAAATTGTCGAGAACTGAAAAATATAGTAGCACACCAAATTTCATGCATTTTGGACATCATGTACTAAGTCAAATATGGTTCGTTCCACAAGGTCAGTGCATCTGCCAAAACCTGCTTCATTTTTCCAGATTTCCAGATTTGGTCACATTTTAAATATTTGTCATTTGGAGGACCTTAGAGTCAAATTTTGCTTCAGCCTATTTCTGGGAAAAATGTTCAAAACTGTCCAAACTAGTCACCTATCGATTTTCATGAATTTTCAACATCATTTTCCTAGCTAAACTTACCTCGAACAGACTGGTCAGAGAGCTGTCAACAATTTCGACTTCTCCTAGCATCATTTTCAAGCCAAGATCTTGCCATGCATGGTTGTTTAAGCTTATGAACGACCATATAGCTCAAGTACAGAAGCAAATACACACATTTATGAGCATGCATGTGAATTTTTCAAGAGTTTTCAAAAGGTTTTAACCCTCACCTTAGCAATCAACCACAAAGATGCTCAAAAACCTTGTTGAAGCACAACCTTCTTCCTCTCCTTGCTTAGCCGAAAACCCAACTAGCTTTTCTCTATTTTTCCTAGCTTAGTGATCAATCTCTTAGCACATGCATGAAGTTAGAACATGAAGAAAAGAAATGGATGCCAAGAAGCTTACCTAGGCCGAATAGAGTCTTCAATGCACATGCATGTGTAATTTTCACCTCCTAGCTAGCTCGGTTGAGGTTCTTTGCTTGTATCTTGCTTTGCTTAGCTATGGTGTGAAGAAGAGAAGCTAAGAAGATGAAGAACTCAGCCAAGGCCGAGAATGAGAGAGGAAAATGAGAGGGGAGAGAGAAAGATTGAAAAGGAAATGAAGAAATGACAAGAATAAAACTCTTTTGCATTCACCCAAGCATTGGTCGACCTTGGGCTTCCAAATCTGATTTTTTTTTGTCTTCAAGGTGGAATTTTGAAATGTTAGCATGGGCTATGAGTTTTTGGTCGAGCAAGAGAGAGATTTGAGGTGGTTTTGATCATATTTTTATGCATTTTGTGTCATAGTTTGTCTAAGCATGCATAGTTGATTATAAAATTTTTCAAACCTTGTGCAAAACCATGGTATGGTCGGCCAAGCATGTGGGAAAATTCTGAATTTTGTCTTGGTTAAGCTTATTTTATTGCTTGTGTTTGGAAGTGCAAAAAGAAAAGGAATAAATAATGAAGAATGTTTAGTGTTTGGTGCATTTTTTGTCTTCTAGTGAGTTGAATTAAGATTATTATACTGATAGTGGATTTTGTAGGATTGTTTAATAGTCTAGTGCTCCGTGAAAGATGCTTTCTTGATTAGCGTGAAGGCACGCTTTCCTAGGTCTAGGGCACGCACTACGAGGTACGAGACAAACGCACGTTTTTCAAGTAAGTGCACGTAACCCTAAATGAATGCACATAATTCAATGCATGGCACAAAAAATGAACACAATTCTTAAACCTAGGTCATGGTATGCAAATCTAGGTTAGGGCACACGAAGCTAGGTTTTGCACGCAAATCGGGGTCGGGCCTCACAACTTCCCAAGGGGTTACCCATCCTAGTACTACTCTCGCCCAAGCACGCTTAACTTCGGAGTTCTGATGGGATTCGGTGCATTAGTGCTGGTATGATTGCACCCGTCATGTTGAGGGCACAATTCCTATATGTGTTAACGGTTCACAGTCCCAGCCTAGAGAGATGGCCCATTCAAAAGGCCCAATGGGCTTAACGACAACCCATCCGCTTCAACAACGCAGCATCCTCGCAAGATGTGATATCGACATGTTGTAGGCCCTCTGATGTTCTGCGAGTCAGGTTGTCGTCCTTTTAACAGCTCACGACGTACGATCCAGGACGGAAAAATAGAGCAAAAGAAGAAAAGTGGCCTGAAACTGATGAAAACATTCGATTTTGTTCTCCAAAAATGGGCACAACAAGCAAGCTGGCTACCCCTGTCGTAGAGCTCTCAGAGAGCTTTGCAACGGTATGATGTGCGCTGCGTAACTCCTTACGGATCAAAAGTTATGAGCACCGGAGCGATGGAGACCTGGTCACAAACCCTACGCCCTCGGTTTGCGGGCCTGGCCTCTACGTGAAGCGAAGTTGTCTTGCCCAATGTTCCGTGGGATTCGGTAATAGAGATTTGGTGGATAAAGTATCTTGGCAACCCTAACCAGGGCAAAAAAAATTGAAAAGGGGGTGCAACACGAGGACTTCCCAGGGGGTCACCCATCCTAGTACTACTCTCGCCCAATCACTCTTAACTTCGGAGTTCTGATGGGATCCGGTACATTAGTGCTGGTATGATCACACACGTCATGTTGAGGGCACAGTTCCTATATGTGTTAACGGTTCACTGTCCCAGCCTAGAGAGATGGCCCATTCAAAAGGCCAATGGGCTTAACGACAACCCATCCGCTTCAACAACGCAACATCCTCGCAAGACGTGATATCGACATGTTGTAGGGCCCTCTGATGTCCCGCGAGTCAGGTTGTCGTCCTTTTAACAGCTCATGACGTACGATCTGGGACAGAAAAACAGAGCAAAAGAAGAAAAATGGCCTGAAACTGATGAAAACGTTCAATTTTGGCCTCCAAAAATAGGCGCAGCGAGCATGCTCGCTGCCCCCGTCGTAGAGCTCTCAGAGAGCTTTTCAACGGTATGCTGGGCGCGGCGTAACTACTTACGGATCAAAAGTTATGGGCACCGGAGCGACGGAGACCTGGTCACAAACCCTACGCCCTCGGTTTGTGGGCCCGGCCTCTACGTGAAGCGAAGTTGTCTTGCCCAATGTTCCGAGGGATTCGGTAATAGAGATTTGGTGGATAAAGTATCTTGGCAATCCTAACCAGGGCAAAAAAAATTGAAAAAAGGGTGCAACACGAGGACTTCCCACGGGGTCAGCCATCCTAGTACTACTCTCGCCCAAGCACGCTTAACTTCGGAGTTCTGATGGGATCCAGTGCATTAGTGCTGGTATGATCGCACCCGTCATGTTGAGGGCACAATTCTTATATGTGTTAACGGTTCACAGTCCTAGCCTTGAGAGATGGCCATTCAAAAGGCCCAATGGACTTAACGATAACCCATCCGCTTCAACAATGCAACATCCTTGCAAGACGTGATATCGAAAAGTTGTAGGTCCCTCAAATGTCCCGCGAGTCAGGTTGTCGTCTTTTTAACAGCTCATGACGTACGATCCGGGACGAAAAAATAGAGCAAAAGAACAAAAATGGCCTGAAACTGATGAAAACATTCGATTTTGGGTTGCAAAAATGGGCACAGCGAGCAAGCTAGCTTCTCCCGTCATAGAGCTCTCAAAGAACTTTGCAACGGTATGCTGTGCGCTGCGTAATTCCTTACGGATCAAAAATTATGGGCACCGTAGCGACGGAGACCTGGTCTGAAACCATACGCCCTCGGTTTACAGGCCTGGCCTCTACGTGAAGCGAAGTTGTCTTGCCCAACGTTCCGTGGGATTCGGTAATAGAGATTTGGTGGATAAAGTATCTTGGCAACCCTAACTAGGGCAAAAAAAATTTAAAAAGGGGTGCAACACGAGGATTTCCCAGGGGGTCAACCATCCTAGTACAACTCTCGCCCAAGCACGCTTAACTTCGTAGTTCTGATGGGATCCGGTGCATTATTGCTGGTATGATCGCACCCGTCATGTTGAGGGCACAATTCCTATATGTTTTAACGGTCCACAGTGCCAGCCTAGAGAGATGGCTCATTCAAAAGGCCCAATGGGCTTAACGATAACCCATCCGCTTCAACAACGCAGTATCCTCGCAAGATGTGATATCGACACGTTGTAGGGCCATCTGATGTCCCGCGAGTCAGGTTGTCGTCCTTTTAATAGCTCACGACGTACGATCCGGGACAGAAAAATAGAGCAAAAGAATAAAAGTGGACGGAAACTGATTAAAACATTCGATTTTGGGCTCCAAAAACGACCACAGCGAGAAAGCTGGCTACCCACGTCGTAGACCTCTCAGAGAGCTTTGCAACGGTATGCTGCGCGCCGCGTAACTCTTTACGGATCAAAAGTTATGGGCACCGGAGTGACGGAGACCTGGTCACAAACCCTACTCCCTCGGTTTGCGGGCCTGGCCACTACGTGAAGCGAAGTTGTCTTGCCCAATGTTCCGTGGGATTCGGTAATAGAGATTTGGTGGATAAACTATCTTGGCAACCCTAACCAGGGCAAAAAAAATTTGAAAAGGGGGTGCAACACGAGGACTTCCCAGGGGGTCACCCATCCTAGTACTACTCTCACCCAATCATGCTTAACTTCGGAGTTCTGATGGGATCCGGTGCATTAATACTGGTATGATCGCACCCGTCATGTTGATGGCACAATTCCTATATGTGTTAACGGTTCACAGTCCCAGCCTATAGAGATAGCCCATTCAAAAGGCCCAATGGGCTTAACGACAACCCATCTGCTTCAACAACGCAGCATCCTCGCAAGACGAGATATCAACACATTTTAGGGCCCTCTGATGTCCGTGAGTCAGGTTGTCGTCCTTTTAACAGCTCACGACGTACGATCCGGGACAGAAAAATAGAGTAAAATAAGAAAAGTGGCCTGAAACTGATGAAAACGTTCGATTTTTGGGTCAAAAAACAAGCACAGCGTGCAAGCTTGCTACCCCTGTCGTAGAGCTCTTAGAGAGCCTTGTAACGGTATGTTGTGCGCTACGTAACTCCTTACGGATCAAAAGTTATGGGCACCGAAGCGACGGAGACCTGGTCACAAACCCTACGCCCTCGGTTTGCGGGCCCAGCCTCTACGTGAAGCGAAGTTGTCTTGCCCAAAGTTTCGTGGGATTCGGTAATAGAGATTTGGTGGATAAAGTATCTTGGCAACCCTAACCAGGGCAAAAAAAATTGAAAATGGGGTGCAACACGAGGACTTCCCATGGGGTCACCCATCCTAGTACTTCTCTCGCCCAAGCACACTTACCTTCGGAGTTCTGATGGGATCCTGTGCATTAGTGCTGGTATGATCGCACCCGTCATGTTGAGGGCACAATTCCTATATGTGTTAACGGTTCACAGTGCCAGCCTAGAGAGATAGCCCATTCAAAAGGCCCAATGGGCTTAACGACAACCCATCCGCTTCAACAATGCAGAATATTTGCAAGACGTGATATCATCACATTATATTGCCCTCTGATGTACCGAGAGTCAGGTTGTCGTCCTTTTAACAGCTCACGACGTACGATCCGGGACCGAAAAACAGGGCAAAAGAAGAAAAGTGGCATGAAACTCATGAAAACGTTCGATTTTGGGCTCCAAAAAAGGGCACAGCGAGCAAGCTCGCTGCACCCGTCGAAGAGCTCTCAGAGAGCTTTGCAACGGTATGTTGTGCGCCGCGTAACTCCTGACGGATCAAAAGTTATGGGCATCGGAGCGACGGAGACCTGGTCACAAACCCTACGCCCTCGGTTTGCGGGCCCGGTCTCTATGTGAAGCGAAGTTGTCTTGCCCAATGTTCCGTGGGATTCGGTAATAGAGATTTGGTGGATAAAGCATCTTGCCAACCCTAACCAGGGCAAAAAAAATTGAAAATGGGGTGCAACAGGAGGACTTCCCAGGGGGTCACCCATCCTAGTACTACTCTCGCCCAAGCACGCTTAACTTCGGAGTTCTGATGGGATCCGGTGCATTAGTGCTGGTATGATCTCACCCGTCATATTGAGGGCACAATTCCTATATGTGTTATCAGTTCACAGTCCCAGCCTAGAGAGATGGCCCATTCAAAAGGCCCAATGGGCATAACGACAACCCATCTGCCTCAACAACGCAGCATCCTCGCAAGACGTGATATCGACACATTGTAGGGCCCTCTGATGTCCCGCGAGTCAGGTTGTCGTCCTTTTAACAGCTCACGACGTACGATCCGGGACGAAAAAATAGTGCAAAAGAAGAAAAGTGGCCTGAAACTAATGAAAACGTTCAATTTTGGGCTCCAAAAATAGGCACAACGAGCAAGCTGGCTGCCCCTATCGTAGAGCTCTCAGAGAGCTTTGCAACGGTATGATGTGCGCTGCGTAACTCCTTACGGTTCAAAAGTTATGGGCACCGGGGCGACGGAGACCTGGTCACAAACCCTAAGCCCTCGATTTGCGAGCCCGTCCTCTACGTGAAGCGAAGTTGTCTTGCCCAATGTTCCGTGGGATTCGGTAATATAGATTTGGTGGATAATGTATCTTGGCAACCATAACCAGGGCAAAAAAATTTGAAAAGGGGGTTTAAAACGAGGACTTCCCCGAGGGTCACTCATCCTAGTACTACTCTCGCCCAAGCACGCTTAACTTCTGAGTTCTGTTGGGATCCGGTGCATTAGTGCTGGTATGATCGCCCCCGTCATGTTGAGGGTACAATTCCTATATGGGTTAACTGTTCACAGTCCCAGCCTAGAGAGATGGCCCATTCAAAAGGCCCAATGGGCATAACGACAACCCATCCGCTTCAACAACGCAGTATCCTCGAAAGACGTGATATCGACACATTGTAGGAACCTCTGATGTCCCGCGAGTCAGGTTGTCATCCTTTTAACAACTCACGACGTAGGATCCGGGACAGAAAAATAGAGTAAAAGAAGAAAAGTGGCCTGAAACTGATGAAAACATTCAATTTTGGGCTCCAAAAATGGGCAAAGCATGCAAGCTTGCTACCCCTGGCGTAGAGCTCTCAGAGAGCTTTGCAACAGTATGTTGTGCTATGCGTAAATCCTTACGGATCAAAAGTTATGGGCACCGGAGCGACGGAGACCTGGTCATAAACCCTACGTCTTCGGTTTGCGGGCCCGGCCTCTACTTGAAGCGAAGTTGTCTTGCCCAATGTTCCGTGGGATTCGGAAATAGAGATTTGGTGGATAAAGTAACTTGGCAACCCTAACCAGGGCAAAAAAAATTAAAAAGGGGGTGCAACAAGAGGACTTCCCAGGGGGTCACCCATCCTAGTACTACTCTCGCCCAAGCACGCTTAACTTCGGAGTTCTAATGGGATCCCTTGCATTAGTGCTTGTATGATCGCACCCGTCATGTTGAGGGCACAATTCCTAGATGTATTAACGGTTCACAGTCCTAGCCTAGAGAGATGGCCCATTCAAAAGGCCCAATGGGCTTAACGAAAACCCATCTGCTTCAACAATGCAGTATCCTCGCAAGACGTGATATCGACACGTTGTAGGGCCCTCTGATGTCCCGCGAGTCAGGTTGTCATCCTTTTAACAGCTCATGACGTACGATTCGTGACGAAAAAACACAGCGAAAGAAGAAAAGAGCCTTAAACTGAAGAAAAACGTTCGATTTTGTGATTCAAAAAAGGGCACAGCGAGCAAGCTTGCTGCCTTTGTTGTAGAGCTCTCAGAGAGCTTTGCAACGGTATGTTGTGCGCCCCGTAACTCCTTACGGATCAAAAGTTATGGGCACCGGAACGACGGAGACCTGGTCACAAACCCTAAGCCCTTGGTTTGCGGAACCGGCCTCTACGTGAAGCGAAGTTGTCTTGCCCAATGTTCCGTGGGATTCGGTAATAGAGATTTGGTGGATAAAGTATCTTGGCAACCCTAACTAGGGCAAAAAAAATTGAAAAGGGGCTTTAACATGAGGACTTCCCAGGGGGTCACCCATCCTAGTACTACTATCGCCCAAGCACGCTTAACTTCGGAGTTCTGATGGGATCCGGTGCATTAGTGCTGGTATGATCGCACCCGTCATGTTGAGGGCACAATTCCTATATGTGTTAACGGTTCACAGTCCCAGCCTAGAGAGATGGCCCATTCAAAAGGCCCAATAGGCATAACGACAACCCATCTGCTTCAACAATGCAGCATCCTCGCAAGACGTGATATCGACACATTTTATGGCCCTCTGATGTCCCGCGAGTCAGGTTGTCCTTTTAACAGCTCACGACGTACGATCCGGGACCGAAAAACAGAGCAAAAGAAGAAAAGTGGCCTGAAACTGATGAAAACGTTCGATTTTTGCATCAAAAAACAAGCACAGCGTGCAAGCTTGCTACCCCTGTCGTAGAGCTCTTAGAGAGCTTTGCAACGGTATGTTGTGCGCTACGTAACTCCTTACGGATCAAAAGTTAGGGGCACCGGAGCGACGGAGACCTGGTCACAAACCCTACGCCCTCGGTTTGCGGGCCCGGCCTCTACGTGAATCGAAGTTGTCTTGCCCAAAGTTTCGTGGGATTTGGTAATAGAGATTTGGTGGATAAAGTATCTTGGCAACCCTAACCAGGGCAAAAAAAATTGAAAAGGGGGTGCAACACGAGGACTTCCCATGGGGTCACCCATCCTAGTACTTCTCTCGCCCAAGCACACTTACCTTCGGAGTTCTGATGGGATCCTGTGCATTAGTGCTGGTATGATCGCACCCGTCATGTTGAGGGCACAATTCCTATATGTGTTAACGGTTCACAGTGCCAGCCTAGAGAGATAGCCCATTCAAAAGGCCCAATGGGCTTAACGACAACCCATCCGCTTCAACAATGCAGAATCTTTGCAAGACGTGATATCATCACATTATATTGCCCTCTGATGTACCGAGAGTCAGGTTGTCTTCCTTTTAACAGCTCACGACGTACGATCCGGAACCGAAAAACAGGGCAAAAGAAGAAAAGTGGCATGAAACTCATGAAAACGTTCGATTTTGGGCTCCAAAAAAGGGCACCGCGAGCAAGCTCGCTACACCCGTCGAAGAGCTCTCAGAGAGCTTTGCAACGGTATGTTGTGCGCCGCGTAACTCCTGACGGATCAAAAGTTATGGGCATCGGAGCGACGGAGACCTGGTCATAAACCCTACGCCCTCGGTTTGTGGGCCCGGCCTCTACGTCAAGCGAAGTTGTCTTGCCCAATGTTCTGTGGGATTCGGTAATAGAGATTTGGTGGATAAAGCATCTTGCCAACCCTAACCAGGGCAAAAAAAATTGAAAATGGGGTGCAACAGGAGGACTTCCCAGGGGGTCACCAATCCTAGTACTACTCTCGCCCAAGCACGCTTAACTTCGGAGTTCTGATGGGATCCGGTGCATTAGTGCTGGTATGATCTCACCCGTCATGTTGAGGGCACAATTCCTATATGTGTTATCGGTTCACAGTCCCAGCCTAGAGAGATGGCCCATTCAAAAGGCCCAATGGGCATAACGACAACCCATCCGCCTCAACAACGCAGCATCCTCGCAAGACGTGATATCGACACATTGTAGGGCCCTCTGATGTCCCGCGAGTCAGGTTGTCGTCCTTTTAACAGCTCACGACGTATGATCCGGGACGAAAAAATAGTGCTAAAGAAGAAAAGTGGCCTGAAACTAATGAAAATGTTATATTTTGGGCTCCAAAAATAGGCACAACGAGCAAGCTGGCTGCCCCTAACGTAGAGCTCTCAGAGAGCTTTGCAACGGTATGATGTGCGCTGCGTAACTCCTTACGGTTCAAAAGTTATGGGCACCGGGGCGACGGAGACCTGGTCACAAACCCTAAGCCCTCGATTTGCGAGCCCGGCCTCTACGTGAAGCGAAGTTGTCTTGTCCAATGTTCCGTGGGATTCGGTAATATAGATTTGGTGGATAATGTATCTTGGCAACCATAACCAGGGCAAAAAAATTTGAAAAGAGGGTTTAAAACGAGGACTTCCAAGAGGGTCACCCATCCTAGTACTACTCTCGCCCAAGCACGCTTAACTTCTGAGTTCTGTTGGGATCCGGTGCATTAGTGCTGGTATGATTGCCCCCGTCATGTTGAGGTTACAATTCCTATATGGGTTAACTGTTCACAGTCCCAGCCTAGAGAGATGGCCCATTCAAAAGGCCCAATGGGCATAACGACAACCCATCCGCTTCAACAACGCAGTATCCTCGAAAGACGTGATATCGACACATTGTAGGGCCCTCTGATGTCCCGCGAGTCAGGTTGTCGTCCTTTTAACAACTCACGACGTACGATCCGGGACAGAAAAACAGAGTAAAAGAAGAAAAGTGGCCTGAAACTGATGAAAACGTTCAATTTTGGGCTCCAAAAATGGGCAAAGCAAGCAAGCTTGCTACCCCTGGCGTAGAGCTCTCAGAGAGCTTTGCAACAGTATGTTGTGCTCTGCGCAACTCCTTACGGATCAAGAGTTATGGGCACCGGAGCGACGAAGACCTGGTCATAAACCCTACGTCTTCGGTTTGCGGGCCCGGCCTCTACGTGAAGCGAAGTTGTCTTGCCCAATGTTCCGTGGGATTCGGAAATAGAGATTTGGTGGATAAAGTATCTTGGCAACCCTAACCAGGGCAAAAAAAATTAAAAAGGGGGTGCAACAAGAGGACTTCCCAGGGGGTCACCCATCCTAGTACTACTCTCGCCCAAGCACGCTTAACTTTGGAGTTCTAATGGGATCCCTTGCATTAGTGCTTGTATGATCACACCCGTCATGTTGAGGGAACAATTCCTAGATGTGTTAACGGTTCACAGTCCTAGACTAGAGAGATGGCCCATTCAAAAGGCCCAATGGGCTTAACGAAAACCCATCTGCTTCAACAATGCAGTATCCTCGCAAGATGTGATATCGACACATTGTAGGGCCCTCTAATGTCCAGCGAGTCAGGTTGTCATCCTTTTAACAGCTCATGACGTACGATTCGTGACGAAAAAACAGAGCGAAAGAAGAAAATAGCCCTAAAACTGAAGAAAAACGTTCGATTTTGGGCTCCAAAAAAGGGCACAGCGAGCAAGCTTGCTGCCTTTGTCGTAGAGCTCTCAGAGAGCTTTGCAACGGTATGTTGTGCACCCCGTAACTCCTTACAAATCAAAAGTTATGGGCACCGGAACGACGGAGACCTGGTCACAAACCCTAAGCCCTTGGTTTGCGGAACCGGCCTCTACGTGAAGCGAAGTTGTCTTGCCCAATGTTCCGTGGGATTCGGTAATAGAGATTTGGTGGATAAAGTATCTTGGCAACCCTAACCAGGGCAAAAAAAATTGAAAAGGGGGTTTAACATGAGGACTTCCCAGGGGGTCACCCATCCTAGTACTACTCTCGCCCAAGCACGCTTAACTTCGGAGTTCTGATGGGATCCGGTGCATTAGTGCTGGTATGATCGCACCCGTCATGTTGAGGGCACAATTCCTATATGTGTTAATGGTTCACAGTCCCAGCCTAGAGAGATGGCCCATTCAAAAGGCCCAATAGGCATAACGACAACCCATCTGCTTCAACAATTCAGCATCCTCGCAAGACGTGATATCGACACATTGTATGGCCCTCTGATGTCCCGCGAGTCAGGTTGTCATCCTTTTAACAGCTCACGACGTACGATCCAGGACGGAAAAACATAGCAAAAGAAGAAAAGTGGCCTGAAACTAATGAAAACTTTCAATTTTGGGCTCCAAAAAGGGCACAGCCAACAAGCTTGCTGCCCCTGTCGTAGAGCTCTCAGATATCTTTGCAACGGTATGCTATGCGCTGCGTAACTCCTTACGGATCGAAAGTTATGGGCACCGGAGCGATGGAGACCTGGTGACAAACCCTACGTCTTCGGTTTGCGGGTCCGGCCTCTACGTGAAGCGAAGTTGTCTTGCCCAATGTTTTGTGGGATTCGGTTATATAGATTTGGTCGATAAAGTATCTTGGCAACCCTAACCAAGGCAAAAAAAATTGAAAAGGGGTTGCAACACGAGGGCTTACCTGGGGGTCACCTATCCTAGTACTACTCTCGCCCAAGCATGCTTAACTTCGAAGTTCTGATGGGATCCGGTGCATTAGTGCTGGTATGATCACACCCGTCATCTTGAGGTCACAATTCCTACATGTGTTAACGGTTCACAGTCCCAGCCTAGAGAGATGGCCCATTCAAAAAGCCCAATGGGCTTAACGACAACCCATCCGCTTCAACAATGTTGCATCCTCGCAAGACGTGATATCGACAAGTTGTACGGCCCTCTGATATCCCGCGAGTCAGGTTGTCGTCCTTTTAACATCTCACGACGTACGATCCGGGACGGAAAAATAGGGCAAAAGAAGAAAAGCGGCATGAAACTGATGAAAATGTTTGATTTTGGGCTCCATAACAGGCATAGCAAGCAAACTGGCTGCCCCCGTCGTAGTGCTCTCAGAGAGCTTTGCAACGGTATACTGTGCACCGCCTAACTCCTTACGGATTAAAAGTTATGGGCACTGGAGCGACGGAGACCAGGTCACAAACCCTACGCCTTCGGTTTGCGGGCCCGGCCTCTACGTGAAGCACAGTTGTCTTGCCCAATGTTCCGTGGGATTCGGTTATAGAGATTTGGTGGATAAAGTATCTTGGCAACCCTAACAGGGCAAAAAAAATTGAAAATGGGGTGCCACACGAGGACTTCTCAGGGGGTCACCCATCCTAGTACTACTCTCACCCAAGCACGCTTAACTTCGGAGTTCTGATGGGATCCGGTGCATTAGTGCTGGAATGATCGCACCCGTGATGTTGAGGGCGCAATTCCTATATGTGTTAACGGTTCACAGTCCTAGCCTAGAGAGATGGCCTACTCAAAAGGCCCAATGGGCTTAACAGCAACCCATCCACTTCAACAATGCCGCATCCTCGCAAGACGTGATATCGACACGTTGTAGGGACCTCTAATGTCCCGCGAGTCAGGTTGTCGTCCTTTTAACAGCTCTCGATGTACGATCCGGGATGAAAAAAGAGGGCAAAAGAAGAAAAGTGGCATGAAACTGATGAAAACGTTCAATTTTGGGCTCCAAAAATGGGCACTGCGAGCAAGATGGCTGCCCCTGTCATAGAGCTCTCAGAGAGCTTTGCAACGGTACGATGTGCGCCGCATAACTCCTTACGGATCAAAAGTTATGGGCACCGGAGCGACGGAGACCTGGTCACAAAACCTACGCCCTCGGTTTGCTGGCCCGGCCTCTACGTGAAGCGAAGTTGTCTTGCCCAATGTTCTGTGGGATTCGGTAATCGAGATTTGGTGGATTAAGTATCTTGGCAACCCTAACCAGGGCAAAAAAAATTGTAAAGGGGGTGCAACACGAGAACTTCTCAGGGGGTCACCCATCCTAGTACTACTCTCGCCCAAGAACACTTAACTTCGGAGTTCTGATGGGATCCGTTGTATTAGTGCTGGTATGATCGCACCCGTCATGTAGAGGGCTCAATTTCTATATGTGTTAACGGTTCACAGTCCCTGCTTAGAGAGATGGCCCATTCAAAAGGCCCAATGGGCATAACGACAACCCATTCGCTTGAACAACGCAGCATCCTCGCCAGACGTGATATCGACACATTGTAGGGCCCTTTGATGTCACGCGATTCAGGTTGTCGTCCTTTTAACAGCTCACGACGTACGATCCGGGACGAAAAAACATAGCAAAAGAAGAAAAGTGGCTTGAAAGTGATGAAAACGTTCAATTTTGGGCTCCAAAAATGGGCAAAGCGAGCAAGATGGCTGCTCTTGTCGTAGAGCTCTCAGAGAGCTTTGCAACGGTATGCTGTGCGCTGCGTAAGTCCTTACGTATCAAAAGTTATGGGCACCGGAGCGACGGAGACCGGGTCACAAACCCTACGCCCTTGGTTTGCGGGCCCGGCCTCTACGTGAAGCGAAGTTGTCTTGCCCAATGCTCTGTGGGATTTGGTAATAGAGATTTGGTGGATAAATTATCTTGGCAACCCTAACCAGGGCAAAAAACAATGAAAAGGGGGTACAACACGAGGACTTCCCACGGGGTCACCTATCCTTGTACTACTCTCGCCCAAGCATGCTTAACTTCGGTGTTCTGATGGGATCCGGAGCATTAGTGCTGGTATGACCGTACTTGTGATGTTGAGGGCACAATTTCTATATGTGTTAATAGTTCACAGTCCCAACCTAGAGAGATGGCCCATTCAAAAGGCCCAATGGGCATAACAACAACCCATCCGCTTCAACAACGCAACATCCTCGCAAGACGAGATATCGACACGTTGTAGGTCCCTCTGATGTCCCGCAAGTCAGGTTGTCGTTCTTTTCACAGCTCACGATGTACGATCCGGGACGAAAAAATAGAGCAAAAGAAGAAAAGTGTCCTGAAACTGATGAAAACGTTCAATTTTGGACTCCAAAAATGGGCATAGCGAGCAAGCTGGCTACCCCTGTCGTAGAGCTCTCAGAGACCTTTGCAACAGAGTGCTGTGCGCTGCGTAACTCCTTACAGATCAAAAGTTATGGGCACCGGAGTGACGGAGACCTGGTCACAAACCCTATGCCCTCGGTTTGCGGGCCTGGCCTCTACGTGAAGCGAAGTTTTCTTGCCCAATGTTCCATGGGATTCGGTAATAGAGATTTGGTGGATAAAGTATCTTGGCAACCCTAACCAGGGCAAAAAAAATTGAAAAGGGGGTGCAACACGAGGACTTCCCAGGGGGTCACCCATCATAGTACTACTCTCGCCCAGGCACGCTTAACTTCGGAGTTCTGATGGGATCTGGTGCATTAGTGCTGGTATGATTGCACCCGTCATGTTGAGGGCACAATCCCTATATGTGTTAACGGTTCATAGTCCCTGCCTAGAGAGATGGCCCATTCAAAAGGCCCAATGGGCATAATGACAACCCATCCGCTTCAACAACGCAACATCCTCGCAAGACGTGATATCGACACATTGTTGGGCCCTCTGATGTCTCGCGAGTCAGGTTGTCGACCTTTTAACAGCTCACGACGTACGATCCGGGATGAAAAAATAGGGCAAAAGAAGAAAAGTGGCATGAAACTAATGAATACGTTTGATTTTGGGCTCCAAAAATGGGCACAGCGAGCAAGCTGGCTGCCCCCGCTGTAGAGCTCTCAGAGTGATTTGCAACGGAATGCTGTGCGCCGCGTAACTCTTTGTGGATCAAAAGTTATTGGCACCGGAGCGACGGAGACCTTGTCACATACCCTATGCCCTCGGTTTGCGGGCCCGGCCTCTACGTGAAGCGAAGTTGTCTTGCCCGAAGTTCCGTGGGATTCGGTAATAGAGATTTGGTGGATAAAGTATCTTGGCAACCGTAACCAGGGCAAAAAAAATTGAAAAGGGGGTGCAACACGAGGATTTCCCACGGGGTCAACCATCCTACTACTACTCTCGCCCAAGCACACTTAACTTCGGAGTTCTGATGGAATCCGGTGCATTAGTGCTGGTATGATCGCACCCGTCATGTTGAGGGCACAATTCCTATATGTGTTAACGGTTCACAGTGACAGCCTAGAGAGATGGCCCATTCAAAAGACCCAATGGGCATAACGACAACCCATCCGCTTCAACAACGCAGCATCCTTGCAAGACGTGATATCAACACGTTATAGGGCCCTCTGATGTACCGCGAGTCAGGTTGTCGTCATTTTAACAGCTCACGCCGTGCGATCCGGGACCGAAAAACAGGGTAAAAGAAGAAAAGTGGCATGAAACTCATGAAAACGTTTGATTTTGGGCTCCAAAAAAGGGCAAAGCGAGCATGCTCACTGCCCTCGTAGAATAGCTCTCAGAGAGCTTCGCAACGGTATGCTGTGCGCCGCGTAACTTCTTATGGATCATAAGTTATGGGCATCGGAGCGACGGAGACCTGGTCACAAACCCTACGCCCTCGGTTTGCGGGCCCGGCCTCAACGTGAAGTGAAGTTGTCTTGCCCAATGTTCCGTGGGATTCGTTAATAGAGATTTGGTGGATAAAGTATCTTGGCTACCCTAACCAGGGCAAAAAAATTGAAAATGGGGAAAATGGGGTGCAAAAGAAGGACTTCCCCGGTGGTCACCCATCCTAGTACTACTCTCGCCCAAGCACGCTCAACTTCGGAGTTCTGATGGGATCCGGTGCATTAGTGCTGCTATGATCGCACCCGTCATGTTGAGGTCACAATTTCTATATGTGTTAACAGTTCACCGTCCCAGCCTAGAGAGATGGCCCATTCAAAAGGCCCAATGGGCATAACGACACCCCATCCGGTTCAACAACGCAGCATCCTCGCAAGATGTGATATCGACACATTGTAGGCCCTCTGATATCCCGCGAGTCAGGTTGTCGTCTTTTCAACAGCTCGCGACGTACGATCTGGGACGAAAAAATAGAGCAAAATTAGAAAAGTGGCCTGAAACTGATGAAAACGTTCAATTTCGGGCTCCAAAAATGGGCACAGCGAGCAAGCTAGCTGTCCCTGTCGTATAGCTCTCAGAGAGCTTTGCAACGGTATGTTGTGCGCTGTGTAACTCCTTACAAATCAAAAGATATGGGCACCGGAGCGACGGAGACCTGGTTGCAAACCCTACGCCCTCGGTTTATGGGTCCGGCCTCTACGTGAAGCGAAGTTGTCTTGCCCAATGTTCCGTGGGATTCGGTAATATAGTTTTGGTGGATAAAGTATCTTGGCAACCCTAACCTGGGCAAAAAAAATTGAAAAGGGGGTGCAACACGAGGACTTCCCAGGGGTTCACCCATCCTAGTACTACTCTCGCCCAAGCACGCTTAACTTCGGAGTTCTGATGGGATCCGATGCATTAGTGCTGGTATGATCGCACCGGTCATGTTGAGGGTACAATTCCTATATGTGTTAACGGTTCACAGTCCCAGCCTAGAGAGATGGCCCATTCAAAAGGCCCAATGGGCATAACGACAACCCATCCGCTTCAACAACAAAGCATCCTCACAAGACGTGATATCGACAAATTGTAGGGCCCTCTGATATCCTGCTAGTCAGGTTGTCGTCCTTTTGAAAACTCACGACGTATAATCCGGGATGGAAAAACAGAGCAAAAGAAGAAAAGTAGCCTGAAACTAATGAAAACGTTCAATTTTGGGTACCAAAAATGGGCACAGCAAGCAAGCTTGCTGCCCCTGTCATAGAGCTCTCAGAGAGTTTTGTAACGGTATGTTGTGCGCTCCGTAACTCCTTACGGATCAAAAGTTATGGGCACCGGAGCGATGGGGACCTGGTCACAAACTCTACGCCCTCGGTTTGCGGGCCCGGCCTCTACGTGAAGGGACGTTTTCTTGCCCAATGTTCAGTGGGATTCGGTAATAGAGATTTGGTGGATAAAGTATCTTGGCAACCCTAACCAGGGCAAAAAAAATTGAAAAGGGGGTACAACACGAGGACTTCCTAGGAGGTCACCCATCCTAGTACTACTCTCGCCCAAGCACGCTTAACTTCGGAGTCCTGATGGGATCCGGTGCATTAGTGCTGGTATGATCACACCCGTCATGTTGAGGGCACAATTCCTATATGTGTTAACGGTTCACAGTCCCAGCCTAGAGAGATGGCCCATTCAAAAGGCCGAATGGGCATAACGACAACCCATCGGCTTCAACAACGCAGTATCCTCGCAAGACGTGATATCGACACATTGTAGGGCCCTCTGATGTCCCGCGAGTCAGGTTACCATCCTTTTAACAGCTCACGACGTACGATTCGGGACGGAAAAACAGAGCAAAAAAAGAAAAGTGGCCTAAAACTGATGAAAACGTTCGATTTTGGGCTCCAAAAATGGGCAAAGCAAGCGAGCTAGCTGCCCATGTCGTAGAGCTCTCAAAGAGCTTTGCAACGGTATGCTGTGCGCTGCGTAACTCCTTACGGATGAAAAGTTATGGGCACCGGAACGACAGAGACCTGGTCACAAACCCTACGTCTTCGGTTTGCAGGCCCGGCCTCTACGTGAAGTGAAGTTGTCTTGCCCAATGTTCCGTGGGATTCGGTTATAGTGATTTTGTGGATAAAGTATCTTGGCAACCCTAACCAGGGCAAAAAAATTTGAAATGGGGCTGCAACACGAGGACTTCCCAGGGGGTCACCCATCCTAGTACTACTCTCGCCCAAGCACTCTTAACTTCGGAGTTCTGATGGGATCCGGTGCATTAGTGCTGGTATGATCACACGCGTCATCTTGAGGGCACAATTCCTATATGTGTTAACGGTTCACAGTCCTAGCCTAGAGAGATGGCCCATTCAAAAGGCCCAATGGGCGTAACGACATCCCATCTGCTTCAACAACGCAGCATCATCGTAAGACGTGATATCGACACGTTGTAGGGCCCTCTAATGTCCTGCGAGTCAGCTTGTCTTCCTTTTAACGGCTCGCGACGTACGATCCGGGAAGGAAAAACAGAGCAAAAGAAGAAAAGTGGCCTGAAACTGATGAAAACGTTCGATTTTGGGCTCCAATAACGGGCAGTGCGAACAAACTTGCTGCCCCTATCGTAGAGCTCTTAGAGAGCTTTGCAACAGTATGTTGTGCAGTGCGTAACTCTTTACGGAACAAAAGTTATGGGCACCGGAGAGACGGAGACCTGATCACAAGCCCTACGCCCTCGGTTTATGGGCTCGGCCTCCACGTGAAGTGAAGTTGTCTTGCCCAATGTTCCGTGGCATTCAATAATAGAGATTTGGTGGATAAACTATCTTGGCAACCTTAACCAGGGCTAAAAAAATTGAAAATGAGGTGCAACACGGAGACTTCCCAGGGGGTCACCCATTCTAGTACTACTCTCGCCAAGCACGCTTAACTTCGTAGTTCTAATGGGATCCGGTGCATTAGTGCTGGTATGATCGCACCCGTCATGTTGCGGGCACAATTCTTATATGTGTTAACGGTTCACAGTCCCAGCCTAGAGAGATGGCCCATTCAAAAGGCCCAATGGGCTTAACGACAACGCATCCGCTTCAACAACGCAGGATCCTCGCAAGACGTGATATCGACACGTTGTAGGGTCCATTGATGTCCCGCGAGTCAGGTTGTCGTCCTTTTAACAGCTCATGAAGTACGATTCGGGACGGAAAAACAGAGCAAAAAAAGAAAAGTGGCCTAAAACTAATGAAAACGTTCGATTTTGGGCTACAAAAAATGGGCACAGCAAGCGAGCTAGCTGCCCCTGTCGTAGAGCTCTCAGAGAGCTTTGCAACGGTATGCTGTGCGCTGCGTGACTCCTTACGAATCAAAAGTTATGGGCACCGGAATGACGGAGACCTGGTCACAAACCTTACGTCTTCGGTTTGCAGGCCCGGCCTCTACGGGAAGCGAAGTTGTCTTGCCCAATGCTCCGTGGGATTCGGTAATAGAGATTTTGTGGATAAAGTATCCTGGCAACCCTAACCAGGGCAAAAAAAATTGAAAAGGGGGTGCAACACGAGGACTTCCCAGGGGGTCACCCATCCTACTACTACTCTCGCCCAAGCACGCTTAACTTCGGAGTTCTAATGGGATGCGGTGCATTAGTGCTGGTATGATCACACCCGTCATGTTGAGGGCACAATTCCTATATGTGTTAACGATTCACAGTCCCAGCCTAAAGAGATGGCCTGTTCAAAAGGCCCAATGGGCTTAACGACAACCCATCCGCTTCAACAACGCAGCATCCTCGCAAGACGTGATATCGACACGTTGTAGGGCCCTCTGATGTCCCGCGAGTCAGGTTGTCATCCTTTTAACAGCTCACGACGTACGATCCGAGATAAAAAAATAGAGCAAAAGAAGAAAAGTGGCCTGAAACAGATAAAAACGTTCGATTTTCGGCTCCAAAAACGGGCACAGCGAGCAAGCTGGCTGCCCCAGTCTTAGAGCTCTCAGAGTGCTTTGCAACGGCATGTTGTGCGCTGCGTAACTCCTTACGGATCAAAAGTTATGGGCACCGGAGCGACGGAGACCTGGTTACTTACCCTACGCCCTCGGTTTGCAGGCTTGGCCTCTACGTGAAGCGAAGTTGTCTTGCCCAATGTTCCGTGGGATTCGGTAATAAAGATTTGGTGGATAAAGTATCTTGGCAACCCTAACCAGGGCAAAAAAAATTGAATAGGGGGTGCAACACGAGGACTTCCCAGGGGGTCACCCATCCTAGTACTACTCTCGCCCAAGCACGCTTAACTTCGGAGTTCTGATGGGATCCGGTGCATTAGCGCTGGTATGATCGCACCCATCATCTTGAGTGCACAATTCCTATATGTGTTAACGGTTCACAGTCCCAGCCTAGAGAGATGGCCCATTCAAAAGGCCCAATGGGCTTAACGACAACCCATCTGCTTCAACAACGCAGCATCATCGCAAGACGTGATATCGACAAGTTGTAGGGCCCTCTGATGTCCCGCGAGTCAGGTTTTCGTCCTTTTAACAGCTCACAACGTACGATCCGGGACGGAAAAACAGAGCAAAAGAAGAAAAATGGCGTGAAACTGATGAAAATGTTCGATTTTGGGCTCCAAAAATTGGCACTGCGAGCAAGCTTGGTGCCCCTATCGTAGAGCTCTCAGAGAGCTTTGCAACAGTATGCTGTGCGGTGCGTAACTCCTTACGGATCAAAAGTTATGGGCACCAGAGCGACGGAGACCTGGTCACAAGCCCTACGCCCTCGGTTTGCGGGCCCGGCCTCTACGTGAAGCGAAGTTGTCTTGCCCAATGTTCCATGGCATTCAGTAATTGAGATTTGGTGGATAAAGTATCTTGGCAACCCTAACCAGGGCTAAAAAAATTGAAAAGGGGGTGCAACACGGAGAGTTCCCAAGGGGTCACCGTTTCTAGTACTACTCTCAACAAGCACGCTTAACTTCGTAGTTCTGATGGGATTCTGTGCATTTGTGCTGGTATGATCGCACCCATCATGTTACAGGTACAATTCTTATATGTGTTAACGGTTCACAGTCCCAGCCTCGAGAGATGGCCCATTCAAAAGGCCCAATGGGCTTAACGATAACCCATCCGTTTCAACAACGCAGCATCCTCGCAAGACGTGATATCGACACGTTGTAGGGCTCTCTGATGTCCCGCGAGTCAGGTTGTCCTCCTTTTAACAGGTCACGAAGTACGATCCGGGACGGAAAAACAGAGCAAAAATAAGAAAAGTGCCCTGAAACTGATGTAAACATTCGATTTTGGGCTCCAAAAATGGGTACAAAGAGCAAGCTGGCTGCCCCTAACGTAGAGATCTCAGAGAGCTTCGCAACGGTATGTTGTGCGCTACATAACTCCTTAGGGATCAAAAGTTATGGGCACTTGAGCGACGGAGACCTGGTTATAAACCCTACGCCCTCGGTTTGAAGGCCCAGCCTCTACGTGAAGCGAAGTTGTCTTACCCAATGTTCCGTGCGATTCGATAATAGAGATTTGGTGGATAAAGTATCTTGGCAACACTAACCAGGGCAAAAAAAATTGAAAATGGGGTGCAACACAAGGACTTCCCAAGGGGTCACCCATCCTAGTACTACTCTCGCCCAAGCACGCTTAACTTCGGAGTTCTAATGGGATACCGTGCATTAGTGCTGGTATGATCGCACCCGTCATGTTGACGGTAATATTCCTATATGTGTTAACGGTTCACAGTCACAGCCTAGAGATATGGCTCATTCATAAAGCCCAATGGGCTTAACGACAACCCATCCGCTTCAACTACGCAGCATCCTCGAAAGATGTGATATCGACACATTGTAGGGCTCTCTGATATCCCGCGAGTCAGGTTGTCGTCCTTTTAACAGCTCACGACGTACGATCCGGGGTGGAAAAACATAGCAAAAGAAGAAAAGTCGCTTGAAACTGATGAAAACGTTCAATTTTGGGCTCCAAAAACGGGCACTGCGAGCATGCTGGCTGTCCATGTCGTAGAGCTCTCAGAGAGCTTTGCAATGGTATGCTGTGCGCTGTGTAACTCCTTACGGATCAAAAGTTATGGGCACCGGAGCGACGGAGACCTGGCCTTACGTCTTCGGTTTGTGGGCCCGGCCTCTACATGAAGTGAAGTTCTCTTGCCCAATGTTCCGGGGGATTTGGTAATAGAGATTTGGTGGATAAAGTATCTTGGCAACCCTAACCAGGGCAAAAAAAATTGAAAAGGGGGTGTAACACGAGGACTTCCTAGGGGGTCACCCATCCTTGTACTACTCTCGCCCAAGCATGCTTAACTTCGGAGTTCTGATGGGATCCGGTGCATTAGTGCTGGTATGATCGCACCCGTCATGTTGAGGGCACAATTCCTATATGTGTTAACGGTTCACAGTCCCAGCCTAGAGAGATGGCCTATTCGAAAGGCCCAATGGGCATAACGACAACCCGTCCGCTTCAACAACCCAGCATCCTCGCAAGACGTGATATCGACACATAGTAGGGCCCTCTGATGTCCCGCGAGTCAGGTTATCGTCCTTTTTACAGCTCACGACGTACGATCCAGGACGGAAAAACAGCGCAAAAGAAGAAAAGTAGCCTGAAACTGATGAAAACGTTTGATTTTGGGCACCAAAAAGGGTAGAGGCAGCAATCTTGCTGCCCATGTCGTAGAGCTCTCAGAGAGCTTTGCAACGGTATGCTGTGCGCTGCGTAACTCCTTGCGGATCAAAAGTTATGGGCACCGGAGCGATGGAGACCAGGTCACAAACCCTACGCCCTCGGTTTGCGGGCTCGGCCTCTACGTGAAGCGAAGTTGTCTTGCCCAATGTTCCGTGGGATTCGGTAATAGAGATTTGGTGGATAAAGTATCTTGGCAACCCTAACCAGGGCAAAAAAAATTGAAATGGGGGTGCAACTCGAGGACTCCCCAGGGGATCACCCATCCTAGTACTACTCTCGCCCATGCACGCTTAACTTCGGAGTTCTGATGGGATCCGGTGCATTAGTGCTGGTATGATCGCACCCGTCATGTTGAGGGCACAATTCCTATATGTGTTAACGGTTCACAGTCCTAGCCTAGAGAGATGGCCCATTCAAAAGACCCAATGGGCTTAACGACAACCCATCCGCTTCAACAACGCAGCATCCTCGCAAGACGTGATATCGACACGTTGTAGGGCCCTCCGATGTCCCGCGAGTCAGGTTGTCATCCTTTTAACATCTCACGACGTACAATCTGGGATGGAAAAACAGGGAAAAAGAAGAAAAGTGGCATGAAACTGATGAAAACATTCGATTTTAGGCTCCAAAAATATGCAAAGGGAGGAAGCTTGCTGCCCCCGTCGGAGAGCTCTCAGAGAGCTTTGCAACGGTATGTTGTGCGCAGCGTAAGTCCTTACGGATCAAATGTTATGGGCACTGGAGCGACAGAGACCTGGTCATAAACTCTACGCCCTGGGTTTGCGGGCCCGGCCTCTACGTGAAGCGAAGTTGTCTTGCCCAATGTTCCGTGGGATTCTGTAATAGAGATTTGGTGGATAAAGTATCTCGTCAACCCTAACCATGGAAAAAAAAATTGAAAATGGGGTGTAACACGAGGACTTCCCAAGGGGTCACCCATCCTAGTACTACTCTCACCCAAGCATGCTTAACTTCGGAGTTCTGATGGGATCCGGTGCATTAGTGCTGGTATGATCGCACCCGTCATGTTGAGGGCACAATTCCTATATGTGTTAACGGTTCACAGTCCCAGCCTAGAGAGATGGCCCATTCAAAAAGCCCAATGGGCATAACGACAACCCATCCGCTTCAACAACGCAGCATCCTCGCAATACGTGATATCGACACATTGTAGGGCCCTTTGATGTCCCGCGAGTCAGGTTGTCATCCTTTTACCAGTTCACGACGTACGATCCGGGCCGAAAAAACAGAGCAAAAGAAGAAAAGTGCCCTGAAACTGACGAAAACGTTCGATTTTCGGCTCCAAAAATGGGCACAGAAAACGAGCTAGCTGCCCTTGTCGTAGAGATCTCAGAGAGCTTTGCAACGGTATGCTGTGCGCTGCGTAACTCCTTACGGATCAAAAGTTATGGGCACCGGAGCGACGGAGACCTGGTCACAAACCTTACTTTTTCGGTTTGCAGGCCCGGCCTCTAAGTGAAACGAAGTTGACCTGCCCAATGTTTCGTGGGATTCGGTAATAGAGATTTTGTGGATAAAGTATCTTGGCAACCCTAACCAGGGCAAAAAAAATTGAAAATGGGGTGCAACACGAGTACTTCCTAGGGGGTCACCCATCCTAGTACTACTCTCGCCCAAGCACGCTTAACATCGGAGTTCTAATGGGATGTGGTGCATTAGTGCTGGTATGATCACACTCGTCATGTTGAGGGCACAATTCCTATATGTGTTAACGATTCACAGTCCCAGCCTAGAGAGATGGCCCGTTCAAAAGGCCCAATGGGCTTAATGACAACCCATCAACTTCAACAACGCAGCAACCTCGCAAGATGTGATATCGACACGTTGTAGGGCCTTCTGATGTCCCGCGAGTCAGGTTGTCGTCCTTTTAACAGCTCACGACGTACGATCCGGCCTGAAAAAAAAGAAGCAAAAGAAGAAAAGTGGCCTGAAACTGATGAAAACGTTCAATTTTGGGCTCCAAAAATGGGCAACGCGAGCAACCTGGCTACCCCTGTCGTAGAGCTCTCAGAGAACTTTGCAACGGTATGCTGTTTGCAGCGTAACTCCTTACGGATCAAAAGTTATGGGCACCGAAGCGACGGAGACCTGGTCACATACCCTACGCCCTCGGTTTGCAGGCCTGGCCTCTACGTGAAGCGAAGTTGTCTTGCCCAATGTTCCGTGGGATTCGGTAATAGAGATTTGGTGGATAAAGTATCTTGGCAACCATAACCAGGGCAAAAAAAATTGAAAAGGAGGTGCAACACGAGGACTTCCCAGGGGGTCACCCATCCTAGTAGCACTCTCGCCCAAGCACGCTTCACTTCGGAGTTCTGATGGGATGCGGTGCATTAGTGCTGGTATGATCGTACCCGTCATCTTGAGGGCACAATTCCTATATGTGTTAATGGTTCACAGTCCCAGCCTAAAGAGATTGCCCATTCAAAAGGCCCAATGGGCTTAACGACAACCCATCTGCTTCAACAACGCAGCATCCTCGCAAGACGTGATATCGACACGTTGTAGGGCCCTCTAATGTCCCGTGAGTCAGGTTGTTGTCCTTTTAACAGCTCACGACGTACGATCCGGGACGGAAAAACAGAGCAAAAGAAGAAAAGTGGCCTGAAACTGATGAAAACTTTCGATTTTGGGCTCCAAAAACGGGCACTGCAAGGAAGCTTGCTGCCCATATCGTAGAGCTCTCTGAGTGCTTTGCAACAGTATGTTGTGCGCTGCGTAACTCCTTACAGAACAAAAGTTATGGGCACCAGAGAGACGGAGACCTGGTCACAAGCCCTACGCCCTCGGTTTGCGAGCCCGGCCTCTACGTGAAGCGAAGTTGTCTTGCCCAATGTTCCGTGGCATTCGGTAATAGAGATTTGGTGGAAAAAGTATCTTGGCAACCCTAACCTGGGCTAAAAAAAATAAAAAGGGGGTGCAACACAAGGACTTCCCAGGGGGTCACCCATCCTAGTACTACTCTCGCCCAAGCACGCTTAACTTCGGAGTTCTGATGGGATCCAGTGCATTAGTGCTGGTATGATCGAACCCGTCATGTTGAGGGCACAATTGCTATATGTGTTAACGGTTCACAGTCCCAGCCTAGAGAGATGGCTCATTCATAAGGCCCAATGGGCTTAACGACAACCCATCCGCTTCAACTACGCAGCATCCTCACAAGACGTGATGTCAACACGTTGTAGGGCTCTCTGATATCCCGCGAGTCAGGTTGTCGTCCTTTTAACAGCTCACGACGTACGATCCCGGACGGAAAAACAGTGCAAAAGAAGAAAAGTAGCTTGAAACTGATGAAAACGTTCGATTTTGGGCTCCAAATAGGGCACAGCCAGCAAGCTTGCTGCCCTTGTCGTAGAGCTCTCTGAGAGCTTTGCAACGGTATGCTGTGCGCTGCATAAGTCCTTACGGATCAAAAGTTATGGGCACCGGAGCGACGTATCCGGGGCATTAGTGCTGGTATGATCGCACCCGTCATGTTGAGGGCACAATTCCTATATCTGTTAACGGTTCACAGTGCCAGCCTAGAGAGATGGCCCATTCAAAAGGCCCAATGGGCTTAACGACAACCCATCCAATTCAACAACGCAGCATCCTCGCAAGACGTGATATCGAAACGTTGTGGGGCCCTCTGATGTCCCGCGAGTCAAGTTGTCGTCCTTTTAACAGCTCAGGATGTACGATTCTGGATAGAAAAACAGAGCAAAAGAAGAAAAGTGGCCCAAAATTGATGAAAACGATTGATTTTGGGCACCAAAAAGGGCAAAGCAAGCAAGCTGGCTGCCCCCGTCGTAGAGCTCTAAGAGTGCTTTACAATGGTATGCTGTGCGATGCGTAACTCCTTACGGATCAAAAGTTATGGGCACCAGAGCTACAGAGACCTGGTCACAAACCCTATGCCATCGGTTTGCGGGCCCGGCCTCTACTTGAAGCGAAGTTGTCTTGCCCAATGTTCCGTGGGATTCGATAATACAGATTTGGTGGATAAAGTATCTTGGCAACCCTAACTATGGCAAAAATATTGAAAAGGGGTGCAACACGAGGACTTCCCAGGGGGTCACCCATCCTAGTACTACTCTCGCCCAAGCATGCTTAACTTCAGAGTTCTAATGGCATCCGGTGCATTAGGGCTAGTATGATCGCACCCGTCATGTTGAGGGCACAATTCCTATATGTGTTAACGGTTCACAGTGCCAGCCTAGAGAGATGGCCCATTCAAAAGGCCCAATGGGCTTAACGACAACCCATCCACTTCAACAACACAGCATCCTCGCTAGACGTGATATCGACACATTGTAGGGCCCTCTGATGTCCCGCGAGTCAGGTTGTCGTCCTTTTAACATCTCACGACGTACGATCCAGGACGGAAAAACAGAGCAAAAGAAGAAAAGTGGCATGAAACTGATGAAAACGTTCAATTTTAGGCTCCAAAAATGGGCGCAGCGAGCAAGCTCGCTGCCCCAGTCGTAGAGCTCTTAGAGAGCTTTGCAACGGTATGTTGTGAGCAGCGTAACTCCTTACAGATCAAAAGTTATGGGCATTGGAGTGACGGAGACCTGGTCATAAACTCTACGCCCTTGGTTTGCGGGCCCGACCTCTACATGAAGCGAAGTTGTCTTGCCCAATGTTCCGTTGGATTCGGTAATAGAGATTTGGTGGATAAAGTATCTCGGCAACCCTAACCAGGGCAAAAAAAATTGAAAAGGGGTGCAACACGAGGACTTCCCAGGGGGTCACCCATCCTAGTACTACTCTCGCCCAAGCACGCTTAACTTCGGAGTTCTGATGGGATCTGGTGCATTAGTGTTGGTATGATCGTACCCGTCATGTTGAGGGCACAATTCCTATATGTGTTAACGGTTCACAGTCCCAGCCTAGAGAGATGGCCCATTCAAAAAGCCCAATGGGCATAACGACAACCCATCCGCTTCAACAACGCAGCATCCTCTCAAGACGTGATATCGACACATTGTAGGGCCCTTTGACGTCCCGCGAGTCAGGTTGTCATCCTTTTAACAACTCACGACGTACGATTCGGTATGGAAAAACAGAGCAAAAAAAGAAAAGTGGCCTAAATCTGATGAAAATGTTCGATTTTGGGCTCCAAAAATGGGTAAAGCAAGCGAGCTAGCTGCCCCTATTGTAGAGATCTCAGAGAGCTTTGCAACGGTATGCTGTGTGCTGCGTAACTTCTTACTGATCAAAAGTTATGGTCACCGGAGCGACGGAGACCTGGTCACAAACCTTACTTCTTCGTTTTGCAGGCCCGGCCTCTACGTGAAGCGAAGTTGTCTTGCCCAATGTTCCGTGGGATTCGGTAATAGAGATTTTGTGGATAAAGTATCTTGGCAACCCTAACCAGGGCAAAAAAAATTGGAAAGGGGGGTGCAACACGAGGACTTCCCAAGGGGTCACCCATCCTAGTAGCACTCTCGCCCAAGCACACTTAACTTCGGAGTTCTGATGGGATGCGGTGCATTAGTGCTGGTATGATCGCACCCGCCATCTTGATGGCATAATTCCTATATGTCTTAACGGTTCACAGTCCCAGCCTAGAGAGATGGCCCATTCAAAAGGCCCAATGGGCTTAACGACAACCCATCAGCTTCAACAACGCAGCATCCTCGCTAGACGTGATATCGACACGTTGTAGGGCCCTCTGATGTCCCGCGAGTCAGGTTGTCCTCCTTTTAACAGCTCACGACGTACGATCCGGGACGGAAAAACAGAGCAAAAGAAGAAAAGTGGCTTGAAATTGATGAAAACAGTCGATTTTGGGCTCCAAAAAAGGGCACTGCAAGCAAGCTTGCTGCGCCTATCGTAGAGCTCTCTGAGTGCTTTGCAATAGTATGCTCTACGCTGTGAAACTCCTTACGGAAGAAAAGTTATGGGAACCGGAGCGACGGATACCTGGTCACAAGCCCTACGCCCTCGGTTTGCGAGTCCGGCCTCTACGTGAAGCGAAGTTGTCTTGCCCAATGTTCCATGGCATTCGGTAATAGAGATTTGGTGGATAAAGTATTTTGGCAACCCTAACCAGGGCTAAAAAAATTGAAAAGGGGGTGCAACACGAAGACTTCCCAGGGGGTCACCCATTCTAGTACTACTCTCGCCAAGCACGCTTAACTTCGTAGTTCTGATTTGATCCGGTGCATTAGTGCTGGTATGATCGCACCCGTCATGTTGCGGGCACAATTCCTATATGTGTTAACGGTTCACAGTCCCAGCCTAGAGAGATGGCCCATTCAAAAGGCCCAATGGGCTTAACGACAACCCATCCTCTTCAACAACGCAGCATCCCCGCAAGACGTGATATCGACACGTTGTAGGGCCTTCTGATGTCCCGCGAGTCAGGTTGTCGTCCTTTTTACAGCTCACGAAGTACGATCCGGGATGGAAAAACAGAGCAAAAGAGGAAAAGTGCCCTAAAACTGATAAAAATGTTAAATTTTGGGCTCCAAAAATGGGTACAAAGAGCAAGCTTGCTACCCCTGTCGTAGAGCTCTCAGAGAGCTTTGCAGCGGTATGCTGTGCGCTGCGTAACTCCTTACGGATCAAAATTTATGGGCACCTGAGCGACGGAGACCTGGTTACATACCCTACGCCCTCGGTTTGCAAGCCCGGCCTCTATGTGAAGCGAAGTTGTCTTGCCCAATGTCCCGTGGGATTCGGTAATAGAGATTTGGTGGATAAAGTATCTTGGCAACCCTAACCATGGCAAAAAAAAATGAAAAGGGGGTGCAACACGAGGACTTCCCAGGGGGTCACCTATCCTAGTACTACTCTCACCCAAGCACGCTTAACTTCGGAGTTCTAATGTGATCCGGTGCATTAGTGCGGGTATGATCGCGCCCGTCTTGTTGAGGGCACAATTCCTATATGTGTTAACGATTCACAGTGCCAACCTAGAGAGATGGCCTATTCAAAAGGCCCAATGGGCTTAACGACAACCCAACCGCTTCAATAACGCAGCATCCTCGCAAGACGTGATATCGACACATTGTAGGGCCCTCTGATATCCCGCGAGTTAGGTTGTCGTCCTTTTAACAACTCATGACATACGATCCGGGATGAAAAAACAGAGCAAAAGAAGAAAAGTGGCCTGAAACTGATGAAAACGTTCGATTTTGTGCTCCAAAAAGGGCAAAGTTAGCAAGCTGGCTGCCCCCGTCCTAGAGCTCTCAGAGTTCTTTGCAACGGTATGCTGTTCGCTGCATAACTCCTTACGGATCAAAAGTTATGGGCACCGGAGCGACGGAGACCTAGTCACAAACCTTACGCGCTCGGTTTGTGGGCCTGGCCTTTACGTGAAGCGAAGTTGTCTTGCCCAATGTTCAATGGGAATCGGTAATAGAGATTTGGTGGATAAAGTATCTTGGCAACCCAAACCAGGGAAAAAAAAATTGAAAAGGGGGTGCAACACGAGGACTTCCCAGGGGGTCACCCATCCTAGTACTACTCTTGCCCAAGCACCCTTAACTTCGGAGTTCTGATGGGATTCGGTGCATTAGTGCTGGTATAATCACACCCGTCATGTTGAGGGCATAATTCCTATATGAAAACGTTCGATTTTGGGCTCCAAAAATGGGTACAGGAAGCAGACTGGCTGCCCCCGTCGTAGAGCTCTCAAAGAGCTTTGCAACGGTATGTTGTGCGCTGCGTAACTCCTTATGGATCAAAAGTTATGGGCTCCGAAGCGACGGAGACCTGGTCACAAACCCTACGCCTTCGGTTTGCGGGCCCGGCCTCTATGTGACGCGAAGTTGTCTTGCCCAATGTTCCGTGGGATTCGTTAATAGAGATTTGGTGGATAAAGTATCTTGGCAACCCTAACTAGGGCAAAAAAAATTCAAAAAGGGGTGCAACACGAGGACTTCCTAGGGGGTCACCCATCCTAGTACTACTCTCGCCCAAGCACGCTTAACTTCGGAGTTTTGATGGGATCCGGTGCATTAGTGCTGGTATGATCGCACCAGTCATGTTGATGGCACAATTCCTATATGTGTTAACAGTTCACAGTGCCAGCCAAGAGAGATGGCCCATTCAAAAGGCCCAATGGGCTTAACGACAACCCAACCGCTTCAACAACGCAGCATCCTCGCAAGACGTGATATCGACACATTGTAGGGCCATCTGATGTCCCGCGAGTCAGGTTGTCATCCTTTTAACAGCTCACGACGTACGATCGGAGATGAAAAAATAGAGCAAAAGAACAAGTGTGGCTTAAAACTGATGAAAACGTTCGATTTTGGGCTCCAAAATTGGGTACAGCGAGCAAGCTCGCTCCCCTCGTCGTAGAGCTCTCAGAGAGCTTTGCAACGGTACGTTGTGCGCTGCGTAACTCCTTACGGATCAAAAGTTATGGGCACCGGAGCGACGGAGACCTGGTCACAAACCCTACGCCCTCGGTTTGCTGGCCAGGCCTCTACGAGAAGCGAAGTTGTCTTGCCCAATGTTTCGTGGGATTCGGTAATAGAGATTTGGTGGATAAACTATCTTGGCAACCCTCACAGGTGGATAAACTTGAAAAGGGGGTGCAACACGAGGAGTTCCCAGGGGGTCACCCATCCTAGTACTACTCTTGCCCAAGCACGCTTAACTTTGGAGTTCTAATGGGATCCGGTGCATCAGTGCTGGTATGAATTCACCCGTCATGTTGATGCACAATTCCTATATGTGTTAACAGTTCACAGTACCGGCCTAGAGAGATGGCCCATTCAAAAGGCCCAATGGGCTTAACGACAACCCATCCGCTTCAACAACGCAGCATCCTCGCAAGACGTGATATCGACACATTGTAGGGCCTTCTGATGTCCGCCGAGTCAGGTTGTCGTCCTTTTAACAGCTCACAACGTATGATCCGGGATGGAAAAATAGAGCAAAAGAAGAAAAGTGGCCTGAAACAAATGAAAACGTTCGATTTTGGACTCCAAAAATGGGCAAAGAGAACAAACTCACTACCACCGTCGTAGAGCTCTCGGAGAGCTTTGCAACGGTACGCTGTGCGCTGCGTAACTCCTTACGGATCAAAAGTTATAGGCACCGGAGCGACGGAGACCATGTCACAAACCCTACGCCCTCGGTTTGCTGGCCCGGCCTCTACGAGAAGCGAAGTTGTCTTGCCCAATGTTCCGTGGGATTCGGTAATAGAGATTTGGTGGATAAAGTTTCTTGGCAACCCTAACCAAGACAAAAAAAAATTGAAAAGGGGGTGCAACACGAAGACTTCCCAGGGGGTCACCCATCCTAGTACTACTCTCGCCCAAGAACGCTTAACTTCGGAGTTCTGATTGGATCCGGTGCGTTAGTGCAGGTATGAACGCACCTGTCATGTTGAGGGCAGAATTCCTATATGTGTTAACTGTTCACAGTCCCAACCTAGAGAGATTGCCCATTCAAAAGGCCCAATGGGCTTAACGACAACCCATCCGCTTCAACAACGCAGCATCCTCGCAGGACGTGATATCAACACGTTGTAGGGCCCTCTGATGTCACTTGAGTCAGGTTGTCGTCCGTTTAACAGCTCAAAACGTACGATCCAGGACGAAAAAACTGAGCAAAAGAAGAAAACTGGCCTGAAACTAATGAAAACGTTTGATTTTAGGCTCCAACAACAGGCACAGTGAGCAAGCTGGCTGTCCCCGTCGTAGAGCTCTCAGAGGGCTTTGTAACGGTATGTTGTGCGCCGTGTAACTCCTTGCGGATCAAAAGTTATGGGCACCGGAGTGACGGAGACCTGGTCATAAACCCTAAGCCCTCGGTTTGCGGGCCAGGCCTCTACGTGAAGCGAAGTCGTCTTGCCCAATGTTCCATGGGATTCGGTGACAGAGATTTGGTGGATAAAGTATCTTGCCAACCCTAACCTGGACAAAAAAAATTGAAAAAGGGGTGCAACACAAGGACTTCCCAGTGGGTCACCCATCCTAGTACTACTCTCGCCCAAACACGCTTAACTTCGGAGTTCTGATGGGATCCGGTGCATTAGTGTTGGTATAATTGCACCCGTCATGTTAATGGCACAATTCCTATATGTGTTAACGTCTCACAGTCCCAGGCTAGAGAGATGGCCCATTCAAAAGGCCCAATGGGCTTAACGACAACCCATCCACTTCAACAACACAGCATCCTCGCAAGACGTGATATCGACACATTGTAGGGCGCTCTGATGTCTAGCGAGTCAGGTTGTCGTCCTTTTAACCGCTCACGACGTACAATCCGGGATAGAAAAACAAGGCAAAAGAACAAAATTGACCTGAAACTGATGAAAATGTTCGATTTTGGATTCCAAAAATGGGAACAGCGAGAAAGCTCGCTGCCCCGTCGTAGAGCTCTCAGTGAGCTTTGCAACGGTATGTTGTGCACCACGTAACTCCTTACGGATCAAAAGTTATGCGCACCAGAGCGACGGAGACCTGGTCACAAACCCTACGCCCTCGGTTTGCGGGCCCGGCCTCAACGTGAAGCGAAGTTGTCTTGCCCAATGTTTCGTGGGATTCGGTAATAAAGATTTGGTGGATAAAGTATCTTGGCAACCCTAACCAGGGAAAAAAAAATTGAAAACGGGGTGCAACACGAGGACTTCCCTGGGGGTCACCCATCCTAGTACTACTCTCGCCCAAGCACGCTTAACTTCGGAGTTCTGATTGGATCCGGTGCATTAGTGCTGGTATGATCGCACCCATCATGTTTAGAGCACAATTCCTATATGTGTAAACGGTTCACAGTCACAGCCCTGAGATATGGCCCATTCAAAAGGCCCAATGGGCTTAACGACAACCCATCCACTTTGACAACGCAACATCCTCGCAAAACTTAATATCAACACGTTGTAGGTCCCTCTGATGTCCCGCGAGTTAGGTTGTCGTCCTTTTAACAGCTCACGACGTACGATACGAGACGAAAAAACAAGGCAAAAGAACAAAAGTGGCCTGAAACTGATGAAAATGTTCAATTTTGGACTCCAAAATTGGGCATAGTGAGCAAGTTAGCTGCCCCCATCGTAGAGCTCACAGTGAGCTTTGCAACAGTATGTTGTGCGCCGCGTAACTCCTTGCGGATCAAAAGTTATGGGCATTGGAGCAACGGAGACCTTGTCACAAACCCAACGCCCTTGGTTTGCAGGCCCGGCCTCTACATGAAGCGAAGTTGTCTTGCTCAATGTTCCGTGGGATTCGGTAATAGATATTTTGTGGATAAAGTATCTTGGCAACCCTAACCCGGGCAAAAAAAATTGAAAAGGGGGTACAACACGGGGACTTCCCAGGGGGTCATCCATCCTAGTACTACTCTCGCCCAAACACGCTTAACTTCGGAGTTCTGATGGGATCCGGTGCATTAGTGCTGGTATGATAGCATCTGTCATGTTGAGGGCACAATTCCTATATGTGTTAACGGTTCACAGTGCCAGCCTAGAGAGATGGCCCATTCAAAAGGCCCAATGGGCTTAACGACAACCCTTCTGCTTCAACAACGTAGCATCCTCGCAAGACGTGATATCGACACATTGTAAGGCCTTCTGATGTACCGTGAGTCACGTTGTCGTCCTTTTAACAGTACACGACGTACGATCTAGGACGGAAAAATAGGGCAAAAGAAGAAAAGTGGCCTGAAACTAATGAAAACTTTTGATTTTGGGCTCCAAAAAGGGCAAAGCGAGCAAACTCGCTGCCACCGTAGTAGAGATCTCAGAGTGGTTTGCAACGGTATGCTGTGCACCGCGTAACTCCTAACGGATCAAAAGTTATGGGTACCGGAGCGACGGAGACCTGGTCACAAACCCTACGCCCTCGGTTTGCTGGTCCGGCCTCTACATGAAGCGAAGTTGTCTTGCCCAATGTTTCGTGGGATTTGGTAATAGAGATTTGGTGGATAAAGTATCTTGGCAACCCTAACTAGGGCAAAAAAAATTGAAAAGGCGGTGCAACACGAGGACTTCCCAGGGGGTCACCCATCCTAGTACTACTCTCGCCAAAGCTCGCTCAACTTCGGAGTTTTGTTGGGACCAGGTGCATTAGTGCTGGTATGATCGCACCCGTCATGTTGAGGGCACAATTCCTATATGTGTTAACGGTTCACAGTGCCAGCCTAGAGAGATGGCCCATTCAAAAAGCTCAATGGGCTTAACGACAACCCATCCGCTTCAACAACGCAGCATCCTCGTAACACGTGATATCGACACGTTGTAGGGCCCTCTAATGTCCCGCGAGTCAGGTTTTTATCCTTTTAACAACTCACAACGTACGACCCGGGATGAAAAAACAGAGCAAAAGATGAAAAGTGGCCTAAAACTGATAAAACGTTCATTTTTCGGCTACAAAAATGGGCATAGTGAGCAATCTGGTTGCCCCCATCGTAGAGCTCTCAGAGAGCTTTGCAATGGTATGTTGTGTGCTGTGTAACTCCTTACGGATCAAAAGTTATGGGCACCGGAGAGACGGAGAGTTGGTCACAAATACTACGCCCTCGGTTAGCGGGCCCGGCCTCTACGTGAAGCGAAGTAGTCTTGCCCAATGTTCCGTGGGATTCGGTAATAGAGATTTGGTGGATAAATTATCTTGGCAACCCTAACTCGGCCAAAAAAAATTGAAAAAGGGGTGCAACACGAGGACTTCCCAGGGGGTCACCCATCCTAGCACTACTCTCGTCCTAACACGCTTAACTTCGGAGTTCTGGTGGGATCCGGTGCATTAGTACAGGTATGATCGCACCCGTCATGTTGAGGGCACAATTCCTATATGTGTTAACGGTTCACAGTGTCAGCCTAGAGAAATGGCCCATTCAAAAGGCCCAATGTGCTTAACGACAACCCATCCGCTTCAACAACGCAGCATCCTCGCAAGACGTGGTATCGACAAGTTGTAGGGCCCTCTGATGTCCCGCGAGTCAGGTTGTCGTCCTTTTAACAGCTCACGACGTACGATCCGGGATGGAAAAACAGGACAAAAGAAGAAAAGTGGCCTGAGACTGATGAAAACGTTCGATTTTGGGCTCCAAAAATGGGCAAAACGAGCAAGCTCGCAGCCCCTGTCGTAGAGCTCTCAGAGAGCTTTGTAACGGTATGTTGTGCACCGCGTAACTCGTTACGGATCAAAAGTTATGGGCACCGGAGCGATGGAGACCTAGTCACAAACCCTACGCCCTCGGTTTGCGGGCCCGGCCTCTACGTGAAGCGAAGTTGTCTTGCCCAATGTTCTGTGGGATTTGGTAATACAGATTTGGTGGATAAAGTATCTTGGCAACCCTAACCAGGGCAAAAAAAATTGAAAAAGGTGTGCAACACGAGGACTTCCCAGGGGGTCACCCATCCTAGTACTACTCTCGCCCAAGCACGCTTAATTTCGGAGTTCTGATGGGATCCGGTGCATTAGTGCCGGTATGATCGCACCCATCATGTTGAGGGTACAATTCCTATATGTTTTAACGGTTCACAGTCCCAGCCTATAGAGATGGCCCATTCAAAAGGCCCAATAGGCTTAACGACAACCCATCCGCTTCAACAACGCAGCAACCTCGCAAGACGTGATATCGACACATTGTTGGGCCCCCTGATGTCCCGCGAGTCATGTTGTCATCCTTTTAACAGCTCACGACGTACGATCAGGGACGGAAAAATAGAGCAAAAGAAGAAAAGTGGCCTGAAACTGATGAAAACATTCAATTTTAGGCTCCAAAATTGGGCACAACAAGCAAGCTGGCTTTCCCCTTCGTAGAGCTCTCAGAGAGCTTTGCAACGGTATGCTGTGCGCTGCGTAACTCCTTACGGATCAAAAGTTATGGGCACCGGAGCGACGGAGACCTGGTCACAAACCCTACGCCCTCGATTTGCGGGCCCGACCTCTACGTGAAGCGAAGTTGTCTTGCCCAATGTTCCGTGGGATTCAGTAATAGAGATTTGGTGGATAAAGTATCTTGGCAACCCTAATCTGGGCAAAAAAAATTGAAAAGGGGGTGCAACACGAGGACTTCCCAGGTGGTCACCCATCCTAGTACTACTCTCGCCCAAGCATGCTTAACTTCGGAGTTCTGATGGGATCCGGTGCATTAGTGCTAGTATGATCGCACCCGTCATGTTGAGGGAACAATTCCTATATGTGTTAACGGCTCACAGTCCCAGCCTAGAGAAATGGCCCAATCAAAAGGCCCAATGGGCTTAATGACAACCCATCCACTTCAACAACACAGCATCCTCGCAAGACGTGATATCGACACATTGTAGGGCCCTCTGATGTCCAGCGAGTCAGGTTGTTGTCCTTTTAACCGCTCACGATGTACAATCCGGGACCGAAAAACAAGGCAAAAGAACAAAAGTGGCCTGAAACTGATGAAAATGTTCGATTTTGGACTCCAAAAATGGGCACAACGAGAAAGCTCGCTGCCCTCGTCGTAGAGCTCTCAGAGAGCTTCGCAACAGTATGTTGTGCGCCACGTAACTCCATACGGATCAAAAGTTATGCGCACCAGAGCGACGGAGACCTGGTCACAAACCCTACGCCCTCGGTTTGCGGCCCGTCCTCTACGTGAAGTGAAGTTGTCTTGCCCAATGTTCCTTGGGATTCGGTAATAGAGATTTGGTCAATAAAGTATCTTGGCAACCCTAACCAGGGCAAAAAAAATTGAAAAGGGGGTGCAACACGAGGACTTCCAAGGGGGTCACCCATCCTAATACTACTCTCGCCAAAGCACGCTTAACTTCGGAGTTCTGATGGGATCCGGTGCATTAGTGCTGGTATGATCGCACCCGTCATGTTGAGGGCACAATTCCTATATGTGTTAACGGTTCACAGTGCCAGCCTAGAGAGATGGCCCATTCAAAAGGCCCAATGGGCTTAACGACAACCCATCCGCTTCTACAACGCAGCATCCTCGCAAGACGTGATATCGACACGTTGTATGGCCCTCTGATGTCCCGCGAGTCAGGTTGTCGTCCTTTTAACAGCTCACGACGTATGATCCAGGAAGGAAAAGTAGGGCAAAAGAAGAAAAGTGGCCTGAAACTGATGAAAACATTCAATTTTGGGCTCCAAAAAGGGGCACAGCAAGCAAGCTGGCTACCCCCGTCGTAGAGCTCTTAGAGAACTTTGTAACAGTATGCTGTGCGCCACGTAACTCCTTACGGATCAAAAGTTATGGGCACCGGAGCGACGGAGACCTGGTCACAAATCCTACGCCCTCGGTTTGCGGGCCTGGCCTCTACGTGAAGCGAAGTTGTCTTGCCCGATGTTCCGTGGGATTCGATAATAGAGATTTGGTGGATAAAGTATCTTGGCAACCCTAACCAGGGCAAAAAAAATTGAAAAGGGGGTGCAACAAGAGGACTTCCCAGGGGGTCACCCTAGTACTACTCTCGCCCAAGCACGGTTAACTTCGAAGTTCTGATGGGATCCGGTGCATTAGTGCTGGTATGATCACACCCGTCACGTTGAGGGCATAATTCTTATATGTGTTAACGATTCATAGTCCCAGCCTAGAGTGATGGCCCATTCAAAAGGCCCAATGGGCTTAACAACAACCCATCCGCTTTAACAACGCAGCATCCTCGCAAGACGTGATATCGACACATTGTAGGGCCCTCTGATGTCCCGCGAGTCAGGTTGTCGTCCTTTTAGTAGCTCACGACGTACGATCCGGGACGAAAAAACAAAGCCAAAGAAGAAAAGTGGCCTGAAACTGATGAAAACATTCGATTTTGGGCTCCAAAAATGGGCACATCGAGCAAGCTGGCTGCCCCCGTCGTAGAGCTCTCAGAGAGCTTTGCAATGGTATGCTGTGCGCCGCGTAACTCCTTACGGATGAAAAGTTATGGGTACCGGAGCGACAGGGACTTGGTCACAAACCCTACGCCCTCGGTTTGCGGGCCCCGCCTCTACGTGAAGCGAAGTTGTCTTGCCCAATGCTCCGTGAGTTTCGATAATAGAGATTTGGTGGATAAAGTATCTTGGCAACCCTAACTAGGGAAAAAAATTGAAAAGGGGGTGCAACACGAGGACCTCCCAAGGGGTCACTCATCCAAGTACTACTCTCGCCCAAGCACGCTTAACTTCGGAGTTCTGATGGGATCCGGTGCATTAGTGCTAGTATTATCGCACCCGTCATGTTGATGGCACAATTCCTATATGTGTTAACGGTTCACAGTCCCAGCCTAGAGAGATGGCCCATACAAAAGGCCCAATGGGCTTAACGACAACCCATCCGCTTCAACAACGCAGCATCCTCGCGAGACGTGATATCGATACGTTGTAGGGCCCTGTGATGTCCGGCGAGTCAGGTTGTCGTCGTTTTAACAGCTCACGACGTACGATCCGGGACGGAAAACAGGGCAAAAGAAGAAAAGTAGCCTGAAACTGATGAAAACGATCGATTTTGGGCTCCAAAAAGGGGCACAGCGAGCAAGCTGCCTGCCCCCTTCGTAGAACTCTCAGTGGGCTTTGCAACGGTATGTTGTGCGCTGCGTAACTCCATACGGATCAAAAGTTATGGGCACCGGAGCGACGGAGACCTGGTCACAAACCCTACGCCCTCGGTTTGCGGACCGGCCTCTACGTGAAGTGAAGTTGTCTTGCCCAATATTCCGTGGGGTTCGGTAATAGAGATTTGGTGGATAAAGTATCTTGGCAACCCTAACCAGGGCAAAAAAAAATGAAAAGGGGGTGTAACACGAGGACTTCCAAGGGTGTCACCTATCCTTGTACTACTCTTGCCAAAGCACGCTTAACTTCGGAGTTCTGATGGGATCCGGTGCATTAGTGTTGGTATGATCGTACCCGTCATGTCGAGGGCACAATTCCTATATGTATTAACGGTTCACAGTGCCAGCCTAGAGAGATGGTCCATTCAAAAGGCCCAATGGGCTTAACGACAACCCATCCGCTTCCACAACTCAGCATCCTCGCAAGACGTGATATCGACACGTTGTAGGGCCTTCTGATGTCCCGCGAGTCAGGTTGTCGTCCTTTTAACAGCTCACGATGTACGATCCAGGACGGAAAATTATGGCAAAAGAAGAAAAGTGGCCTGAAACTGATGAAAACATTCGATTTTGGGCTCCAAAAATGGGCACAACGAACAAGCTAGCTGCCCCAGTCTTAGAGCTCTCAGAGAGCTTTGCAACGGTATGCTGTGCGCAGCGTAACTCCTTACGGATCAAAAGTTAAGGGATCTGGAGCGACGGAGGCCTGGTCACAAACCCTATGCCCTCAGTTTGCAGGCTCGGCTTCTACGTGAAGCAAAGTTGTCTTGCCCAATGTTACGTGGGATTCGGTAATAGAGATTTGGTGGATAAAGTATCTTGGCAACCCTAACCAGGGCAAAAAAAATTGAAAAGGGGGTGCAACACGAGGACTTCCAAGGGGGTCACCCATCCTAGTACTACTCTCGCCAAAGCACGCTTAACATCGGAGTTCTGATGGGATCCGGTGCATTAGTGCGGGTATTATCGCACCCATCATGTTGTGGGCACAATTCCTATATGTGTTAACGGTTCATAGTGCCAGCCTAGAGAGATGGCCCATTCAAAAGGCCCAATGGGCTTAACGACAACCCATCTGTTTCTACAACGCAGCATCCTCGCAAGACGTGATATCGACACGTTGTAGGGCCCTCTGATGTCCCACAAGTCAGGTTGTCGTCCTTTTAACAGCTCACGACGTACGATCCGGGACGGAAAAATAGGGTAAAAGAAGAAAAGTGGCCTGAAACTGATAAAAATGTTCGATTTTGGGCTCCAAAATGGGCTCAACGAGCAAGCTAAGTGCCCCCGTCGTAGAGCTCTCAGAGAACTTTGCAATGGTATGTTGTGCGCCGAGTAACTCCTTACGGATTAAAAGTTATGGGTACCAGAGCGACGGAGACCTGGTCACAAACCCTACACCCTCGGTTTGCGGGCCCGGCCTCTACGTGAAGCGAAGTTGGCTTGCCCAATGTTCCGTGGGATTCTGTAATAGAGATTTGGTGGATAAAGTATCTTGGCAACCCTAACCAGGGCAAAACAAATTGAAATGGGGGTGAAACACGAGGACTTCCCAGGGGGTCACCCATCCTAGTACTACTCTCGCCGAAGCATGCATAACTTCGGAGTTCTGATGGGATCCGGTGCATTAGTGCTAGTATTATCACACCCGTCATGTTGAGGGCAAAATTCCTATATGTGTTAACGGTTCATAGTGCCAGCCTAGAGAGATGGCCCATTCAAAAGGCCCAATAGGCTTAATGACAACCCATCCGCTTCTTCAACGTAGCATCCTCGCAAGACGTGATATCGACACGTTGTAGGGCCCTCTGATGTCCCGCGAGTCAGGTTGTCGTCCTTTTAACAGCTCACGACGTACGATCCGGGATGAAAAAAGTGGGCAAAAGAAGAGAAGTGGCCTGAAACTGATGAAAATGTTCGATTCTGGGCTCCAAAAATGGGCTCAACGAGCAAGCTAAGTGCCCCCGTCGTAGAGCTCTCAGAGAGATTTGCAATGGTATGCTGTGCGCCGCGTAACTCCTTACGGATCAAAAGTTATGGGCACCAGAGCGACAGAGACCTGGTCACAAACCCTACACCCTCGGTTTGCGGGCCCGGCCTCTACGTGAAGCGAAGTTGTCTTGCCCAATGTTCCATGGGATTCCGTAATAGAGATTTGGTGGATAAAGTATCTTGGCAACCCTAACCAGGGCAAAAAAAAATTGAAAAGGGGGTGAAACACGAGGACTTCCCAAGGGGTCACCCATCCTAGTACTACTCTCGCCCAAGCACGCTTAACTTCGGAGTTCTGATGGGATCCGGAGCATTAGTGCTGGTATGATCGCACCCGTCATGTTGAGGGCACAATTCCTATATGTGTTAACGGTTTACAGTGCCAACCTAGAGAGATGGCCTATTCAAAAGGCCCAATGGGATTAACGACAACCCATCTACTTTAACAACGTAGCATCATCGCAAGATGTGATATTGACACGTTGTAGGGCCCTCTGATGTCCCGCGAGTCAGGTTGTCGTCCTTTTAACAGCTCACGCAAAAGAAGAAAAGTGGCTTGAAACTGATGAAAATGTTTGATTTTGTGCTCCAAAAATGGGAACAGCGAGCAAGCCATGTGCCCCCGTTGTAGAGCTCTCAGAGAGCTTTGTAACGGTATGCTGTACGCCGCGTAACTCCTTACGGATCAAAAGTTATGGGCACCAGAGCGACGGAGACCTGGTCACAAACCTTACGCCCTCGGTTTGTGGGCCCGGCCTCTACCTGAAGCGAAGTTGTCTTGCCCAATGTTCTGTGGGATTCGGTAATAGAGATTTGGTGGATAAAGTATCTTGGCAACCCTAACCAGGGCAAAAAAAATTGAAAAGGGGGTGCAACACGAGGACTTCCTAGGGGGTCACCCATCCTAGTACTAGTCTCGCCCAAGCACGCTTAACTTCGGAGTTCTGATGGGATCAGTTGCATTAGTGCTGGTATGATTGCACCCGTCATGTTGAGGGCAAAATTCCTATATGTGTTAACGGTTCACAGTGCCAGCCTAGAGAGATGGCCCATTCAAAAAGCCCAACGGGCTTAACGACAACCCATCCGCTTCAACAACGCAGCATCCTCGCAAGACGTGATATCGACACATTGTAAGGCCCTCTGATATCCAGCGAGTCAGGTTGTCGTTCTTTTAACAGCTCACGACGTACGAACCGGGACGAAAAAATAGGGCAAAGGAAGAAAAGTGGCTTGAAACTGATGAAAACGTTCGATTTTGGGCTCCAAAAAGGGCACAGAGAGCAAGCTAGGTGCCCCCATCGTAGAGCTCTCAGAGAGCTTTGCAACGGTATGATGTGCGCCGCGTAACTCCTTACGGATCAAAAGTTATCGGCACCGGAGCGACGAAGACGTGGTCACAAACCCTACGCCCTCCGTTTGCGGGCCCGGCCTTTACCTGAAGCGAAGTTGTCTTGCCCAATGTTCCTTGGGATTCGGTAATAGAGATTTGGTGGATAAAGTATCTTGGCAACCCTAACCAGGGCAAAAAAAAATTGAAAAGGGGGTGAAACACGAGGACTTCCCAGGGGGTCACCCATCCTAATAGTACTCTTGCCCAAGCACGTTTAACTTCGGAGTTCTGATGGGATCCGGTGCATTAGGGCTGGTATGAACGCACCCGTCATGTTGAGGGCACAATTCCTATATGTTTTAACAGTTCAAAGTGCCAGCCTAGAGAGATGGCCCATTCAAAAGGCCCAATGGGCTTAACAACAACCCATCCGCTTCAACAACGCAGCATCCTTGCAAGACGTGATATCGACACGTTGTAGGGCCCTCTGATGTACCGCAAGTCAGGTTGTCGTCCTTTTAACAGCTCACGGCGTACGATCCGGGACGGAAAAATAGGGCAAAAGAAGAAAAGTGGCCTGAAACTGATGAAAACGTTCGATTTTGGGCTCCCAAAATGGGCACAGCGAGCAAGCTAGGTGCCCCCATCGTAGAGCTCTTAGAGAGCTTTGCAACGGTATGCTGTGCGCCGCGTAACTCCTTACGGATCAAAAGTTATGGGCACCGGAGCGACGGAGACCTTGTCACAAAGCCTACGCCCTCAGTTTGCGGGCCCGGCCTTTACTTGAAGCGAAGTTGTCTTACTCAATGTTACGTGGTATTCGGTAATAGCGATTTGGTGGATAAAGTATCTTGGCAACCCTAACCAGGGCAAAAAAAATTGAAAAGGGGGTGCAACACGAGGACTTCCCAGGGGGTCACCCATCCTAGTACTACTCTCGCCCAAGCACGCTTAACTTCGGAGTTCTGATGGGATCCGGTGCAAGCATTTTGAGTCACCATTTTCGGCCTAGGTACGTTTTCTTGGCTTCCATTTCTTTCCTTCTTGTTCTAACCTCATGCATGTGCTAAGAGATTGATCACTAGGCTAGGAAAAATAGAGAAACCAAGTTGGAATCTCGGCTAAGCAAGAAGAAGAAGAGATTTGAAGCTTCAACAAGTTTTTTGTGCATCTTTGTGGTTGATTGCTAAGGTGAGGGTTAAAACCTTTTGAAAACTCTTCAAAAATTCACATGCATGCTCATAAATGTGTGTATTTGCTTCTGTACTTGAGCTATATGGTCGTTCATAAGCTTAAACAACCATGCATGGCAAGATCTTGGCTTGAAAATGATGCTAGGTGAAGTCGAAATTGTTGACAGCTCTCTGACCAGTCTGTTCGAGGTAAGTTTAGCTAGGAAAATGATGTTGCAAATGCATGAAAATTGGTAGGTGACTAGTTTGGACAGTTTTGAACATTTTTCCCAGAAATAGGCCGAAGTAATTTTGAACATAAGGTCCTCAAAATGGCAAATCTTTAAAATGTGACCAAATCTGGAAATCTGGAAAAATGAAGCAGGTTTTGGCAGATGCACTGACCTTGTAGAACGAACCAGATTTGAGTTATTTAATGATGTCCAAAATGTATTAAAATTCGTTGTCTGCTAGATTTTTCAGTTCTAGACATTTTTGCCAGAAATGGACTAAGGCTGAATGTAACCCTAAGGACCTCAAAAACGTCAATTATCGAAATGTGTGCAAATCTGGACAGTTTTGTGCTATCCCACTGTTTCGGCTATATCTAATGATCCCGAACTCCAATTGATGCAAGGTTTGTTTCTGATTTTAGTTAACTTCTTAAGATTTAATTTGACATCTTATTCACTGGATTTGAAGATTGTTTGATTATCTTATTTATTGTGAGGAGACAGCCTATTGCAGTAAGGGTTTCACTTAGTTATATGCTTGGGAAATTGTTGTAACCTCTCTTGTGGTACTAATTGTTTGGAATTGTGGTGTTGGGATGTTGTGTGGACTGTTTTGAGTACTTGAAGATGTTTGAATTGAATGATGCATGACTTGAGAATGATTTTGAGTTGACTTAGGGTTTAATCACACGGTTAAGCATGAAACGGAAACCCTAATGACTAGGTAGTCTTGCTAAGTGTTGATCATTTGGATATTGTGTGGAAATTATATGCTTAGTGGGCTGCCCGTAAATGTCTTATAACTTCAAATGTGATTTTGACCATTGCATGTTGACAAATAAGCTTTTCTTGCACCCGAACCCATGATTGATGTCATTGCATGTTGAATAATCTTATCACTTGATCACGTGGGCTTCTTAATGAGTTATATGGCCTGTTTTACATGTGTTACATGGCTGCCTGTTTAATTTTCATATAACTCTATATGCCTTTCAAGTGAAATTACATGTCGTATCGTGCCCTGCTTGTTTACTTGTCAATGTGCAATCTTATGACTGTCCGGAGGCAACCTACTTTGTTGTCCTCCTACTGTGATATATTTCCTGTCTTATCGTGCCCTGCTTGTTTACCTGTCAATGTGCAATCTTATGACTGTCCGGAGGCAACCTACTTTGTTGTCCTCCTATTGTGATATATTACCTGTCATGAATGTGCATTGCATACAAGGTTGCAACCTTTCCTATTGGCATGGTAGCGATCACGCACACCGGGCGGCATTGGGCTTGCCGGTGCACCCGTGACTACCATGGTCCCATTCCCTTTCTCGCTTGGGGGCTAGACTTCCTCGGAGAGTTGGGTCGTAGGATTTCGGGGTACATCCAGAGTATACCCACCTGGCATGTTTTGGGGGATGATTTGAAGTCGGCCGCAACTTCTGATTCTGAAACTGATCTGAGAGAAAAAGCTCACTGTATCCTTTTTACTATCTGTATAAGTACTCTCGCTTGGTTCCTAGAGAACCTCGGGGAGGAAAGACTGGTATTTCTGTTCCTGTACTTGTATTATTGTTATATTCATGCTTGCAAAAGGATTTTCATAAGTTGAACCGAAAAATGAGTTTCAAAACTTATTTCTTGTTCCCCCTCACTGAGTTCATAAGGACTCACCCTCTTTTATCATCTCAGGTGAAGAAGATCAAGAACAGGTACCCGAGGACGATGTGCCTAACGATGATTCCTTGGACTGATTGCCTGTCTTGTGTGCTTTGCGTGATTTTGGCTATTTGTGAACTGTGCTACTTGAAGACTATTTCTTTTATGTTGCTCGTTGTTTATTGATGTAAATGACCCCGTTGTAATTTGGGTCTAATTCTGGGATTGTACTATCTATAACCGGACGAACTTTTATTTGGTTGTTTGCTTTCGTTTTCTTAATTAGTAGTTATCGTAGGCATTCAAACCACTAGATGAACAATCAACTAAGTTAATTCTATCTAATTTCACTTAGGTGCTCATTTGCAAACTAAAGGATAATAAGTACTTGCATGATATGAAATTGACAAATAAACGGGACATAGATATCATGTTAGGCTTATTAACCAAACGAGAATTTCAAGATAAACTAGTTGGCCAATCGGTTGGTGAAAAATAGGAGTCCTTAAAGGAATTGGATTAATGATTGGAATAATTGAGGCATTTAGAGAATTAGGTCAAACCAAATAGCCCAATTACAGCCGTTATGCTGCCGGTTTACCAAAAAATTTTGGAGTTTAGGCCAAGACGTTAAGTGTTAAATCTTCATGAACGGTTAAGTACGAGACGTGACTTGAATGTTTAGATCATACACCAGTCTAACCTTTATAGGCCGGGTTGGGGCGTGACAAGCTCGCTGCCCAGGTCGTAGAGCTCTCAAAGAGCTTTGCAACGGTATGGTGTGCGCCGCGTAACTCCTTACGGATTAAAAGTTATGGGCACCGGAGCGACGAAGACCTGGTCACAAACCTTACACCCTCGGTTTGCGGGCCCGGCCTCTATGTGAAGCGAAGTTGTCTTGCTCAATGTTTTGTGGGATTCGGTAATAGAGATTTGGTGGATAAAGTATCTTGGCAACCCTAACCAGGGCAAAAAAAATTGAAAAGGGGGTGCAACACGAGGACTTCCCAAGGTGTCACCCATCCTAGTACTACTATCGCCCAAGCACGCTTAACTTCGGAGTTCTGATGGGATCTGGTGCATTAGTGCTGGTATGATCGCACTCGTCATGTTGAGGGCACAATTCCTATATGTGTTAACGGTTCACAGTGCTATCCTAGAGAGATGGCCCATTCAAAAGGCTCAATGGGCTTAACGACAACCCATCCGCTTCAACAACGCAGCATCCTTGCAAGACGTGATATCGACAAGTTGTAGTGCCCTCTGATGTACCGCGAGTCAGGTTGTCGTCCTTTTAAAAGCTCATGACGTACGATCCAGGATGGAAAAATAGGGCAAAGGAAGAAAAGTAGCCTCAAAATGATGAAAACGTTCGATTTTGGGCTCCAAATATGGGCACAGCGAGCAAGCTTGCTGCCCTCGTCGTAGAGCTCTCAGAGGGCTTTGCAATGGTATGCTGTGCACCGCGTAACTCCTTACGGATCAAAAGTTATGGGTACCGGAGTAACGGAGACCTGGTCACAAACCCTACACCCTCGGTGTGCGGGCCCGGCCTCTACGTGAAGCGAAGTTGGCTTGCCCAATGTTCCGTGGGATTCGGTAATAGAGATTTGGTGGATAAAGTATCTTGGCAATCCTAACCAGGGCAAAAAAAATTGAAAAGGGGGTGCAACACGAGGACTTCCCAAGGGGTCACCCATCCTAGTACTACTCTCGCCCAAGCACGCTTAACTTCGGAATTCTGATGGGATATGATGCATTAGTGCTGGTATGATCGCACCCGTCATGTTAAGGCCACAATTCCTATATGTGTTAACGGTTCACAGTGCCATCCTAGAGAGATGGCCCATTCAAAAGGCCCAATGGGCTTAACGATAACCTATCCGCTTCAACAACGCAGCATCCTCACAAGACGTGATATCGACAAGTTGTAGTGCCCTCTGATGTACCGCGAGTCAGGTTGTCGTCCTTTTAACAACTCACGACGTACGATTCGGGATGGAAAAACAGGGCAAAGGAAGAAAAGTGGCCTGAAAATGATGAAAACGTTCGATTTTGGGCTCCAAATACTAGCACAGCGAGCAAGCTTACTGCCCCCGTCGTAGAGCTCTTAGAGAGCTTTGCAATGGTATGCTGCGCACCGCGTAACACCTTACGGATCAAAAGTTATGGGTACCAGAGCGACGGAGACCTGGTCACAAACCCTACGCCCTCGGTTTGCGGGCCCGGCCTCTACGTGAAGCGAAGTTGTCTTGCCCAATGTTCTGTGGGATTCGGTAATAGAGATTTGGTGGATAAAGTATCTTGGCAACCCTAACCAGGGCAAAAAAAATTGAAAAGGGGGTGCAACACGAGGACTTTCCAGGGCGTCCCCCATCATAGAACTACTATCGCCCAAGCACGCTTAACTTCGAAGTTCGGATGGGATCCGGTGCATTAGTGCTGGTATGATCGCACCTGTCATGTTAAGGGCACAATTCCTATATGTGTTAACGGTTCACAGTGCCAGCTTAGAGAGATGGCCCATTCAAAAGGCCCAATGGGCTTAACGACAATCCATCCGCTTCAACAACGCTGCATCCTCGCAAGACGTGATATCGACACATTGTAGGGCCCTCTGATGTACCGCGAGTCAGGTTGTCATCCTTTTAACAGCCCACGACGTACGATCCGGGACGTAAAAACATAGCAAAAGAAGAAAAGTGGCCTGAAACTGATGAAAACGGTCGACTTTGGGCTCCAAAAATCGGCAGATAGAGCAAGCTGGCTGGCCCCATCGTAGTGCTCTCAGAGAGCTTTGCAATGGTATGTTGTGCGCCGTGTAACTCCTTACGGATCAAAAGTTATGGGCACCGGAGCGACGGAGACCTGGTCACAAACCCTATGCCCTCAGTTTGCGGGCCCAGTCTCTACGTGAAGTGAAGTTGTCTTGCCCAATGTTCCTTGGGATTCGGTAATAGAGATTTGGTGGATAAAGTATCTTGGCAACCCTAACCAGGGCAAAAAAAATTGAAAATCGGGTGCAACACGAGGACTTCCCAAGGGGTCACCCATCCTAGTACTACTCTCGCCCAAGCACGCTTAACTTCGTCGTTCTGATGGGATCCGGTGCATTAGTGCTGGTATGATCGCACCCGTCATGTTGAGGGCACAATTCCTATATGTGTTAACGGTTCACAGTGCCAGCCTAGAGAGATGGCCCATTCAAAAGGCTCAATGGGCTTAACGACAACCCATCCGCTTCAACAACGCTGCATCCTCGCAAGACGTGATATCGACCCGTTTTTAGGGCCCTCTGATGTACCGCGAGTAGGGTTGTCGTCCTTTTAACAGCTCACGACGTACGATCCAGGACGGAAAAATAGAGCAAAAGAAGAAAAGTAGCTTGAAACGGATGAAAACGTTCGATTTTGGGCTCCAAAAACGGGCACAGCATGCAAGCTAGCTGCCCCCGTCGTAGAGCTCTCAGAGAGCTTTGCTATGGTATGCTGTTCGCCACGTAACTCCTTACGGATCAAAAGTTATTGGCACTGGAGCGACGGAGACCTGGTCAAAAACCCTACACCCTCGGTTTGCTGGCCCGGCCTCTACGTGAAGTGAAGTTGTCTTACCCAATGTTCTGTGGGATTCGGTAATAGAGATTTGGTGGATAAAGTATCTTGGCAACCCTAACCAGGGCAAAAAAAATTGAAAATAGGGTGCAACACGATGAATTCCCAGGGGGTCACCCATCCTAGTACTACTCTCGCCCAAGCACGCTTAACTTCGGAGTTCTGATGGGATCCGGTGCATTAGTGCTAGTATGATCGCACCCGTCATGTTGAGGGCACAATTCCTATATGTGTTAACGGTTCACAGTGCCAGCCTAGAGATATGGCCCATTCAAAAGGCCAAATGGGCTTAACGACAACCCTTCCGCTTCAACAACGCAGCATCCTCGTAAAACGTGATATCGACACGTTGTAGGGCCCTCTGATGTACCGCGAGTCAGGTTGTCGTCCTTTTAACAGCTCACGACGTACAGTCCAAAATGAAAAAACATGGCAAAAGAAGAAAAGTGGCTTGAAACTGATAAAAACATTCGATTTTGGGCTTCAAAAATGGTCACAGTGAGCAAGCTCGCTGCCCCGGTGATAGAGCTCTCAGAGAGCTTTGCAACGGTATGGTGTGCACAACGTAAACTCCTTACGGATCAAAAGTTATGGGCACCGGAGCGACGGAGACCTGGTCACAAACCCTACACCCTCGGTTTGCGGGCTCGGCCTCTACGTGAAGTGAAGTTGTCTTTTCCAATGTTCCGTGGGATTCGGTAATAGAGATTTGGTGGATAAAGTATCTTGGTAACCCTAGCCAGGGAAAAAAAAATTGAAAAGGTGGTGCAAGACGAGGACTTCCCAAGGTGTTACCCATCCTAGTACTACTATCGCCCAGGCGCGCTTAACTTCAGAGTACTAATGGGATCCGGTGCATTAGTGCTGGTATGATCGCACCCATCATGTTGAGGGCACAATTCCTATATGTATTAACGGTTCACAGGGCCATCCTAGAGAGATGGCCCATTCAAAAGGCCCAATGGGCTTAACGACAACCCATCCGCTTCAACAACGTAGCATCCTCGCAAGACGTGATATCGACACGTTGTAGGGCCCTCTGATGTATCGCGAGTCAGCTTGTCGTCCTTTTAACAGCTCACGACGTACGATCTGGGACGAAAAAACAGGACAAAAGAAGAAAAGTGTCCTGAAACTAATGAAAATGTTCGATTTTGGGCTCCAAAAATGGGCACAGCGAGCAAGCTGGCTGCCCCCATTGTAGAGCTCTTAGAGAGCATTGCAACGGTATGCTATGCACCGCGTAACTCCTTACGGATCAAAAGTTATGGGGACCGGAGCGACAGAGACCTGGTCACAAACCCTACGCCCTCGGTTTGAGGGCCCGGCCTCTACGTGAAGCGAAGTTGTCTTGCCTAATGTTCCGTGGGATTCGGTAATAGAGATTTGGTGGATAAAGTATCTTGACAACCCTAACCAGGGCAAAAAAAATTGAAAAGGGGTGTAATACGAGGACTTCCCAGGGGGTCACCCATCCTAGTACTACTCTCGCACAAGCACGCTTAACTTCGGAGTTTTGATGGGATCCGGTGCATTAGTGCTGGTATGATCGCACACGTCTTGTTGAGGGCATAATTCCTATATGTGTCAACGGTTCACAATACCAGCCTAGAGAGATGGCCCATTCAAAAGGCCTAATGGGCTTAACGAAAACACATCCGCTTCAACAACTCAGCATCCTCCCAAGACGTGATTTCGACAAGTTGTAGGGCCCTCTGATGTACCATGAGTTAGGTTGTCGTCCTTTTAACATCTCACGACGTACGATCCGGGATGAAAAAATTTGGCGAAAGAAGAAAATTGGCCTGAAACTAATGAAAATGTTCGATTTTGGTCTCCAAAAATGGGCACAGCGAGCAAACTGGCTGCCACTGTCGTAGAGCTCTCAGAGAGCTTTGCAACGGTATGCTGTGCGCCGCGCAACTCCTTACGGATCAAAAGTTATGGGCACCGGAGCGACGAAGACCTGGTCACAAACCCTACACCCTCGGTTTGCGGGCCCGGTCTCTACGTGAAGCGAAGTTGTCTTGCCCATTGTTCCGTGGGATTCGGTAATAGAGATTTGGTGGATAAAGTATCTTGGCAACCCTAACCAGGGCAAAAAAATTTGAAAAGGGGGTGCAACCCGAGGACTTCCCAGGGTATCACACATCCTAGTACTACTATCGCCCAACCACGCTTAACTTCGGAGTTCTGATGGGATCTGGTGCATTAGTGCTGGTATGATCGCACCCGTCATGTTGAGGGCACAATTCCTATATGTGTTAACGGTTCACAGTGCCATCCTGGAGAGATGGCCCATTCAAAAGGCCAAATGGGCTTAACGATAACCCATCCGCTTAAACAACGCAGCATCCTCGCAAGACGTGATATCGACAGGTTGTAGGGCCCTCTGATGTACCGCGAGTCAGGTTGTCGTCCTTTTAACAGCTCACGACGTACAATCTGGGACGGAAAAATATGGCAAAAGAAGAAAAGTGGCCTGAAACTGATGAAAATGTTCAATTTTGGGCTCCAAAAATGGGCACAATGAGCAAGCTGGCTACCCCTGTCGTAGAGCTCTCAGAGAGCTTTGCAACGGTATGCTGTGCACCGCGTAACTCCTTACGGATCAAAAGTTATGGGCACTGCAGCGACGGAGACCTGGTCAAAAACCCTACGCCCTCGGTTTGTGGGCCCAGCCTCTACGTGAAGTGTAGTTGTCTTGCCCAATGTTCCGTGGGATTCGGTCATAGAGATTTGGTGGATAAAGTATCTTGGCAACCCAAAACAGGGCAAAAAAAATTGAAAAAGGGGTGCAACATGAGGACTTCCCAGGGGGCCTCCCATCCCAGTACTACTCTCGTCCAAGCACGCTTAACTTCAGAGTTCTGATGGGATCCGGTGCATTAGTGCTGGAATGATCACACCCGTCATGTTAAGGGCACAATTCCTATATGTGTTAACGATTCACAATGCCAGCTTAGAGAGATAGCCCATTCAAAAGGCCCAATTTGCTTAACGACAACCCATCCGCTTCAACAATGCAGCATCATCACAAGACGTGATATCGACACGTTGTAGGGCCCTCTGATGTGCCCCGAGTCAGGTTGTCGTCCTATTAACCGCTCATGACATACGATACGGGACGAAAACACAGAGCAAAAGAATAAAAGTGACATGAAACTGATGAAAATGTTCAATTTTGGGCTCCAAAAATGGGCACAGAAAGCAAGCTGGCTGGCCCCGTTGTAGAGCTCTCAGAGAGCTTTGCAATGGTATGCTGTGCACCGCGTAACTCCTTACGGATCAAAAGTTATGGGCACCGAAGCGACGGAGACCTGGTCACAAACAATATGCCCTCGGTTTACGGGCCCGGCCTCTACGTGAAGCGAAGTTGTCTTGCCCAATGTTCCGTGGGATTCAGTAATAGAGATTTGGTGGATAAAGTATCTTGGCAACCCTAACCAGGGCAAAAAAAATTGAAAATGGGGTACAACACGAGGACTTCCCAGGGGGTCACCCATCCAAGTACCAGTCTCACCCAAGCACGCTTAACTTCGTAGTTCTGATGGGATCCGGTGCATTGGTGCTGGTATGATTGCACCCATCATGTTGAGGGCACAATTCCTATATGTGTTAACGGTTCACAGTGCCAGCCTAGAGAGATGGCCTATTCAAAAGGCCCAATGGGCTTAACGACAACCCATCCGCTTCAACAACGCAGCATCCTCGCAAGACGTGATATCGACACGTTGTAGGGCCCTCTGATGTACCGTGATTCAGGTTGTCTTCCTTTTAACAGCTCACGATGTACGATCCGGGATGGAAAAACAGAGCAAAACAAGAAAAGTGGCCTGAAATTGATGAAAACGTTCGATTATGGGCTCCAAAAACGGGCACAGCGGGCAAGCTAGATATCCTCGTCGTAAAGCTCTCAGAGAGCTTTGCAATGGTATGCTGTGCGCCGCGTAACTCCTTACGGATCAAAAGTTATGGGCACCGGAGCGATGGAGGCCTGGTCACAAACCCTACGCCCTCGGTTTGCGGGCCCGGCCTCTACGTGAAGCAAAGTTGTCTTACCCAATGTTTCGTGGCATTCCGTAATAGAGATTTGGTGGATAAAGTATCTTGGCAACCCTAACCAGGGCAAAAAAAATTGAAAAGGGGTGCAATACGAGGACTTCCCAGGGGGTCACCCATCCTAGTACTACTCTCGCCCAACCACGCTTAACTTCGTAGTTCTGATGGGATCCGGTGCATTAGTACTGGTATGATCGCACCCATCATGTTGAGGGCACAATTCCTATATGTGTTAACGGTTCACAGTGCCAGCCTAGAGAGATGGCCCATTCAAAAAGCCCAATGGGCTTAACGACAACCCTTCCGCTTTAACAACGCAGGATCCTCGCAAGACGTGATATCGACAGTTTGTAGGGCCCTTTGATGTACCGCGAGTCCAGTTGTCGTCCTTCTAACAGCTCACGACGTACGATCCGGGACGAAAAAACGGGGCAAAAGAAGAAAAGTGGCCTGAAACTGATTAAATTTTTTGATTTTGGGCTCCAAAAATGGGCACAACGAGCAAGCTGGCTACCCATGTCGTAGAGCTCTCAGAGAGCTTTGCAACTGTATGCTGTGCACTGCGTAACTCTTTACGGATAAAAAGTTATGGGCGCCAGAGCGACGGAGACCTGGTCACAAACCCTACGCCCTCGGTTTGCGGGCCCGACCTCTATGTGAAGCGAAGTTGTCTTACCCAATGTTCCGTGGGATTCGGTAATAGAGATTTGGTGGATAAAGTATTTTGGCAACCCTAACCAAGGAAAAAAAAATTGAAAAGGGGGTGCAACCCGAGGACTTCCCAGGGGGTCACCCATCCTAGTACTACTCTCGCCCAAGCACGCTTAACTTCGTAGTTCTTATGGGATCTGGTGCATTAGTGCTGGTATGATCGCACCCGTCATGTTGAGGGCACAATTCCTATATGTGTTAACGGTTCACAATGCCAACTTAGAGAGATGGTCCATTCAAAAGGCCCAATGGGCTTAACGACAACCCATCCGCTTTAACAACACAGCATCCTCACAAGACGTGAAATCGACACGTTGTAGGGCCCTTTGATGTACCGCGAGTCATGTTGTCGTACTTTTAACAGCTCACGACATACGATCCGGGACGGAAAAACAGAGCAAAAGAAGAAAAGTGGCCTGAAACTGATGAAAACGTTCGATTTTGGGCTCCAAAAATGGGCACAACAGGCAAGCTAGATGCCCCTATCGTAGAGCTCTCAGAGAGCTTTGCAATGGTATGCTGTGCGCCACGTAACTCCTTACGGATCAAAAGTTATGGCCACCGGAGCGACGGAGGCCTGGTCACAAACCCTACGCCCTCGGTTTGCTGGCCCGGCCTCTACGTGAAGCGAAGTTGTCTTACCCAATGTTCCGTGGGATTCGGTAATAGAGATTTGGTGGATAAAGTATCTTGGCAACCCTAACTAGGGCAAAAAAAATTGAAAATGGGATGCAACACGAGGACTTCCCAGGGGGTCACCCATCCTAGTACTACTCTCGCCCAAGCACGCTTAACTTCGGAGTTCTGATAGGATCCGATGCATTAGTGCTGGTATGATCGCACACGTCATGTTGAGGGTACAATTCCTATATGTGTTAACAGTTCACAGTGCCAGCCTAGAGAGATGGCCCATTCAAAAGGCCCAATGGGCTTAACGACAACCCTTCCACTTCAACAACGCAGCATCCTAGCAATACGTGATATCGACACATTGTAGGGCCCTCTGATGTACCGCGAGTCATGTTGTCGTCCTTTTAACAGCTCACGACGTACGATCAGGGATGGAAAAATAGAGCAAAAGAAGAAAAGTGGACTGAAATTGATGAAAACATTCGATTTTAGGCTCCAAAAATAGGCATAGCGAGCAATCTTGCTGCCCCAGTCATAGAGCTCTCAGAGAGCTTTGCAACGGTATGCTTGCGCCGCGTAACTCCTTACGAATCAAAAGTTATGGGCACCGGAGCGACGGAGACTTGGTCTCAAACCCTACGCCCTTGGTTTGCGGGCCCGTCCTCTACGTGAAGCGAAGTTGTCTTGCCCAATGTTCCGTGGGGTTCGGTAATAGAGATTTGGTGGATAAAGTATCGTGGCAACCCTAACCAGGGAAAAAAAATTGAAAAGGGTGTGCAACACGAGCACTTCCCAAGCGGTCACCCATCCTGGTACTACTCTCGCCCAAGCACGCTTAACTTCGGAGTTCTGATGGGATCCGGTGCATTAGTGCTGGTATGATCGCACCCATCATGTTGAGGGCACAATTCCTATATGTGTTAACAGTTCACAGTGCCAGCCTAGAGAGATGGCCCATTCAAAACGCCCAATGGGCTTAACGATAACCCTTCCGCTTCAACAACACAGCATCCTCGCAATACATGATATCGACACGTTGTAGGGCCCTCTGATGTACCGCGAGTCAGGCTGTCGTCCTTTTAACAGCTCACAACGTACGATCCGGGACGAAAAAACATGGCAAAAGAAGAAACGTGGCCTGAAACTGATGAAAATGTTCGATTTTGGGCTCCAAAAAAGGGCACAGTGAGCAAGCTGGCTGCCCCTGTTGTAGAGCTCTCAGAGATCTTTGCAACGGTATGGTGTGCGCCACGTAACTCCTTACGAAACAAACGTTATGGGCACCGGAGCGACGGAGACCTGGTCACAAACCCTACGCCCATGGCTTGCGGGCCCGGCCTCTACGTGAAGCGAAGGTGTTTTGCCCAATGTTCCATGGGATTCGGTAATATAGATTTGGTGGATAAAGTATCTTGGCAACCCTAACCAGGGCAAAAAAAATTGAGAATGGGGTGCAACACGAGGACTTCCCAGGTGGTCACCCATCCTAGTACTACTCTCGCCCAAGCACGCTTAACTTCGGAGTTCTGATGGGATCCGGTGCATTAGTGATGGTATGATCGCACACGTCATGTTGAGGGCACAATTCCTATATGTGTTAACGCTTCACAGTGACAGCCTAGAGAGATGGTCCATTCAAAAGTCCCAATGGGCTTAACGACAACCCAACCGTTTCCACAACACAACATCCTAGCAGGACGTGATATCGACACGTTGTAGGGCCCTCTGATGTCCCGCGAGTCATGTTGTCGTCCTTTTAACACCTCACGACGTACGATCCGGGATGGAAAAATAGAGCAAAAGAAGAAAAGTGGACTGAAACTGATGAAAACGTTCGATTTTAGGCACCAAAAATGGGCATAGCGAGCAATCTTGTTTCCCAGTCGTAGAGCTCTCAGAGAGCTTTGCAACGGTACGCTTGAGCCGCGTAACTCCTTACGGATCAAACGTTATGGGCACCGGAGCGACGGAGGCTTGGTCTCAAACCCTACGTCCTCGGTTTACGGGCCCGTCATCTACGTGAAGCGAAGTTTTCTTGCCCAATGTTCCGTGGGATTCGGTAATAGAGATTTGGTGGATAAAGTATCGTGGCAACCCTAACCAGGGAAAAAAAAATTGAAAAGGGTGTGCAACACGAGCACTTCCCAAGGGGTCACCCATCCTGGTACTACTCTCTCCCAAGCACGCTTAACTTCGGAGTTCTGTTGGGATCCGGTGCATTAGTGCTGGTATGATCGCAACCGTCATGTTGAGAGCACAATTCCTTTATGTGTTAATGGTTCACTGTGCCAGGCTAGAGAGATGGCCCATTCAAAAGGCCCAATGGGCTTAACGACAACCCATTCGCTTCAACAACGCAGCATCCTCGCAAGACGTGATATCGGCACGTTGTAGGGCCCTCTGATGTCTCGCGAGTCAGGTTGTCGTCCTTTTAACAGCTCACGACGTACGATCCGGGACGAAAAAATAGAGCAAAAGAAGAAAAGTGTACTGAAACTGATGAAAACGTTCGATTTTGGGCTCCAAAAATAGGCACAATGAGCAAGCTGGCTACCACCTTCGTAGAGCTCTCAGAGAGCTTTGTAACGGTATGCTGTGCGCCGCGTAACTCCTTACGGATCAAAAGTTATGGGCACCGGAGCGACGGAGACCTGGTCACAAACCCTACACCCTCAGTTTGCGGGCCCAGCCTCTACGTGAAGCGAAGTTGTCTTGCCCAATGTTTCGTGGGATTTGGTAATAGAGATTTGGTGGATAAAGTACCTTGGCAACCCTAACCAGGGCAAAAAAAATTGAAAATGGGGTGCAACACGAGGACTTCCCAGGGGGTCACCCATCCTAGTACTACTCTCACCCAAGCACGCTTAACTTCGGAGTTCTGATAGGATTTGGTGCATTAGTGCTGCTCTGATCGCACACGTCATGTTGAGGGAACAATTCCTATATGTGTTAACAGTTCACAGTCCCAGCCTAGAGATAAAGCCCATTCAAAAGGCCCAGTGGGATTAACTACAACCCATCCGCTTCAACAACGCAGTATTCTCGCAAGACGTGATATCGACACGTTGTAGGGCCCTCTGATGTCCCGCAAGTCAGGTTGTCGTCCTTTTAACAGCTCACGACCTACGATCCGGGAAAGGAAAAACAGAGCTAAAGAAGAAAAGTAGCCTGAAATTGATGTAAACGTTCAATTTTAGGCTTCAAAAATGGGCACAGCGAGCAAGCTCGTTGCCCCCGTCGTAGAGCTCTCAGGGAGCTTTGCAACGGTATGCTGTGCGCTGCGTAACTCCTTACGGATCAAAAGTTATGGGCACCGGAGCGACGAAAACCTGGTCACAAACCCTACGCCCTCGGTCTGCTTGCCTGGCCTCTACGTGAAGCGAAGTTGTCTTGCCCAATATTCCGTGGGATTCGGTAATAAAGATTTGGTGGATAAAGTATCTTGGCAATCCTAACCAGGGCAAAAAAAATTGAAAAGTGGGTGCAACACGAGGACTTCCCATGGGGTCACCCATCCTAGTACTACTCTCGCCCAAGCACGCTTAACTTTGGAGTTTTGATGGGATCCAGTGCATTAGTGCTGGTATGATCGCATCCATCATGTTGAGGGCACAATTCCTTTATGTGTTAATGGTTCACAGTGCCAGCCTAGAGAGATGGCCCATTCAAAAGGCCCAATATGCTTAACGACAACCCATCCGCTCAACAACGTAGCATCCTCGCAAGACGTGATATCGACACGTTGTAGGGCCCTCTGATGTCCCGCGAGTCAGGTTGTCATCCTTTTACCAGCTCACGACATACAATCCGGGAAGGAAAAACAGAGCAAAAGAAGAAAAGTGGAATGAAACTGATGAAAACATTCGATTTTGGGCTCCAAAAAATGGGTACAACAAGCAACCTGGCTGCCCCCTTCGTAGAGATCACAGAGAGCTTTGCAACGGTATGCTGTGCGCCGCGTAACTCCTTACGGATCAAAAGTTATGGGCACCGGAGCGACGGAGAATGGGTCACAAACCCTATGCCCTCGGTTTGCAGTCCCGGCCTCTACGTGAAGCGAAGTTGTCTTGCCCAATGTTCCGTGGGATTCGGTAATAGAGATTTGATGGATAAAGTATCTTGGCAACCCTAACCAAGGCAAAAAAAATTGAAAAGGGGGTGCAGCACGAGGACTTCCCATGGGGTCACCCATCCTAGTAGTACTCTCGCCCAAGCACGCTTAAGTTCGGAGTTCTGATGGGATCCGGTGCATTAGTGCTGGTATGATCGCTCACGTCATGTTGAGGGCACAATTCCTATATGTGTTAACGGTTCATAGTGCCAGCCTAGAGAGAAGGCCCTTTCAAAAGGCCCAATGGGCTTAACGACAACCCATCCGCTTCAACAACGCAGCATCCTCGCAAGACGTGATATCGACACGTTGTAGGGCCCTCTGATGTCCTGCGAGTCATGTTGTCGTCCTTTTAACTGCTAACGACGTACGATCCGGGTAGGAAAAATAGAGCAAAAGAAGAAAAGTGGACTGAAACTGATGAAAACGTTCGACTTTAGGCTCGAAAAATGGGCACAGCGAGCAATCCTGCTGCCCCCATCGTAGAGCTCTCAGGGAGCTTTGCAACGGTATGCTTGCGCCGCGTAACTCCTTACAGATCAAAAGTTATGGGCACCGGAGCGACGGAGGCCTGGTCACAAACCCTACGCACTCGGTTTGCGGGCCCAGCCTCTACGTGAAGCGAAGTTGTCTTGCCCAATGTTTCATGGGATTCGGTAATAGATATTTGGTGGATAAAGTATATTGGCAGCCCTAACTGGGGCAAAAAAAATTGAAAATGGGGTGTAACACGGGGACTTCCCTCGGGGTCACCCATCCAAGTACTACTCTTGCCCAAGCACGATTAACTGCGGAGTTCTGATGGGATCCGGTGCATTAGTGCTGGTATGATCGCACCCGTCATGTTGATGGCACAATTCCTATATGTGTTAATGGTTCACAATGCCAGCCTAGAGAGATGGCCCATTCAAAAGGTCCAATGGGCTTAACGACAACCCATCTGCTTCAACAACGCAGCATCCTCGCAAGACATGATATCGACACGTTGTAGGGCTCTCTGATGTCCCGCGAGTCAGGTTGTCATCCTTTTACCAGCTCACGACGTACAATCCGGGAAGGAAAAACAGAGCAAAAGAAGAAAAGTGGAATGAAACTGATGAAAACATTCGATTTTGAGCTCCAAAAAAAGGGTACAACAAGCAACCTGGCTACCCCCTTCGTAGAGATCACAGAGAGCTTTGCAACGGTATGCTGTGCGCCACATAACTTCTTACGGATCAAAAGTTATGGGCACCGGAGCGACGGAGACCTGGTCACAAACACTACGCCCTCGTTTTGCAGTCCCGGCCTCTACGTGAAGCGAAGTAGTCTTGCCCAATGTTCCGTGGGATTCGGTAATAGAGATTTGGTGGATAAAGTATCTTGGCAACCCTAACCAGGGCAAAAAAAATTGAAAAGTGGGTGCAGCACGAGGACTTCCCATGGGGTCACCCATCCTAGTACTACTCTCGCCCAAGTACGCTTAAGTTCGGAGTTCTGATGGGATCCGGTGCATTAGTGCTGGTATGATCGCTCACGTCATGTTGAGGGCACAATTCCTATATGTGTTAACGGTTCATAGTGCCAGCCTAGAGAGATGGCTCTTTCAAAAGGCCCAATGGGCTTAACGACAACCCATCCGCTTCAACAACGCAGCATCCTCGCAAGACGTGATATCGACACGTTGTAGGGCCCTCTGATGTCCCGCGAGTCATGTTGTCGTCCTTTTAACTGCTAACGACGTACGATCCGGGAAGGAAAAATAGAGCAAAAGAAGAAAAGTGGACGGAAACTGATGAAAACGTTCGATTTTAGGCTCGAAAAATGGGCACAGCGAGCAATCTTGCTGCCCCCATCGTAGATCTCTCAGGGAGCTTTGCAACGGTATGCTTGCGCCACGTAACTCCTTACAGATCAAAAGTTATGGGCACCGGAGCGACGGAGGCCTGGTCACAAACCCTACGCACTCGGTTTGCGGGCCCAGCTTCTACGCGAAGCGAACTTGTCTTGCCCAATGTTTCGTGGGATTCGGTAATAGATATTTGGTCGATAAAGTATATTGGCAGCCCTAACTAGGGCAAAAAAAATTGAAAAGGGGGTGCAACACGGGGACTTCCCTCGGGGTCACCCATCCAAGTACTACTCTCACCCAAGCACGATTAACTGCGGAGTTCTAATGGGATCCGGTGCATTAGTGCTGGTATGATAGCACCCGTCATGTTGATGGCACAATTCCTATATGTGTTAATGGTTCACAATGCCATCCTAGAGAGATGGCCCATTCAAATGGCTCAATGGGCTTAACGACAACCCATCTGCTTCAACAACGCAGCATCCTCACAAGACGTGATATCGACACGTTGTAGGGCCCTCTGATGTCCGGCGAGTCAGGTTGTCGTCCTTTTAATAGCTCACGACGTACGATCCGGGACGGAAAAATAGAGCAAAAGAAGAAAAGTGGACTGAAACTAATTAAAACGTTCGATTTTGGGCTCCAAAAATGGGTACAACGAGCAAGCTGGCTGCCCTCTTCGTAGAGCTCTCAGAGAGCTTTGCAACGGTTTGCTGTGCGCCGCGTAACTCCTTGCGGATCAAAAGTTATGGGCACCAGAGCGACGGAGACCTGGTCACAAACCTTACGCCCTCGGTTTGCGGGCCTGGCCTCTACGTGAAGCGAAGTTGTCTTGCCCAATGTTCCGTGGGATTCGGTAATAGAGATTTGGTGGATAAGGTATCTTGGCAACCCTAACCAGGGCAAAAAAAATTGAAAAGGGTGTGCAACAAGAGGACTTCCCAAAGGGTCACCCATCCTCGTACTACTCTCGCCCAAGCAAGCTTAACTTCAGAGTTCTGATGGGATCCGGTGCATTAGTGCTGGTATGATCGCATCCGTCATGTTGAGGGTACAATTCCTTTATGTGTTAATGGTTCACTGTGCCAGCCTAGAGAGATGACCCATTCAAAAGGCCCAATGTGTTTAACGACAACCCATCTCCGTCAACAACGCAGCATCCTCGCAAGACGTGATATCGACACATTGTAGGGCCCTCCGATGTCCCGCGAGTCAGGTTGTCGTCCTTTTACCAGCACACGACGTACGATCCGGGACAGAAAAATAGAGCAAAAGAAGAAAATTGGAATGAAACTGATGAAAACGTTCGATTTTGGGCTCCAAAAATGGGTACAACGAGCAAGCTGGCTGCCCCCTTTGTAGAGCTCTCAGAGAGCTTTACAACGGTTTGCTGTGCGCCGCGTAACTCCTTACGGATCAAAAGTTATGTGCACCGGAGCGACGGAGAACTGGTCACAAACCCTACGCCCTCGGTTTGCTGGGCCGGCCTCTACGTGAAGCGAAGTTGTCTTGCCCAATGTTCCGTGGGATTCGGTAATAGAGATTTGATGGATAAAGTAACTTGGCAACCCTAACCAGGGCAAAAAAAATTGAAAAGGGGGTGCAGCACGAGGACTTCCCATGGGGTCACCCATCCTAGTACTACTCTCGCCCAAGCACGCTTAACTTCGGAGTTCTGATGGGATCCGGTGCATTAGTGCTGCTATGATCGCACCCGTCATGTTAAGGGTACAATTCCTATATGTGTTAACGGTTCACAGTGCCAGCCTAGAGAGATGGCCCATTCAAAAGGCCCAATGGGCTTAACGACAACCCATCCGCTTCAACAACGCAGCATCCTGGCAAAACATGATATCGACACGTTGTAGGGCCCTCTGATGTCCCGCGAGTCATGTTGTCATCCTTTTAACAGCTCACGAAGTACGATCCAGGACGGAAAAATAGAGCAAAAGAAGAAAAGTGGACTGAAATTAATGAAAACGTTCGATTTTAGGCTCCAAAAATGGGCATAGCGAGCAATCTTGCTGCCCTAGTCGTAGAGCTCTCAGAGAGCTTTGGAACGGTATGCTTGCGCCGCGTAACTCCTTACGGATCAAAAGTTATGGGCACCGGAGCGACGGAGGCCTGGTCTTAAACCCTATGCCCTTGGCTTGCGGGCCCGGCCTCTACGTGAAGCGAAGTTGTTTTGCCCAATGTTCCGTGGGATTCGGTAATATAGATTTGGTGGATAAAGTATCTTGGCAACCCTAACCAGGGCAAAAAAATTGAGAATGGGGTGCAACATGAGGACTTCCCAGGGGGTCACCCATCCTAGTACTACTCTCGCCCAAGCATGCTTAACTTCGGAGTTCTGATGGGATCTGGTGCATTAGTGTCGGTATGATCACACCCGTCATGTTGAGGGCACAATTCCTATATGTGTTAACGGTTCACAGTGCTTGCCTAGAGAGATGGCCTATTTAAAAGGCCCAATGGGCTTAATGACAAACCATCCGCTTCAACAACGCAGCATCCTCGTAAGACGTGATATCGACACGTTGTAGGGCCCTCTAATGTCCCGCGAGTCATGTTGTCGTCCTTTTAACAGCTCACGACGTTCGATCAGGGACGGAAAAATGGAGCAAAAGAAGAAAAGTAGACTGAAACTGATGAAAATGTTAGATTTTGGGCTCCAAATACTGGCATAGCGAGCAAGCTAGCTGCCTCCGTCGTAGAGCTCTCAAAGAGCTTTGCAACGGTATGCTGCGCACCGCCTAACTCCTTACAGATCAAAAGTTATGGGCACCTGAGCGACGGAGGCCTGGTCATAAACCCTACGCCCTCGGTTTGCGGGCACGGCCTCTACTTGAAGCGAAGTTGTTTTGCCCAATATTCCGTGGGATTCAGTAATAGAGATTTGGCGGATAAAGTATCTTGGCAACCCTAACCAGGGCAAAAAAAATTGAAAAAGGGGTGCAACACGAGGACTTCCCAGGGGGTCACACATCCTAGTACTACTCTTGCCCAAGCACGCTTAACTTCGGAGTTCTGATGGGATCCGGTGCATTAGTGCTGGTATGATCGCACCAGTCATGTTGAGGGCACAATTCCTATATGTGTTAATGGTTCACAGTGCCAGCCTAGAGAGATGGCCCATTCAAAAGGCCCAATGGGTTTAACGACAACCCATCCGCTTCAACAACGCAGCATCCTCACAAGACGTGATATCGACACGTTGTAGGGCCCTCTGATGTCCCGCGAGTCAGGTTGTTGTCCTTTTAACAACTCACGACGTACGATCCGGGATGGAAAAACAGAGCAAAAGAAGAAAAGTGGACTGAAATTGTTGAAAACGTTCGATTTTAGGCTCGAAAAAGGGCACAGCTAGCAAGATGGCTGCCCCCTTCGTAAAGCTCTCAGAGAGCTTTGCAACGGTATGTTGCGCACCGCGTAACTCCTTACGGATCAAAAGTTATGGGCACCGGAGCGACGGAGACCTGGTCACAAACCCTACGCCCTCGGTTTACGGGCCCGGCCTCTACGTGAAGCGAAGTTGTCTTGCCCAATGTTCCGTGGGATTCAGTAATAGAGATTTGGTGGATAAAGTATCTTGGCAACCCTAACCAGGGCAAAAAAAATTGAAAAGGGGGTACAGCACGAAGACTTCCCAAGGGGTCACCCATCCTAGTACTACTCTCGCCCAAGCACCCTTAACTTCGGAGTTCTGATGGGATCCAGTGCATTAGTGTTGGTATGATCGCACCCCTCACGTTGAGGGCACAATTCCTATATGTGTTAACGGTTCACAATGCCAACCTAGATAGATGGCCATTCAAAAGGCCCAATGGCCATTCAAAAGGCCCAATGGCATTAACGACAACCCATCCGCTTCAACAACGCAGCACCTCACAAGATGTGATATCGACACATTGTAGGGCCCTCTGATGTCCCGCGAGTCATGTTGTCGTCCTTTTAACAGCTCACGACGTACGATCCGGGTGGGAAAAATAGAGCAAAAGAAGATAAGTGGACTGAAACTGATGAAAACATTCGATTTTGGGCTTCAAAAAGGGGCACAGCAAGCAAGCTGGCTGCCCCCTTCGTAGAGCTCTCATAGAGCTTTGCAGCGGTATGCTGTGCGCTACGTAACTCCTTACGGATCAAAAGTTATGGGCACCGGAGCGACGGAGACCTGGTCATAAACCCTGCGCCCTCGGTTTGTGGGCCCGACCTCTACGTGAAGCGAAGTTGTTTTGCCCAATGTTCCGTGGAATTCGGTAATAGAGATTTGGTGGATAAAGTATCTTGGCAACCCTAACCAGGGCAAAAAAAATTGAAAAGGGGGTGCAGCACGAGGACTTCCCAAGGGGTCACCCATCCTAGTACTACTCTCGCGCAAGCACGCTTATCTTCGGAGTTCTGATGGGATCCGGTGCATTAGTGCTGGTATGATCGCACCAGTCATGTTGAGGGCACAATTCCTATATGTGTTAATAGTTCACAGTGCCAGCCTAGAGAGATGGCCCATTCAAAAGGTCCAATGGGCTTAACGACAACCCATCTACTTCAACAACGCAGTATCCTCGTAAGACGTGATATCGACACATTGTAGGTCCCTCTGATGTCCGGCGAGTCAGGTTGTCGTCCTTTTAACAGCTCACGACGTACGATCCGGGATGAAAAAATAGAGCAAAAGAAGAAAAGTGGACTGAAATTGATGAAAATGTTTGATTTTGGGCTGCAAAAATGGGTACAGCGAGCAAGCATGCTGCCCCCGTCGTAGAGCTCTTAGAGAGCTTTGCAACGGTATGCTGTGCGCCGCGTAACTCCTTACGAATCAAAAGTTATGGGCACCGAAGCGACGGAGACCTGGTCACAAACCCTACGCCCTCGGTTTGCGGGCCCGGCCTCTACGTGAAGCGAAGTTGTCTTGCCCAAAGTTCTGTGGGATTCGGTAATAGAGATTTGGTGGATAAAGTACCTTGGCAACCCTAACCAGGGCAAAAAAAATTGAAAAGGGGGTGCAACACAAGGACTTCCCAGGAGGTCACCCATCCTAGTACTACTCTCGCCCAAGCACGCTTAACTTCGGAGTTCTGATGGGATCCGGTGCATTAGTGCTGGTATGATCGAACCCGTCATGTTGATGGCACAATTTCTATATGTGTTAACGATTCACAGTGCCAGCTTAGAGAGATGGCCCATTCAAAAGGCCCAATGGGCTTAACGGCAACCCATCCGCTTCAACAACGTAGCATCCTCGTAAGACGTGATATCGACACGTTGTAGGGCCCTCTGATGTCCCGTGAGTCAGGTCGTCGTCCTTTTAACAGCTCACGACGTATGATACGGTACGAAAAAACAGAGCGAAAGAAGAAAAGTGGCCTGAAATTGTTGAAAACGTTGATTTTGGGCTCCAAAAAGGGGCACAGCGAGCAAGCTGGCTGCCATCGTCGTAGAGCTCTCAGAGAGCTTTGCAACGGTATGCTGTGCTCCGCGTAACTCCTTACGGATCAAAAGTTATGGGCACTGGAGCGACGGAGACCTGGTCACAAACCCTACGTCCTCGGTTTGCTGGCCCGGCCTCTACGTGAAGCGAAGTTGTCTTGCCCAATGTTCCGTGGGATTCGGTAATAGAGATTTGGTGGATAAAGTATCTTGGCAACCCTAACCAGGGCAAAAAGAATTGAAAAGGGGGTGCAACACGATGACTTCCCAGGGGGTCACCCATCCTAGTTCTACTCTCGCCCAAGCACGCTTAACTTCGGAGTTCTGATGGAATTCGTTGCATTAGTGCTGGTATGATCACATCCGTCATGTTGAGGGCACAATTCCAATATGTGTTAATGGTTCACAGTGCCAGCCTAGAGAGATGGCCCATTCAAATGGCCCAATGTGCTTAACGACAACCCATCCGCTTCAACAACGCAGCATCCTAGCAAGACGTGATATCGACACGTTGTAGGGCCCTCTGATGTCCCGCGAGTCAGGTTGTCGTCCTTTTAACAGCTCCCGACGTACGATTCGGGACTGAAAAATAGAGCAAAAGAAGAAAAGTGGACTGAAACTGATGAAAATGTTTGATTTTGGTCTCCAAAAATGGGCAAAGCGAGCAAGCTGGCTGCCACCTTCGTAGAGCTCTCAGAGAGCTTTGCAACGGTATGTCGTGCGCCGCGTAACTCCTTGCGGATCAAAAGTTATGGGCACCGGAGCGACGGAGACCTGGTCACAAACCTTACGCCCTCGGTTTGCGGGCCCGGCCTCTACGTGAAGCAAAGTTGTCTTGCCCAATGTTCCGTGGGATTCGGTAATAGAGATTTGGTGGATAAAGTATCTTGGGAAACCTAACCAGGGCAAAAAAAATTGAAAAGGGGGTGCAACACGAGGACTTTCTAGGGGGTCACCCATCCTAGTACTACTCTCGCCCAAGCACGCTTAACTTCGGAGTTCTGATGGGATCCGGTGCATTACTGCTGCTCTGATCGCACCCGTCATGTTGAGGGCATAATTCCTATATGTGTTAACGGTTCACAGTGCCAGCCTAGAGATATGGCCCATTCAAAAGGCCCAATGCGCTTAACGACAACCCATCCGCTTCAACAACGCAGCATCCTCGCAAGACGTGATATCGATACATTGTAGGACCCTCTGATGTCCCGCGAGTTAGGTTGTCATCCTTTTAACAGCTCACGACGTACGATCCAGGACGAAAAAAAAGAACAAAAGAAGAAAAGTGGCCTTAAATTGATGAAAACGTTCAATTTTGAGCTTCAAAAACGGGCACAACAAGCAAGCTAGCTACCCCCGTCGTAGAGCTCTCAGAGAGCTTTGCAACGGTATGCTGTGCGCCGCGTAACTCCTTACAGATCAAAAGTTATGGGCACCGGAGCGACGGAGACCTGGTCACAAACCCTACGCCCTCGGTTTGCTGGCCCGTCCTCTACGTGAAGCGAAGTTGTCTTGCCCAATGTTCCGTGGGATTCGGTAGTAGTGATTTGGTGGATAAAGTATCTTGGCAACCCTAACCAGGGCAAAAAAAATTGAAAATGGAGTACAACACGAGGATTTCCCAGGGGGTCACCCATCCTAGTACTACTCTCGCCCAAGCACGCTTAACTTCGGAGTTCTGATGGGATCTGGTGCATTTGTGCTGGTATGATCGCATCCGTCATGTTGAGGGCACAATTCGTACATTGTTAATGGTTCACAGTGCCAGCCTAGAGAGATGGCCCATTCAAAAGACCCAATGGGCTTAACGACAACCCATCCGCTTCAACAACGCAGCATCCTCGCAAGACGTGATATCGACACGTTGTAGGGCCCTCTGATGTGAGGCCCGACCCCGAATAACGTATGTTATCTTGATTTGCGTGCCATAGACCCCTAATTATATGACCGACCTTGGATTACATGTCCTGTCTTGGTTTTCGTGCATACTTCGTCATACGTGCCTTGACCTAGAATAGTGTGCCCTAATCCCCGACTCACGTGCGGTACCGAGAAATACATGCCCTAATCTCGATGTACGTGTGTTACCTCGTTTCGTGTGCCCTAACCTTGAACTGTGTACCTTAACCTAGGTTTCAGAGTCGTACCTCGATTTGCGTGCATTACATTGAATTATATGCCTTGCATTGGTTTACGTGCATTCACCTAGGATTACGTGCATTAGTCTTGAAATCCGTGTCTTACCTTGTAGTTCGTGTCTACCTCGTGATTCGCGCCCTGTATTGATTTCTGTGTGTGTTTCGTAGTGCGTGCCCTAGACTTAGGAAAGCGTGCCCGCACGCTAATCAATAAAGAATCCTACACAAAGCACTAGACTATAAAATAATCCTACAAACACCACTAACTATTATTGTAATCCTAATTCAAATCTCTACAAAATCCACTAACACCTAAATATTATATTTTAAACTCACTACAAGACAAAATCTCACAAACCTCTAAACATATCCTATATTCTATTCTACCTAAAATCCCTAAATACCCAACATTATCTTACACACATGTTAAAACAATTCAAAAGATGACTCAAATCTGAATTTTTGCATGCCCAAGGCCAACATATGCATCAACTTTTGCAAAAGCCTCATTTTTCTCTCATTTCTCTCACTTTCCTCACATTTTCTCTCTCTCCCTCTCACTCTCTCTGTCCATTTCGGTTTTGGCTGAGTTCTCTCCACCTCTTAGCTCATCTTCATCATCCTATGGTGCATCAAGACAAACCACAAGCAAAGAAACTCACCCAAGCAAGCTAGGATGCAAGAAACACACATGCAAGCATTTTGAGTCACCATTTTCGGCCTTGGTGAGTTTTTAAGCTTCCATTTCTTTTATTCTTGCTATAACCTTATGCATGTGCTAAGAGATTGATCACTAAGCTAGGAAAAATAGAGAAAAGCTAGTTGGAATCTCGGCTAAGCAAGAAGAAGAAGAGATTTGAGCTTCAACAAGGTTTTTGAGCATTTTTTGGGTTGATTGCAAAGGTGAGGGCTAAAACCTTTTGAAAACTCTTCAAAAATCCACATGCATGCTAATAAATGTGTGTATTTGCTTCTGTACTTGAGCTATATGGTCGTTCATAAGCTTAAACAACCATGCATGGCAAGATCTTGGCTTGAAAATGATGCTAGGTGAAGTCGAAATTGTTGACAGCTCTCTGACCAGTCTGTTCGAGGTAAGTTTAGCTAGGAAAATGATGTTGCAAATGCATGAAAATTGGTAGGTGACTAGTTTGGACAGTTTTGAACATTTTTTCCAGAAATATTCCGAAGCTAATTTTGAGTCTAAGGTCCTCAAAATGGAAAATCTTTAAAATGTGACCAAATCTGGAAATCTGGAAAAATGAAGCAGGTTTTGGCAGATGCACTGACCTTGTGGAATGAATCATATTTGACTTAGTAAATGTTGTCCAAAATTCATGATATTTGGTGTGATACTACATTTTTCAGTTCTGGACAATTTTGTCAGAAATGGACCAAGGCTAAAACTGACCCTAAGGACCTCAAAAACGTCAATTTCTGAAAAGTGTGCAAATCTGGACAGTTTTGTGCTATTCCACTGTTTCGGCTATATCTAATGATCCCGAACTCAAATTGATGCAAGGTTTATTTCTGATTTTAGTTAACTTCTTAAGCTTTAATTTGAAATCTTATTCACTGAATTTGGAGATTTTTTTCTTATCCGATTGATTGTGAGAAGACAGCCTATTGCAGTAAGGGTTTCACTTAATGTTGTGCTTAGAAAATTGTTGTGACTCCTCTTGTTGAATTAAATGCTTGGGATTATAGCTACGGGATGTTGTGTGGACTGTTTTGAATGTTTGAGGATGTTGAATTAAATGATGCATGGTTTGAGATTGACTTTGAGTTGGGTTGAGGCTCAAATTGCACGAATATACATGACATGGAAACCCTAATGACTAGGTAGTTTTGCTAAGTATTGATCAATTGGACATTGTGTGGGAATTATATGCTTAGTGGGCTGCCCGTAAATGTCTTATAACTTCAAATGTGATTTTGACCATTGCATGTTGACAAATAAGCTTTTCTTGCACCCGAACCCATGATTGATGTCATTGCATGTTGAATAATCGTATCACTTGATTACGTGGACTTCGAAATGAGTTATATGGCTTGACTTGCATGTGTTACATGGCTGCCCGTTTAATGTTCATATGACTCTATGTGTTCTACAAGTGAAATTTCATGTCAAGCATGACTCGTTCGTTTACTTGGCAATATGTGATCTTGAAATTGCTCGGAGGCAACCTACTTTGTTGTCCTCTTAATGTGAATTGTTAAAAGATATTCAATGGTTTATTTGAACATGATTACTTGGCTGCCCGTTAATGTTTAATTGCTTTCAAATGGATATATGAAATGATTATATGTTCTTACAATGCCTTATATGCCAATATGTCAAAATGTGATCATATACTTGCTCGGAGGCAACCTACTTTGTTGACCTCCTAATGTGAAATGTTAAATGACATAAATGTGCATTGCATACGAGGTTGCAACCTTTCATTGTGGCATGGTAGCGTTTCACGAACGCCGGGCGGCATAGGGCTTGCCGGTGCTCCCGTGACTACCATGGTCCAATTCCCTCTCTCGCTTGGCATTCCACCCTTGGAGAGTTGGGTCTTAGGTTTCGGGGTACATCCGGAGTACACCCAATTGGGAGCGATAAGGGGATTATTGAAGTCGGGCGCAACAATTGTATCGAAATTGAAATTGAGAGCAACCGCTCACTGTATCCTTTTACTGTGTGTATAAGTACTCTCGCTTGGTTCCTAGAGAACCTCGGGAAGGAAAGACTGGTATTTCTGTTCCTTTACTTGATTTTACTGTTATATTCATGTTTGAAAAAGGGATTTTCATAAATTGAACCGAAAAATGAGTTTCAAAACGTATTTCTCGTTCCCCATCGCTGAGTTCATAAGGACTCACCCTCTTTTTATCACAGGTGAAGAAGAACAGGTACAGGTACCCGAGGACAACGTGCCTATCGATGATTCCTTGGAGTGATTGCCTGTCCCTACGTGCTTTTGTGCCTTGCCTGAAAGTGGTTGCTATATGGATGTTGTGTTTGATTGCAACTATTCATTTTATTGATGTAAATGACCCCGTTGTAATTTGGGTCTAATTCTGGGATTGTACTATCTATAACCGGATGAACTTTTATTTGGTTGTTTGCTTTCGTTTTCTTCATTAGTAGTTATCGTAGGCATTCAAACCACTAGATGAGCAATCAACTAAGTTAATTCTATCTAATTTCACTTAGGTGCTCATTTGCAAACTAAAGGATAATAGGTACTTGCATGATAGGAAATTGACAAATAAACGGGACATAGTTATCATGTTAGGCTTATTAACCAAACGAGACTTTCAAGATAAACTAGTAGGCAAATTGGTTGGTGACAAATAGGAGTCCTTAATGGAATTGGATTAATGAATGGAATAATTGAGGCGTTTAGAGAATTAGGTCAAACCAAAGAGCCCAATTACAGCCGTTATGCTGCCGGTTTGCCAAAAAATTTTGGAGTTTAAGCCAAAACGTTAAGTGTTAAATCTTTATAAACAGTTAAGTATGTGATATTACCTGAATGTTTAGATCACACCCTAGTCTAACCTTCATAGGCCGGGTTGGGGCGTGACACCTTATAGTAGAATGGTATCAGAGCTTAGTTTAGTAACTAGGCATTAGTCGGGTTCAACTCTCGGACCATGGGTAGAAGCCCTAAGATAATTATGATGTCTTGTTTATATGTGTTAATGTGTGCTAATGTGCTTTAATTGCTTTGAGAATTGAATACTATGTGCCTTTGTGGACTATATGTATTATGTGTCATGCACACCGACACGTTAGTGCCCTCAATAATGCATGCATGCTTTTATACTCCTTCCTTCATACATGTGCATGTTATATAATCGTGAATGACTGTTTATACACAGATAGTTAGGATTAGGACTTTTAGGGAAGTGAATTTGTGCAAGACGAACGAAAAGGCTCGGTTAGAGATTTCTGGCATCTTTACAGGTACTCAATAGATCGTATATATTATTGGATATGTATATATAAAATGCGTAACACAGGTATAATTGTTGAGGTAAAGTTATCTCCTTATCTTTGGAATACCTATACCTATAATTAAGTTATCAATTTTGTAGCCATAAAGTTCTTGATTCTGTTAAACCGTTCTTCTAATTGTGGTTCAAGAATAAATGTTAAGGACATACAACTCTCCTTAGATATAAGAATATACTATTGGAGATGTGGAGTAGTATATATATATTCACATGCTTATAATGGAAGTTTGACTTAGGAGCTGCTTTTGAATCAAATTCTTATATCTTTAAATGGTATAATAGACTATTTATATGATTGAATCCTTACTTGATTGGAATTAAGCATCGTTGAACCTAATAAGGTGTATATTAACGAGTTTCAAGTTCACTCAATGGTAAGATTGTGACCTAGAAATTAAGAGATGAACTCGTGGAAATGGACGATAGGGGTTAGATTATTAAGGCGTGAATAATGTGTTTAAGTAACTTAACAATGGATGACCTCAAGACATGTAGGCAACTCTAGAGACCGAATTTAACAAGGTTGATGATTCTTTAATATAACAAGATATAAGGATGCTGGAATCAAGGAATTCACGTAGCTAGAACTCGTGTTTGGAAAGCTGCACCTAAATTGTTAGGTCGGATAGAAGTGTAAGGAATTGAATTATACATTAGATGACTAACATTGCTAAAGGTCCTAAGTTGGATATTGGTGATATTAAGAATCATGGTATTAAATTATTGCCCCTCGAATTTAGTTATGATTATGCGAAGTAAGTCATTCTATGCACTCGTTATTTGGATATCCTAAAGGATATTAGGAAGCATATATCCCTAAGTATTACCGATGGACCTAATATATAAACCATGGAAATGAGATTAAAGCATTCAGTTACAAAGTGGAGTCGTTAGGGTATGATTAGTAATCCTAAATAGCTAATAGTGAGTATGCATGATGATTCATGGTGAACCCTAGGGCCTAAGGTCAATGAGTCTTGATGCTCTTAGCTAGTTGAACATGTAAATGAGAAGAGTAAGATTTCATATAGTTAAGATAGATATGAATTAGAGTTACGATGGCCTAAGAGGCTGTTGTTAGACAACCGTATTTAAGTGCACCGTTTCAATTCTAAAAACAAGCGGTTGGTAAACTTCAAATCGTGGTCGTTGAATAGAGGGTAAATCTTGTAGTTATAGTTAAATAAGTGGTTGATTACTTTTGAAGTTCTATTAGGTTATGTTGAAGGATGCCTCGTGATCATAATTCTTATGTTGATACAACCCTGAAGTTATCTCGCGTAAGTATTTTATGAGCTAGATCATTTCGGTACCCATTTATAGCCCTAGGATTGTTGTTGTACGGCCGGTAACCTAGTAGAGCATTGATATCACCTACATGGCGATGAACCCAGCTTGGTAACATTAATGTCGAAGATATATTGGCGGGCATTAAGTATTCGAAGGAATGACTAGGTCGCTAAATGAGTAGGACCATTGTCTTCTTAAGTACGACGTAACCTTGGATTGAGGTGAGTGGAATTTATTTGAAGTTGAAACTAATCGCCTTAGGAGTTTTGGATAAGATTAAAAGAAAATTCTGAAGTCTCGTGACTTGAAGATAGAGATTCGAATAAGGAAATAAATTGTGGATCACAAGCTGATGAATTTTACTTGTAAGAGTTGAACTAGTGCTACATGATTAGTTACTCATGCAATTTCAATGGCAATTTGTTGGTGGTACTTAATAAACCTTAGAGTTTGAGTTTCATGAACCTCAACAGTCTTTCTCCTTGATTACGGGCATGAAGATTAACGAAGCTGGGAAAGGATGTTAGTGAATAGGAGCCTATGATCGGGAGACTAGTCATTAGAAGATTTGCTAATCTAATGTACCTGCGAGATAAGAAGGGCTATAATACCATCGATAGATGACGATTTGAGATGGATCAGTTTGTTTGGAGAGTTTTTCCTGAAAATAGAGTCGTATTGTGGAAACGACCCATAACACGTGTATGTCCTAGGTGTTAACAATTTTGAAGTTAGTTGATAGAATATGTAAATCTGATATAGATCTATCATCTTGAAATTAGCGTATGTCACCCTAGGATCATGGAATTATTGTGATATTCCTTTTGAGGTATGAATGTGAGATTGACACAACATGAGTCATGATTTTGGAGTTACAATTCTTGTCACACCCCAACCCAGCCTATAAAGGTTAGACTAGGGTGTGATCTAAACATTCAAGTCACGTCTCGTACTTAACCGTTCATGAAGATTTAACACTTAACGTTTGGCCTAAACTCCAAAATTTTTCGGTAAACCGGCAGTATAACGGCTGTAATTGGGCTCTTTGGTTTGGACTAATTCTCTAAACGCCTCAATTATTCCAATCATTAATCCAATTCCATTAAGGACTCCTATTTGTCACCAACCGATTTGCCTACTAGTTTATCTTGAAAGTCTCGTTCGGTTAATAAGCCTAACATGATAACTATGTCCCGTTTATTTGTCAATTTCCTACCATGCAAGTACCTATTATCCTTTAGTTTGCAAATGAGTACCTAAGTGAAATTAGATAGAATTAACTTAGTTGATTGTTCATCTAGTGGTTTGACTGCCTACGATAACTACTAATTAAGAAAACGAAAGCAAACAACCAAATAAAAGTTCGTCCAGTTATAGATAGTACAATCCCAGAATTAGACCCAAATTACAACGGAGTCATTTACATCACTAAACAACGAGCAACATAAAAGAAATAGTCTTCAAGTGGCATAGTTCACAAATAGCCATAATCATGCAAAGCACACAAGACAGGCAATCACTCCAAGGAATCATCGTTAGGCACATCTTCCTTGGGTACCTGTTCTTGATCTTCTTCACCTGAGATGATAAAAGAGGGTGAGTCCTTATGAACTCAGCGAGGGGGAATGAGAAATACGTTTTGAAACTCATATTCCGGTTCAATTTATGAAAACTCTTTTTGAGAACATGTCACGTATTACAAATAATAAGGTACGCAATTTTAAGAAACAAATCGAGTAACGGATACAAAGTAAGGGAACAAAAATGCCAGTCTTTCCTCCCCGAGGTTCTCTAGGAACCAAGCGAGATTACTTATACACATAGTAAAAAGGATACGGTGAGCATTTGCTCTCAATATCAATTTCGATTCATTTGGTGCGGCCGACTTCAATAATCCACTTATCGCTCCCAATTGGGTGTACTCCGGATGTACCCCGAAACCTACGACCCAACTCTCCGAGGGTGAAATGCCAAGCGAGAGAGGGAATTGGACCATGGTAGTCACGGTAACACCGGCAAGCCCGATGCCACCCGGCATGCGTGAAACACTACCATGCCACACTGAAGGTTGCAACCTTGTATACAATGCCCATTTATGTCATTTAACATTTCACATTAGGAGGTCAACAAAGTAGGTTGCCTCCGAGCAAGTATATGATCACATTTTGACATATTGGCATATAAGGCATTGTAAGAACATATAATCATTTCATATATCCATTTGAAAGCAATTAAACTTTAACGGGCAACCAAGTAATCATGTTCAAATAAACCATTGAATATCTTTTAACAATTCACATTAGGAGGACAACAAAGTAGGTTGCCTCCGAGCAATTTCAAGATCACATATTGCCAAGTAAACGAACGAGGCATGCTTGACATGAAATTTTACTTTGTAGAACACATAGAGTCATATGAACATTAAACGGGCAGCCATGTAACACATGCAAGTCAAGCCATATAACTCATTTAAAAGTTCACGTAATCAAGTGATACGAATATTCAACATGCAACAACATTTACGTGGGTTCGGTTGCAAGAAAAGCTTATATGACAACATGCAATGGTCAAAATCACATTTGAAGTTATAAAACATTTACGGGCAGCCCACTAAGCATATAATTTCCACACAATACCCAATAATCAACACTTAGCAAAACTACCTAGTCATTAGGGTTTCCATTTCATGCTTAATCGTGTGATTAAAACCCTAAGTCAACTCAAAATCATTCTCAAGTCATGCATCATTCCATTCAAGCATACTCAAGTACTCAAAACAGTCCACATAACATCCCAACACCACATTTCCACACAATTAGAACAACAAAAGGGGTTACAACAATTTTCCAAGCATGTAGCTAAATGAAACCTTTACTGCAATAGGCTGTTTTCCCACAATCAATAGGATAATCAAACAATCTCCAAATTCAGTGAATAAGATGTCAAATTAAATCTTAAGAAGTTAAATAAAATCAGAAATAAACCTTGGATCAATTTGAGTTCGGGATCATTAGATATAGCCGAAACAGTGGAATAGCACAAAACTGTCCAGATTTGCACACTTTTCAGAAATTGACGTTTTTGAGGTCCTTAAGGTCAGTTTTAGCCTTGGTCCATTTCTGAAAAAATTGTCCAGAACTGAAAAATATAGCATCACACCAAATATCATGAATTTTGGACAACATTTACTAAGTCAAATATGGTTCGTTCCACAAGGTCAGTGCATCTGCCAAAATCTGCTTCATTTTTCCAGATTTCCAGATTTGGTCACATTTTAAAGATTTGCCATTTTGAGGACCTTAGACTCAAAATTAGCTTCGGCATATTTCTGGGAAAAATGTTTAAAACTGTCCAAACTAGTCACCTACCAATTTTCATGCATTTTAAACATCATTTTCCTAGCTAAACTTACCTCGAACAGACTGGTCAGAGAGCTGTCAACAATTTCGACTTCACCTAGCATCATTTTCAAGCCAAGATCTTGCCATGCATGGTTGTTTAAGCTTATGAACGACCATATAGCTCAAGTACAGAAGCAAATACACACATTTATTAGCATGCATGTGGATTTTTGAAGAGTTTTCAAAAGGTTTTAGCCCTCACCTTTGCAATCAACCCAAAAAATGCTCAAAAACCTTGTTGAAGCTCAAATCTCTTCTTCTTCTTGCTTAGCCGAGATTCCAACTAGATTTTCTCTATTTTTCCTAGCTTAGTGATCAATCTCTTAGCACATGTATAAGGTTATAGCAAGAAGAAAAGAAATGGAAGCTTAAAAACTCACCAAGGCCGAAAATGGTGACTCAAAATGCTTGCATGTGTGTTTCTTGCATCCTAGCTTGCTTGGGTGAGTTTCTTTGCTTGTGGTTTGTCTTGATGCACCATAGGATGATGAAGATGAGCTAAGAGGTGGAGAGAACTCAGCCAAAACCGAAATGGAGAGAGAGAGTGAGAGGGAGATTTGGTGGATAAAGTATCATGGCAACCCTAACCAGGGCAAAAAAAATTGAAAAGGGAGTGCAACACGAGGACTTCCCAGGGGGTCACCCATCCTAGTACTACTCTCGCCCAAGCACGCTTAACTTCGGAGTTCTGATGGGATCCGGTGCATTAGTGTTGGTATGATCGCACCCGTCATGTTGAGGGCACAATTCCTATATGTGTTAACGGTTCACAGTGCCAGCCTAGAGATATGGCCCATTCAAAAGGCCCAATGGGCTTAACGACAACCCATCCGCTTCAACAACGCAGCATCCTCGCAAGACGTGATATCGACACGTTGTAGGGCCCTTTGATGTCCCGCGAGTCAGGTTGTCATCCTTTTAACAGCTCATGACGTACGATCCGGGACGGAAAAAAAGAACAAAAGAAGAAAAGTGGATTGAAACTGATGAAAACATTCGATTTTGGGCTTCAAAAACGGGCACAGCGAGCAAGATAGCTGCCCCCGTCGTAGAGCTCGCAGAGAGCTTTACAACGGTATGATATGCGCCGCGTAACTCCTTACGGATCAAAAGTTATAGGCATTGGAGCGACGGAGACCTGGTCACAAACCCTACGCCCTCGGCTTGCTGGCCCGTCCTCTACGTGAAGCGAAGTTGTCTTGCCCAATGTTCCCTGGGATTTGGTAATAGAGATTTGGTGGATAAAGTATCTTGGCAACCCTAACCAGGGCAAAAAAAATTGAAAATGGAATGCAACACGAGGATTTCCCAGGGGGTCACTCATCCTAGTACTACTCTCGCCCAAGCACGCTTAACTTCGGAGTTCTGATGGGATCTGGTGCATTTGTGCTAGTATGATCGCATCCGTCATGTTGAGGGCACAATTCCTACATTGTTAATGGTTCACAGTGCCAGCCTAGAGAGATGGCCCATTCAAAAGGCCCAATGGGCTTAACGATAACCCATCTGCTTCAACAATGCAGCATCCTCGCAAGACATGATATCGACACGTTGTAGGGCCCTCTGATGTGAGACCCGACCCCAAATAACGTGTGTTACCTTGATTTGCGTGCCATAGACCCCTAATTATATGACCGACCTTGGATTACATGTCCTGTCTTGGTTTTCGGGCACCGGAGCGATGGAGACCCTGTCACAAACTCTACGCCCTCGGTTTGCGGGCCCGGCCTTTACGTGAAGCGAAGTTGTCTTGCCCAATGTTCCGTGGGATTCAGTAATAGAGATTTGGTGGATAAAGCATCTTGGAAACCCTAATCAGGGCAAAAAAATTGAAAAGGGGGTGCAACACGAGGACATCCTAGGGGGTTACCCATCCTAGTACTACTCTCGCCCAAGCACGCTTAACTTCGGAGTTCTGATGAGATCCAGTGCAATAGTACTGGTATGATCGCACCCGTCATGTTGAGGGCACTATTCCTATATGTGTTAATGGTTCACAGTGCCAGCCTAGAGAGATGGCCCATTGAAAAGGACCAATGGGCTTAACGACAACCCATCCGCTTCAACAATGCAGCATCCTCGCAAGACGTGATATCGACACGTTGAAGGACTCTCTAATGTCGCGCGAGCCAGGTTGTCGTCCTTTTAACACCTCACGACGTACGGTCCGGGACGGAAAAACAGAGCAAAAGAAGAAAAGTGGACTGAAACTAATGAAAACGTTTGATTTTAAGCTCCAAAAAGGGCACAACGAGCAAGCTGGCTGCCCCCTTCGTAGAGCTTTCAGAGAGCTTTGCAACAGTATGCTGTGCGCCATGTAACTCCTTACGGATCAAAAGTTAAGGGCACCGGAGTGACGGAGACCGGGTCACAAACCCTACGCCCTCGGTTTGCTGGCCCGGCCTCTACGTGAAGCGAAGTTGTCTTGCCCAATGTTCCGTGGGATTCGGTAATAGAGATTTGGTTGATAAAGTATCTTGGCAACCCTAACCAGGGCAAAAAAAATTGAAAAGAGGGTGCAGCACGAGGACTTCCCATGGGGTCACCCATCCTCGTACTACTCTCGCCCAAGCCCGCTTAACTTCGGAGTTCTGATGGGATCTGGTGCATTAGTGCTGGTATGATCGCACCTGTCATGTTGATGGCACAATTCCTATATGTGTTAACGGTTCACAGTGCCAGCCTAGAGAGATGGCCCATTCAAAAGGCCCAATGGGCTTAACGACAACCCATCCGCTTCAACAACGCAGCATCCTTGCAAGACGTGATATCAACACGTTGTAGGGCCCTCTGATGTCCCGCGAGTCATGTTGTCTTCCTTTTAACAGCTCACGACGTACGATCTGGGACGGAAAAATAGAGCAAAAGAAGAAAAGTGGACTAAAACTGATGAAAATGTTTGATTTTGGGCTCCAAAAATGGGCAAAGCGAGCAATATGGCTGCCCCCGTCGTAGAGCTCTCAGAGAGCTTTACAACGGTATGCTGTGCGCCGCGTAATTCTTTACGGATCAAAAGTTATGGGCACAAGGGCGACAGAGGCCTGGTCAAAAACCTTACGGCCTCGGTTTGCGGGCCCGGCCTCTACGTGAAGTGAAGTTGTCTTGCCCAATGTTTCGTGGGATTCAGTAATAGAGATTTGGTGGATAAAGTATCTTGGCAACCCTAACCAGGGCATAAAAAATTGAAAAGGGGGTGCAACACGAGGACTTCCCAAGGGGTCAGCCATCCTAGTACTGCTCTCGCCCAAGCACGCTTAACTTCCGAGTACTGATGGGATCCGGTGCATTAGTGCTGGTATGATCGCCCCTGTCATGTTGAGGGCACAATTCCTATATGTGTTAACGATTCACAGTGCCAACCTAGAGAGATGGCCCATTCAAAAGGGCTTAACGACAACCCATCCGCTTCAACAATGCAGCATCCTCGCAAGACGTGATATCGACACATTGTAGGGCCTTCTGATGTCCCGTGAGTCAGGTTGTCGTCTTTTTGACAACACACGACGTACGATCCGGGATGGAAAAACAGAGCGAAAGAAGAAAAGTGGCCTGAAATTGATGAAAACGTTCGATTTTGGGTTCCAAAAATGGGCAAAGCGAGCAAACTGGCTGCCCCCGTCGTAGAGCTCTCAGAGAGCTTTGCAACGGTATGCTGTGCGCCGCGTAACTCCTTACGGAATAAAAGTTATGGGCACTGGTGCGACGGAGACCTGGTCACAAACCCTACGCACGTGGTTTGCTGGCCCGGCCTCTACGTGAAGCGAAGTTGTCTTGCCCAATGTTTCGTGGGATTCGGTAATAGAGATTTGGTGGATAAACTATCTCGGCAACCCTAACCAGGGCAAAAAAAATTGAAAAGGGGGTGCAGCACGAGGACTTCCCATGGGGTCACCCATCCTCGTACTACTCTCGCCCAAGCACGCTTAACTTCGGTGTTCTGATGGGATCCGGTGCATTAGTGCTGGTACGATTGCACCCGTCATGTTGAGGGCACAATTCCTATATGTGTTAACGGTTCACAGTGCCAGCCTAGAGACATGGCCCATTCAAAAGGCCCAATGGCCTTAACGACAACCCATCCGCATCAACAACGCAGCATCCTCGCAAGACGTGATATCGACACGTTGTAGGGCCCTCTGATGTCCCGCGAGTCATGTTGTCGTCCTTTTAACAGCTCACGACGTACGATCCGCGACGGAAAAATAGAGCAAAAGAAGAAAACTGGACTGAAATTGATGAAAATGTTCGATTTTGGGCTACAAAAACAGGCACAGTGAGCAATCTGGCTGCCCCCGTAGCAGAGCTCTCAGAGAGCTTTGTAACGGTATGCTGTGCGCCGCGTAACTCCTTACGAATCAAAAGTTATGGGCACCGGAGCGACGGAGGCCTGGTCACAAAACCTACGGCCTCGGTTTGCGGGCCCGGCCTCTACGTGAAGCGAAGTTGTCTTGCCCTATGTTCCGTGGGATTCTGTAATAGAGATTTGGTGGATAAAGTATCTTGGCAACCCTAACCAGGATAAAAAAAATTGAAAATGGGGTGCAACACGAGCACTTCCAAGGGGGTCAGCCATCCGAGTACTACTCTCGCCCAAGCACACTTAACTTCGGAGTTCTGATGGGATCCGGTGCATTAGTGCTGGTATGATCGCACCCGTCTTGTTGAGGGCACAACTCCTATATGTGTTAATGGTTCACAGTGCCAGCCTAGAAAGATGGCCCATTCAAAAGGCCCAATGGGCTTAACGACAACCCATCCGCTTCAACAATGCAACATCCTCGCAAGACGTGATATCGACACGTTGTAGGGCCCTCTGATGTCCCGCGTGTCTGGTTGTCGTCCTTTTAACAGCGCACGACGTACGATCCGGGATGGAAAACATTGCAAAAGAAGAAAAGTGGACTGAAATTGATGAAAACGTTCGAGTTTAGGCTCCAAAAAGGGCACAGTAAGCAAGCTGGCTGCCCCCTTCGTAGAGCTCTCAAAGAGCTTTGTAACAGTATGTTGTGCGCCGAGTAACTCCTTACGGATCAAAAGTTATGGGCACTTAAGCGACGGAGACCTGGTCACAAACCCTACGCCCTCGGTTTGCGCGCCCAGCCTCTACGGGAAGGGAAGTTGTCTTGCCCAATGTTCCGTGGGATTCGGTAATATAGATTTGGTGGATAAAGTATCTTGGCAACCCTAACTAGGGCAAAAAAATTGAAAAGGGTGTGCAGCACGAGGACTTCCGAGGGGGTCACCCATCCTAGTACTACTCTCGCCCAAGCACGCTTAACTTCAGAGTTCTGATGGGATCCGGTGCATTAGTGCTAGTATGATCGCACCCATCATGTTGAGGGCACAATTCCTATATGTGTTAACTGTTCACAGTGCCAGCCTAAAGAGATGGCCTATTGAAAAGGCCCAATGGGCTTAACGACAACCCATCCGCTTCAACAACGCAGCATCCTCGAAAGACGTGATATCAACGCGTTGTAGGGCCCTCTAATGTCCAGCGAGTCAGGTTGTCATCCTTTTAATAGCTCACGATGTACGATCCGGGTGGGAAAAACGGAGCAAAAGAAGAAAAGTGGACTGAAACTGATGAAAACGTTCGATTTTGGGTTCCAAAAATGGGCACAGCGAGCAAGCATACTGCCCCCGTCGTAGAGCTCTTACAGACCTTTACAACGGTATGTTGTGCACCACGTAACTCCTTACGGATCAAAAGTTATGGCCACCTGAGCAACGGAGACCTGGTCACAAACCCTACGCCCTCGGTTTGCGGGACCGGCCTCTACGTGAAGCGACGTCGTCTTGCCCAATGTTCCGTGGGATTCGGTATTTGAGATTTGGTGGATAAAGTACCTTGGCAACCCTAACCAAGGCAAAAAAAATTCAAAAAGGGGTGCAACACGAGGACTTCTCAGGAGGTCACCCATCCTAGTACTACTCTCGCCCAAGCACGCTTAACTTCGGAGTTCTGATGGGATCCGGTGCATTAGTGCTGGCATGATCGCACCCGTCATGTTGAGGGCACAATTCCTATATGTGTTAACGGTTCACAGTGCTAGCCTAGAGAGATGGCCTATTCAAAAGGCCCAATGGGCTTAACGACAACCCATCCGCTTCAACAACACAGCATCCTCGAAAGATGTGATATCGACGCATTGTAGGGCCCTCTGATGTCTCGCGAGTCAGGTTGTCATCCTTTTAACAGCTCACGATGTACGATCCGGGTGGGAAAAACGGAGCAAAAGAAGAAAAGTGGACTGAAACTGATGAAAACGTTCGATTTTGGATTCCAAAAATGGGCACTGCGAGCAAGCATGCTGCCCCCGTCGTAGAGCTCTTAGAGAGCTTTACAACGGTATGTTGTGTACCACGTAACTCCTTACGGATCAAAAGTTATGGCCACCGGAGCGACGGAGACTTGGTCACAAACCCTACGCCCTCGGTTTGCGAGCCCGGCCTCTACGTGAAGCGAAGTTGTCTTGCCCAATGTTCCGTGGGATTCGGTAATAGAGATTTGGTGGATAAAGTACCTTGGCAACCCTAACCAAGGCAAAAAAAATTGAAAAAGGGGTGCAACACGAGGACTTCCCAGGAGGTCACCCATCCTAGTACTACTCTCGCCCAAGCACGCTTCACTTCGAAGTTCTGATGGGATCCGGTGCATTAGTGCTGTCATGATCGCACCCGTCATGTTGAGGGCATAATTCCTATATGTGTTAACGATTCACAGTGCCAGCCTAGAGAGATGGCCCATTCAAAAGGCCCAATGGGCTTAACGACAACCCATCCGCTTCAACAATGCAGCATCCTCGCAAGACATGATATCGACACGTTGTAGGGCCCTCTAATGTCCCGCGAGTCAGGTTGTCGTCCTTTTACAATCTCATGACGTATGATACGGGACGAAAAAACAGAGCAAAAGAAGAAAAGTGGACTGAAACTGATGAAAATGTTTGATTTTAGGCTCCAAAAAGGGCACAGCGAGCAAGCTGGCTGCCCCCTTCGTAGAGCTCTCAGAGAGCTTTGCTACAGTATGCTGTGTGCCATGTAACTCCTTACGGATCAAAAGTTATGGGCACCGGAGCGACGGAGACCTGGTCACAAACCCGACGCCCTCGATTTGCTGGCCCGGCCTCTACGTGAAGCGAAGTTGTCTTGCCCAGTGTTCCGTGGGATTCGGTAATAGAGATTTGGTTGATAAAGTATCTTGGCAACCCTAACCAGGACAAAAGAAATTGAAAAGGAGGTGCAGCACGAGGACTTCCCAGTGGGTCACCCATCCTCGTACTACTCTCGCCCAAGCACGCTTAACTTCGGAGTTCTGATGGGATCCGGTGCATTAATGCTGGTATGATCGCACCAGTCATGTTGAGGGCACAATTCCTAAATGTGTTATTGGTTCACAGTGCCAGCCTAGAGAGATGGCCCATTAAAAAGGCCCAATGGGCTTAACGACAACCCATCCGCTTCAACAATGCAGCATCCTCGCAAGACGTGATATCGACACATTGTAGGGCCCTCTGATGTCCTGTTAGTCAGGTTGTCGTCCTTTTAACAGCTCACGACGTACGATCCGGGACGAAAAAATAGAGCAAAAGAAGAAAATGATGAAAACGTTCGATTTCGGACTCCAAAAATGGGCAAAGTGTGCAAGCTGGCTTCCCCCATCGTAGTGCTCTCTGAGAGCTTTGCAACGGTATGCTGTGTGCCGCGTAACTTCTTACGGATCAAAAGTTATGGGCACCGGAGCAACGGAGGCCTGGTCACAAACCCTACAACCTCGGTTTGCTGGCCCAGCCTCTAAGTGAAGCGAAGTTGTCTTGCCCAATGTTCCGTGGGATTCGGCAATAGAGATTTGGTTGATAAATTATCTTGGCAACCCTAACCAGGCAAAAAAAATTGAAAAGGGGGTGCAGCACGAGGACTTCCCAGTGGGTCACCCATCCTCGTACTACTCTCGCCCAAGCACGCTTTACTTCGGAGTTCTGATGGGATCCGGTGCATTAATGCTGGTATGATCGCACCCGTCATGTTGAGGGTACAATTCCTATATGTGTTAACGGTTCACAGTGCCAGCCTACAGAGATGGCCCTTTCAAAAGGCCCAATGGCCTTAACGACAACCCATCCGCTTCTACAACGCAACATCCTCGCAACACGTGATATCGACACGTTGTAGGGCCCTCTGATGTCCCGCGAGTCATGTTGTCGACCTTTTAACAACCCACGATGTACGATCCAGGACGGAAAAACAGAGCAAAAGAAGAAAAGTGGACTGAAACTGATGAAAACTTTTGATTTTAGGCTCCAAAAAGGGCACAACGAGCAAGCTGGCTGCCCCCTTCGTAGAGCTCTCAGAGAGCTTTGCAATAGTATACTGTGCGCCATGTAACTCCTTACGGATCAAAAGTTATGGGCACCGGTGCGACGGAGACCTGGTCACAAACCCTACGCCCTCAGTTTGCTGGCCCGGCCTCTACGTGAAGCGAAGTTGTCTTGCCCAATGTTCCGTGGGATTCAGTAATATAGATTTTGTGGATAATGTATCTTGGCAACCCTAACCAGGGCAAAAAAATTGAAAAGGGGGTGTAGCACGAGGACTTCCCAGGGGGTCACCCATCCTAGTACTACTCTCGCCCAAGCACGCTTAACTTCGGAGTTCTGATGGGATCCGGTGCATTAGTGCTGGTATGATCGCACCCGTCATGTTGAGGGCACAATTCCTATATGTGTTAACTGTTCACAGTGCCAGCCTAGAGAGATGGCCTATTCAAAAGGCCCAATTTGCTTAACGACAACCCATCTGCTTCAACAACGCGGCTTCCTCGAAAGACGTGATATCGACGCGTTGTAGGGCCCTCTGATGTCCCGCGAGTCAGGTTGTCGTCCTTTTAACAGCTCACGATGTACGATCCGGGTGGGAAAAATGGAGCAAAAGAAGAAAAGTGAAATAAAACTGATGAAAACATTCAATTTTGGGTTCCAAAAATAGGCATAGCGAGCAAGCATGATGCCTCTGTCGTAGAGCTCTTAGAGAGCTTTGCAACGGTATGTTGTGCACCACGTAACTCCTTACGGATCAAAAGTTTTGGCCACCGGAGCGACGGAGACCTGGTCCAAACCCTACGCCCTCGGTTTGCGGGCCCGGCCTCTACGTGAAGCGAAGTTGTCTTGTCCAATGTTCCGTGGGATTTGGTAATAGAGATTTGGTGGATAAAGTACCTTGGCAACCCTAACCGGGGCAAAAAAAATTGAAAAAGGGGTGCAACACGAGGACTTCCAAGGAGGTCACCCATCCTAGTACTACTCTCGCCCAAGCACGCTTAACTTCGGAGTTCTGATGGGATCCGGTGGATTAGTGCTGGCATGATCGCACCGGTCATGTTGAGGGCACAATTCCTATATGTGTTAACGGTTCACAGTGCTAGCCTAGAGATATGGCCTATTCAAAAGGCCCAATGGGCTTAACGACAACCCATCCGCTTCAACAACACAGCATCCTCGAAAGATGTGATATCGATGCATTGTAGGGCCCTCTGATGTCTCGCGAGTCAGGTTGCCGTCCTTTTAACAGCTCACGATGTACGATCCGGGTGGGAAAACGGAGCAAAAGAAGAAAAGTGGACTGAAAATGATGAAAACTTTCGATTTTGGGTTCCAAAAATGGGCACAGCGAGCAAGCATGCTGCCCCCGTCGTAGAGCTCTTAGAGAGCTTTACAACGGTATGTTGTGTACCACGTAACTCCTTACGGATCAAAAGTTATGGCCAACGGAGCGACGGAGACCTGGTCACAAACCTTACGCCCTCGGTTTGCCAGCCCGGCCTCAACGTGAAGCGAAGTTGTCTTGCCCAATGTTCCGTGGGATTCGGTAATAGAGATTTGGTGGATAAAGTACCTTGGCAACCCTAACCAAGGCAAAAAAAATTGAAAAAGGGGTGCAACACGAGGACTTCCCAAGAGGTCACCCATCCTAGTACTACTCTCGCCCAAGCACGCTTAACTTCGAAGTTCTGATGGGATCCGGTGCATTAGTGCTGGCATGATCCCACCCGTCATGTTGAGGGCACAATTCCTATATGTGTTATTGGTTCACAGTGCCAGCCTAGAGAGATGGCCCATTAAAAAGGCCCAATGGGCTTAACGACAACCCATCCGCTTCAACAATGCAGCATTCTCGCCAGACATGATATCGACACGTTGTAAGGCCCTCTAATGTCCCGCAAGTCAGGTTGTCGTCCTCTTAACATCTCATGACGTACGATCCGGGACGGAAAAACATAGCAAAAGAAGAAAAGTGGACTGAAACTGATGAAAACGTTTGATTTTAGGCTCCAAAAAGGGCACAGCGAGCAAGCTGGCTGCCCCCTTCGTAGAGCTCTCAAAGAGCTTTGCAACAGTATGCTGTGCGCCATGTAACTCCTTACAGATCAAAAGTTATGGGCACCGGAGCGACGGAGACCTGGTCACAAACCTTACGCCCTCGATTTGCTGGCTCGGCCTATACGTGAAGCGAAGTTGTCTTGCCCAAAGTTCCATGGGATTCGGTAATAGAGATTTGGTTGATAAAGTATCTTGGCAACCCTAACCAAGGCAAAAGAAATTGAAAAGGGGGTGCAGCATTAGGACTTCCCATGGGGTCACCGATCCTCGTACTACTCTCGCCCAAACACGCTTAACTTCGGAGTTTTGATTGGATCCGGTGCATTATTGCTGGTATGATCGCACCCGTCATGTTGAGGGCACAATTCCTATATGTGTTATAGGTTCAAAGTGCCAGCCTAGAGAGATGGCCCATTAAAAAGGCCCAATGGGCTTAACGACAACCCATCCGCTTCAACAATGCAGCATCCTCGCAAGACGTGATATCGAGACGTTGTAGGGCCCTCTGATGTCCAGTGAGTCAGGTTGTCGTCCTTTTAACAGCTCACAGTGTACGATCCGGGATGAAAAAATAGAACAAAAGAAGAAAAGTGGTCTGAAATTGATGAAAACGTTCGATTTCGGACTCCAAAAATGGGCATAGTGAGCAAGCTGGCTGCCCCCGTCGTAGAGCTCTCTGAGAGCTTTGCAACGGTATGCTGTGTGCCGTGTAACTCCTTACGGATCAAAAGTTATGGGCACCGGAGCAACGGAGGCCTGGTCACAAACCCTACAATCTCGGTTTGCTGGCCCAGCCTCTAAGTGAAGCGAAGTTGTCTTGCCCAATGTTCCGTGGGATTCGGCAATAGAGATTTGGTTGATAAATTATCTTGGCAACCCTAACCAAGGCAAAAAAAATTGAAAATGGGGTGCAGCACGAGGACTTCCCAGTGGGTCACCCATCCTAGTACTACTCTCGCCCAAGCACGCTTTACTTCGGAGTTCTGATGGGATCCGGTGCATTAATGCTGGTATGATCGCACCCGTCATGTTGAGGGCACAATTCCTATATGTGTTAACGGTTCACAGTGCCAGCCTAAAGAGATGGCCCATTCAAAAGGCCCAATGGCCTTAACGACAACCCATCCGCTTCCACAACGCAACATCCTCGCAAGTCGTGATATCGACACGGTGTAGGGCCCTCTGATGTCCCGCGAGTCAGGTTGTCGACCTTTTAACAACCCACGATGTACGATCCGAGACGGAAAAACAGAGCAAAAGAAGAAAAGTGGACTGAAACTGATGAAAATTTTTGATTTTAGGCTCCAAAAAGGGCACAACGAGCAAGCTGGCTGCCCCCTTCGTAGAGCTCTCAGAGAGCTTTGCAATAGTATGCTGTGCGCCATGTAACTCCTTACGGATCAAAAGTTATGGGCACCGGTGCGACGGAGACCTGGTCACAAATCCTACGCCCTCAGTTTACTGGCCCGGCCTCTACGTGAAGTAAAGTTGTCTTGCCCAGTGTTCCGTGGGATTCAGTAATATAGATTTTGTGGATAAAGTATCTTGGCAACCCTAACGAGGGCAAAAATATTGAAAAGGGGGTGTAGCACGAGGACTTCCCAGGGGGTCACCCATCCTAGTACTACTCTTGCCCAAGCACGCTTAACTTCGGAGTTCTGATGGGATCCGGTGCATTAGTGCTGGTATGATCGCACCCGTCATGTTGAGGGCACAATTCCTATATGTGTTAACTGTTCACAGTGCCAGCCTAGAGAGATGGCCTCTTCAAAAGGCCCAATTGGCTTAACGACAACCCATCCACTTCAACAACGCAGCTTCCTCGAAAGACATGATATCGACGCGTTGTAGGGCCCTCTGATGTCCCGCGAGTCAGGTTGTCGTCCTTTTAACAGCTCACGATGTACGATCCGGGTGGGAAAAACGGAGCAAAAGATGAAAAGTGAAATAAAACTGATGAAAACGTTCGATTTTGGGTTCCAAAAATGGGCATAGCGAGCAAGCATGATGCCTCCATCGTAGAGCTCCTAGAGAGCTTTACAACGGTATGTTGTGCACCACGTAACTCCTTACGGATCAAAAGTTTTGGCCACCGGAGCGACGGAGACCTGGTCTAAACCCTACGCCCTCGGTTTGCGAGCCCGGCCTCTACGTGAAGCGAAGTTGTCTTGCCCAATGTTCCGTGGGATTTGGTAATAGAGATTTGGTGGATAAAGTACCTTGGCAACCCTAACCGGGGCAAAAAGAATTGAAAAAGGGGTGCAACACAAGGACTTCCCAGGAGGTCACCCATCCTAGTACTACTCTCGCCCAAGCACGCTTAACTTCGGAGTTCGGATGGGATCCGGTGCATTAGTGCTGGCATGATCGCACCCGTCATGTTGAGGGCACAATTCCTATATGTGTTAACGATTCACAGTGCCAGCCTAGAGAGATGGCCCATTCAACAGGCCCAATGGTCTTAACGACAACCCATCCGCTTCAACAATGCAGCATCCTCACAAGACGTGATATCGACATGTTGTAGGGCCCTCTGATGTCCTGCGAGTCAGGTTGTCGTCCTTTTAACAGCTCACAACGTACGATCTGGGAAGGAAAAATAGAGCAAAAGAAGAAAAGTAGAGTGAAACTGATGAAAACGTTTGATTTTAAGCTCCAAAAAGGGCAAAGCGAGCAAGCTGGCTACCCCCTTCGTAGAACTCTCAGAGAGCTTTGCAACAGTATGCTGTGCGCCATGTAACTCCTTACGGATCAAAAGTTAAGGGCACCGGAGCGACGGAGACCTGGTCACAAACCCTACGCCATCGGTTTACTAGCCCGGCCTCTACGTGAAGCGAAGTTGTCTTGCCCAATGTTCCGTGGGATTCGGTAATAGAGATTTGGTTGATAAAGTATCTTGGCAACCCTAACCAGGGCAAAAAAAATTGAATAGGGGGTGCAGCACGAGGACTTCCCATGGGGTCACCCATCCTCGTACTACTCTCACCCAAGCATGCTTAACTTCGGGGTTCTGATGGGATCCGGTGCATTAGTGCTGGTATCATTGCACCCGTCATGTTGAGTGCACAATTCCTATATGTGTTAACGGTTCACAGTGCCAGCCTAGAGAGATGGCCCATTCAAAAGGCCCAATGGGCTTAACGAGAACCCATCCGCTTCAACAACGCAGCATCCTTGCAAGACGTGATATCGACACGTTGTAGGGCCCTCTGATGTCCCACAAGTCAGGTTGTCGTCCTTTTAACAGCTCACGATGTACGATCCGGGATGAAAAAACATAGCAAAAGAAGAAAAGTGTACTGAAATTGATGAAAATGTTCGATTTTAGGCTCCAAGAAGGGCATAGCAAGCAAGCTGGCTGCCCCCTTCGAAGAACTCTCAGAGAGCTTTGCAACAGTATGCTGTGCACCATGTAACTCCTTACGGATCAAAAGTTATGGGCACCGGAGCGACGGAGACCTGGTCACAAACCCTACGCCCTCGTTTTGCTGGCTTGGCCTCTACGTGAAGCGAAGTTGTCTTGCCCAATGTTCCGTGGGATTCGGTAATAGAGATTTGGTTGATAAAGTATCTTGGCAACCCTAACTAGCGAAAAAAAAATTGAAAATGGGGTGCAGCACGAGGACTTCCCAGGGGGTTACCCATCCTAGTACTACTCTCGCCCAAGCACGCTTAACTTCGGAGTTCTGATGGGATCCGGTGCATTAGTGCTGGTATGATCGCACCCGTCATGTTGAGGGCACAATTCCTATATGTGTTAATGGTTCACAGTGCCAGCGTAGAGAGATGGCCCATTCAAAAGGCCCAATGGCCTTAACGACAAAGCATCCGCTTCAACAACGCAGCATCCTCGCAAGACGTGATATCGACACGTTGTATGGCCCTCTGATGTCCCGCGAGTCATGTTGTCATCCTTTTAACAACTCATGACGTACGATCCAGGACGAAAAAACAGAGCAAAAGAAGAAAAGTGGACTCAAACTGATGAAAACGTTCGATTTTGGGCTCCAAAAATGGGCACAACGAGCAATATGGCTGCCCTGGTCGTAGAGCTCTCAGAGAGCTTTGCAATGGTATGTTGTGCGCCGCGTAACTCCTTACGAATCAAAAGTTATGGGCATTGGAGCGACGGAGGCCTGGTCACTAACCCTACGCCCTCGGTTTGCGGGCCCGGCCTCTACGTGAAGCGAAGTTGTCTTGCCCAATGTTTTGTGGGATTCGGTAATAGAGATTTGGTGGATAAAGTATCTTGGCAACCCTAACCAGGGCAAAAGAAATTGAAAAGCGGGTGCAGCACGAGGACCTCCCAGGGGGTCACCCATCCTAGTACTACTCTCGCCCAAGCATGCTTAACTTCGGAGTTCTGATGGGATCCGGTGTATTATTGCTGGTATGATCGCACCCGTCATGTTGAGGGCACAATTCCTATATGTGTTAACGGTTCACAGTGCCAGCCTTGAGAGATGGCCCATTAAAAAGTCCTAATGGGCTTAACGACAACCCATCCGCTTCAACAACGCAGCATCCTCAAAAGACGTGATATCGACACGTTGTAAGGCCCTTTGATGTCCCGCGAGTCCTGTTGTCGTCCTTTTAACAGCTCACGACGTATGATCTGGGTGGGAAAAACGGAGCAAAGGAAGAAAAGTGGACTGAAACTGATGAAAACGTTCGATTTTGGCCTCCCAAAATGGGCAGAGCGAGCAAGCATGCTGCCCCCATCGTAGAGCTCTCAAAGAGCTTTGCAACGGTATGTTGTGCGCCGCATAACTCCTTATGGATCAAAAGTTAAGGGCACCGGAGGGACGGAGACCTGGTCACAAACCCTACGCCCTCGGTTTGCTGGCCCAGCCTCTACGTGAAGCGAAGTTGTCTTGCCCAATGTTCCGTGGAATTTGGTAATAGAAATTTGGTTGATAAAGTATCTTGGCAACCCTAACCAGGGCAAAAAAAATTGAAAAGGGGGTGCAGCACGAGGACTTCCCATGGGGTCACCCATCCTCGTACTACTATCGCCCAAGCACGCTTAACTTTGGAGTTCTGATGGGATCCGGTGCATTAGTGCTGGTATGGTCGCACCCGTCATGTTGAGGGCACAATTCCTATATGTGTTAACGGTTCACAGTGCCAGCCTAGAGAGATGGCCGATTGAAAAGGCCCAATGGCCTTAACGACAACCCATCAGGTTCAACAAAGCAGCATCCTCGCAAGACGTGACGTCGACACATTTTAGGGCCCTTTGATGTCCCGCGAGTCAAGTTTTCGTCCTTTTAACAGCTCACGACATACGATCCGGGACGGAAAAATAGAGCAAAAGAAGAAAAGTGGACTGAAACTGATGAAAATGTTTGATTTTGGGCACCAAAAATGGGCACAACGAGCAATCTGGCTGCCCCCGTCGTAGAGCTCTCAGAGAGCTTTGCAACGGTATGCTGTGCGCCGCTTAACTCCTTACGGATCAAATGTTATGGGTACCGGAGCGACGGAGGCCTGGTTACAAACCCAACGCCCGTGGTTTTCGGGCCCGGCCTCTATGTGAAGCGAAGTTGTCTTGCCCAATGTTCCGTGGGATTCTATAATACAGTTTTGGTGGATAAAGTACCTTGGCAACCCTAACCAGGGCAAAAAAAATTTAAAAGGGGGTGCAACACGAGGACTTCCCAGGAGGTCACCCATCCTAGGACTACTCTCGCCCAAGCATGCTTAACTTCGGAATTCTGATGGGATCCGGTGCATTAGTGCTGGTATGATCGCACCCGTCATGTTGAGGGCACAATTCCTATATGTGTTAACGATTCACAGTGCCAACCTAGAGAGATGGCCCATTCAAAAGGCCCAATGTGCTTAACGACAACCCATCCGCTTCAACAACGCAGCATCCTCGCAAGACGTGATATTGACATGTTGTAGGGCCCTCTGATGTCCCGCGATTCAGGTTGTCATCCTTTTAACCGCTCACTACGTACGATCCGGGATGGAAAAACAGAGCAAAAGAAGAAAAGTAGAATTAAATTGATGAAAACTCGATTTTGGGCTCCAAAATGGGTAAAGCGAGCAAGCTGGCTGCCCCCTTCGTAGAGCTCTCAGAGAGCTTTGCAACGGTATGCTGTGCGCCGCGTAACTCCTTATGGATCAAAAGTTATCGGCACCGGAGCTACGGAGACCTGCTCACAAACACTACGCCCTCGGTTTGCAGGCCTGGCCTCTACGTGAAGCGAAGTTGTCTTGCCCAATGTTCCGTGGGATTCGGTAATAGAGATTTGGTGGATAAAGTATCTTGGCAACCCTAACAAGGGCAAAAAAAATTGAAAAGGGGGTGTAGCACGAGGAATTCCCAGGGGGTCACCCATCCTAGTACTACTCTCGCCCAAGCACGCTTCACTTCACAGTTCTGATGGGATCCGGTGCATTAGTGCTGGTATGATCGCACCCGTCATGTTGAGGGCACAATTCCTATATGTGTTAACGGTTCATAGTGCCAGCCTAGAGAGATGGCCCATTCAAAAGGCCCAATGGGCTTAACGACAACCCATCCGCTTCAACAACGCAGCATTCCCGCAAGACGTGATATCGACACGTTGTAGGACCCTCTGATATCCGGCGAGTCATGTTGTCGTCCTTTTAACAGCTCACGACGTACGATCCGGGACGGAAAAATTGAGCAAAAGAAGAAAAGTGGACTGAAACTGATGCAAATGTTCGATTTTGGGCTCCAAAAATGGGCACAGTGAGCAATCTGGCTGCCCCCGTCGTAGAGCTCTCAGAGAGCTTTGCAACGGCATGCTGTGCGCAGCGTAACTCCTTACGGATCAAAAGTTATGGACACCAGAGTGACGGAGGCCTGGTCACAAACCCTACGCCCTCGGTTTGCGGGCCCAGCCTCTGCGTGAAGCGAAGTTGTCTTGCCCAATGTTCCGTGGGATTCTGTAATAGATATTTGGTGGATAAAGTATCTTGGCAACCCTAACCAGTGCAAAAAAAATTGAAAAGGGGGTGCAACACGAGGACTTCCTAGGGGGTCACCCATCCTAGTACTACTCTCGCCCAAGCACGCTTAACTTCGGAGTTCTGATGGGATCCGATGCATTAGTGCTGGTATGATCGCACCCGTCATGTTGAGGGCACAATTCCTACATGTGTTAATGGTTCACAATGCCAGCCTAGAGAGATGGCCCATTAAAAAGGCCCAATGGGCTTAACGATAACCCATCTGCTTCAACAACGCAGCATCCTCGCAAGACGTGATATCGACACGTTGTAGGGCCCTCTGATGTCCCGCGAGTCATGTTGTCGTCCTTTTAACAGCTCACGACGTACGATCCGGGACAGAAAAACAGAGGAAAAGAAGAAAAGTGGACTGAAACTGATGAAAACGTTCGATTTTAGGCTCTAAAAAGGGCACAGTGTGAGGCCCGTCCCCGATTTGCGTGCGAAACCTAGCTTCGTTTGCCCTGACCTAGATTTACGTGCCATGACCTACGTTTCAGAAATGAGTTCATTTTATGTGCCGTGCATTGAATTACGTGCATTCGTTTGGGATTGCATGCATTTACTTGAAAAACGTGCGTTCGTCTCGTAGTTCGTGTCCTACCTCGTAGTGCATGCCTAGACCTAGTAAAGCGTGCCTTCACGCTAATCAAGAAGGTATCTTTCATGAAGCACTAGACTATTAAACAATCCTACAAAATCCACTAACAATATAATAATCCAAATTCAATTCACTAGAAGACAAAAATTTACTAAAAACAAAACATTCCTTATTCTTTATCCATTATTCTTTTTGCCCTTCTAGATACAATTAGAATAATGCTCAAGATGACACAAATTCTGCCATTTTATTAGCCTTGGCCGACCATACCATGGTTTTTGCACAAGGTTTGAGCAAATTATTTTATCCTATTGCATGCTAAGACAAACTATGACACAAGGCATTAAAAAATTGCTCAAATTTCCCTCAATCTCCTCACCATTCTCGGCCATAACACTTTGCCATGCTAGACATTTCAAAATTTAAAGCATCTTGAAGACAAAAGCTGAAATTGTAAGCCTCAAGGCCGAGCATGCTCCTCAAGTTGCAAGGCTTTTGTTTTATTTTCATTTCATTCATTTCTTCCTCTCACATTTCTCACTCACTCTCATTTTCCTCTCTCTCATACTCGGCCTTGGCTGAGCTCTCACCATCCTTGCTCATCTTCATCACACCTTAGTCGAACAAGGCAAGCAAATCATCCAAGCAACTCAAGCAAACAAGCTAGAGTTCGAAAATCACTCATGCATGTGCATTGAAGCTTCATTTTCGGCCTAGGTAAGCTTCTTGACATCCATTTCTTTTCTTCAAGTTATAACTACATGCATGCACTAAGAGATTGATCACTAAGCTAGGAAAAATAGAGAAAAGCTAGTGGGATTTCGGCTAGACAAAGGAGAAGAGGAGATTTGAACTTCAACAAAGGTTTTTGAGCAACTTGAGGTTGATTGCTAAGGTGAGGGTTAAACCCTTTTGAAAACTCTTCAAAACTTCACATGCATGCTCATGAATGTGTGTATTTGCTTCTGTACTTGAGATATATGGTCGTTCATAAGCTTAAACAACCATGCATGGCAAGATCTTGGCTTGAAAATGATGCTAGGCGAAGTCGAAATGGATGACAGCTCTCTGACCAGTCTGTTAGAGGTAAGTTTAGCTAAGCAAATGATGTTGAAAATGCTTGCAAATTGGTGGGTGACTATTTTGGACAGTTTTGAACATTTTTCCCAGAAATATGCCGAAGCTAATTTTGTCTCTAAGGTCCTCAAAATGACAAATCTTTAAAATGTGACCAAATCTGGAAATCTGGAAAAATGAAGCAGGTTTTGGCAGATGCACTGACCTTGTGGAACGAACCATATTTGACTTAGTAAATGTTGTCCAAAATGCATGAAATTTGGTATACTGCTATATTTTTCAGTTCTGGATAATTTTGTCAGAAATGGACCAAAGCTAAAACTGACCCTAAGGACCTCAAAAAGGTCAATTTCTGAAAAGTGTGCAAATCTGGACAGTTTTGTGTTACCTCACTGTTTCGGCTATAACTAATGATTCTGAACTCCAATTGATACAAGGATTGTTTCTAATTTTATTTAACGTCTTAAGATTTAATTTGACATCTTATTCACTGAATTTGGAGATTGTTTGATTATCCTATTGATTGTGGGAAAACAGCCTATTGCAGTAAAGGGTTCATTTAGCTACGTGCTTGGGAAATTGTTGTAACCTCTCTTGTGGTTCTATTTGTGTGGAAATGTGGTGTTGGGATGTTATGTGGACTTTTTTGAGTACTTGAGGATGCGTGAATTGAATGATGCATGACTTGAGAATGATTTTGAGTTGACTTAGGGTTTTAATCACACGGTTAAGCACGAAACAGAAACCCTAATGACTAGGTAGTTTTGCTAAGTGTTGATCTTTTGGTTATTGTGTGGAAATTATATGCTTAGTGGGCTGCCCATAAATGTTTTATAACTTCAAATGTGAATTTGACCATGGCATGTTGTCAAATAAGCTTTTCTTGCTACCGAACCCATGTTAATTTCACTGCATGTTGAATGATCTTACCACTTGATTACGTGGGCTTCTTAATGAGTTATATGGCCTGTTTTACATGTGTTACATGGGTGCCCGTTTAATTTTCATATAACTCTATATGCCTTTCAAGTGAAATTTCCTGTCTTATTGTGTCCTGCTTGTTTACCTGTCAATGTGCAATCTTATGACTGTCTGGAGGCGACCTACTTTGTTGTCCTCTTACTGTGATATATTACCTGTCATGAATGTGCATTGCATACAAGGTTGCAACCTTTCCTGTTGGCATGGTAGCGATCACGCACACCGGGCGGCATCGGGCTTGCCGGTGCACCTGTGACTACCATGGTCCCATTCCCTCTCTCGCTTGGGGGCTAGACTTCCTCGGAGAGTTGGGTCGTAGGATTTCGGGGTACATCCGGAGTACACCCACCTGGCGTGTTTGGGGGATGATTGAAGTCGGCCGCAACAATTGATCCTGGAACTGATCTGAGAGCAAAAGCTCACTGTATCCTTTTTACTATGTGTATAAGTACTCTCGCTTGGTTCCTAGAGAACCTCGAGGAGGAAAGACCGGTATTCTTGTTCTGTACTTGTATTTCTATACTTGTATTTCTGTACTTGTATTCATGTACTTGTATTTCTGTTGTATTCATGTTTGAGAAAGGGATTTTCATAAGTTTAACCGGAAAATGAGTTTCAAAACTTATTTCTCGTTCCCCCCTCGCTGAGTTCATAAGGACTCACCCTCTTTTATCATCTCAGGTGAAGAAGAGCAGGTACAGGAACCCGCGGGAAATGTACCTAATGATGAACCCCTGGAGTGATTGCCTGTTATTGTTGTTTTGCTTGAACGTGACTACTTGTGTACCTTGTGCTGCTTGAAGACCATTTATTTATGTTGCTTGTTGTTGCTAATGTAAAAGACCCCCGTTGTAATTTGGGGTCAAATTTTGGTTTGTACTTACATTAAGTAGACTGATGCTAGACATAACACTACTGTGATCGTTTTGCTTTTATCACCGGTAGTATCTATCTTAGGTTATGACGCTTTAGTTAAGATCTAAGTAAATGAACTTATCCAATCTTAACAGGTACTTGCTATTGAGCTAAGATCAACAGGTATATTTGTAACGAGGACAAATAAGCAAACGAGACATAGTATCATGTTAGGCTATAATTCAAACGGGACGTCGAAATAACCAATAGGCAATCCAATCGATAGTAAATTAGTAATCTTAGTTGGAAATGAATTTGAGACGGTAAACTTTGAGGCGTTTAGAGAATTAGGTTAAACCAAATGGCCAATTACAGCCGTTATGCTGCCGATTTTCCGAAAAACTTTGGAGTTTAAACTAAATCATTAGGTGTTAATTTTCATAAACAGCTAAGTACATTACTTGAATGTTAGTTCACACCCTAGTCTAACCTTATAGGCCGGGTTGGGGGCGTGACACACAGCGAGCAAGCTGGCTGCCCCCTTCGTAGAGCTCTCAGAGAGCTTTGCAATGGTATGCTGTGCGCCGCGTAACTCCTTACGGATCAAAATTTATGGGCACCGGAGCTACGGAGACCTGGTCACAAACCCTACGCCCTCGGTTTGCGCGCCCAGCCTCTACGTGAAGCGAAGTTGTCTTGCCCAATGTTCCGTGGGATTCGGTAATAGAGATTTGGTGGATAAAGTATCTTGGCAACCCTAACCAGGGCAAAAAAAATTGAAAAGGGGTGCAGCACGAGGACTTCCCAGGGGGTCACCCATCCTAGTACTACTCTTGCCCAAGCACGCTTAACTTCGGAGTTCTTATGGGATCCGGTGCATTAGTGTTGGTATGATCGCACCCGTCATGTTGAGGGCACAATTCCTATATGTGTTAACGGTTCACAGTACCAGCATAGATAGATGGCCAATTCAAAAGGCCCAATGGCCTTAACGACAACCCATCCGCTTCAACAACACAGCATCCTCGCAAGACATGATATCGACATGTCGTACGGCCCTCTGATGTCCCGCGAGTCATGTTGTCATACTTTTAACAGCTCACAACGTACGATCCAGGACGGAAAAATAGAGCAAAAGAAGAAAAGTGGAATAAAACTGATGAAAACGTTCGATTTTGGGCTCCAAAAAGGGCACAACGAGCAATCTGGATACCCCAGCCGTAGAGCTCTCAGAGAGCTTTGCAATGGTATGTTGTGCACCGCTTAACTCCTTACGGATCAAAAGTTATGGACACCGGAGCGACGGAGGCCTGGTCACAAACCCTACGCCCTCGGTTTGCGCGCCCGGCCTCTACGTGAAGCGAAGTTGTCTTGCCCAATGTTCCGTGGGATTCGATAATAGAGATTTGGTGGATAAAGTATCCTGGCAACCCTAACCAGGGCAACAAAAATTGAAAAGGGGGTGCAACACGAGGACTTCCCATGGGGTCACCCATCCTAGTACTACTCTCGTCCAAGCACGCTTAACTTCGGAGTTCTGATGGGATCCGGTGCATTAGTGCTTGTATGATCGCACCTGTCATGTTGAGGGCACAATTCCTATATGTGTTAATGGTTCACAGTGCCAGCCTAGAGAGATGGCCCATTCAAAAGGCCCAATGGGCTTAACGATAACCCATCCGCTTCAACAACACAGCATCCTCGCAAGACGTGATATCGACACGTTGTAGGCCCTCTGATATCCCGCGAGTCAGGTTGTCGTCCTTTTAACAGATCACGACGTACGATCCGGGACAGAAACACAGAGCAAAAGAAGAAAAGTGGACTAAAACTGATGAAAACGTTCGATTTTGGGCTTCAAAAACTGGCACAGCGAGCAAGCTGGCTGCCCCCTTCGTAGAGCTCTCAGAGAGCTTTGCAACAGTATGTTGTGCGCCGCGTAACTCCTTACGGACAAAAAGTTATGGGCACCGGAGCGACGGAGACTTGATCACAAACCCTACGCCCTCGGTTTGCGGGCCCGACCTCTATGTGAAGCGAAGTTGTCTTGCCCAATGTTCCGTCGGATTCGGTAATAGAGATTTGGTGGATAAAGTGTCTTGGCAACCCTAACCAGGGCAAAAAAAATTGAAAAGGGGGTGCAGCACGAGGACTTTCCAGGGGGTCATCCATCCTAGTACTACTCTCGCCCAAGCACGCTTAACTTCGCAGTTCTGATGGGATCCGGTGCATTAGTGCTGGTATGATCGCACCCGTCATATTGAGGGCACAATTCTTATATGTGTTAACGGTTCACAGTGCCAGCCTAGAGAGATGGCACATTCAAAAGGCCCAATGGGCTTAACGACAACCCATCCGCTTCAACAACACAGCATCCTCGCAAGACATGATATCGACACGTCGTACGGCCCTCTGATGTCCCGCGAGTCATGTTGTCATCCTTTTAACAGCTCACAACGTACGATCCAGGACGAAAAAATAGAGCAAAAGAAGAAAAGTGGAATAAAACTGATGAAAACATTTGATTTTGGGCTTCAAAAAGGGCACAGCGAGCAAACTGGATGCCTCCGCCGTAGAGCTCTCAGAGAGCTTTGCAATGGTATGCTGTGCGCCGTGTAACTCCTTACGGATCAAAAGTTATGGGCACCGGAGCGACGGAGACCTGGTCACAAAACCTACACCCTCGGTTTGCTGGCCCGGCCTCTACGTGAAGCGAAGTTGTCTTGCCCAATGTACCGTGGGATTCGATAATAGAAATGTGGTGGATAAAGTATCATGGCAACCCTAACCGGAGCAAAAAAAATTGAAAAGAGGGGTGCAACACAAGAACTTCCCTGGGGGTCACCCATCCTAGTACTACTCTCGCCCAAGCACGCTTAACTTCGGAGTTCTGATGGAATTCGGTGCATTAGTGCTTCTCTGATCGCCCCCGTCATGTTGAGGGCACAATTCCTATATGTGTTAACGGTTCACAGTGCCAGCCTAGAGATATGGCCCATTCAAAAGGCCCAATGGGCTTAACGACAACCCATCCGCTTCAACAACGCAGCATCCTCGCAAGACGTGATATCGACACGTTGTAGGGCCCTTTGATGTCCCGCGAGTCAGGTTGTCATCCTTTTAACAGCTCATGACGTACGATCCGGGACGGAAAAAAAGAACAAAAGAAGAAAAGTGGATTGAAACTGATGAAAACATTCGATTTTGGGCTTCAAAAACGGGCACAGCGAGCAAGATAGCTGCCCCCGTCGTAGAGCTCTCAGAGAGCTTTACAACGGTATGATGTGCGCCGCGTAACTCCTTACGGATCAAAAGTTATAGGCATTGGAGCGACGGAGACCTGGTCACAAACCCTACGCCCTCGGCTTGCTGGCCCGTCCTCTACGTGAAGCGAAGTTGTCTTGCCCAATGTTCCCTGGGATTTGGTAATAGAGATTTGGTGGATAAAGTATCTTGGCAACCCTAACCAGGGCAAAAAAAATTGAAAATGGAGTGCAACACGAGGATTTCCCAGGGGGTCACTCATCCTAGTACTACTCTCGCCCAAGCACGCTTAACTTCGGAGTTCTAATGGGATCCAGTGCATTAGTGCTGGTATGATCGCACTCGTCATGTTGAGGGCACAATTCCTATATGTGTTAACGGTTCACAGTGCCAGCCTAGAGAGATGGCCCATTCAAAAGGCCCAATGGGCTTAACGACAACCCATCCGCTTCAACAACACAGCATCCTCGCAAGACGTGATATCGACATATTGTAGGGCCCTCTGATGTCCCGCGAATCAGGTTGTCGTCCTTTTAACAGCTCACGACGTACGATCCGGGACGGAAAAACATAGCAGAAGAAGAAAAGTGGCCGAAAATTGATGAAAACGTTCGATTTTGGGCTTCAAAAATGGGCACAGCGAGCAAACTAGCTGCCCCCGTCGTAGAGCTCTCAGAGAGCTTTGCAACGGTATGCTGTGCACCCCGTAAATCCTTACGGATCAAAAGTTATGGGCACCGGACCGACGGAGACCTTGTCACAAACCCTACGCCCTCGGTTTGCTGGCCCAGCCTCTACTTGAAGCGAAGTTGTCTTGCCCAATGTTCCGTGGGATTCGGTAATAGAGATTGGGTGGATAAAGTATCTTGGCAACCAAAACTAGGGCAAAAAAAATTGAAAAGGGTTGCAACACGAGGACTTCCCAGGGGTCACCTATTCTAGTACTACTCTCGCCCAAGCACGCTTAACTTCGAAGTTCTAATGGGATCCAGTGCATTAGTGCTGGTATGATCGCACTCGTCATGTTGAGGGCACAATTCCTATATGTGTTAACGGTTCACAGTGCCAGCCTAGAGAGATGGCCCATTCAAAAGGCCCAATGGGCTTAACGACAACTTATCCGCTTCAACAATGCCGCATACTCGCAAGACGTGATATCGACACGTTGTAGGGCCCTCTGATGTACCGCGAGTCAGGTTGTCGTCCTTTTAACAACTCACGACGTACGATCCGGGACAGAAAAACAGGGCAAAAGAAGAAGAGTGGCCTGAAACTGATGAAAACATTTGATTTTGGGCTCCAAAAATGGGAACAGCGAGCAAGCTCTCTGCCCCCACCGTAGAGCTCTCAGAGAGCTTTGCAACGTTATGTTGTACGCCACGTAACTCCTTACGGATCAAAAGTTATGGGCACCGGAGCGACGGAGACTTGGTCACAAACCCTACGCCTTCGGTTTTCGGGCCCGGCCTCTACGTGAAGCGAACTTGTCTTGCCCAATGTTCCGTGGGATTCGGTAATAGAGATTTGGTGGATAAAGTATCTTGGCAACCCTAACCAGGGCAAAAAAAGTTGAAAAGGGGGTGCAACACGAGGACTTCCTAGGGGGTCACCCATGCTAGTACTACTCTCTCCCAAGATCGCTTAACTTCGGAGTTCTGATGGGATCCGGTGCATCAGTGTTGGTATTATCGCACCCGTCATGTTGAGGGCACAATTCCTATATGTGTTAACTGTTCACAGTCCCAGCCGAGAGAGATGGCTCATTCAAAAGGCCCAATGGGCTAAACGGCAACCCATCCGCTTCAACAACGCAGCATCTTCGCAAGACGTGATATCAACACGTTGTAGGGCCCTTTGATATCCCGTCAGTTAGGTTGCCGTCCTTTTAACAGCTCACGACGTACGATCCGGGATGGAAAAATAGAGCAAAAGAATAAAAGTGGACTGAAAGTGATGAAAACGTTCGATTTTGGGCTCCAAAAAATGGGCACAGCGAGCAAGCTGGCTGCCCCCGTCATAGAGCTCTCAGAGAGCTTTGCAACGGTATACTGTGCGCCGCGTAACTCCTCACGGATCAAAAGTTATGGGCACCGGAGCGATGGGGACCTGGTCACAAACCCTACGCCCTCGGTTTGCGGGCCCGGCCTCTATGTGAAGCGAAGTTGTCTTGCCCAATGTTCCGTGGGATTCGGTAATAGAGATTTGGTGGATAAAGTATCTTGGCAACCCTAACCAGGGCAAAAAAAATTGAAAAGGGGGTGCAACACGAGGACTTCCCAAGGGTCACCCATCCTAGTAAGACTCTCGCCCAAGCACGCTTAACTTCGAAGTTCTGATGGGATCCAGTGCATTAGTGCTGGTATGATCGCACTCGTCATGTTGAGGGCACAATTCCTATATGTGTTAACGGTTCACAGTCCCAGCCTAGAGAGATGGCCCATTCAAAAGGCTCGATGGGCTTAACGACACCCCATCCGCTTCAACAACGCAGCATCCTCGCAAGACGTGATATCGACACGTTGTAGGGCACTCTTATGTACCGCGAGTCAGGTTGTCGTCTTTTTAACAGCTAACGACGTACGATCCGGGACGGAAAACCAGAGCAAAAGAAGAAAAGTGGCCTGAAACTGACGAAAATGTTCAATTTTGGGCTCCAAAAAGGGGCACAGCGAGCAAGCTAGCTGCCCCCATCGTAGAGCTCTCAAAGAGCTTTGCAACGGTATGCTGTGCGCCGCATAACTCCTTACGGATCAAAAGTTATGGACGCCAGAGCGACGGAGACCTGGCACAAAACCTACGCTCTCGGTTTGCGGGCCCGGCCTCTACATGAAGCGATGTTGTGTAGCCCATTATTCCATGGGATTCGGTAATGGAGATTTGGTAGATAAAGTATCTTGGCAACCCTAACCAAGGCAAAAAAAATTGAAAAGAGGGTGCAACACGAGGACTTCACAGGGGGTCACCCATCCTAATACTACTCTCGCCCAAGCACACTTAACTTCGGAGTTCTGATGGGATCCGGTGCATTAGTGCTGGTATGATCGCACTCGTCATGTTGAGGGCACAATTCCTATATGTGTTAACGGTTCACAGTCCCAGCCTAGAGGGATGGCCCATTCAAAATGCCCAATGGGCATAAAGACAACCCATCTGCTTCAACAACGCAGCATCCTCGCAAGACGTGATATCGAAACATTGTAGTGCCCTCTGATGTCCCGCGAGTCAGGTTGTCGTCCTTTGAACAGCTAACGGCGTACGATCCGGGATGGAAAAATAGAGCAAAAGAAAAAAAGTGGCCTGAAACGAATGAAAATGTTCGATTTTGGGCTCCAAAAATGGGCACAGCGAGCAAGCTCTCTGCCCCCATCGTAGAGCTCTCAGACAGCTTTGCAACGGTATGCTGTGCGCCGCGTAACTCCTGACGAATCAAAAGTTATGGGCACCGGAGCGACGGAGACCTGGTCATAAACCCTACGCCCTTGGTTTGCGGGCCCGGCCTCTACGTGAAGCGAAGTTGTCTTGCCCAATGTTCCGTGGGATTCAGTAATAGAGATTTGGTGGATAAAGGATCTTGGCAACCACAACCAGGGCAAAAAAAATTGAAAAGGGGGTGCAACACGAGGACTTCCCAGTGGGTCACCTATCCTAGTACTACTCTCGCCCAAGCACGCTTAACTTCGGAGTTCTGATGGGATCCGGTGCATTAGTGCTGGTATGATCGCACCCGTCATGTTAAGGGCACAATTCCTATATGTGTTAACGGTTTACCGTGCCAGCCTAGAGAGATGGCCCATTCAAAAGGCCCAATGGTCTTAACGACAACCCATCTGCTTCAACAACGCTACATCCTCGAAAGACGTGATATCGACCCATTGTAGGGCCCTCTGATGTCCCGCGAGTCAGGTTGTCGTCCTTTTAACAGCTCTCGACGTACGATCCGGGACGAAAAAATAGAGCGAAAGAAGAAAAGTGGCCAGAAATTGATGAAAACGTTCGATTTTGGGCTCCAAGAAAGGGCACAGCGAGTAAACTGGATGCCCCCGTCGTAGAGCTCTCAGAGAGCTTTGGAACGTTATGTTGTGCGCCGCGAAACTCCTTACGGATCAAAAGTTTTGCGCACCGGAGCGACGGAGACCTGGTCACAAACCCTACGCCCTCGGTTTGCAGGCTCGGCCTCTATGTGAAGCGAAGTTGTCTAGCCCAATGTTCCGTGGGATTCGGTAATAGAGATTTGGTGGATAAAGTATCTTGGAAACTCTAACCAGGGCAAAAAAAATTGAAAATGGGGTGCAACACGAGGACTTCCCAGGGGGTCACCGATCTTAGTACTACTCTCGCCCAAGCACGCTTAACTTCGGAGTTATGATGGGATCTGGTGCATTAGTGCTGGTATGATCGCACCCGTCATGTTGAGGGCACAATTGCTATATGTGTTAACGGTTCACACTCCCAGCTTAGAGAGATGGCCCATTAAAAAGGCCCAAGGGGCTTAACAACAACCCATCCGCTTCAACAACGCAGCAACCTCGCAAGACGTGATATCGACACATTGTAGGGCCCTCTGATGTCCCGTGAGTCAGGTTGTCGTCCTTTGAACAGCTCACGACGTACGATCCGGGACAGAAAAACAGAGCAAAAGTAGAAAAGTGGTCTCAAATTGATGAAAATGTTCGATTTTGGGCTCCAAAAATGGGCACAGCGAGCAGGCTCGCTTCCCCCGTTGTAGAGCTCTCAGAGAGCTTTGCAACAGTATGCTGTGCGCCACCTAACTCCTTATGGATCAAAAGTTATGGGCACCGGAGCGACGGAGACCAGGTCACAAACCCTACGCCCTCGGTTTGCTGGCTCGACCTCTACGTGAATCCAAGTTGTCTTGCCTAATGTTCCGTGGGATTCGGTAATAGAGATTTGGTGGATAAAGTATGTTGGCAACCCTAACCAGGGGAAAAAAAATTGAAAAGGGGGTACAACACGAGGACTTCCCAGGGGGTCACCTATCCTAGTACTACTCTCGCCCAAGAACGCTTAACTTCGGAGTTCTGATGGGATCCGGTGCATCAGTGCTGGTATGATCACACCCATCATGTTAAGGGCACAATTCCTATATGTGTTAACGGTTCACAGTGCCAGCCTAGAGAGATGGCCCATTCAAAAGGCCCAAGGGGCTTAACGACAACCCATCTGCTTCAACAACGCAACAACCTCGCAAGACGTGATATCGACACGTTGTAGGGCGCTCTGATGTCCCACGAGTCAGGTTTTCATCCTTCTAATAGCTCACGACGTACGATCCATTACGAAAAAGAAGAGCAAAAGAAGAAAAGTGGACTGAAACTGATTAAAACGTTCGATTTTGGGCTCTAAAAATGGGCCCAGTGAGCAAGTTGGCTGCCCCTGTCGTAGTGCTCTCAGAGAGCTTTGCAACGGTATGCTGTGCACCGCATAACTGCTTTCGGATCAAAAGTTATGGGCACTGGAGCGACGGACACCTGGTCACAAACCCTACGCCCTCGGTTTGTGGGCCCGTCCTCTACGTGAAGCGAAGTTGTCTTGCCCAATGTTCCGTGGGATTCGGTAATAGAGATTTGGTGGATAAAGTATTTTGGCAACCCTAACCATGGCAAAAAAAATTGAAAAGGGTGTGCAACACGAGGACTTCCCAGGGGGTCACGCATCCTAGTACTACTCTCGCCCAAGAACGCTTAACTTCGGAGTTCTGATGGGATCCGGTGCATCAGTGCTGGTATGATCACACCCATCATGTTGAGGGCACAATTCCTATATGTGTTAACGGTTCACAGTGCCAGCCTAGAGAGATGGCCCATTCAAAAGGCCCAAGGGGCTTAATGACAACCCATATGCTTCAACAACGCAACAACCACGCAAGACGTGATATCGACACGTTGTAGGGCGCTCTGATGTCCCACGAGTCAGGTTGTCATCCTTCTAATAGCTCACGATGTACGATCCATTACGAAAAAGAAGAGCAAAAGAAGAAAAGTGGACTGAAACTGATTAAAACGTTCTATTTTGGGCTCCAAAAATGGGCCCAGTGACCAAGTTGGCTACCCCTGTCATAGTTCTCTCAGAGAGCTTTGCAACGGTATGATGTGCGCCGCATAACTGCTTTCGGATCAAAAGTTATGGGCACCGGAGCGACGGACACCTGGTCACAAACCCTACGCCCTCGGTTTGCGGGCCCGGCCTCTACGTGAAGCGAAGTTGTCTTGCCCAATGTTCCGTGGGATTCGGTAATAGAGATTTGGTGGATAAAGTATCTTGGCAACCCTAACCAGGGCAAAAAAAATTAAAAATGGGGTGTAACAGGAGGACTTCCCAGGGGGTCACCCATCCTAGTACTACTCTCGCCCAAGCACGCTTAACTTCTGAGTTCTGATAGGATCTGGTGCATTAGTGTTGGTATGATCGCACCCGTCATATTGAGGGCACAATTCCTATATGTGTTAATGGTTCACAGTCCCAGCCTAGAGAGATGGCTCATTCAAAAGGCCCAATGGGCTTAACGGCAACCCATCCGCATCATCAACGCAGCATCCTCGCAAGACGTGATATCGACACGTTGTAGGGCCCTTTGATGTCCCGCGAGTTAGGTTGTTGTCCTTTTAACAGCTCATGACGTACAATCCGGGACGGAAAAACAGAGCAAAAGAAGAAAAGTGGACTGAAACTGATGAAAACGTTTAATTTTGGTCTCCAGAAAATGGGCACAGCGAGCAAGCTGGCTACCCCCGTCATAGAGTTCTCAGAGAGCTTTGCAACGGTATAGTGTGCGCTGCGTAACGCCTCACAAATCAAAATTATGGGCACCGGAGCGATAGGGACCTGGTCACAAACCCTACGCCCTCAGTTTGCGAGCCCGGCCTCTACGTGAAGCGAAGTTGTCTTGCCCAATGTTTTGTGGGATTCAGTAATAGAGATTTGGTGGATAAAGTATCTTGGCAACCCTAACCAGGGCAAAAAAAATTGAAAATGGGGTGTAACAGGAGGACTTCCCAGGGGGTCACCCATCCTAGTACTACTCTCGCCCAAGCACGCTTAACTTTGAAGTTCTGATGGGATCCGCTGCATTAGTGCTGGTATGATCGCACCCGTCATGTTGAGGGCACAATTCCTATATGTGTTAACGGTTCACAGTCCCAGCCTAGAGAGATGGCCCATTCAAAAGGCTCAATGGGCTTAACGACAACCCATCCTCTTCAACAACGCAGCATTCTCACAAGACGTGATATCGACACGTTGAAGGGCCCTCAGATGTTCCGCGAGTCAGGTTGTCGTCGTTTTAACAACTCACGACGTACAATCTGGGACGGAAAAACAGAGCAAAAGAAGAAAAGTGGACTGAAACAGATGAAAACGTTTGATTTTGGTCTCCAGAAAATGGGCACAGCGAGCAAGCTGGGTACCCCCGTCATAGAGCTCTTAGAGATCTTTGCAACAGTATACTGTGCGCCGCGTAACTCCTCACGGATCAAAAGTTATGGGCACCGGAGCGATGGGGACCTGGTCACAAACCCTACGCCCTCGGTTTACGGGCCCGGCCTCTACGTGAAGCGAAGTTGTCTTGCCCAATGTTCCGTGGGATTCCGTAATAGAGATTTGGTGGATAAAGTACCTTGGCAACCCTAACCAGGGCAAAAAAAATTGAAAAGGGGGTGCAACACGAGGACTTCCCAGGGGTCACCCATCCTAGTACTACTCTCGCCCAAGCACGCTTAACTTCGAAGTTCTGATGGGATCCAGTGCATTAGTGCTGGTATGATCGCACTCGTCATGTTGAGGGCACAATTCCTATATGTGTTAACGGTTCACAGTCCCAGCCTAGAGAGATGGCCCATTCAAATGGCTCAATGGGCTTAACGACACCCCATCCGCTTCAACAACGCAGCATCCTCGCAAGACGTGATATCGACACGTTGTAGGGCACTCTGATGTACCGCGAGTCAGGTTGTCATCTTTTTAACAGCTAACGACGTACGATCTGGGACGGAAAACCAGAGCATAAGAAGAAAAGTGGCCTGAAACTGATGAAAATGTTCAATTTTGGGCTCCAAAGAGGGGCACGGCGAGCATGCTAGCTGCCCCCATCGTAGAGCTCTCAGAGAGCTTTGCAACGGTATGTTGTGCGCCGCATAACTCCTTACGGATCAAAAGTTTTGGGCACCAGAGCAACGGAGACCTGGTCACAGACCCTACGCCCTCGGTTTGCGGGCCCGGCCTCTACGTGAAGAGAAGTTGTCTTGCCCATTGTTCCGTGGAATTCGGTAATAGAGATTTGGTGGATAAAGTATCTTGGCAACCATAACCAGGGAAAAAAAATTGAAAAGGGGGTGCAACACGAGGACTTCATAGGGGGTCACCCACCATAATACTACTCTCGGCCAAGCACGCTTAACTTCGGAGTTCTGATCGGATCCGGTGCATTAGTGCTGTTATGATCGCACCCGTCATGTTGAGGGCACAATTCCAATATGTGTTAACAGTTCACAGTTCCAGCCTAGAGAGATGGCCCATTCAAAAGGCCCAATGGGCTTAACGACAACCCATCTACTTCAACAATGCAGCATCCTCGCAAGACGTGATATCGACACATTGTAGGGCCCTCTGATGTCCAGCAAGTCAGGTTGTCCTCCTTTTAACAGCTCACGGCGTACGATCCGGGACGGAAAAATAGAGCAAAAGAAGAAAAGTGGCCTGAAACTGATGAAAATGTTCGATTTTGAGCTCCAAAAATAGGCAAAGCGGGCAAGCTGGCTGCCCCCGTCATAGAGCTCTGAGAGCGTTTTGCAACGGTATACTGTGCGCTGCGTAACTCCTATCGGATCTAAAGTTATGGGCACCGGAGCGATGGGGACCTGGTCACAAACCCTACGCCCTCGGTTTGTGGGCCCGGCCTCTACGTGAAGCGAAGTTGTCTTGCCCAATGTTTCGTGGGATTCGGTAATAGAGATTTGGTGGATAAAGTATCTTGGCAACCCTAACCAGGGCAAAAAAAATTGAAAAGGGGGTGCAACACGATGACTTCCCAAGGGGTCACCCATCCTAGTACTACTCTCACCCAAGCACGCTTAACTTCGAAGTTCTGATGGGATCCGGTGCATTAGAGCTGGTATGATCGCAACCGTCATGTTGAGGGCACAATTCCTATATGTGTTAACAGTTCACTGTCCCAGCCTAGAGAGATGGCCCATTCAAAAGGCTCAATGGGCTTAACGACAACCCATCCGCTTCAACAACGCAGCATCCTCGCAAGACGTGGTATCGACACGTTGTAGGGCCCTCTTATGTCCCACGAATCAGGTTGTCGTCCTTTTAACAGCTCACGACGTACGATCCGGGACGGAAAAACAGAGCAAAAGAAGAAAAGTGGCCTGAAACTGATGAAACCGTTCGATTTTGGGCGCCAAAAATGGGCACAACGAGCATGCTAGCTGCCCCCGTCGTAGTGCTCTTAGAGAGCTTTGCAACGGTATACTGTGCGCCGCGTAACTCCTTACGGATCAAAAGTTATGGGCACCGGAGTGACATAGACCTGGTCACAAACCCTACGCCCTAGGTTTGCGGGCCCGGCCTCTACATGAAGCGAAGTTGTCTTGCCCATTGTTCCGTGGGATTCGGTGTTAGAGATTTGGTGGATAAAGTATCTTGGCAACCCTAACTAGGGCAATAAAAATTGAAAAATGGGTGCAACACGAGGACTTCACAGGGGGTCACCCATCCTAGTACTACTCTCGCCCAAGCACGCTTAACTTCGAAGTTCTGATGGGATCCGGTGCATTAGTGCTGCTATGATCGCACCTGTCATGTTGAGGGCACAATTCCTATTTGTGTTAACGGTTCACAGTCCTAGCCTAGAGAGATGGCCCATTCAAAAGGCCCAATGGGCTTAACGACAACCCATCCGCTTCAACAACGCAGCATCCTCGCAAGACCTGATATCGACACGTTGTAAGGCCCTCTGATATCCCGCGAGTCAGGTTGTCGTCCTTTTAACAGCTCACAACGTACGATCCGCGACGGAAAAACAGGGCAAAAGAAGAAAAGTGGCTTAAAACTGATGAAAATGCTTGATTTTGGGCTCCAAAAATGGGCATAGGTTGCAAACTATCTGCCCCCATCGTAGAGCTCTCAGAGAGCTTTCCAACGGTATGCTGTGCGCCCCGTAACTCCTTACGGATAAAAAGTTATGGGGACCGGAGCGACAGAGACTTGGTCACAAACCCTACGCGCTCGGTTTGCGGGCCCGGCCTCTACGGGAAGCGAAGTTGTCTTGCCCAATGTTCCGTGGGATTCGGTAATAGAGATTTTGTGGATAAAGTATCTTGGCAACCCTAACCAGGGCAAAAAAAATTGCAAAGGGGTGCAGCACGAGGACTTCCCAAGGGGTCACCCATCCTAGTACTACTCTTGCTCAAGCACGCTGAACTTCGGAGTTCTGATAGGATCCAGTGCATTAGTGCTGGTATGATCACACCCATCATGTTGAGGGCACAATTCCTATATGTGTTAACGGTTCACAGTGCTAGCCTAGAGAGATGGCCCATTCAAAAGGCCCAAGGGGCTTAACGACAACCCATCTGCTTCAACAACGCAACAACCTCGCAAGACGTGATATCGACACGTTGTAGGGCGTTCTGATGTCCCACGAGTCAGGTTTTCATCCTTCTAATAGCTCACGACGTACGATCCATTACGAAAAAGAAGAGCAAAATAAGAAAAGTGGACTGAAACTGATTAAAACATTCGATTTTGGGCTCCAAAAATGGGCCCAGTGAGAAAGTTGGCTGCCCCTGTCGTAGTGCTCTCAGAGAGCTTTGCAACGGTATGCTGTGCGCCGCATAACTGCTTTCGGATCAAAAGTTATGGGCACCGGAGCGACGCACACCTGGTCACAAACCCTACGCCCTCGGTTTGTGGGCCTGGCCTCTACGTGAAGCGAAGTTGTCTTGCCCAATGTTCCGTGGGATTCGGTAATAGAGATTTGGTGGATAAAGTATTTTGGCAACCCTAACCATGGCAAAAAAAATTGAAAAGGGTGTGCAACACGAGGACTTCCCAGGGGGTCACCCATCCTAGTACTACTCTCGCCCAAGAACGCTTAACTTCGGAGTTCTGATGGGATCCGGTGCATCAGTGCTGGTATGATCACACCCATTATATTGATGGCACAATTCCTATATGTGTTAACGGTTCACAGTGCCAGCCTAGAGAGATGGCCCATTCAAAAGGCCCAAGGGGCTTAACGACAACCCATCTGCTTCAACAACGCAACAACCTCGCAAGACGTGATATCGACACGTTGTAGGGTGCTCTGATGTCCCACGAGTCAGTTTTTCATCCTTCTAATAGCTCACGACGTACGATCCATTACGAAAAAGAAGAGCAAAAGAAGAAAAGTGGACTGAAACTGATTAAAACGTTCGATTTTGGGCTCCACAAATGGGCCCAGTGAGTAAGTTGGCTGCCCCTGTCGTAGAGCTCTCAGAGAGCTTTGCAACGGTATGCTGTGCGCCGCATAACTGCTTTCGGATCAAAAGTTATGGGCACCGGAGCGACGGACACCTGGTCACAAACCCTACGCCCTCGGTTTGTGGGCCCGGCCTCTACGTGAAGCGAAGTTGTCTTGCCCAATGTTCCGTGGGATTCGGTAATAGAGATTTGGTGGATAAAGTATTTTGGCAACCCTAACCATGGCAAAAAAAATTGAAAAGGGTGTGCAACACGAGGACTTCCCAGGAGGTCACCCATCCTAGTACTACTCTCGCCCAAGAAAACGCTTAACTTCGGATTTCTTATGGGATCCGGTGCATCAGTGCTGGTATGATCACACCCATCATGTTGAGGGCACAATTCCTATATGTGTTAACGGTTCACAGTGCCAGCCTAGAGAGATGGCCCATTCAAAAGGCCCAAGGGGCTTAACGACAACCCATCTGCTTGAACAACGCAACAACCTCGCAAGACGTGATATCGACACTTTGTAGGGCGCTCTGATGTCCCACGAGTCAGGTTTTCATCCTTCTAATAGCTCACCATGTACGATCCATTACGAAAAAGAAGAGCAAAAGAAGAAAAGTGGACTGAAACTGATTAAAACGTTCGATTTTGGGCTCCAAAAATGGATCCAGTGAGCAAGTTGGCTGCCCCTGTCGTAGTGCTCTCAGAGAGCTTTGCAACGGTATGCTGTGCGCCGCATAACTGCTTTCGGATCAAAAGTTATGGGCACCGGAGCGACGGACACCTGGTCACAAACCCTACGCCCTCGGTTTGTGGGACCGGCCTCTACGTGAAGCGAAGTTGTCTTGCCCAATGTTCCGTGGGATTCGGTAATAGAGATTTGGTGGATAAAGTATTTTGGCAACCCTAACCATGGCAAAAAAAATTGAAAAGGGTGTGCAACACGAGGACTTCCCAGGGGGTCACCCATCCTAGTACTACTCTCGCCCAAGAACGCTTAACTTCGGAGTTCTGATGGGATCCGGTGCATCAGTGTTGGTATGATCACACCCATCATGTTGAGGGCACAATTCCTATATGTGTTAACGGTTCACAGTGCCAGCCTAGAGAGATGGCCCATTCAAAAGGCCCAAGGGGCTTAATGACAACCCATCTGCTTCAACAACGCAACAACCTCGCAAGACGTGATATCGACACGTTGTAGGGCGCTCTGATGTCCCACGAGTCAGGTTGTCATCCTTCTAATAGCTCACGACGTACGATCCATTACGAAAAAGAAGAGCAAAAGAAGAAAAGTGGACTGAAATTGATTAAAACGTTCTATTTTGGGCTCCAAAAATGGGCCCAGTGAGCAAGTTGGCTGCCCCTGTCATAGTGCTCTCAGAGAGCTTTGCAACGGTATGCTGTGCGCCGCATAACTGCTTTCGGATCAAAAGTTATGGGCACCGGAGCGACGGACACCTGGTCACAAACCCTACGCCCTCGGTTTGCGGGCCCGGCCTCTACGTGAAGCGAAGTTGTCTTGCCCAATGTTCCGTGGGATTCGGTAATAGAGATTTGGTGGATAAAGTATCTTGGCAACCCTAACCATGGCAAAAAAAATTGAAAAGGGTGTGCAACACGAGGACTTCCCAGGGGGTCACCCATCCTAGTACTACTCTCGCCCAAGAACGCTTAACTTCGGAGTTCTGATGGGATCCGGTGCATCAGTGCTGGTATGATCACACCCATCATGTTGAGGGCACAATTCCTATATGTGTTAACGGTTCACAGTGCCAACCTAGAGAGATGGCCCATTCAAATGGCCCAAGGGGCTTAATGACAACCCATCTGCTTCAACAACGCAACAACCTCGCAAGACGTGATATCGAAACGTTGTAGGGCGCTCGGATGTCCCACGAGTCAGGTTGTCATCCTTCTAATAGCTCACAACGTACGATCCATTACGAAAAAGAAGAGCAAAAGAAGAAAAGTGGACTGAAACTGATTAAAACATTCTATTTTGGGCTCCAAAAATGGGCCCAGTAAGCAAGTTGGCTGCCCCTGTCATAGTGCTCTCAGAGAGCTTTGCAACGGTATGCTGTGCGCCGCATAACTGCTTTCGGATCAAAAGTTATGGGCACCGGAGTGACGGACACCTGGTCACAAACCCTACGCCCTCGGTTTGCGGGCCCGGCCTCTACGTGAAGCGAAGTTGTCTTGCCCAATGTTCCGTGGGATTCGGTAATAGAGATTTGGTGGATAAAGTATCTTGGCAACCCTAACCAGGGCAAAAAAAATTGAAAATGGGGTGTAACAGGAGGACTTCCCAGGGGGTCACCCATCCTAGTACTACTCTCGCCCAAGCACGCTTAACTTCGGAGTTCTGATAGGATCTGGTGCATTAGTGTTGGTATGATCGCACCCGTCATATTGAGGGCACAATTCCTATATGTGTTAATAGTTCACAGTCCCAGCCTAAAGAGATGGCTCATTCAAAAGGCCCAATGGGCTTAACGGCAACCCATCCGCATCATCAACGCAGCATGCTCGCAAGACGTGATATCGACACGTTGTAGGGCCCTTTGATGTCCCGCGAGTTAGGTTGTTGTCCTTTTAACAGCTCATGACGTACGATCCGGGACGGAAAAACAGAGCAAAAGAAGAAAAATGGACTGAAACTGATGAAAACGTTTGATTTTGGTCTCCAGAAAATGGGCACAGCGAGCAAGCTGGCTACCCCCGTCATAGAGTTCTCAGAGAACTTTGCAACGGTATACTGTGCGCTGCGTAACTCCTCACATAACAAAATTATGAGCACCGGAGCGATGGGGACCTGGTCACAAACCCTACGCCCTCGGTTTGCGGGCCCGACCTCTACGTGAAGCGAAGTTGTCTTGCCCAATGTTCTGTGGGATTCAGTAATAGAGATTTGGTGGATAAAGTATCTTGGCAACCCTAACTAGGGCAAAAAAAATTGAAAAGGGGGTGCAACACGAGGACTTCCTAGGGGGTCACCCATCCTAGTACTACTCTCGCCCAAGCACGCTTAACTTTGAAGTTGTGATGGGATCCGCTGCATTAGTGCTGGTATGATCGAACCCGTCATGTTGAGGGCACAATTCTTATATGTGTTAACGGTTCACAGTCCCAGCCTAGAGAGATGGCCCATTCAAAAGGCTCAATGGGCTTAACGACAACCCATCCGCTTCAACAACGCAGCATTCTCGCAAGACGTGATATCGACACGTTGAAGGGCCCTCAGATGTTCTGCGAGTCAGGTTGTCGTCGTTTTAACAACTCACGACGTACGATCCGGGACGGAAAAACAGAGCAAAAGAAGAAAAGTGGCCTGAAACTGATGAAAACGTTTGATTTTGGTCTCTAGAAAATGGGCACAGCAAGCAAGCTGGCTACCCCCGTCATAGAGCTCTCAGAGATCTTTGCAACAGTATACTGTGCGCCGCGTAACTCCTCACGGATCAAAAGTTATGGGCACCGGAGCGATGGGGACCTGGTCACAAACCCTACGCCCTCGGTTTGCGGGCCCGGCCTCTAAGTGAAGCGAAGTTGTCTTGCCCAATGTTCCGTGGGATTCGGTAATAGAGATTTGGTGGATAAAGTACCTTGGGAACCCTAACCAGGGCAAAAAAAATTGAAAAGGGGGTGCAACACGAGGACTTCCCAGGGGTCACCCATCCTAGTACTACTCTCGCCCAAGCACGCTTAACTTTGAAGTTCTGATGGGATCCAGTGCATTAGTGCTGGTATGATCGCACTCGTCATGTTGAGGGCACAATTCCTATATGTGTTAACGGTTCACAGTCCCAGCCTAGAGAGATGGCCCATTCAATTTGCTCAATGGGCTTAACGACACCCCATCCGCTTCAACAACGCAGCATCCTCGAAAGACGTGACATCGACACGTTGTAGGGCACTCTGATGTACCGCGAGTCAGGTTGTCATCTTTTTAACAGCTAACGACGTACGATCCGGGACGAAAAACCAGAGCAAAAGAAGAAAAGTGGCCTGAAACTGATGAAAATGTTCAATTTTGGGCTCCAAAAAGGGGCACGGCGAGCATGCTAGCTGCCCCCATCGTAGAGCTGTCAGAGAGCTTTGCAACGGTATGCTGTGCACCGCATAACTCCTTACGGATCAAAAGTTATCGGCACCAGAGCGACGGAGACCTGGTCACAGACCCTACGCCCTCGGTTTGCGGGCCCGGCCTCTACGTGAAGCGAAGTTGTCTTGCCCATTGTTCCGTGGGATTCGGTGATAGAGATTTGGTGGATAAAGTATCTTGGCAACCATAACCAGGGAAAAAAAAAATGAAAAGGGCGTGCAACACGAGGACTTCATAGGGGGTCACCCACCCTAATACTACTCTCGCCCAAGCACGCTTAACTTCGGAGTTCTGATGGGATCCGGTGCATTAGTGCTGGTATGATCGGACCCGTCATGTTGAGGGCACAATTCCTATATGTGTTAACGGTTCACAGTTCCAGCCTAGAGAGATGGCCCATTCAAAAGGCCCAATGGGCTTAACGACAACCCATCTGCTTCAACAATGCAGCATCCTCGCAAGACGTGATATCGACACATTGTAGGGCCCTCTGATGTCCCGTGAGTCAGGTTGTCGTCCTTTTAACAACTCACGTCATACGATCCGGGACGGAAAAATAGAGCAAAAGAAGAAAAGTGGCCTGAAACTGATGAAAACGTTCGATTTTGGGCTCCAAAAATGGGCACAACGGGCAAGCTGGCTACCCCCGTCATAGAGCTCTGAGAGAGCTTTGCAGCGGTATACTGTGCGCTGCGTAACTCCTCACGGATCTAAAGTTATGGGCACCGGAGCGATGGGGACCTGGTCACAAACCCAACGCCCTCGGTTTGTGGGCCCAGCCTCTACGTGAAGCGAAGTTGTCTTGCCCAATGTTTCGTGGGATTCGGTAATAGAGATTTGGTGGATAAAGTATCTTGACAACCCTAACCAGGGCAAAAAAAATTGAAAAGGGGGTGCAACACGATGACTTCCCAGGGGGTCACCCATCCTAGTACTACTCTCACCCAAGCACGCTTAACTTCGAAGTTCTGATGGGATCCGGTGCATTAGAGCTGGTATGATCGCACCTGTCATGTTGAGGGCACAATTCCTATATGTGTTAACGGTTCACAGTCCTAGCCTAGAGAGATGGCCCATTCAAAAGGCCCAATGGGCTTAACGACAACCCATCCGCTTCCACAACGCAGCATCCTCGCAAGACGTGATATCGACACGTTGTAGGGCCCTCTGATATCCCACGAGTCAGGTTGTCATCCTTTTAACATCTCACAACGTACGATCCACGACGGAAAAAAAGGGCAAAAGAAGAAAAGTGGCCTGAAACTGATGAAAATGCTTGATTTTGGGCTCCAAAAATGGGCATAGCGAGCAAAGTATCTGCCCCCATCGTAGAGCTCTCAGAGAGCTTTCCAACGGTATGTTGTGCGCCCCGTAACTCATTACGGATCAAAAGTTATGTGGACCGGAGCGACGGAGACTTGGTCACAAAGCCTACGCGCTCGGTTTGCGGGCCCGGCCTCTATGGGAAGCGAAGTTGTCTTGCCCAATGTTCCGTGGGATTCGGTAATAGAGATTTTGTGGATAAAGTATCTTGGCAACCCTAACCAGGGCAAAAAAAATTGAAAAGGGGTGCAGCACGAGGACTTCCCAGGGGGTCACCCATCCTAGTACTACTCTCGCCCAAGCACGCTGGACTTCGGATTTCTGATGGGATCCAGTGCATTAGTGCTAGTATGATCGCAACTGTCATTTTGAGGGCACAATTCCTATATGTGTTAACGGTTCACAGTGCCAGCCTAGAGAGATGGCCCATTCAAAAGGCCAAATGGGCTTAACCACAACCCATCCGCTTCAACAACGTAGCATCCTCGCAAGACGTGATATCGACACGTTGTAGGGCCCTCTGATGTCCCGCAAGCCATGTTTTCATCCTTTTAACAGCTCACGACTTACGATCCGGGTGGGAAAAACGGATCAAAATAAGAAAAGTGGACTGAAATTGATGAAAACGTTCGATTTTGGGATTCAAAAATGGGTACAGCGAGCAAACTGGATTCCCCCGTCGTAGAGCTCTCAGAGAGCTTTGCAAAGGTATGCTGTGTGCCGCGTAACTCCTTACGGATCAAAGGTTATGGGCACCGGAGCGACGGAGACCTGGTCACAAACCCTACGCCCTCGGTTTGCTGGCCCGGCCTCTACGTGAAGCAAAGTTGTCTTGCCCAATGTTCCGTGGGATTCGGTAATAGAGATTTGGTGGATAAAGTATCTTGGCAACCCTAACTAGGGCAAAAAAATTTAAAAAGGGAGTGCAACACGAGGACTTCGAAAGGGGGTCACCCATCCTAGTACTACTCTCACCCAAGCACGCTTAACTTCGGAGTTCTGATGGGATCCGGTGCATTAGTGCTGGTATGATCGCACCCGTCATGTTGAGGGCACAATTTCTATATGTGTTAATGGTTCATAGTGCCAGCCTAGAGAGATGGCCCATTCAAAAGGCCCAATGGGCTTAATGACAACCCATCTGCTTCAACAACGAAGCATCCTTGCAAGACGTGACATCGACACGTTGTAGGGCCCTCTGATGTATCGCGAGTCAGGTTGTCATCCTTTTAACAGCTCACGACGTACGATCCGGGATGAAAAAACAGGGCAAAAGAAGAAAAGTGGCCAGAAACTGATGAAAACATTTGATTTTGGGCTCCAAAAATGGGCAAAGCGAGCAAGGTCTCTGCCCCCATCGTAGAGCTCTCAGAGAGCTTTCCAACGGTATGTTGTGCGCCGCGTAACTCTTTACGGATCAAAAGTTATGGGCACCGGAGCGACGTAGACTTGGTCACAAACCCTACGCCCTTGGTTTGCGAGCCCGGCCTCTACGTGAAGCGAAGTTGTCTTGCCCAATGTTCCGTGGGATTCTGTAATAGAGATTTGGTGGATAAAGTATCTTGGCAACCCTAACCAGGGCAAAAAAAAATGAAAAGGGGGTGCAGCACGAGGACTTCCAAGGGGGTCACCCATCCTAGTACTACTCTCGCCCAAGCGCGCTTAACTTCGGAGTTCTCATGGGATCCGGTGCATTAGTACTGGTATGATCGCACCCGTCATGTTGTGGGCACAATTCCTGTATGTGCTAACGGTTCACAGTCCCAGCCTAGAGAGATTGCCCATTCAAGAGGCTCAATGGGCTTAACGACAACCCATCCGCTTCAACAACGCAGCATTCTCGCAAGACGTAATATCAACACGTTGTAGGGCCCTCTGATGTCCCACGAGTCAGGTTGTCGTCCTTTTACCAGTTCACGATGTACGATCGGGGATGAAAAAATAGGGCAAAAGAAGAAAAGTGGCCTAAAACTGATGAAAACTTTGGATTTTGGGATCCAAAAATGGGCACAACGAGCAAGCTGGCTGCCCCATTCGTAGAGCTCTCAGAGAGCTTTGCCACGGTATGCTGTGCGCCGCGTAACTCCTTACAGATCAAAAGTTAAGGGCACCGGAGTGGCGGAGACCTGGTCAAAAAACCCTGCGCCCTCGGTTTGCGCGCCCAGCCTCTACGTGAAGCGAAGTTGTCTTGCCCAATTTTTCTTGGGATTCAGTAATAGAGATTTGGTGGATAAAATATCTTGGCAACCCTAACCAGGGCAAAAAAAATTGAAAAGGTGGTGCAACACGAGGACTTCCCAAGGGGCCACCCATCCTAGTACTACTCTCGACCAAGCACGCTTAACTTCGGAGTTCTGATGGGTTGCGGTGCATTAGTGCTGGTATGATCTCACCCGTCATGTTGAGGGCACAATTCCTGTATGTGTTAACGGTTCACAGTCCCAGCCTAGAGAGATGGCCCATTCAAAAGGCCCAATGGGCTTATCGACAACCCATCCGCTTCAACAATGGAGCATCCTTGTAAGACGTGATATCGACACGTTGTAGGGCCCACTGATGTCCCGTGAGTCAGGTTGTCGTCCTTTTAACAGTTCACGACGTACAATTCGGGACGAAAAAACAGAGCAAAAGAAGAAAAGTGGCCTGAAACTGATGAAAACGTTCGATTTTGGGCTGCAAAAACAGGAACAGTGAGCAAGCTGGCTGCCCCTTTCGTAGAGCTCTCAGAGAGCTTTGGAACGAAATGTTGTGCGCTGCGTAACTCCTTACGGATCAAATGTTATGGGCACTAGAGCGACGGAGACCTAGTAACAAAACCTACGCCCTCGGTTTGCGGTCCCAGCCTCTACGTGAAGCAAAGTTGTCTTGCCCAATGTTCCGTGGGATTCAGTAATTGAGATTTGGTGGATAAAGTTTCTTGGCAACCCCAACCAGGGCAAAAAAAATTGAAAAGGGGGTGCAACACGAGGACTTCCCAAGGGGTCACCCATCCTAGTACTACTCTCGCCCAAGCACGGTTAACTTCGGAGTTCTGATGGGATCCGGTGCATTAGTGCTGGTATGATCGCACCTGTCATCTTGAGGGCACAATTCCTATATGTGTTAACAGTTCACAGCCCTAGCCTAGATAGATGGCCTATTCAAAAGGCCCAATGGGCTTAACGACAACCCATCCGCTTCAACAACGCAGCATCCTCGCAAGACGTGATATCGACATGTTGTAGGGCCCTCTGATGTCCTGCGATTCAGGTTGTCATCCTTTTAACAGCTCACGACGTACTATCCTGGATGAAAAAACAAGGCAAAAGAAGAAAAGTGGCCTGAAACTGATGAAAATGTTCAATTTTGGGCTGCAACAACGGGCACAACGCGCAAGCAGGTTGCCCCGTCGTAGAGCTCTCAGATAGCTTTGCAACGGTATGCTGTGCGCTGCGTAACTCCTTACGGATCAAAAGTTATGGGCACCGGAGCGACGGAGACCTGGTCACAAACATTATGCCCTCGGTTTGCGGGCCCAGCCTCTACGTGAAGCGATGTTGTCTTGCCCAATGTTCCGTGGGATTCAGTAATAGAGATTTGGTGGATAAAGTATCTTGGCAACCCAAACCAGGGCCAAGAAAATTAAAAATGGTGTGCAACACGAGGACTTCCAAGGGGGTCACCCATCCTAGTACTAGTCTCGCCCAAGCATGCTTAACTTCGGAGTTCTCATGGGATCCGGTGCATTAGTGCTGGTATGATCGCACTAGTCATGTTGAGGGCACAATTCCTAGATGTGTTAACGGTTCACAGTCCCAGCATAGGGAGATGGCCCATTCAAAAGGCCCAATGGGCTTAACGACAACCAATCCGCTTCAACAACGCAGCATCCTCGCAAGATGTCATATCAACACGTTGTAGGGCCCTCTGATGTCCTGCGAGTCAGGTTGTCGTCCTTTTAACAGCTCACGACGTACGATCCGGGACGGAAAAACAGAGCAAAAGTAGAAAAGTGGCCTGAAACTGATGAAAACGTTCAATTTTGGGCTCCAAAAATGCGCACAGTGAGCAAGCTGGCTACCCGCATCATAGAGCTCTCAGAGAGCTTTGCAACGTTATGCTGTGCGCCGCGTAACTCCTTACAGATCAAAAGTTATAGGCACCGGAGCGACGGAGACCGGGTCACAAACCCTACGCCCTTGGTTTGTGGGCCCAGCCTCTACGTGAACGAAGTTGTCTTGCCCAATGTTCCGTGGGATTCAGTAATAGAGATTTGGTGGATAAAGTATCTTGGCAACCCTAACCCGGGCAAAAAAAATTGAAAAGGGGGTGCAACACGAGGACTTCCCAAGGGGTCACCCATCATAGTACTACTCTCGCCCTAGCACGCTTAACTTCGGAGTTCTTATAGGATCCGATGCATTAGAGCTGGTATGATCGCACTCATCATGTTGAGAGCGGAATTCCTATATGTGTTAACTGTTCACAGTCCCAGCCTTGAGAGATGCCCCATTCAAAATGCCCAATGGGCTTAACGACAACCCAACCGCTTCAATAATGCAGCATCCTCGCGAGACGTGATATCGACATGTTTTAGGGCCCTCTGATGTCCCGCGAGTCAGGTTGTCATCCATTTAGCAACTCATGACGTACGATCCAGGACCGAAAAAAAGAGTAAAAGCAAAAAAGTGGCCTGAAACTGATGAAAACGTTCAAATTTGGGCTCCAAAAATGGGCACAGTGATCAAACTGGCTGCCCCCATCATCGAGCTCTCAGAGAGCTTTGCAATGGTATGCTGTGTGCCGCGTAACTCCTTACGGATCAAAAGTTATGGGCACCGGATCGACGGAGACTTGTTCACAAACCCTACGCCCTTGGTTTGCGGGCCCAGCCTCTACGTGAAGCGAAGTCATCTTGCCCAATGTTCCGTGGGATTCAGTAATAGAGATTTGGTGGATAAAGTATTTTGGCAACCCTAACCAGGGCAAAAAAAATTGAAACGGGGGTGCAACATGAGGACTTCCCAAGGGGTCACCCATCCTAGTACTACTCTCGCCCAAGCACGCTGAACTTCGGAGTTCTGATGGGATCCAGTGCATTAGTGCTGGTATGATCGCACCTGTCATTTTGAGGGCACAATTCCTATATGTGTTAATGTTCGATTTTGGGCGTACGATCTGGGACGGAAAAAAAAAAGCAAAAGAAGAAAAGTGGCCTAAAATAGATGAAAACGTTCGATTTTGGGCTCCAAAAAAAAATTGAAAAGGGGGTGCAACAAGAGGACTTCCCAAGGGGTCACCCATCCTAGTACTACTCTCGCCCAAGCTCGCTTAACTTTAGAGTTCTGATGGGATCTGGTGCATTAGTGCTGGTATGATCGCAGCCGTCATGTTGAGGGCACAATTCCTATATGTGTTAATGGTTCACAGTCCCAGCCTAGAGAGATGGCGCATTCAATAGGCCCAATGGGCTTAACGACAACCCAACCGCTTCAACAATGCAGCATCCTCGCAAGACGTGATATCGACACATTGTAGGGCCCTCTGATGTCCCGCGAGTCAGGTTGTCGTCCTTTTAACAGCTCACGACATACGATCTGGGATGGAAAAACAGAGCAAAAATAGAAAAGTGGCCTCAAACTGATGAAAACGTTCGATTTTGGGCTCCAAAATTGGGCACAATGAGAAAGCTGGATGCCCCCGTTGTAGAGCTCTCAGAGAGGTTTGCAACGGTATGCTGTGCACCGCGTAACTCCTTACGGATCGAAAGTTATGGGCACCGGAGCAACGGAGGCCTGGTCACAAACCCTACGCCCTCGGTTTGTAGGCCCAGCCTCTACGTGAAGCGAAGTTGTCTTGCCCAATTTTCCGTGGGATTCAGTAATAGAGATTTGGTGGATAAAGTATCGTGGCAACCCTAACCAGGGCAAAAAAAATTGAAAAGGGGGTGCAACACGAGGACTTCCCAGGGGTCCACCCATCCTAGTACTACTCTCGACCAAGCACGCTTAACTTCGGAGATCCGATGGGATCTGGTGCATTAGTGCTGGTATGATCGTACCCGCCATGTTGTGGGCATAATTCCTATATGTGTTAATGGTTCGCAGTCCCAGCCTAGAGAGATGGCCCATTCAAAAGTCCCAATGGGCTTAACGACAACCCATCCGCTTCTACAACGCAGCATCCTCGCAAGACGTGATATCGACACGTTGTAGGGCCCTCTGATGTCCAGCGAGTCAGGTTGTCGTCCTTTTAACAGTTCACGACGTACGATTCGGGACGAAAAAACAGAGCAAAAGACGAAAACTGGCTTGAAACTGATGAAAATGTTCGATTTCGGGCTCCAAAAATAGGCACAGTGAGCAAGCTGGATGCACCCGTCGTAGAGCTCTCAGAGAGCTTTGCAACGGTATGCTGTGGGCCGCGTAACTCCTTACGGATCAAAAGTTATGGGCACCGGAGCGATGGAGACCTAGTAACAAAACCTACGCCCTCGGTTTGCGGTCCCAGCCTCTACGTGAAGCGAAGTTGTCTTGCCCAATGTTCCATGGGATTCAGTTATTGAGATTTGGTGGATAAAGTTTCGTGGCAACCCTGACCATGGCAAAAAAAATTGAAAAGGGGGTGCAACAAGAGGACTTCGTAGGGGGTCACCCATCCTAATACTACTCTCGCCCAAGCACGCTTAACTTTGGAGTTCTGCTCGGATCCGGTGCATTAGTGCTGGTATGATCGCACCCGTCAAGATTAGGGAACAATTGCTTTATGTGTTAACGGTTCACAGTCCCAGCCTCGAGAGATGGCCCATTCAAAAGGCCCAATGGGCTTAACGACAACCCAACCGCTTCAACAACGCAGCATCCTCGCAAGACGTGATATCGACACGTTGTAGGGCCCTCTGATATCCCGCGAGTCAGGTTGTCGTCCTTTTAACGGCTCACGACATACGATTCGGGATGAAAAAATAGAGCAAAAGGAGAAAAGTGGCCTGAAACTGATGAAAACGTTCAATTTTGGGCTCCAAAAACGAGCACAGCAAGCAAGCTGGCTGCCCCTATCGTAGAGCTCTCAGAGTGCGTTGCAACGGTATGCTGTGCGCCGCGTAACTCCATACGGATCAAAAGTTATGGGCACCGGAGCGACGGAGACCTGGTCACAAACCCTACGCCCTCGGTTTGCGGGCCCAGCCTCTACGTGAAGCGAAGTTGTCTTGCCCAATGTTCCGTGGGATTCAGTAATAGAGATTTGGTGGATAAAGTATCTTGGCAACCCTAACCCGAAGAAAAAAAATTGAAAAGGGGGTGCAACACGAGGACTTCCCAGGGGGTCACCCATCCTAGTACTACTCTCGCCCAAGCACGCTTAACTTCGGAGTTCTGATGGGATCCGGTGCATTAGTGCTGGTATGATCACGCCCGTCATGTTGAGGGCACAATTGCTTTATGTGTTAACGGTTCACAGTCCCAGCCTAGAGAGATGGCCCATTCAAAAGGCCCAATGGGCTTAACGACAACCCATCCGCTTCAACAACGCAGCGTCCTCGCAAGACGTGATATCGACACGTTGTTGGGCCCTCTGATGTCCCGCGAGTCAGGTTGTCGTCCTTTTAACAGTTCACGACGTACGATCCGAGACGGAAAAACAGAACAAAAGAAGAAAAGTGACGTGAAACTGATGAAAACGTTCAATTTTGGGCACCAAAAATGGGTACAACGAGCAATCTGGCTGACCCCGTCGTAGAGCTCTCAGAGAGCTTTGCAACGGTATGCTGCTCATTGCGTAACTCCTTACGGATCAAAAGTTATAGGCAACGTAGCGACGGAGACCTGGTCACAAACCCTACGCCCTCGATTTTTGGGCCCAGCCTCTACGTGAAGCGAAGTTGTCTTGCCCAATGTTCCGTGGGATTCAGTACTAGAGATTTGGTGGATAAAGTACCTTGGCAACCCCAACCAGGGCAAAAAAAATTGAAAAGGGGGTGCAACACGAGGACTTCCCAAGGGGTCACCCATCCTAGTACTACTCTCGCCCAAGCACGGTTAACTTCGGAGTTCTGATGGGATCCAGTGCATTAGTGCTGGTATGATCGCACCCGTCATGTTGAGGGAACAATTGCTTTATGTGTTAACGGTTCACAGCCCCTGCCTAGATAGATGGCCTATTCAAAAGGCCCAATGGGCTTAACGACAACCCATCCGCTTCAACAACGCAGCATCCTCGCAAGACGTGATATCGACACGTTGTAGGGCCCTCTGATGTCCTGCGAGTCAGGTTGTCGTCCTTTTAACAGCTCACGACGTACGATCCGGGACGAAAAAACAGGGCAAAAGAAGAAAAGTGGACTGAAACTGATGAAAACGTTCGATTTTGGGCTGTAACAATGGGCACAGCGCGCAAGCAGGTTGCCCCGTCGTAGAGCTCTTAGAGAGCTTTGCAACGGTATGCTGTGCGCTGCGTAACTCCTTACAGATCAAAAGTTATGGGCACCGGAGCGACGGAGACCTGGTCACAAACATTATGCCCTCGGTTTGCGGGCCCAACCTCTACGTGAAGCGATGTTGTCTTGCCCCATGTTCCGTGGGATTCAGTAATAGAGATTTGGTGGATAAAGTATCTTGGCAACCCAAACCAGGGCCAAAAAAATTAAAAATGGTGTGCAACACGAGGACTTCCCCGCGGGCCACCCATCCTAGTACTGCTCTCGACCAAGAACGCTTAACTTCGGAGTTCTGATGGGATGCAGTGCATTAGTGCTGGTATGATCACACCCGTCATATTGAGGGCACAATTCCTACATGTGTTAACGGTTCACAGTCCCAGCCTAGAGAGATGGCCCATTCAAAAGGCCCGATGGGCTTAACGACAACCCATCCGCTTCAACAACGCAGCATCCTCGCAAGACGTGATATCGACACGTTGTAGGGCCCTCTGATGTCCCGCGAGTCAGGTTTTCGTCCTTTTAAGAGTTCACGATGTACGATTCGGGATGGAAAAACAGAGCAAAAGTAGAAAAGTGGCCTGAAACTGATGAAAACGATCGATTTCGGGCTCCAAAAACAGGCACAGAGAGCAAGCTGGCTGCCCCCGTCGTAGAGCTCTCAGAGATATTTGCAACGGTATGCTGTGCGCCGCGTAACTCCTTACGGATCAAAAGTTATGGGCACCGGAGCGACCAAGACCTGGTCACAAACCCTACGCCCTCGGTTAGCGGGCCCAGCCTCTACGTGAAGCGAAGTTGTCTTGCCCAATGTTCCGTGGGATTCAGTTATTGAGATTTAGTGGATAAAGTATCTTGGCAACCCTAACCAGGACAAAAAAAAATTGAAAAAGGGGTGCAACACGAGGACTTCCGAGGGGGTCACCCATCCTAGTACTACTCTCGCCCAAGCACGTTTAACTTCGGAGTTCTGATGGGATCCAGTGCATTAGTGCTGGTATAATCGCACCCGTTTTGTTTAGGGCACAATTCCTATATGTGTTAACGGTTCACAGTCCCAGCCTAGAGAGATGGCCCATTCAAAAGGCCCAATGGGCTTAACGACAACCCATCCGCTTCAACAACGCAGCTTCCTCTCAAGACGTGATATCGACACGTTGTAGGGCACTCTGATGTCCCGTGAGTCAGGTTGTCGTCCTTTTAACAGTTTACGACGTACGATTCGGGACGGAAAAACATAGCAAAAGAAGAAAAGTGGCCTAAAATAGATGAAAACGTTCGATTTTGGGCTCCAAAAAGGGGCACAGCGAGCAAGCTGGTTAACCCCGTCATAGAGCTCTCAGAGAGATTTGCAACGGTATGCTGTGCGCCGCGTAACTCCCTGCGGATCAAAAGTTATGGGCACCGGAGCGACGATGACCTGGTCACAAACCCTACGCCCTCGGTTTACGGGCCCAGCCTCTACGTGAAGCCGAGTTGTCTTGCCCAATGTTCCGTGGTGGATAAAGTATCTTGGCAACCCTAACCAGGGCAAAAAAAATTGAAAAGGGGGTGTAACACGAGGACTTCCCAAGTGGTCACCCATCCTAGTACTACTTTCGCCCAAGCACGCTTAACTTCGGAGTTCTGATGGGATCCGGTGCATTAGTGCTGGTATGATCGCACCGGTCATGTTGAGGGCACAATTGCTTTATGTGTTATTGGTTCACAGTCCCAGCCTAGAGAGATGGCCCATTCAAAAGGCCCAATGGGCTTAACGACAACCCATCTGCTTCAACAACGTAGCATCCTCGCAAGACGTGATATCGACACGTTGTAGGGTCTTCTGATATCCCGCAACTCAGGTTGTCGTGCTTTTAACAGTTCACGACGTACGATCCGGGAAGGAAAAATAGAGCAAATGAAGAAAAATGGTCTGAAACTGACGAAAACGTTCGATTTTGGGCTCCAAAACAGGCATAGCGAGCCAGCTGGCCGCCCCCGTCATAGAGCTCTCGGAGAGCTTTGCAACGGTATGCTGTGCACCACGTAACTCCTTACGGATCAAAATTAATGGGCACTGGAGCGACAGAGACCTGGTAACAAACCCTGCGCCCTCGGTTTGCGGGCCCAGCCTCTACGTGAAGCGAAGTTGTCTTGCCCAATGTTCCGTGGGATTCAGTAATTGAGATTTGGTGGATAAAGTATCTTGGCAACCCTAACCAGGGCAAAAAAAATTGAAAAGGGCCAGCAACAAAAGGACTTCCCAGGGGGTCACCCATCCTAGTACTACTCTTGCCCAAGCACGCTTAACTTCGGAGTTCTTATGGGATCCGGTGCATTAGTGCTGGTATGATCGCACCCGTCATGTTGAGGGCACAATTCCTTTATGTGTTAACGGTTCACAGTCCCAGCCTAGAGAGAAGGCCCATTCAAAAGGCCCAACGGGCTTAACGACAACCCAACCGATTCAACAACGCAGCATCCTCGCAAGACGTGATATCGACACGTTGTAGGGCCCTCTGATGTCCCGCGAGTCAGGTTGTCGTCCTTTTAACAGTTAACGACATACGATCTGGGACGGAAAAACAGAGCAAAAGAAGAAAATTCACCTAAAATAGATGAAAACGTTCGATTTTGGGCTCCAAAAAGGGGCACAGCGAGCAAGCTGGCTGCCCCCGTCGTAGAGCTCTTAGAGAGATTTGCAACGGTATGTTGTGCACCACGTAACTCCCTGCGGATCAAAAGTTATGGGCACCGAAGCGACGGAGACCTGGTCACAAACCCTATGCCCTCGGTTTGCGTGCCCAGCCTCTACGTGAAGCTAAGTTGTCTTGCCTAATGTTCCGTGGGATTCAGTAATAGAGATTTGGTGGATAAAGTATCTTGGAAACCCTAACCAGGGCAAAAAAAATTGAAAAGGGGGTGTAACACGAGGACATCCTAAGGGGTCACCCATCCTAGTACTACTCTCGCCCAAGCACGCTTAACTTCGGAGTTCTGATGGGATCCGGAACATTAGTGCTGGTATGATCGCACCAGTCATGTTAAGGGCACAATTGCTTTATGTGTTAACGGTTCACAGTCCCAGCCTAGAGAGATGGCCCATTCAAAAGGCCCAATGGGCTTAACGACAACCCATCCGCTTCAACAACGCAGCATCCTCACAAGACGTGATATCGACACGTTCTAGGGTCCTCTGATGTCCAGCGACTCTGGTTGTCGTCCTTTTAACATTTCACGACGTACGATCTGGGACGGAAAAACAGAGCAAAAGAAGAAAAATGGTCTAAAACTGACGAAAACGTTCGATATTGGGCTCCAAAACGGGCATAGCGAGCAAGCTGGCCACCCCCGTCGTGGAGCTCTCGGAGAGCTTTGCAACGGTATGCTGTGCACCGCGTAACTCCTTACGGATCAAAAGTTATGGGCACCGGAGAGACGGAGACCTGGTAACAACCCCTACGCCCTCGGTTTGCGGGCCCAGGTTCTACGTGAAGCGAAGTTGTGATCGCGTCGTTTTGCGCTCAAAAATAGTAAGGTTAAATGATTGAAAATATTGCTTACCTCGAATTACCTCTAGCTGTGGCGAGTAGAGGGTCGATCCACGGAGATTGGGTTATCAAGTTAAGTTAAGTCCTTAATTTAGAATTGTTTGACTATCTCCCGTCACGGATAAGTTTAATTAAGTCCAAAAGTCCAAAAGTACAGAAGTACGGAAGTACGGAAAATTAAGTCTAAGAGATGTCCACAAAATGTCCAAAGATACAGTAGTAACAAGGTCCAAAAGTGAATTAATCAAAAGTAATAAATTAAAGAATCACAACACTCAACACTAAAAATCCAAAGGGTTAATGATTCAGGGTGGTTATAGCTCGGTATATGCAAGTACAAAGTTATTGATTCAGATTTAAAGTTAAGTCCTTCAGAAATAGGGCTACAAGCTCCCACTACTGAAATGAGCATTTAATTACATAAGTGAGAAGATTAATTAATTAGCAAGATTGGAGGTGTTGGTACAACCTAACGATATCCAATCTCTCAATTAATCTTTTCACTTATGTAATTTGGAGGTGTCGGTACAACCAGACTATAATCCATCAGAGGTAGTCTCGTATTGCCACTGGTTTACAAAACCGGGCGTATATGTACTTTCAATTAAATATAACATAACTACAAGTATATGTATAATTAATCAAAGAATACTTAAAAACAAAAATACGAGACTTTAATAAATCTGAATCAAAACATATGTACAAGAATAACCTCACACATACCACCCCGAATCTCGGGTCTAGTGTGTCATGATAAACATTAAAATACAAGAAATCATAACGTAAACCAAAATAAAAGAATACTTATCATGTTGTACAGATTTCGGTAGACTGTTATGATGTCGGTATGTTGATAGCTCACTAGACCCTCCCCTCGGGATTAAAACTTTGCACAAAACTAAGAATAATAATTAAAACACTCAAAACTCACTTCACAAATGCTAGAGTAGCACAATATATGCTAATAATAGGAAAATGGTACAAGAAAAATGAAATGAAGAATGGAGCATTTATAGAGAAATTTCGGCACTATTCACGGGCACTATTCACGATACTATTCAAACCATGATGCCATCATTGTGTCAGCATGACGTCAGCGCCTAGATCATCATTGTGTCAGCGTGATGTCATCGCCTAGGTCATCATTGTGTCGGCGTGATGTCATCAAAATTTACTATTCACGCGCTGATTTTACTATTCATCCGTTGACCGTTGACTTTACTATTCATGTGTTGACTTTTACTATTCATGCTCAATCGGTCTCTGCTCACACGTTGACTTTCACTATTCATGCATTGACCGTTGACTTTTACTATTCATGCGTTGACTTTTACTATTCATGCGTTGACCGAAAGTTGACCAAAGCTTCTTCAAGGTTTTTCAGCGTCCTGAATTCGTTTCCGCACTCCATTTGGCCAAATTCAATCTCGATTTGCTCATGTCAAAGTCGCTCGACCTTCCTCCTTTAGTATTGTGCTGAACTTCTCATTCAAGTGTTGGCTTTTGTGGCCATTTTTGTTATTGCTTCTTCAGAACCTATATTGCACTAAATTTGTGTAAAATATACAATTAAGCATGAAATAATAATGCAATATACATGATTCAATGGATTAAAATTACTAAAAATATGGATTTATCAAGTTGTCTTGCCCAATGTTCTGTGGGATTCAGTAATAGAGATTTGGTGAATAAAATATCTTGGCCACCCTAACCAGGGCAAAAAAAATTGAAATGGGGGACCAACAAGAGGACTTCCCAGGGGGTCTCCCATCCTAGTACTACTCTCGCCCAAGCACGCTTAACTTCGGAGTTCTGATGGGATCCGGTGCATTAGTGCTGGTATGATCGCACCCGTCATGTTGAGGGCACAATTGCTTTATGTGTTAACGGTTCACAGTCCCAGCCTAGAGAGATGGCCCATTGAAAAGGCCCAATGGGCTTAACGACAACCCAACCGCTTCAACAACGTAGCATCCTCACAAGACGTGATATCGACACATTGTAGGGCCCTCTGATGTCCCGCGAGTTAGGTTCTCGTCCTTTTAACAGTTCACGACGTACGATTCGGGACGGAAAAACAGAGCAAAAGAAGAAAAGTGGCCTGAAACTGATGAAAACGTTCGATTTTGGGCTCCAAAAATAGGCAAAGGGAGCAAGCTGGTTGCCCCCGTCGTAGAGCTCTTAGAAAGCTTTGCAACGATATGTTATGCGCCGCGTAACTCCTTACGGATCAAAAGTTATGGGCACCGGAGCGACCGAGACCGGGTCACAAACCCTACGCCCTCGGTTTGCGGGCCCAGCCTCTCCGTGAAGCGAAGTTGCCTTGCCCAATGTTCCATGGGATTCAGTAATAGAGATTTGGTGGATAAAGTATCTTGGCAACCCTAACCAGGACAAAAAAAATTGAAAAGGGGGTGCAACACGTGGACTTCCGACGGGGTCACCTATCCTAGTACTACTCTCGCCCAAGCACGCTTAACTTCGGAGTTCTGATAGGATCCGGTGCATTAGTGCTGGTATGATCGCACCCGTCATGTTGAGGGCACAATTCCTATATGTGTTAACGGTTCACAGTCCCAGCCTAGAGAGATGGCCCATTCAAAAGGCCCAATGGGCTTAACGACAACCCATCCGCTTCAACAACGCAGCATCCTCGCAAGACGTGATATCGACACGTTGTAGGGCCCTATGATGTCCCGTGAGTCAGGTTGTCGTCCTTTCAACAGTTCACGACGTACGATTCGGGACAGAAAAACATAGCAAAAGAAGAAAAGTGGCCTGAAACTGATGAAAACGTTCCATTTTAGGCTCCAAAAAGGGGCACAAGGAGCAAGCTGGCTGCCCCCGTCGTAGAGCTCTCAGAGAGCTTCGCAACGGTATGCTGTGCACCGCGTAATTCCTTGCAGATCAAAAGTTATGGGTATTGGAGCGACGGGGACCTGGTCACAATCCCTACGCTCTCGGTTTGCAGGCCCAGCCTCTACATGAAGCGAAGTTGTCTTGCCCAATGTTCCGTGGGATTCAGTAATAGAGATTTGGTAGATAAAGTATCTTGGCAACCCTAACCAGGGCAAAAAAAATTGAAAAGGGCGTGCAACACGAGGAATTACCAATGGGTCACCCATCCTAGTACTACTCTCGCCCAAGCACGCTTAACTTCGGAGTTATGATGGGATCCGGTTCATTGGTGCTGGTATGATCGCACTGGTCATGTTGAGTGCACAATTGCTTTATGTGTTAATGGTTCACAGTCCCAGCCTAGAGAGATGGCCCATTAAAATGGCCCAAAGGGCTTAACGACAACCCATCCGCTTCAACAACGCAGCATCCTCGCAAGACTTGATATCGACACGTTATAGGGTCTTCTGATGTCTCGCGACTCATGTTGTCGTCCTTTTAACAGTTCACGATGTACGATCCGGGACGGAAAAACATAGCAAAAGAAGAAAAGTGGCCTGAAACTGATGAAAATGTTCGATTTTGGGCTCCAAAAATGGGCACAGCGAGCAAGCTGGCTGCCCCCGTCGTAGAGCTCTCAGAGAGCTTTGCAACGGTATGCTGTGCACCACGTAACTCCTTACGGATCAAAAGTTATGGGCACCGGAGCGACGGAGACCTGGTAACAAACCCTACGCCCTCGGTTTGCGGGCCCAGCCTCTACGTGAAGCGAAGTTGTCTTGCTCAATGTTCCGTGGGATTTAGTAATAGAGATTTGGTGGATAAAGTATCTTGGCAACCCTAACCAGGGCAAAAAAAATTGAAAAAGAGGTGCAACAAGAGGACTTCCCAGGGGGTCACCCATCCTAGTACTACTCTCGCCCAAGCACGTTTAACTTTGGAGTTCTGATGAGATCCGATGCATTAGTGCTGGTATGATCGCACCCGTCATGTTGAGGGCACAATTGCTTTATGTGTTAATAGTTCACAGTCCCAGCCTAGAGAGATGGCCCATTCAAAAGGCCCAATGGGCTTAACGACAACCCAACCGCTTGAACAATGCAGCATCCTTGCAAGACCTGATATCGACACGTTGTAGGGCCCTCTGATGTCCCGCGAGTAAGGTTGTCGTCCTTTTAACAGTTCACGACATACGATATGGGACGGAAAAACAGAGCAAAAGCAAAAAAGTGGCAAGAAACTGATGAAAACGTTCAATTTTGGGCTCCAAAAAGGGCACAGCGAGCAAGCTGGATGCCACCATCGTAGAGCTCTCAAAGAGCTTTGCAACGGTATGCTGTGCGCCGCGTAACTCCTCACGGATCAAAAGTTATGGGCACTGGAGCGACGGAGACCTGGTCACAAACCCTACGCCCTCGGTTTACAGGCCCAGCCTCTACGTGAAGCGAAGTTGTCTTGCCCAATGTTCCGTGGGATTCAGTAATTGAGATTTGGTGGATAAAGTTTCTTGGCAACCCTAACCATGGCAAAAAAAATTGAAAAAGGGGTGCAACAAGAGGATTTCGCAGGGGGTCACCCATCCTAGTACTACTCTTGCCCAAGCACGCTTAACTTCGGAGTTCTGCTCGGATCCGGTGCATTAGTGCTGGTATGATCGCACCCGCCATGTTGAGGGAACAATTGCTTTATGTGTTAACGATTCACAGTCCCAGCCTAGAGAGATGGCCCATACAAAAGGCCCAATGGGCTTAACGACAACCCATCCGCTTCAACAACGCAGCATCCTCGCAAGACGTGATATCGACACGTTGTAGGGCCCTCTGATGTCCCGCGAGTCAGGTTGTTGCCCTTTTAACAGTTCACGACGTACGATCCGGGACGAAAAAACATAGCAAAAGAAGAAAAGTGGCAAGAAACTGATGAAAACGTTCAATTTTGGGCTCCAAAAAGGGCACAGCGAGCAAGCTGGATGCCACCATCGTAGAGCTCTCAAAGAGCTTTGCAACGGTATGCTGTGCGCCGCGTAACTCCTTGCGGATCAAAAGTTATAGGCACTGGAGCGACGGAGACCTGGTCACAAACCCTATGCCCTCGGTTTGTGGGCCCAGCTTGTACGTGAAGCGAAGTTGTCTTGCCCAATGTTCCATGGGATTCAGTAATAGAGATTTGGTGGATAAAGTATCTTGGCAACCCTAACCAGGGCAAAAAAAATTGGAAAAGGGGTGCAACAAGAGGACTTCCCAGGGGGTCACCCATTCTAGTACTACTCTCGCCCAAGCATGCTTAACTTCGGAGTTCTGATGGGATCCGATGCATTAGTGCTGGTATGATCGCACCTGTCATGTTGAGGGCACAATTGTTTTATGGGTTAACACTTGACAGTCCCAGCCTAGAGAGATGGCCCATTCAAAAGGCCCAATGGGCTTAACGACAACCCAATCGCTTCAACAACGCAGCATCCTCGCAAGACGTGATATCGACACGTTGTAGGGCCCCCTGATGTCCCACGAGCCAGGTTGTCGTCCTTTTAACAGCTCACGACGGACGATCTGCGATAGAAAAACAGAGCAAAAGCAAAAAAGTTGCCTGAAACTGATGAAAACGTTCAATTTTGGGCTTCAAAAACGGGCACAGCGAGCAAGCTGGCTGCCCCCGTCGTGCCCTCAACATGACGGGTGCGATCATACCAGCACTAATGCACCGGATCCCATCAGAACTCCGAAGTTTAGCATGCTTGGGCGAGAGTAGTACTAGGATGGGTGACCCCCTGGGAAGTCCTCGTGTTGCACCCCCTTTTCAATTATTTTTGCCTTGGTTAGGGTTGCCAAGTTACTTTATCCACCAAATCTCTATTACTGAATCCCACGGAACATTGGGCAAGACAACTTCGTTTCACGTAGAGGCTGGGCCTGCAAACCGAGGGCGTAGGGTTTGTGACCAGGTCTCCGTCGCTCCGGTGCCCATAACTTTTGATCCATAAGGAGTTACGCAGCGCACAACATACCATTGCAAAGCTCTCTGAGAGCTCTACGGCGGGGGTGGCTAGCTTGCTCGCTATGCCCATTTTTGGAGCCCAAAATCAAACGTTTTCATCAGTTTCAGGCTTATTTTCTTCTTTTCCTCTATTTTTCCATCCCGGATCGTAGGTCGCGAACTGTCAAAAGGACGACAACCTGACTTGCGGGACATCAGAGGGCTCTACAACGTGTCAATATCACATCTTGCAAGGATGCTGCGTTGTTGAAGCGGATGGGTTGTCGTTAAGCCCATAGGGCCTTTTGAATGGGTCATCTCCCTAGGCTGGGACTGTGAACCGTTAACCCATAAAGCAATTGTTCCCTCAACATGATGGGTGTGATCATACCAGCACTAATGCACCGGATCCCATCAGAACTCCGAAGTTAAGCGTGCTTGGGCGAGAGTAGTACTAGGATGGGTGACCCCATGGGAAGTCCTCGTGTTGCCCCCCTTTTCAATTTTTTTTGCCCTAGTTAGGGTTGCCAAGATACTTTATCCACCAAATCTCTATTACTGAATCCCACGGAACATTGAGCAAGACAACTTCACTTCACGTAGAGGCGGGGCCTGCAAACCGAGGGCGTAGCGTTTGTGACCAAGTCTCCGTCGCTCCGGTGCCCATAACTTTTGATCTGTAAGGAGTTACGCGGCGCACAGCATACCGTGGCGAAGCTCTCTGAGAGCTCTACGACGGGGGCAGCCAGCTTGCTTGTTGTGTCCAGTTTTGGAGTCCAAAATCGAACGTTTTCATCAGTTTCAGGCCAATTTTCTACTTTTGCTCTGTTTTGCCGTCCCAAATCGTACGTCGTGAGCTGTTAAAAGGACGATAACCTGACTCGCGGGACATAAGAGGGCCCTACAACGTGTCGATATCACGTCTTGCGAGGATGCTGCGTTGTTGAAGCGGTTGGGTTGTCGTTAAGCCCATTGGGCCTTTTGAATGGGTCATCTCTCTAGGTTGGGACTGTGAACCTTAACACATAAAACAATTGTGCCCTCAACATGATGGGTGCGATCATACCAGCACTAATGCACGGGATCCCGTCAGAACTCCGAAGCTAAGCGTGTTTGGGCGAGAGTAGTACTAGGATGGGTGACCCCCTAGGAAGTCCTCGTGTTGCACCCCCTTTTCAATTTTTTTTGCCCTGGTTAGGGTTGCCAAGATACTTTATCCACCAAATCTCAATTACTGAATCCCACGGAACTTTGGGCAAGACAACTTCGCTTCACGTAGAGGCTGGGCCCGCAAACCGAGGGCGTAGGGTTTGTTACCAGGTCTCCGTCGTTCCGGTGCCCATAACTTTTGATCCGTAAGGAGTTATGTGGTGCACAACATACCGTTGCAAAGCTCTCTGTGAGCACTGTGACGGGAGCAGCCAGCTTGCTCGCTGTGCCCATTTTCGGATCCCAAAATCGAATGTTTTCATCAGTTTCAGGCCACTTTTCTTATTTTGCTTTGTTTTTCCGTCCCGGATCGTATGTCGTGAATTGTTAAAAGGATGACAACCTGACTCGCGGGACATCAGATGGCTCTACAACGTGTCGATATCACGTCTTGTGAGGATGCTGCGTTGTTGAAGCGGATGGGTTGTCGTTAAGCCCATTGGGCCTTTTGAATGGGACATCTCTCTAGGCTGGGACTGTGAACCGTTAACACATATAGTAATTGTGCCCTCAACATGACGGGTGCGATCATACCAGCACTAATGCACCGGATCCCATCAGAACTCCGAAGTTAAGCGTGTTTGGGTGAGATTAGTACTAGGATGGGTGACCCCCTAGGAAGTCCTCGTGTTGCACACCCTTTTCAATTTTTTTTTGCCCTGGTTAGGGTTGCCAAGATACTTTATCCACCAAATCTCTGTTACTGAATCCCCCGGAACATTGGGCAAGACAACTTCCCTTCACGTAGAGGCTGGGCCCGCAAACCCAGGGTGGAGGGTTTGTGACTAGGTCTCCGTCGCTCCGGTGCCCATAACTTTTGATCCGTAAGGAGTTACGCAGCGCACAGCATACCGTTGCAAAGCTCTCTGAGAGCTCTACGACGGGGGCAGCCAGCTTGATCGCTATACCCATTTTTGGAGCCCATAATCGAACGTTTCCATCAGTTTTAGGCCATTTTACTTCTTTTGCTCTGTTTTTCCACCCCGGATCGTACGTCGTGAACTGTTAAAAGGACGAAAACATGAATCGCGGGACATCATAGAGCTCTACAACGTGTCGATATCACGTCTTGCGAGGATGCTGCGTTGTTGAAGCGGATGGGTTGTCGTTAAGCCCATTGGGCCTTTTGAATGGGCCATATCTCTAGGCTAGGACTGTGAACCGTTAACACATAAAGTAATTGTGCCCTCAACATGCCGGGTGCGATCATACCAGCACTAATGCACCGGATCCTATTAGAACTCCGAAGTTAAGCGTGCTTGGGTGAGAGTTGTACTAGGATGGGTAACCCCTTGGGATGTCCTCGTGTTGCACCCCCTTTTCAATGTTTTTTGCCCTAGTTAGGGTTGCCAAGATACTTTATCCATGAAATCTCTATTACTAAATCCCACGGAACATTGGGCAAGACAACTTCGCTTCACGTAGAGGCTGGGAGCGCAAACTGAGGGCGTAGGGTTTGTGACCAGGTCTTCGTCGCTCCGGTGCCCATAACTTTTGATCCGCAAGGAGTTACCTGGCGCATAGCATACCGTTGCGAAGCTCTCTGAGAGCTCTATGAAGGGGACAACCAGCTTGCTCGCTATGCCCATTTTTGGAGCCCAAAATTGAACGGTTTCATCAGTTTCAGGCCACTTTTCTTCTTTAGCTCTGTTTTTCCGTCCCGCATCGTACGTCGTGAACTGTTAAATGGACGAAAACCTGACTCGCGGGACATCAGAGGGCCCTACAACATGTCGGTATCACGTCTTGCTAGGATGCTGCTTTGTTGAAGCTGTTGGGTTGTCGTTAAGCCTATTGGGCATTTTGAATGGGCCATCTCTCTAGGCGGGGATTGTGAACCATTAACACATATAGGAATTGTGCCCTCAATATGACGGGTGCGATCAGACCTGCACTAATGCATCGGATCACATCAGAACTCTGAAGTTAAGCGTGCTTGGGCGAGAATAGTACTAGGATGGGTGACCCCCTGGGAAGTCCTCGTGTTGCACCCCCTTTTCAATTTTTTTTGCCCTGGTTAGGGTTGCCAAGATACTTTATCCACCAAATCTCTATTACTGAATCCCATGGAACATTGGGCAAGACAACTTCGTTTTACGTAGAGGCTGGGCCCACAAATCGCGGGCGTAGGGTTTGTGACCAGGTCTGTGTTGCTCCGGTGCCCATAACTTTTGATCCATAAGGAGTTACGCGGCGCACAGCATACCGTTGCAAAGGTCTGTAAGAGCTCTACGATGGGGGCAGCCAGCTTGCTCGCTGTGCCCGTTTTCGGAGCCCAAAATCGAACGTTGTCATCAGTTTCAGGCCACTTTTTTTCTTTTGCTCTATTTTTTCGTCCCGGATCATACGTCGTGAACTATTAACAAGACGACAACCTGACTCGCCGGACATCAGAGGGCCCTACAACATGTGAATGTCACGTCTTGCGAGGATGCTACGTTGTTGAAATGGATGGGTTGTCGTTAAGCCCCTTGGGCCTTTTGAATGGGCCATCTCTCTAGGCTGGGACTGTGAACCGTTAACACATAGAGGAATTGTGCCCTCAACATGACGGGTGCGATCATACTAGCACTAATGCACCGGATTCCATCAGAACTCCGAAGTTAAGCATGCTTGGGCGAGAGTAGTACTAGGATGGGTGGCCCCCTGGAAGTCCTCGTGTTGCACCCCCTTTTTAATTTTTTTTGCCCTGGTTAGGGTTGCCAAGATACTTTATCCACCAAATCTCTATTACTGAATCCCACGGAACATTGGGCAAGACAACTTCACTTCACGTAGAGGCTGGGCCCGCAAACCGAGGACGTAGGGTTTGTGACCAGGTCTCCGTCGCTCCGGTGCCCATAACTTATGATCCGTAAGGAGTTACGCGGCGCACAACATAACGTTGCAAAGCTCTCTGAGAGCTCTACGACGGGGGCAGCCAGCTTGCTCGCAGTGGCTGTTTTTGGAGCCCAAAATCGAACATTTTCATCAGTTTCAGTCCACTTTTTTCTTTTTGCTCTGTTTTTCCGCCCCGGATCGTATGTCGTGAACTGTTAAAAGGACGACAACATGACTCGCAGGACATCAGAGGCCCTACAACTTGTCGATATCACGTCTTGCGAGGATGTTGCGTTGTTGAAGCGGATGGGTTGTCGTTAAGCCCATTGGGCCTTTTGCATAGGCCATCTCTCTAGGCTTGGACTGTGAACCGTTAACACATATAGGAATTGTGCCCTCAACATGACGGGTGCGATCATACCACCACTAATGCACCGGATCCCATCAAAACTCCGAATTTAAGCGTGCTTGGGCGAGAGTAGTACTAGGATGGGTGACCCCCTCGAAAGTCCTCGTGTTGCACCCCTTTTTCAATTTTTTTTGCCCTGGTTAGGGTTGCCAAGATACTTTATCCATCAAATCTCTATTACTGAAACCGACGGAACATTGGGCAAGACAACTTCGCTTGACGTAGAGACTGGGCCCGCAAACCAAGGGCGTAGGGTTTGTGACTAGTTCTCGGTCGCTCTGGTACCTATAACTTTTGATCCGTAAGGAGTTACGCGGCGCACAGCATACCATTGCAAAGCTCTCTGAGAGTTCTACGACGGGGGCAGCCAGCTTGCTGGCTGTGCCTGTTTTTGGAGGCCAAAATCGAACGTTTTGATCAGTTTCTGGCCACTTTTCTTCTTTTGCTCTGTTTTTCCATCCCGAATCGTACGTCGTGAACTGTTAAAAGGACGACAACCTGACTCGCGGGACATCAGAGGGCCCTAAAATGTGTCGATATCACGTCTTGCAAGGATGCTGCATTGTTGAAGCGGATGGGTTGTCGTTAAGCCCATTGGTCCTTTTGAATAGGCCATCTCTCTAGGTTGGGACTGTGAACCGTTAACACATAAAGCAATTGTGCCCTCAACATGACCGGTGCGATCATACCAGCACTAATGCACCGGATCCCATCAGAACTCCGAAGTTAAGCGTGCTTGGTCGAGAGTAGTACTAGGATGGGTGGCCCCTTGGGAAGTCCTCGTGTTGCACCCCCTTTGCAATTTTTTTTGCCCTGGTTAGGGTTGCCAAGATACTTTATCCACCAAATCTCTATTACTGAATCGCATGAAACATTGGGCAAGACAACTTCGCTTCACGTAGAGACTGGGCCCGTAAACCGAGGGAGTAAGGTTTGTGACCAGGTCTCCGTCGCTCCGGTGCCCATAACTTTTGATCCGTAAGGAGTTACGCGGCGCACAACATACCGTTATAAAGCTCTCTGAGAGCTCTATGATGGGGGCAGCCAACTTGTTGACTATGCCCATTTTTGGAGCCCAAAATTGAACATTTTCATCAGTTTCAGGCCATTTTTTTGCTTTTGCTCTGTTTTTCCGTCCCAGATCGTACGTCATGAGCTGTTAAAAGGACGACAACCTGACTCGCGGGACATCAGAGGGCTCTACAACGTGTCGATATCACGTCTTGCAAGGATGCTGCGTTGTTGAAGCAGATGGGTTGTCGTTAAGCCAATTGGGCCTTTTGAATGGGCCATCTCTCTAGGCTGGGACTGTGAACCGTTAACACATAAAGCAATTGTACCCTCAACATGATCGGTGCAATCATACCAACACTAATGCACCGGATCCCATCAGAACTCCGAAGTTAAGCGTGCTTGGGCAAGAGTAGTACTAGGATGGGTGACCCATTGGGAAGTCCACATGTTGTACTCCCTTGTCAATTTTTTATGCCCTGGTTAGGGTTGCCAAGATACTTTATCCACCAAATCTCTATTATTGAATCCCACGGAATATTGGGCATGACAACTTCGCTTCACGTAGAGGCTGGGCCCGCAAACCGAGGGCTTAGGGTTTGTGACTAGGTCTCCGTCGCTCCAGTGCCCATAACATTTGATCCGCAAGGAGTTACGCGGCGCACATCATACCGTTACAAAGCTCTCTGAGAGCTCTATGATGGGGGTAGCCAGCTTGCTCGCTGTGCCCCTTTTTGGAGCCCAAAATTGAATGTTTTCATCAGTTTCAGACCACTTTTCTTCTTTTGCTCTATTTTTTCATCCCAGATCATACGTCGTGAACTGTTAAAAGGACGACAACCTGACTCGCGAGACATCAGAGGGCCCTACAATGTGTCGATATCACGTCTTGCGAGGATGCTGCGTTGTTGAAGTGGATGGGTTGTCGTTAAGCCCATTGGGCCTTTTTGAATTGGCCATCTCTCTCGGTTGGGACTGTGAACCGTTAACACACATGGGAATTGTGCCCTCAACAAGACGGGTGCGATCATACCAGCACTAATACACCGGATCCCATCAGAACTCCGAAGTTAAGCGTGCTTGAGTGAGAGTAGTACTAGGATGGGTGACCCCTTGGGAAGTCCTCATGTTGTACCCCATTTTGAATTTTTTTGCCCTGATTAGGGTTGCCAAGATACTTTATCCACCAAATCTCTGTTACTGAATCCCACGGAACATTGGGCAAGACAACTTCGCTTCACGTAGAGGCTGGGCCCGCAAACCGAGGGTGTAGGGTTTGTGACCAGGTCTCCGTCGCTCTGGTGCCCATAACTTTTGATCCGTAAGGAGTTATGCGGCGCACAGCATACCGTTGCAAAGCTCTCTGAGAGCTCTATGACGGGGGTAGCCAGCTTGCTCGTTGTGCCCATTTTTGGAGCCCAAAAACGAACGTTTTCATTAGTTTTATACCACTTTTCTTCTTTTGCTTTGTTTTTTCGTCCCGGATCGTACGTCGTGAACTGTTAAAAGGATGACAACCTGAATCGCGGGACATCAGAGGGCCCGACAATGTGTCGATATCACGTCTTGCGAGGATGGTGCATTGTTGAAGCGGATAGGTTGTTGTTAAACCCATTGGTCCTTTTGAATAGGCCATCTCTCTAGGCTGGGACTGTGAACTGTTAACACATAAAGCAATTGTGCCCTCAACATGACCGGTGCGATCATACCAGCACTAATGCACTGGATCCCATCAGAACTCCGAAGTTAAGCGTGGTTGGTCGAGAGTAGTACAAGGATCGGTGGCCCCTTGGGAAGTCCTCGTGTTGCACCCCCTTTGCAATTTTTTTTGCCCTGGTTAGGGTTGCCAAGATACTTTATCCACCAAATCTCTATTACTGAATCCCACGGAACATTGGGCAAGACAACTTCGCTTCACGTAGAGACTGGGCTCGTAAACCGAGGGAGTAGGGTTTGTGACCAGGTCTCCGTCGCTCTGGTGCCCATAACTTTTGATCTGTAAGGAGTTACGAGGTGCACATCATACCGTTACAAAGCTCTCTAAGAGCTCTACGATGGGGGCAGCCAGCTTGCTCACTGTGCCCATTTTTGGAGCCCAAAATTGAACGTTTTCATCAGTTTCAGGCCACTTTTTTGCTTTTGCTCTGTTTTTCCGTCCCAGATCGTATGTCATGAGCTGTTAAAAGGACGACAACCTGACTCGCGGGACATCAGAGGGCCCTACAACGTATCGATATCACGTCTTGCTAGGATGCTGCGTTGTTGAAGCGGATGGGTTGTCGTTAAGCCCATTGGGCCTTTTGAATTGGCCATCTCTCTCGGTTGGGACTATGAACCGTTAACACACATAGGAATTGTGCCCTCAACATGACGGGTGCGATCATACCAGCACTAATACACCGGATCCCATCAGAACTCCGAAGTTAAGCGTGCTTGGGTGAGAGTAGTACTAGGATGGGTGACCCTTGGGAAGTCCTCGTGTTACACCTCCTTTTCAATTTTTTTTGCCCTGATTAGGGTTGCCAAGATACTTTATCTGCCAAATCTCTATTACTGAATCCCACGGAACATTGGGCATGACAACTTCGCTTCACGTAGATGCTGGGCCCGCAAACCGAGGACGTAGGGTTTGTGACCAGGTCTCCGTCGCTCCAGTGCCCATAACTTTTGATCCGCAAGGAATTACGCGGTGCACAGCATACCGTTGCAAAGCTCTCTGAGAACTCTACGATGGGGGCAGCCAGCTTGCTCACTGTGCCCATTTTTGGAGAACAAAATCGAACATTTTCATCAGTTTCAGGCCACTTTTCTACTTTTGCTATGTTTTTCCATCCCGGATCGTACGTCGTGAACTGTTAAAAGGACGACAACCTGACTCGCGGGAAATCAGAGGGCCCTACAACGTGTCGATATCATTTCTTGCGAGGATGCTGCGTTCTTGAAGTGGATGGGTTGTCGTTAAGCCCATTGGGCCTTTTGAATGGGCCATCTCTCTAGGCTGGGACTGTGAACAGTTAACACATATAGGAATTGTGCCCTCAACATGACGGGTGCGATCATACCAGCACTAATGCACCGGATCCCATCAGAACTCTGAAGTTAAGCGTGCTTGGGCGAGAGTAGTACTAGGATGGGGGATCCCCTCGGAAGTCCTCGTGTTGCACCCCCTTTTCAATTTTTTTTGTCCTGGTTAGGGTTGCCAAGATACTTTATCCACCAAATCTCTATTACTGAATCCCACGGAACATTGGGCAAGACAACTTCATTTCACGTAGAGGCTGGGCCCGCAAACCGAAGGCGTAGGGTTTGTGACCAGGTCTCGGTCGTTCTGATGCCCGTAACTTTTGATCCGTAAGGAGTTACGCAGCGCATAACATACCGTTGCAAACTCTCTGAGAGCTTTACGATGGGGGCAGCCAGCTTGCTCGCTGTGCCCCTTTTTGGAGAACAAAATTGAACGTTTTCATCAGTTTCAGGCCACTTTTCTTCTTTTGCTCTGTTTTTCCGTCCTGGATCGTACGTCGTGAACTGTTAAAAGGACAACAACCTGACTCGCGAGACATCAGAGGGCCCTACAACGTGTCGATATCACGTCTTGCGAGGATGCTGCGTTGTTAAAGCTGATGGGTTGTCATTAAGCCCATTGGGCCTTTTGAATTGGCCATCTCTCTAGGCTGGGACTGTGAACCGTTAACACATATAGGAATTGTGCACTCGACATCACGGGTGCGATCATACCAGCACTAATACATCGGCTCCTATCAGAACTCTGAAGTTAAGCGTGGTTGGGTGAGAGTAGTACTAGGATGGGTGACCCCCTGGGAAGTCCTCGTGTTGCACCCCATTTTCAATTTTTTTTGCCGTGATTAGGGTTGCCAATATACTTTATCCACCAAATCTCTATTACTGAATCCCACGGAACATTGGGCAAGACAACTTCACTTCACGTAGAAGCTGGGCCCGCAAACCGAGGGTGTAGGGTTTGTGACCAGGTCTCCATCGCTTTTGTGCCCATAACTTTTGATCCGTAAGGAGTTACGCAGCGCACAGCATACCGTTACAAAGCACTCTGAGAGCTCTACGACGGGGGTAGCCAGCTTGCTCGCTGTGCCCATTTTTGGAGCCCAAAATCGAACATTTTCATTAGTTTCAGGCCACTATTCTTCTTTTGCTCTATTTTTCCGTCCCGAATCGTACGTCGTGAATTGTTAAAAGGACGACAACCTGACTCCCGGGACATCAAAGGGCCCTACAACGTGTCGATATCACGTCTTGCGAGGATGCTGCGTTGTTGAAGCGAATGGGTTGTCGTTAAGCCCATTGGGCCTTTTGAATGGGTCATCTCTCTAGGCTGGGACTGTGAACCGTTAACACATATAGGAATTGTGCCCTCAACATGACGGGTGCGATCATACCAGCACTAATGCACCGGATCCCATCAGAACTCTGAAGTTAAGCGTGCTTGGTGGAGAGTAGTACTAGGATGGGTGGCCCCGTAGGAAGTCCTCGTGTTGCACCCACTTTTCAATTTTTTTTGCCCTGGTTAGGGTTGCCAAGATACTTTATCCATCAAATCTCTATTACTGAATCCCACGGAACATTGGGCAAGACAACTTCGCTTCACGTAGAGGCTGGGCCCGCAAACCGAGGGCGTAGGGTTTGTGACCAGGTCTCCGTCGCTCCGGTGCCCATAACTTTTGATCCGTAAGGAGTTACGCGGCGCACAGCATACCGTTGCAAAGCTCTTTGAGTGCAAAATTCCTATTTGTGTTAACAGTTCATAGTCCCAGCCTAGAGAGATGGCCCATTCAAAAGCCTAATGGGCTTAACGATAACCCATCCGCTTCAACAACGCAGCATCCTCGCAAGACGTGATATCAACACGTTGTAGGGCCTCTGATGTCCAGCAAGTCAGGTTGTCATCCTTTTAATAGTTCACGACGTACGATTCGTGACGAAAAAACAGAGCAAAAGAAGAAAAGTGGCTTGAAACTAATGAAAACGTTCAATTTTGGGCTCCAAAAATGAACACAACGAGCAAGCTCATTGCCCCCGTCGTAGAGCCCTCAGAGAGCTTTGCAACGATATGCTGTGCGCCGTGTAACTCCCTGCGAATCAAAAGTTATGGGCACCGGAGCGAAGGAGACTTGGTCACAAACCCTACGCCCTCGGTTTGCGGGCCCAGCCTCTACGTGAAGCGATGTTGTCTTGCCCAATGTTCCGTGCGATTCAGTAATAGAGATTTGGTGGATAAAGTATCTTGGCAACCCTAACCAGGGCAAAAAAAATTGAAAAGGGTGTGCAACACGAGGACTTCCCAGGGGGTCACCCATCCTAGTACTACTATCGCCCAATCACGCTGAACTTCGGAGTTCGGATGGGATCCGGTTCATTAGTGCTGGTATGATCGCACCCATCATGTTGAGGGCACAATTGCTTTATGTGTTTGTCTCACCCCAACCCGGCCTATAAGGTTAGACTGGGGTGTGAACTAAACATTCAAGTAATGTCACGTGCTTAGCTGTTTATGAAGAATTAACACCTAATGGTTTAGTCTAAACTCCAAAGTTTTTCGGTAAACCGGCAGCATAACGGCTGTAATTGGGCTCTTTGGTTTGACCAAATTCTCTAAATGCCTTAATTATTCCAATCATTAATCCAATTCAATTAAGGACTCCTATCTGTCACCAACCGATTTGCCTACTAGTTTATCTTGAAAGTCTCATTTGGTTAATAAGCCTAACATGATAACTATGTCCCGTTTATTTGTCAATTTCCTATCATGCGAGTACCTATTATCCTTTAGTTTGCAAATGAGCACCTAAGTGAAATTAGATAGAATTAACTTAGTTGATTTTTCATCTAGTGGTTTGAATGCCTACGATAACTATTAATTAAGAAAACGAAAGCAAACAACCAAATAAAAGTTCGTCCGGTTATAGATAGTACAATCCCAGAATTAGACCCAAATTATAACGAGGTCATTTACATCAATGAAATGAGTAGTTTGCAATTAAACACAACATCCATATAGCAACCACTTTCAGGCAAGCACAAAAGCACGTAGGGACAGGCAATCACTCCAAGGAACCATTGTTAGGCACATCGTCCTCGGGTACCTGTTCTTGATCTTCTTCACCTGAGATGATAAAAGAGGGTGAGTCCTTATGAAATCAACGAGGGGAAACGAGAATTACGTTTTGAAACTCATTTTCTGGTTCAATTATGAAAATTCCTTTTTCAAAACATGTCACGTATTACAAATAATAAGGTACGCAAATATATGAAACAAATCGAGTAACAGATACAATTACCAATCATTTCGAGGATACGGTGAGCATTTGCTCTCAATTTCAATTTCGATACAATTGTTGCAGCCGACTTCAATCATCCACTTATCGCTCCCAATTGGGTGTACTCCGGATGTACCCCGAAAACTATGACCTAACTCTCCGAGGGTGGAATGCCAAGCGAGAGAGGGAATTGGACCATGGTAGTCACGGTAGCACCGACAAGCCCTATGCCGCCCGGCGTTCGTGAAACACTACCATGCCACACTGAAAGGTTGCAACCTCATATGCAATGCACATTTATAACATTTAACATATCACATTAGGAGGACAACAAAGTAGGTCACCTCCAAGCAGTTATAAGATCGCACGTTGTCAAGTAATCAAACAAGGCACGATAAGACAAGTAATTTCACTTGAAAGACATATAGAGCCATATGAACATTAAACGGGCAGCCATGTAACACATGCAAGTCAATCCATATAGCTCATTTCGATGTCCACGTAATCAAGTGATACGATTATTCAACATGCAACAACATCTACGTGGGTTCGGTTGCAAGAAAAGCTTATTTGACAACATGCAATGGTCAAAATCACATTTGAAGTTATAAGACATTTACGGGCAGCCCACTAAGCATATAATTTCCACACAACATCCAAATGATCAACACTTAGCAAAACTACCTAGTCATTAGGGTTTCTATTTCGTGTATATTCATGCAATTTGAGCCTCAACCCAACTCAAAGTCAATCTCAAACCATGCATCATTTAATTCAACATCCTCAAACATTCAATACAGTCCACACAACATCCCATAGCTACAATCCCAAGCATTTAATTCAACAAGAGGAGTCACAACAATTTTTCTAAGTACAACATTAAGTGAAACCCTTACTGCATTATGCTGTTTTCTCACAATCAATAGGATGACCAAACAATCTCCAAATCCAGTGAATAAGATGTCAAATTAAAGCTTAGGAAGTTAACTAAAATCAGAAACAAACCTTGCATCAATTGGAGTTCGGAATCATTAGTTATAGCCGAAACAGTGAGGTAGCACAAAACTGTCCAGATTTGCACACTTTTCAGTAATTGACGTTTTTTAGGTCCTTAGGGTCAGATTTAGCGTTGGTCCATTTCTGGAAAAATTGTCCAGAACTGAATAATATAGCAGCACACCAAATTTTATGCATTTTGGACATCATTTAATAAGTAAAAGTTGGTTCGTTCCACAAGGTCAGTGCATCTGCCAAAACCTGCTTCATTTTTCCAGATTTCCAGATTTGGACACATTTTAACGATTTGCCATTTTGAGGACCTTAGAATCAAAATTTGCTTCGGCCTATTTCAGGGAAAAATGTTCAAAACTGTCCAAAATAGTCACCTACCAAGTTTCATGCATTTTCAACATCATTTGCCTAGCCAAACTTACCTCGAAACAGACTGGTCAGAGAGCTGTCAACAATTCGACTTCATCTAGCATCATTTTCAAGCCAAGATCTTGCCATGCATGGTTGTTTAAGCTTATGAACGACCATATAACTCAAATACAGAAGAAAATACATACATTTATGAGCATGCATGTGAATTTTTGAAGAGTTTTCAAAAGGTTTTAGCCCTCACCTTTGCAATCAACCCAAAAGATGCTCAAAAACCTCGTTGAAGCTCAAATCTCTTCTTCTTCTTGCTTAGCCAAGATTCCAACTAGCTTTTCTCTATTTTTCCTAGCTTAGTGATCAATCTCTTAGCACATGAATGAGGTTAGAACATGAAGAAAAGAAATGGAAGCCAAGAAGCTTACCTAGGGCCGAATAGAAGTCTTCAAAGGACATGCATGTGTAGTTTTCGTATCTTAGCTTGTTTGCTTGAGTTTCTTTGATGGTTTCTTGTCTTGTTGCACCATATGATGAAGAAGATGAGCTAGGAGGTGGAGAGAACTCAGCCAAAACCGAAATGGAGAGAGAGAATGAGAGGGAGAGAGAGAAGTTGAGGAAGAAATGAAGAAATGACAAAATGTGACAAGGAATGAAACTTTTTTGCATTCATCAAAGCAATGGTCAGCCTTGGGCTATTAAAATCTGATTTTTTTGTGTCTTTAAGATGGAATTTAAAATGTTAGCATGGGCATAGGTGGTTTGGTCGAAAATGGTGGAGATTTGAGGAGAATTTGAGCAATTTTTTTATGCATTGTGTTAAGTGTTTTGTCATAGTTTGTCTAGGACTAATTTTGTATGCATTTGTGTCATTAGAATTGTCATAGGAATGTTGGGGAATGAGGGAATCTAGGTAGAATAAAATATAGGAATGTTTGTTGATGAGTTGAATTATGAATAGAATAATAGATAGTGGGAAATGTATGAATAGTTTAGTATTATTTTATTGTTAGTGGAGTTTGTACAGAATTTGAATTAGGAATATAATATTGGTTAGTGGATTGTGTAGGATTATTTTAGTGTCTAGAGGTTTGTGTAGGATTCTTTCTTGATTAACGTGGTGGCACGGATTCCTAGATCTAGGGCACGCACTACGAGGTAGGACACGAACTATGAGACGAATGCACGTTTTTCAAGTAAATGCACGCAACCCTAAATGAATGCACGTAATTCAATGCAATGCACGTAAATTGAGGTACGACTCTTAAACCTAGGTTAAGACGTGCAATTCAAGGTCAAGGCACGCAAAACGAGATAACGCACGCAATTCGAAGTCGGGGCACATAAGTCGAGGATTAGGGCACATAATTCCAAGTCAAGGCACAAATGACGAGGCATGCACGAAAACCAAGATAGGGCACGTAATCCAAGGTCAGTCATATCATTCTTGGTCTATGGCACGCAAATTGAGGTAATACACGTTATTCAAGGTCAGGCCTCACATCCTCCCCTCCTTAAAAGAATTTCGTCCCGAAATTCATTCCTGCCTATTGAGGTCATTTAGACGGATTCTGACCCTTGTTATTCTTCCTACTCCGGTTCATCCCGTTTTTGGCGATCTTTTACCACAACCAATTCACTTCCTATGTTTCTCTAATCATTTAGTTCGGTGTGACCTCTACATTTACAGTTCTCTCCTTTGAACGACTCTATTCTCCATTTGATCTTAATGTCAAGTTTATTAACTAAGGTTAGAATCTCCATACATAGTCATCAAGGCTGCATCGGTATTCAGACTATATAACTATAACTCCAAAATCATGACTCATGTTGTATCAATCTCGCATTCATACCTCAAAAGGAATATCACAATAATTCCATGATCCTAGGGTGACATACGCTAATTCAAGATGATAGGTCTATATCCGATTTACATATCCTATCTACTAGCTTCAAAATTGCTAACACGTAGGACCTACACATGTTATGGATCATTTCTACAACACGACCCTATCTTCAAGAAGAACTCACCAAACAACTAATCCATCTCAAATCGTCATCTATCGACAATATCATAATCCTTATCTCGTAGGTACGTTAGATTAACAAATCTTCTAATGACTAGTCTCCCGGTTATAGGCTTCTATTCACTAACATTCTTCCCCAGTTCCGTTAACCTTTACGCTCGTAATCAAGGAGAAAGACCGTTGAGATTCATGAAACTCAAACTCTAAGGTTTATTAAGTACCACCAACAAATTGCCATCGAAATTGCATAGGTAAACTAATCAAGATACACTAGTTCAACTCTTACAAGTAAATTTCATCAGCTTATGATCCACAATTTATTTCCTTATTCAAATCTCTATTTTCAAGTCACAAGGCTTCAAAATTTTCTTTTAATCTTATCCAAAACTCCTAAGATGAATAGTTTCAACCTCAAATAAATTGACTAAGTCACGAAAGGGTCATGACGCCGTTTGGGTTATAGTGGATAGATTGACTAAGTCGGCGCACTTCTTACCGATGAACAAGGAGGATAGTCCTGAGGAATTGGGAGATATGTATGTAGCGGAGATTGTGAGATTGCACGGGATGCCTGTGAGTATTGTATCGGATAAGGATCCTCGTTTTACTTCCCGATTTTGGAAGAGATTGCAAGAAGCTTTGGGAACGAAATTGAGTTTTAGCACGGCTTATCACCCTCAGACGGATGGTCAATCAGAGAGAACTATTCAGATTCTGGAGGATATGCTGAGGGCATGTGTGTTAGTTTTCAGGAAAGGTTGGGAGAAATATCTATCTCTAGCGGAGTTCGCCTACAACAATAGTTATTAGGCCACTATCGGGATGGCCCCATTTGAGGCGCTGTATGGACGTAAGTGTCGATCCCCAATTTACTGGGATGAAGTAGGTAAGACGAAGACTTTTGACCCAACCCTTTTACCTGAACTGATGAAGACTGTTGATAATATCTACCTCATCCGAAAACGAATGCTTACCACCCAGAGCAGGCAAAAGAGTTATGCAGACCGACGGAGACGGAGTCTCGAGTTTGAGGTTGGCGACAAGGTGTTCTTGAAGATATTACCCCGGAGGGGACTGATTAGGCATCGCAAGGGTGGAAAGTTGAGCCCGAGATTTGTGGGACCATTTGAGATAGTTGAGAAGGTTGGCAAGTTGGCGTATCGCCTAGCACTACCCCAGAACCTCTCCAATATTCACGACGTCTTTCATGTTTTGATGCTGCGGAAGTATCATCCTGATTCGTCGCATATCTTGGAGCCAGAGCTGTTGCAGCTTCGGGAGAACTTGTCTTACGAGGAGAAGCCCATTCGGATCCTAGACCAGCATGATCGGGAGTTGCGCAACAGAACTATACCTATGGTGAATGTGTTGTGGGATCATCATGGAGTCGAAGAAGCAATGTGGGAAAGGCGAGACCAGATGGAGCAGCAATATCCAGGTCTATTTCAAGGTAATATTGAATTTCGGGACAAAATTATTTTAAGGAGGGGAGGATGTGAGGCCCGACCCCGATTTGCGTGCGAAACCTCGCTTCGTGTGCCCTAACCTAGATTTGTGTGCCATGACCTAGGTTTAAGAATTGTGTTCATTTTATGTGCCATACATTGAATTACGTGCATTCAATTAGGGTTGCGTGCATTTACTTGAAAAACGTGTGTTCGTCTCGTAGTTCGCGTCCTACCTCGTAGTGCGTGCCCTAGACCTACGAAAGCGTTCCTTCACGCTAATCAAGAAAGCATCTTTCACGGAGCACTAGACTATTAAACAATCCTACAAAATTCACTATCAATATAATAATCCTAATTCAACTTACTAGAAGACAAAAAATGCACCAAACACTAAACATTCTTCATTCTTTATTCATTTTCTTTTGCACTTCCAAACACATGCAATAAAATAAGCTCAACCAAGACAAAATTTCAGAATTTTCCACATGCTTGGCCGACCACTAGGTGGCATTTGTGCATGCTTATTCAATATAATTTAATTCCTAGACACATTTAGACAAACTATGACACAAATGCATAAAAAATGACCAAGACCACCACAAATCTCTCTCTTGCTCGACCAAAAACTCATAGCCCATGCAAGAATTTCAAATTTCCACCTTGAAGACACAAAAAATTCAGATTTGGAAGCCCAAGGCCGACATGCTCCTCAAATTTGCAAAAGGCTTCATTGTTTGTCATTTTCTTCATTTCTCTTTCATTTTTTTCTCTCTTCATCTCATTTTCCTCTCTCATTCTCGGCCTTGGCTGAGTTCTTCATCTCCATAGCTTCTCTTCTTCACACCATAGCTAAGCAAAGCAAGCTACAAGCAAAGAACCTCAACCGAGCTAGCTAGGAGGTGAAAATTACACTTGCATGTGCATTGAAGACTCCATTCAGCCTAGGTAAGTGTCTTGGCATCCATTTCTTTTCTTCATGTTATGACCTCATGCATGTGCTAAGAGATTGATCACTAAGCTAGGAAAAATAGAGAAAAGCTAGTTGGGATTTCGGCTAAGCAAGGAGAGGAAGAAAGTTGAGCTTCAACAAGGTTTTTGAGCATCTTTTGGTTGATTGCTAAGGTGAGGGTTAAAACCATTTGAAAACTCTTCAAAAATTCACATGCATGCTCATAAATGTGTGTATTTGCTTCTTTACTTGAGCTATATGGTCGTTCATAAGCTTAAACAACCATGCATGGCAAGATCTTGGCTTGAAAATGATGCTAGGTGAAGTCGAAATTGTTGACAGCTCTCTGACCAGTCTGTTCGAGGTAAGTTTACCTAGGCAAATGATGTTTAAAATGCTTGAAAATTGGTAGGTGACTAGTTTGGACAGTTTTGAACATTTTTCCCAGAAATATGCCGAAGTGAATTTTGACTCTAAGGTCCTCAAAATGGCAAATCGTTAAAATGTGACCAAATCTGGAAATCTGGAAAAATGAAGCAGGTTTTGGCTGATGCACTGACCTTGTGGAACGAATCATATTTGACTTAGTAAATGATGTCAAAAATTCATGAAATTTGGTGTGCTACTAGAGGTTTCAGTTCTGGACAATTTTGTCAGAAATGGACCAAGGCTAAAACTGACACTAAGGACCTCAAAATCGTCAATTGCTGAAAATTGTGTAAATCTGGACAGTTTTGTGCTATCTCACTGTTTCAGCTATAACTAATGATTCTGAACTCCAATTGATGCAAGGTTTGTTTCTGAGTTTAGTTAAATTCTTAAGCTTTAATTTGACATCTTATTCACTATATTTGGATATTGTTTGATTATCCTATTGTTTGTGAGAAAACAGCCTATTGCAGTAAGGGTTTCACTTAATGTTGTACTTAGAAAAATTGTGGTGACTTCTCTTGTTGAATTAAATGCTTTGGATTGTAGCTTCAGGATGTTGTGTGGACTGTTTTGAATGTTTGAGGATGTTGAATTAAATGATGCATGGTTTGAGATTGACTTTGAGTTGGGTTGAGGCTCAAATTGCACGAATATACACGAAATGGAAACCCTAATGACTAGGTAGTTTTACTAAGTATTGATCATTTGTATATTGTGTGGAAATTATATGCTTAATGGGCTGCCCGTAAATGTCTTATAACTTCAAATGTGATTTCGACCATTGCATGTTGTCAAATAAGTTTTTCTTGTAACCAAACCCACGTAAATGTTGTTGCATGTTGAATAATCATACCACTTGATTACGTGGACTTCGAAATGAGTTATATGGCTTGACTTACATGTGTTACATGGCTGCCCGTTTAATATTCACATGGCTCTATATGCCTTTCAAGTGAAATTACTTGTCTTATCGTGCCTTGTTTGACTACTTGACAACGTGCGATCTTATAACTGTTCGGAGGCGACCTACTTTGTTGTCCTCCTAATGTGATATGTTAAATGTTATAAATGTGCATTGCATACGAGGTTGCAACCTTTCATTGTGGCATGGTAGCGTTTCACGAACGTCGAGCGGCATAGGGTTTGCCGGTGCTCCCGTGACTACCATGGTCCAATTCCCTCTCTCGCTTGGCATTCCACCCTCGAAGAGTTGGGTCGTAGGTTTCGGGGTACATCCAGAGTACACCCAATTGGGAGCGATAAGTGGATTATTGAAGTCGGCCGCAACAATTGTATTGGAATTGAAATTGAGAGCAAATGCTCACCGTATCCTTGAAATGATTGGTAAATGTATCTGTTACTCGATTTGTTTCATATATTTGTGTACCTTGTTATTTGCAATACGTGACATGTTTTCAAAAAGGAGTTTTCATATTGAACCGGAAAATGAGTTTCAAAACGTATTTCTCGTTTCCCCCTCGCTGAGTTCATAAGGACTCACCATCTTTTTCATCACAGGTGAAGAAGAACAGGTACAAGTACCCGAGGACAATGTATCTAATGATGAACCCCTAGAGTGATTGCCTGTCTTTGTTGTTTTGCTTGAACGTGACTACTTGTGAATTTTATGTTACTTGAAGACTATTTCCTTTTGTGTTACTCGATGTCATGATGTAAAAGACCCCCGTTATAATTTGGGGTCTAATTTTGGTTTGTACTTATACTAAATAGACTGATACTAGACATTACTATGATCGTTATGCTTTTATTACCGCTAGTATTATCATAGGTTATGATGCATTAGTGAGGACTAAGTAAATTAATTTATCCAATCTTAAATAGGTATATTTTGAAACCAGGTCAAACAAACAAACGAGACATAGCATCATGCTAGGTTGTAAACCAAACGGGATGTCAAAATAACCAATAGGCCATTCAATTGATGGTAAAGTAGTAATCTTAGTTGGAAATGAATTTGAGATGGTAAACATTTGAGGCGTTTAGAGAATTAGGTTAAACCAAAAGGCCAATTACAGCCGTTATGCTGCCGGTTTTTCGGAAAAACTTTGGAGTTTAGACCAAATCATTAGGTGTTAATCTTCATCAACAACTAAGTACGTGATATTACTTGAATGTTAGTTCACACCCTAGTCTAACCTTATAGGCCGGGTTAGGGCGTGACACCTTAGAAGAAATGGTATCAGAGAGCTTAGATTGCTTAAGTCGGGTTTAACTCTCGGACCGTGGGTAAAGCCCTAAGATAATTAGGATGACTTGTTTATGTGTTATTGTGTGATAAATGTGCCTTCTATGTTCTAGGTACTTAACTGACTTACATGCCTTAAATGTTTTTAGAATTGTATCTATACTATGTTGCATATCTTATGCGTTAGATTCTTAATTGTCATATTTCAATAAATTGTACATCGTAATTTGTGCCTATAGATGGCTAGCCCTAGTACCCATACTACTAATAGAGCGGTGAACCTCAAGAGACCGAGGATGCCTATCAGACTAATCCCGGTATAGCTATGTTTAATATGATGGAGAATGCCATGGATCGCGTATCACGTGTGATGGAGCGTCAGGATGCTCGTGAAGCCAACAACAACAACATCAACAACTGGAATGAGGGTAATCATGGGAGACATAGCAGAATGAGGGAATTCCTTGACTTTCGCCCATCTAAATTCTACGGGGAAGCTGATGATGAGAAAGTAGAGGCTTGGCTGTCTGAGATCGAGAAGATTTTCAGGCCACTTGATTATACAGATGAAGAGAAAGTGGAGTTTGCTGTATTTCTGTTGCACGGGGATGCCGAGCATTGGTGGCACACTGTAGAGGCACTGTGGGAGACTGATCAGACGCCTCGCTTGTGGGGTAATTTCGTTAAGGTATTTAAGGAGATATATGTACCTATAGTTTCCAGGCAGAGGCGGATCGAGGAGTTCATGCACTTGACTCAGGGTAATAGGACGGTGGCCCAGTACGTGGCACGTTTTGATCGACTGTCCCGTTATGCTCAATATATGGTTTGTACTCCGGAGGCAAAAATGTGAAAATTTACTGTTGGATTGAGGCCAGAGATTCTGGACCAGTTAGCTTCTCATGACTTCGATACTTACTCTGCTCTCTTTGCTGCTGCCTCTCAAGTTGAGAAGAGGAAACTAGATGGAGCCGGTTCGAGCCAGCCAACCAAGAAACCTTACCAGCCTCTAGGTCAGCAGAGAAAATTCCAGAGTCAGAGTCGCAGTCAAGGCCAGAGCCAGAATAGGTCAGTGAATAACCGTGGCCCGTCAAAAGCGCCATCAGCCTCTTCCACCCGCGGATCCACAGGTAGTTCACCTGCTTGTCAGACTGCCATATGTTCGTACTGTAACAAGAAGGGCCACACCGAGGCCCAGTGTTGGAGAAAATTGGGGAAATGTATGGGTTGTGGCAGCGAACAGCACCGGGTTAAGGATTGCCCTAAATGGCAAGGGGGACAGAATCAGGGTAAACCTGCCGGTAGAGGCAAGACTCCAGTTCCTAGGGTCCAGGCTCGAGCCTATGCTATTGAGTGCGAGGAGATTCCAGATGAGACCGCTGTTGTTGAAGGTACATTCTTCATACTGAATCAACCTGTTAAGGTGTTAATTGATCCTGGTGCTACTCATTCATTTATTACTCCCTTATGTGTGGAACGTGTGAAATTCAAAGTTGTATGTTTGCTATATGAAGTAGAAGTTGGTACTCCAATGGGTTCTAAACTTGTAACTAGTTCAGCTTGTAAAGAATGTAAAATCCAAATTAAGGATAGGGAATTCTCAGCCAATCTTATTGTATTACCTTTTCGAGACTATGAGGTCATTTTAGGGATGGATTGGCTGGAAAAATATAATGTCCAACTGGATTGCCGGGCGAAGATTATAACGTTCCGGGTACCTGATCAACCAATACTTGAGATTGTGGGTCGAAGAGATTTCACCAGGAGTTCCATTATTTCATCTACAAAAATAGTGAAGTCCTTGAGGAAAGGGTGCAGCGGATACTTGGCTTACCTTATCAACAAGCTGTCGGATAAAGCTAAGTTGGAGGAGATGCCTGTGATCAAAGACTATGCAGATGTGTTTCCAGAAGAATTACCCGGTTTACCCCCAAATCGGGAAATCGAGTTTGTTATATAGTTGCTGCCGGGTGCCCAGCCGATATCTAAAGCTCCCTATCATATGGCACCGACCGAGCTACAAGAATTGAAGGACCAATTGCAAGGATTGCTGAAGAAGGGGTTTGTCCAACCGAATTCTTCACCGTGGGGTGCGCCAGTTCTATTTGTGAAGAAGAATGATGGAACGTTGAGGCTATGCATTGACTACCGAGGTTTGAACCAAGTGACTGTCAAGAATAAATACCCACTTCCCCTGATTGACGAGTTATTTGATCAATTGCAAGGAGCCAAAGTGTATTTGAAACTCGACTTGAGGCAAGGGTATTATCAGTTACGGATCAAGAAGGAAGATGTGCCTAAAACGGCTTTCAGGACGAGATATGGGCATTATGAATATGTGGTGATGCCTTTTGGACTAACTAATGCCCCTGCAGCTTTTATGGATTTGATGCACAGGGTGTTTCAACCCTACTTGGACCAATTTGTGGTGATCTTCATTGATGATATTTTGGTATACTCGAAATCAGAGGCGGAGCATGAGCAACATCTGCGGTTGGTACTGTAGAAACTTTGAGAGCACCAATTGTATGCAAAGTTTAGCAAGTGTGAATTTTGGCTGCAGCAGATTGCATTTTTTGGGGCATATAATATCCCAAGATGAAATAGCGGTGGATCCAGCAAAGATTGATGCAGTGATGTCTTGTAAGAAGCCGGAAAATGTTACGGAGGTTCGGAGTTTTCTTGGTCTAGCGGGCTATTATCGGAGGTTCGTGAAGGATTTCTCTAAGATTGCAGGACCGCTTACAAAGCTCACTCAAAAGAAAACCAAGTTCGTGTGGGATGATAAGTGTGAGAGCAGCTTTCAAGAATTGAAGAAAAGATTGACTACCACACCAGTTCTTGCATTGCCTGAAGGGAGTCAAGGTTTTGTAATCTATAGCGATGCTTCGAAAGAAGGATTGGGATGTGTATTGATGCAAAATGGAAGAGTGATTGCATATGCTTCTAGGAAACCAAAGCCGTATGAGATGAATTACCCGACGCATCATTTGGAGTTAGCGGCCATTGTGTTTGCACTCAAGAAATGGAGGCATTATCTGTGGGGTAACAAGTTTGAGGTATTTACTGATCATAAGAGCTTGAAATACTTGTTCTCTCAAAAGGAGTTGAATATGAGGCAAAGGCGGTGGATGGAGCTTTTGGATGATTATAACTGCTCAATCAATTATGTGCCCAGTAAAGCTAATGTAGTTGCAGATGCCTCAAGCAGAAAAGCAAGCATGGCAAAACTGGAAGTCAAGGTGCAGGAGGTTTTGGAGGAAGCATTTCTGTGGAAACCACAATTGACTCAGAAGGGGTTACTTTTTGCCACTACCCAAGTTCAATCGACTTTGTTGTCTGAGTTACGAGAGGCTTAACAGAAGGACCAACAATTTTAGAAGATTAAGGAAAGCAACGCAGATTTCAAGTTTCATGATGATGGTGTTTGGAGATTTAGGAACCGGATTTGTGTTCCGAACGAGCCGAAGCTGAAAAAGAAGATTCTTGAGGAAGCCCATAATTCAAGATATACTATTCACCCTGGCGGAACAAAGATGTATCGGGATTTGAAGCAACACTATTGGTGGAATAACATGAAAAGAGAAATTGCGGAGTTTGTAGCATGGTGTTTGACTTGTCAGAGGGTCAAAGCAGAACATCAACGACCCGCAGGTTTACTTCAGCCGTTGGAGATTCCTCAATGGAAATGGAAACATACAACTATGGATTTTGTTATGGACCTGCCTAGATCACGAAAGGGTCATGACGCCGTTTGGGTTATAGTGGATAGATTGACTAAGTCGGCGCACTTCTTACCGATGAACAAGGAGGATAGTCCTGAGGAATTGGGAGATATGTATGTAGCGGAGATTGTGAGATTGCACGGGATGCTTGTGAGTATTGTATCGGATAGGGATCGTCGTTTTACTTCCCGATTTTGGAAGAGATTGCAAGAAGCTTTGGGAACGAAATCGAGTTTTAGCATGGCTTATCACCCTCAGACGGATGGTCAATTGGAGAGAACTATTCAGATTCTGGAGGATATGCTGAGGGCATGTGTGTTAGAATTAGGGAAAGCTTGGGAGAAATATCTATCTCTAGTGGAGTTCGCCTACAACAATAGTTATCAGGCCACTATCGGGATGGTCCCATTTGAGGCGCTGTATGGAAGTAAGTGTCGATCCCCAATTTACTGGGATGAAGTAGGTGAGACGAAGACTTTTGACCCGACCCTTTTACCTGAACTGATGAAGACTGTTGATAATATCCACCTCATCCATAAACAGATGCTTACCACCCATAGCAGGCAGAAGAGTTATGCAGACCGACGGAGACGGAGTCTCGAGTTTGAGGTTTGCGACAAGGTGTTCTTGAAGATATCACCCCGGAGGGGACTGATTAGGCATGGCAAGGGTGGAAAGTTGAGCTCGAGATTTGTGGGACCATTTGAGATAGTTGAGAAGTTGGCAAGTTGGCGTATCGCCTAGCACTACCCCAGAACCTCTCCAATATTCATGAGGTCTTTCATGTTTCGATGCTGCGGAAGTATCATCCTGATCCGTCGTATATCTTGGAGCCAGAGCCGTTGCAGCTTCGGGAGAACTTGTCTTACGAGGAGAAGCCCATTCGGATCCTAGACCAGCAGGATCGGGAGTTGTGCAACAGAACTATACCTATGGTGAAGGAGCTGTGGGATCATCATGGGGTCGAAGAAGCAACGTGGGAAAGGCGAGACCAGATGGAGCAGCAATATCTAGCTCTATTTCAAGGTAATATTGAATTTCGGGATGAAATTCTTTTAAGGAGGGGAGGATGTGAGGCCCGACCCCGATTTGCTTGCGAAACCTCAATTCATGTGCCCTAACCTAGATTTGTGTGCCATGACCTAGGTTTAAGAATTGTGTTCAGTTTATGTGCCATACATTGAATTACGTGCATTCAATTAGGGTTGTGTGCATTTACTTGAAAAACGTGTGTTCGTCTCGTAGTTCGTGTCCTACCTCGTAGTGCGTGCCCTAGACCTACGAAAGCGTGCCTTCACGCTAATCAAGAAAGCATCTTTCACGGAGCACTAGACTATTAAACAATCCTACAAAATCCACTATCAATATAATAATCCTAATTCAACTCACTAGAAGACAAGAAATGCACCAAACACCAAACATTCTTCATTCTTTATTCCTTTTCTTTTGCACTTCCAAACACATGCAATAAAATAAGCTCAACCAAGACAAAATTTCAGAATTTTCAACATGCTTGGCCGACCACTAGGTGGCATTTGTGCATGCTTATTCAATATAATTTAATTCATAGACACATTTAGACAAACTATGACACAAATGCATAAAAAAATGACCAAAACCACCTCAAATCTCTCTCTTGCTCGACCAAAAACTCATAGCCCATGCTAGCATTTCAAATTTCCACCTTGAAGACACAAAAAATTCAGATTTGGAAGTCCAAGGCCGACATCCTCCTCAAATTTGCAAAAGGCTTCATTGTTTGTCATTTTCTTCATTTCTCTTTCATTTTTTTCTCTCTTCATCTCATTTTCCTCTCTCATTCTCGGCCTTGGCTGAGTTCTTCATCTCCATAGCTTCTCTTCTTCACACCATAGCTAAGCAAAGCAAGCTACAAGCAAAGAACCTCAACCGAGCTAGCTAGGAGGTGAAAATTACACTTGCATGTGCATTGAAGACTCCATTCGGCCTAGGTAAGATTCTTGGCATCCATTTCTTTTCTTCATGTTATGACCTCATGCATGTGCTAAGAGATTGATCACTAAGCTAGGAAAAATAGATAAAAGCTAGTTGGGATTTCGGCTAAGCAAGGAGAGGAAGAAAGTTGAGCTTCAACAAGGTTTTTGAGCATCTTTTGGTTGATTGCTAAGGTGAGGGTTAAAACCTTTTGAAAACTCTTCAAAAATTCACATGCATGCTCATAAATGTGTGTATTTTCTTCTGTACTTGAGCTATATGGTCGTTCATAAGCTAATTTTGACTCTAAGGTCCTCAAAATGGCAAATCTTTAAAATGTGACCAAATCTGGAAATCTGGAAAAATGAAGCAGGTTTTGGCAGATGCACTGACCTTGTGGAACGAATCATATTTGACTTAGTAAATGATGTCCAAAATGCATGAAATTTTGTATTCTACTATATTTTTCAGTTCTGGAAAATTTTATATTTTTCAGTTCTGGAAAATTTTATCAGAAATGGACCAAGGCTAAAACTGACCCTAAGGACCTCAAAATCGTCAATTTCTGAAAAGTGTGCAAATCTGGACAGTTTTGTGCTATCTCACTGTTTCGTCTATAACTAATGATTCTGAACTCCAATTGATGCAAGGTTTGTTTCTGATTTTAGTTAACTTCTTAAGCTTTAATTTGACATCTTATTCACTGGTTTTGGAGATTGTTTGATTATCCTATTGATTGTGAGAAAACAGCCTATTGTAGTAAGGGTTTCACTTAATGTTGTACTTAGAAAAATTGTGGTGACTTCTCTTGTTGAATTAAATGCTTTGGATTGTAGCTTCGTGATGTTGTGTGGACTGTTTTGAATGTTTGAGAATGTTGAATTAAATGATGCATGGTTTGAGATTGACTTTGAGTTGGGTTGAGGCTCAAATTGCACGAATATACACGAAATGGAAACCCTAATGACTAGGTAGTTTTGCTAAGTATTGATCATTTGTATATTGTGTGGAAATTATATGCTTAATGGGCTGCCCATAAATGTCTTATAACTTCAAATGTGATTTCGACCATTGCATGTTGTCAAATAAATTTTTCTTGTAACCAAACCCACGTAAATGTTGTTGCATGTTGAATAATCGTACCACTTGATTACGTGGAATTCGAAATGAGTTATATGGCTTGACTTACATGTGTTACATGGCTGCCCGTTTAATATTCACATGGCTCTATATGCCTTTCAAGTGAAATTACTTGTCTTATCGTGCCTTGTTTGACTACTTGACAACGTACGATCTTATAACTGTTCGGAGGCGACCTACTTTGTTGTCCTCCTAATGTGATATGTTAAATGTTATAAATGTGCATTGCATACGAGGTTGCAACCTTTCATTGTGGCATGGTAGCGTTTCACGAACGCCGGGCGGCATAGGGCTTGCCGGTGCTCCCGTGACTACCATGGTCCAATTCCCTCTCTCGCTTGGCATTCCACCCTCGGAGAATTGGGTCGTAGGTTTCGGGGTACATCCGTAGTACACCCAATTGGGAGCGATAAGTGGATTATTGAATTCGACCGCAACAATTGTATCGGAATTGAAATTGAGTGCAAATGCTCACCGTATCCTTGAAATGATTGGTAAATGTATCTGTTACTCGATTTGTTTCATATATTTGCGTACCTTGTTATTTGCAATACGTGACATGTTTTCAAAAAGGAGTTTTCATAATTGAACCGGAAAATGAGTTTCAAAACGTATTTCTCGTTTCCCCCTCGCTGAGTTCATAAGGACTCACCCTCTTTTTCATCACAGGTGAAGAAGAACAGGTACAAGTACCCGAGGACAATGTATCTAATGATGAACCCCTGGAGTGATTGCCTGTCATTGTTGTTTTGCTTGAATGTGACTACTTGTGAATTTTATGTTACTTGAAGACTATTCCTTTTTGTGTTACTCGATGTCATGAGGTAAAAGACCCCCGTTGTAATTTGGGGTCTAATTTTGGTTTGTACTTATACTAAATAGACTGATACTAGACATTACTATGATCGTTATGCTTTTATTACCGCTAGTATTATCATAGGTTATGATGCATTAGTGAGGACTAAGTAAATGAATTTATCCAATCTTCAACAGGTATATTTTGAAACCAGGTCAAACAAACAAACGAGACATAGCATCATGCTAGGTTGTAAACCAAACGGGATGTCGAAATAACCAATAGGCCATTCAATTGATGGTAAAGTAGTAATCTTAGTTGGAAATGAATTTGAGATGGTAAACATTTGAGGCGTTTAGAGAATTAGGTTAAACCAAAGGGCCAATTACAGCCGTTATGCTGCCGGTTTTCTGGAAAAACTTTGGAGTTTAGACCAAATCATTAGGTGTTAATCTTCATCAACAGCTAAGTACGTGATATTACTTGAATGTTAGTTCACACCCTAGTCTAACCTTATAGGCCGGGTTGGGGCGTGACACTTGTAAGTGATATCAATTCTCTACTAGGTTACCTGTCATACAACAACAATCCTAGGACTATCAATGGGTACCGAAATGATCTAGTTCATACGATACTTACCATACTAATCCAAGTAGCTTATTACATGAAATAACTTCAAGGATATGTCATCATAAGAATTATAACCAGAAGTCATCTTACAATATAATCTAATAGAATTTCAAAAGTAATCAACCACTCATTTAATTATCACTATAAGATTCACCCTCTATTCAACAATCACGATTCGAAGTCTACCAACCGCTAGTTTCTAGAAGTGAAATGGTGCGCATAGATACGGTGGTCTAACAATAGTCTTTTGGGTCATCATGACTCTGATTCATCTCTATCTTACTCTCTTCATTTACATGTTCAACTAGCTAAGAGCATCAAGACTCATCGACCTTAGGTCATAGGGTTCACCATGAATCATCCTGCATACTCACTATTAGCTATTTAGGATTTCAAATCATACCCTAACGACTCCACCTTGCAACCAGATGCTTAATATCATTTCGATGGTTTATATAATAGGTCCATCGGTATTATTTAGGGATATATGCTTCCTAATATCCTCTAGGGTATCCAAATAACGAGAGCATAGAATGACTTACTTCGCATAATCATAACTAAATCCGAGGGGCAATAGTTTAATACCATGATTCTTAAAATCACCAATATCCAACTTAGGACCTTAGCAACATCATCTAATACATAATTCAATACCTTACACTTCTATTCGACCTAACATTTAGGTGTAGTCTTCCGAACACGAGTTCTCGTTACGCGAATTCCTCGATTCCAATATCCCCATATCTTGTTATACTAAAGATTCATCAACCTTGTTAAACTTAGTCTCCAGAGTTGCCTACATGTCTTGAGGTTATCCATTGTTAAGTTACTTAAACACATTATTCACGCCTTAATAATCTAACCCCTATCGCCCATTTTCACGAGTTCATCTCTTAATTTCGAGGTCACAATCTTACCATTGAGTGAACTTGAAACTCATTAATATACACCTTATTAGGTTCAATGATGCTTAATTCCAATCAAGTAAGGATTCAATCATATAAATAGTCTATTATACCATTTTAAGATATAAGAATTTGATTCAAAAGCAACTCCTAAGTCTAACTTCCATTATAAGCATATGAACATATATATATATACTACTCCACATGTCCAATAGTATATTCTTATATCTAAGGAAAGTTGTATGTCCTTAACATTTATTCTTGAACCACAATTAGAAGAAAGGTTTAACAGAATCAATAACTTTATAGCTATAAAATTGATAACTTAATCACAGGCATGTGTATTCCAAAGATAAGGAGATAACTTTACCTCAACAATTATACCTGTGCTACGCATTTTATATATATACATATCCAATAATATATATAATCCATCAAGTACCTATGAAGATGCGGGAAATCTCTAACTGAGCCTTTTCGTTCGTCCTGCACAAATTCACTTCCCTGAAGGTCCTAATCCTAACTTTCTATGTGCATAAACAGTCATTCACGGTTATATAACTTGCACATGTATCAAGGAAGGAATATAAAAGCATGCATGCATTATTGAGGACGTGTCAGTGTGCATGATACAGAATACATATGGTTCACAAAGGCACATAATATTCAATACTTAAAGCAATTAAAGCACATTAGCACATATTAACACATATAAACAAGACATCATAATTACCTTAGGGCTTCTACCCATGGTCCGAGAGTTGAAACCGACTAACGCCTAGTTAGTAAACTAAGCTCTGATACCATTTTAGTTATAAGGTGTCACGCCCAACCCGGCCTATAAGGTTAGACTAGGGTATGAACTAAACATTCAAGTAATGTCACGTGCTTAGCTGTTTATGAAGATTTAACACCTAATGGTTTAGTCTAAACTCCAAAGTTTTTCGGTAAACCGGCAGCATAACGGCTGTAATTGGGCTCTTTGGTTTGACCAAATTCTCTAAACGCCTTAATTATTCCAATCATTAATCCAATTCCATTAAGGACTCCTATTTGTCACCAACCGATTTGCCTACTAGTTTATCTTGAAAGTCTCGTTTGGTTAATAAGCCTAACATGATAACTATGTCCCATTTATTTGTCAATTTCCTATCATGTGAGTACCTATTATCCTTTAGTTTGCAAATGAGCACCTAAGTGAAATTAGATAGAATTAACTTAGTTGATTGTTCATCTAGTGGTTTTAATGCCTACGATAACTACTAATTAAGAAAACGAAAGCAAACAACCAAATAAAAGTTTGTCCGGTTATAGATAGTACAATCCCAGAATTAGACCCAAATTACAACGAGGTCATTTACATCAATGAAATGAGTAGTTTGCAATTAAACACAACATCCATATAGCAACCACTTTCAGGCAAGCACAAAAGCACGTAGGAACAGGCAATCACTCCAAGGAACCATTGTTAGGCACATCGTCCTCGGGTACCTGTTCTTGATCTTCTTCACCTGAGATGATAAAAGATGGTGAGTCCTTATGAATCAGCGAGGGGAAACGAGAATTACGTTTTGAAACTCATTTTCCTATTCAATTATGAAAATTCCTTTTTGAAAACATGTCACGTATTACAAATAATAAGGTACGCAAATATATGAAACAAATCGAGTAACATATACATTTACCAATCATTTCAAGGATACGGTGAGCATTTGCTCTCAATTTCAATTTCGATACAATTGTTGCGGCCGACTTCAATCATCCACTTATCGCTCCCAATTGGGTGTACTCCGGATGTGCCCCGAAATCTACGACCCAACTCTCCGAGGGTGGAATGCCAAGCGAGAGAGGGAATTGGACCATGGTAGTCACGGTAGCACCGGCAAGCCCTATGCCGCCCGGCGTTCGTGAAACACTACCATGCCACACTGAAAGGTTGCAACCTCATATGCAATGCACATTTATAACATTTAACATATCACATTAGGAGGACAACAAATTAGGTCGCCTCCGAGCAGTTATAAGATCGCACGTTGTCAAGTAATCAAACAAGGCACGATAAGACAAGTAATTTCACTTGAAAGACATATAGAGCCATATGAACATTAAACGGGCAGCCATGTAACACATGCAAGTCAAGCCATATAGCTCATTTCAAAGTCCACGTAATCAAGTGATACGATTATTCAACATGCAACAACATCTACATGGGTTCGGTTGCAAGAAAAGCTTATTTGACAACATGCAATGGTCAAAATCACATTTGAAGTTATAAGACATTTACGGGCAGCCCACTAAGCATATAATTTCCACACAACATCCAAATGATCAACACTTAGCAAAACTACCTAGTCATTAGGGTTTCTATTTCATGTATATTCAAGCAATTTGAGCCTCAACCCAACTCAAAGTCAATCTCAAACCATGCATCATTTAATTCAACATCCTCAAACATTCAATACAGTCCACACAACATCCCATAGCTACAATCCCAAGCATTTAATTCAACAAGAGGAGTCACAACAATTTTTCTAAGTACAACATTAAGTGAAACCCTTACTGCATTAGGCTGTTTTATCACAATCAATAGGATGATCAAACAATCTCCAAATCCAGTGAATAAGATTTCAAATTAAAGCTTAAGAAGATAAATAAAATCAGAAACAAACCTTGCATCAATTGGAGTTCGGAATCATTAGTTATAGCCGAAACAGTGAGGTAGCACAAAACTGTCCAGATTTGCACACTTTTCAGTAATTGACGTTTTTGAGGTCCTTAGGGTCAGATTTAGCCATGGTCCATTTCTGAAATTTTTTTCCAGAACTGAATAATCTAGCAGCACACCAAATTTCATGCATTTTGGACATCATTTACTAAGTCAAATTTGGTCCGTTCCACAAGGTCAGTGCATCTGCAAAAACCTGCTTCATTTTTCAAGATTTCCAGATTTGGACACATTTTAAAGATTTTCCATTTTGAGGACCTTAGAATCAAAATTTGCTTCGGCCTATTTCTGGGAAAAATGTTCACAACTGTCCAAAATAGTCACCTACCAATATTCATGCAGTTTCAACATCATTTTCCTAGCTAAACTTACCTCGAAACATACTGGTCAGAGAGCTGTCTACAATTCAACTTCATCTAGCATCATTTTCAAGCCAAGATCTTGCCATGCATGGTTGTTTAAGCTTATGAACGACCATATAACTCAAGTACAGAAGAAAATACATACATTTATGAGCATGCATGTGAATTTTTGAAGATTTTTCAAAAGGTTTTAGCCCTCACCTTTGCAATCAACCCAAAAGATGCTCAAAAACCTTGTTGAAGCTCAAATCTCTTCTTCTTCTTGCTTAGCCGAGATTCCAACTAGCTTTTCTATATTTTTCCTAGCTTAGTGATCAATCTCTTAGCACATGCATGAGGTTAGAACATGAAGAAAAGAAATGGAAGTCAAGAAGCTTACCTAGGGCCGAATAGAAGTCTTCAAAGGACATGCATGTGTAGTTTTCGCATCTTAGCTTGTTTGCTTGAGTTTCTTTGATGGTTGCTTGTCTTGTTGCACCATATGATGAAGAAGATGAGCTAGGAGGTGGAGAGAACTAGCCAAAACCGAAATGGAGAGAGAGAATGAGAGGGAGAGAGAGAAGTTGAGGAAGAAATGAAGAAATGACAAAATGTGACAAGGAATGAAACTTTTTTGCATTCATCAAAGCAATGGTCAGCCTTGGGCTATTAAAATCTGATTTTTTTGTGTCTTCAAGATGGAATTTAAAATTTTAGCATGGGCATAGGTGGTTTGGTCGAAAATGGTGGAGATTTGAGGAGAATTTGAACAATTTTTTTATGCATTGTGTTAAGTGTTTTGTCATAGTTTGTCTAGGACTAATTTTTTATGCATTTGTGTCATTAGAATTGTCATAGGAATGTTGGGGAATAAGGGAATCTAGGTAGAATAAAATATAGGAATGTTTGTTGATGAGTTGAATTATGAATAGAATAATTGATAATAGGAAATGTAGGAATAGCTTAGTATTATTTTATTGTTAGTGGAGTTTGTAGAGAATTTGAATTAGGAATATAATATTGGTTAGTGGATTGTGTAGGATTATTTTAGTGTCTAGTCTTTGTGTAGGATTCTTTCTTGATTAACGTGGTGGCACGGACTCCTAGATCTAGGGCACGCACTACGAGGTAGGACATGAACTACGAGACGAACACACGTTTTTCAAGTAAATGCACGCAACCCTAAATGAATGCACGTAATTCAATGCAATGCACGTAAATTGAGGTACGACTCTTAAACCTAGGTTAGGACACGCAATTCAAGGTCAAGACACGCAAAACGAGATAACGCACGCAATTCGAAGTCGGGGCACATAAGTCAAGGATTAGGGCACATAATTCCAGGTCAAGGCACAATTGACGAGGCATGCACGAAAACCAAGACTGGGCACGTAATCCAAGGTCAGTCATATCATTCTTGGTCTATGGCATGCAAATCGAGGTAATACATGTTATTCGGGGTCGGGCCTCACATCCTCCCCTCCTTAAAAGATTTTCGTCCCGAAATTCATTCCTGCCTATTGAGGTCATTTAGACGGATTCTGACCCTTGTTATTCTTCTTACTCCGGTTCATCCCGTTTTTGGCGATCTCTTACCACAACCAATTCACTTCCTATGTTTCTCCAATCATTTAGTTCGGTGTGACCTCTACATTTACAGTTCTCTCATTTGAAAAGGCCAATGGGCTTAACAACAACCTATCCGCTTCAACAACGCAACATCCTCGCAAGACATAATATCGACACGTTGTAGGGCCCACTGATGACCCGCGAGTCAGGTTGTCGTCATTTTAACAGTTCACGATGTACGATCCGGGTCGGAAAAACAGAGCAAAAGAAGAAAAATGGCCTGAAACTGATGAAAACGTTCGACTTTGCCCTTCAAAAACGGGCACAGCAAGCAAGCTGGCTACCCCCGTCGTAGAGCTCTCAGAGAGCTTTGCAACAGTATGATGTGCTCCGCGTAACTCCTTACGGATCAAAAGTTATGGGCACCAGAGTGACGGAGACCTAGTAACAAACCATACACCTTCAGTTTACGGGCCCAGCCTCTACGTGAAGCGAAGTTGTCTTGCCCAATGTTCCGTGGGATTCAGTAATAGAGATTTGGTGGATAAAGTATCTTGGCAACCCTAACCAGGGCACAAAAAATTGAAAAGGGGGTGCAACACGAGGACTTCCCAGGGGGTCACCTATCCTAGTACTACTCTCGCCCAAGCACGCTTAACTTTGGAGTTTTGATGGGATCCGGTGCATTAGTGCTGGTATGATCGTACCCGTCTTGTTGAGGGCACAATTGCTTTATGTGTTAACGGTTCACAGTCCCAGCCGAGAGAGATGGCCCATTCAAAAGGCCCAATGGGCTTAACGACAACACAACCACTTCAACAACGCAGCATCCTCGCAAGACATGATATCGACACATTGTAGGGCCCTCTGATGTCCCGCGAGTCAGGTTGTCGTCCTTTTAACAGTTCATGACGTACGATTCGGGACGAAAAAACAGAGCAAAAGAAGAAAAGTGGCCTAAAACTGATGAAAACGTTCGATTTTGGGCTCCAAAAATGGGCACAGCAAACAAGCTCGCTGCCCCTGTCGTAGAGCTCTCAGAGAGCTTTGCAACGGTATGCTGTGCACTGCGTAACTCCTTACGGATCAAAAGTTATGGGCACCGGAGTGACCGAGACCTGGTCACAAACCCTACGCCCTCAGTTTGTGGGCCCAGCCTCTACGTGAAGTGAAGTTGTCTTGCCCAATGTTCCATGGGATTCAGTAATAGAGATTAGGGGGATAAAGTATCTTGGCAACCCTAACCAGGGCAAAAAAAATTGAAAAGGGGGTGCAACACAAGGACTTCCCAGGGGCTCACACATCCTAGTACTACTCTCGCCCAAGCACGCTTAACTTCGGAGTTCTGATGGGATCCGGTGCATTAGTGCTGGTATGATCGCACCCGTCATGTTGAGTGCACAATTGCTTTATGTGTTAACAGTTCACAGTCCCAGCCGAGAGAGATGGCCCATTCAAAAGGCCCAATGGGCTTAACGACAACACAACCACTTCAACAACGCAGCATCCTCGCAAGACATGATATCGACACATTGTAGGGCCCTCAGATGTCCCGCGAGTCAGGTTGTCGTCCTTTTAACAGTTCATGACGTACGATTTGGGACGAAAAAACATAGCAAAAGAAGAAAAGTGGCCTAAAACTGATGAAAACGTTCGATTTTGGGCTCCAAAAATGGGCACAGCAAACAAGCTCGATGCCCCTGTCGTAGAGCTCTCAGAGAGCTTTGCAATAGTATGCTGTGCGCCGCGTAACTCCTTACGAATCAAAAGTTATGGGCACCGGAGCGACGGAGACCTGGTAACAAACCCTACGCCCTCGGTTTGCGGGCCCAGCCTCTACGTGAAGCGAAGTTGTCTTGCCCAATGTTCCGTGGGATTCAGTAATAGAGATTTGGTGGATAAAGTATCTTGGCAACCCTAACCAGGGCAAAAAAAATTAAAAAAGGGGTGCAACACGAGGACTTCCCAAGGGGTCACCCATCCTAGTACTACTCTCGCCCAAGCATGCTTAACTTCGGAGTTCTGATGGGATCCGGTGCATTAGTGCTGGTATGATCGCACCCGTCATGTTGCGGGCACAATTGCTTTATGTGTTAACGGTTCACAGTCCCAGCCTAGAGAGATGGCCCATTCAAAAGGCCCAATGGGCTTAACGACAACCCATCCGCTTCAACAACGTAGCATCCTCGCAAGACGTGATATCGACACGTTGTAGGGCCCACTGATGTCCCACGAGTCAGGTCGTCATCCTTTTTAAAGTTCACGGCGTACGATCCGGGACAGAAAAACAGAGCAAAAGAAGAAAAGTGGCCTGAAATTGATGAAAACGTTCGATTTTGGGCTCCAAAAATGGGCACAGCGAGCAAGGTGGCAGCCCCTGCCGCAGAGCTCTCATAGAGCTTTGTAACGGTGTGCTGTGCGCCACGTAACTCCTTACGGATCAAAAGTTATAGGCAACGGAGCAACCGAGACCTGGTCACTAACCCTACGCCCTCGGTTTGCGGGCCCAACCTCTACGTGAAGCGAAGTTGTCTTGCCCAATGTTCCGTGGGATTCAGTAATAGAGATTTGGTAGATAATGTATCTTGGCAACCCTAACCAGCGCAAAAAAAATTGAAAAGGGTGTACAACACGAGGACTTCCCAGGGGGTCACCCATCCTTGTACTACTCTCGCCCAAGCACGCTTATATTCGGAGTTCTGATGGGATCCGGTGCATTAGTGCTAGTATGATCGCACCCGTCATGTTGAGGGCACAATTGCTTTATGTGTTAACGGTTCACAGTCCCAGCCTAGTGTGATGGCCCATTCAAAAGGCCTAATGGGCTTAACGACAACCCATCCGCTTCAACAACGTAGCATCCTCGCAAGATTTGATATCGACACACTTTATGGCCCTCTGATATCCAGCGAGTCAGGTTGTCGTCCTTTTAACAGTTCACGACGTACGATCCGGGACTGGAAAACAGAGCAAAAGAAGAAAAGTTGCCTGAAACTGATGAAAACGTTCGATTTTGGACTAGAAAAACAGGCACAGCGAGCAAGCTGGCTGCCCTCGTCGTAGAGCTCTCAGAGAGCTTTGCAACGGTATGCTGTGCGGCGCGTAACTCCTTACGGATCAAAAGTTATGGGCACCGGAGCAACGGAGACTTGGTCACAAACCCTATGCCCTCGGTTTGCGAGCCCAGCCTCTACGTTAAGCGATGTTGTCTCGCACAATGTTCCGTGGGATTCGGTATTAGAGATTTGGTGGATAAAGTATCTTGGCAACCCTAACCAGGGAAAAAAAATTGAAAAGGGGGTGCAACACGAGGACTTCCATGGGGGTCACCCATCTTAGTACTACTCTCGCCCAAGCACGCTTAACATCGGAGTTCTGATGTGATCTGGTGCATTAGTGCGGGTATGATCGCACACATCATTTTGAGGGCACAATTTCTACATGTGTTAACGGTTCACAATCCCAGCCTAGAGAGATGGCCCATTCAAAAGGCCCAATGGGCTTAACGACAACCCATACACTTCAACAACGCAGCATCCTCGGAAGACGTGATATCGACACGTTGTAGGGCCCTTTGACGTCCCGCGAGTCTGGTTGTCGTCCTTTTAACAGCTCACGACGTACGATCCGGGACAGAAAAACATTGCAAAAGAAGAAAAGTGGCCTGAAACTGATGAGAATGTTAGATTTTGGACTCCAAAAATTGGCACAGTGAGCAAGCTGGTTGCCCCCGTTGTAGAGCTCTCAGAGAGCTTTGCAACGGTATGCTGTGCACTGCGTAACTCCTTACGGATCAAAAGTTATGGGCACCGGAGCGACGGAGACCTGGTCACAAGCCCTATGCCCTCGGTTTGCGAGCGCAGCCTCTACGTGAAGCGATATTGTCTTGCCCAATGTTCCGTGGGATTCGGTAAAAGAGATTTGGTGGATAAAGTATCTTGGCAACCCTAACCAGGGCAAAAAAAATTGAAAAGGGGGTGCAACACGAGGACTTCCCAAGGGGTCACCCATCCTAGTACTACTCTCGCCCAAGCACGCTTAACTTCTGAGTTCTGATGGGATCCGGTGCATTAGTGCTGGTAGGATCGTACCCGTCATGTTGAGGGCACAATTCCTATAAGTGTTAACGGTTCATAGTCCCAGCCTAGAGAGATGGCCCATTCAAAAGGCCCAATAGGCTTAACGACAACCCATCCACTTCAACAACGCAGCATCCTTGCAAGACATGATATCGACACGTTGTAGGGCCTTCTGATGTCCGGCGAGTCAGTTTGTCTTCCTTTTAACAGTTCACAACGTACGATCCGGGACGGAAAAACATTACAAAAGAAGAAAAGTGGCCTAAAACTGATGAAAACGTTCGATTTTGGGCTACAAAAATGGGTACTGCAAGCAATCTAGCTGCCCCCGTCGTAGAGCTCTCAGAGAGCTTTGCAACGGTATGCTGTGCACCGCGTAACTCGTTACGGATCAAAAGTTATGGGCACCGGAGCGACGGAGACCTGGTCACAAACCCTACGCCCTCGGTTTGCGAGCCCAGCCTCTACGTTAAGTGATGTTGTCTTGCCCAATGTTCTGTGGGATTCGGTAATAGAGATTTGGTGGATAAAGTATCTTGGCAACCCTAACCAGGGCAAAAAAAATTGAGAAGGGGGTGCAACACGAGGACTTCCCAGGGGGTCACCCATCCTAGTACTACTCTTGCCCAAGCATGCTTAACTTCAGAGTTCTGATGTGATCTGGTGCATTAGTGCTGGTATGATCACACCCGTCATGTTGAGGGCACAATTCCTACATGTGTTAACGGTTCACAATCCCAACATAAAGAGATGGCCCATTCAAAAGGCCCAATGGGCTGAACGATAACCCATCCGCTTCAACAACGTAGCATCCTCGCAAGACGTGATATCGATAAGTTCTAGGGCTGTCTGATGTCCCGCGAGTCAGGTTGTCATCCTTCAAACAGTTCACGACGTACTATCCGGGACGGAAAAACTAAGCAAAAGAAGAAAAGTGCACTGAAAGTGATGAAAACGTTTGATTTTGGGCTCCAAAATCAGGCACAGCGAGCAAGATGGCTGCCGCCATCATAGAGCTCTTAGAGAGCTTTGGAACGGTATGCTGTGCGCCGCATAACTCCTTGGATGAAAAGTTCTGGGCACCGGAGCGATGTAGACCTGGTCACAAACCCTACGCCCTCGATTTGTGTGCCCAGCCTCTACGTGAAGCGATGTTGCCTTGCCCAATGTTTCGTGGGATTCGGTAATAGAGATTTGGTGGATAAGGTATCTTGCCAACCCTAAACAAGGCAAAAAAAATTGAAAAGGGGGTGCAACACGAGGACTTTCCAGGGGGTCACCCATCATAGTGCTACTCTCGTCAAAGCACGCTTAACTTCCGAGTTCTGATGGGATTCGCTGCATTAGTGATAGTATTATCGTACCCGTCATGTTGAGGGCACAATTCCTATATATGTCAACGGTTCACAACCCCCGCCTAGAGAGATGGCCCATTCATATGGCCCAATGGGCTTAACGACAACCCATCCGCTTCAACAACGCAGCATCCTCGCAAGACGTGATATCGACACGTTGTAGGGCCCTCTGACGTCCCGCGAGTCAGGTTGTCGTCCTTTTAATAGTTCACGACGTACAATCCGGGACGGAAAAACATTGCAAAAGAAGAAAAGTGGCCTGAAACTGATGAAAACGTTCAATTTTGGGCTCCAAAAATGGGCACAGCGAGCAAGCTGGCTGCCTTCGTTGTAGATCTCTTAGAGAGCTTTGCAACGGTATGCTGTAACTCCTTATGGATCAAAAGTTATGGGCACCAGAGCGACGGAGACCTGGTCACAAACCCTACATCCTCGGTTTACGGGCCCAGCCTCTACGTGAAGTGATGTTGTCTTGCCTAATGTTCCATGGGATTCGATATTAGAGATTTGGTGGATAAAGTATCTTGGCAACCCTAACCAGGGCAAAAAAAATTGAAAAGGGGGTGCAACACGAGGACTTCCCGTGGGGTCACCTATCCTAGTACTACTCTCTTCCATGCACGCTTAACTTCGGAGTTCTGATGGGATCCAGTGCATTAGTGCTGGTATGATCGCACCCGTCATGTTGAGGGCACAATTCCTATATGTGTTAACGGTTCACAGTCCCAGCCTAGAGAGATGGCCCATTCAAAAGGCCCAATGGGCTTAACGACAACCCATCTGCTTCAACAACGCAGCATCCTCGCAAGACGTGATATCGACACGTTGTAGGGCCCTCTGATGTACAGCGAGTCAGGTAGTTGTCCTTTTAACAGTTCACGACGTGCGATCCGGGATGAAAAAATAGAACAAAATAAGAAAAGTGTCCTGAAACTCACGAAAACGTTCGATTTTAGGCTCCGAAAAAGGGCACAGCGAGCAAGCTGGCTGCCCCCATCGTAGAGCTCTCAGAGTGCTTTGCAACGGTATGCTGTGCACAACGTAACTTCTTACGGATCAAAAGTTATGGGCACCGGAGCGACGGAGACCTGGTCACAAACCCTACGCCCTCGGTTTGCGGGCCCAGCCTATACGTTAAGCGAAGTTGTCTTGCCCAATGTTCCGTGGGATTCGGTAATAGAGATTTGGTGGATAAAGTATCTTGGCAACCCTAACTGGGGCAAAAAAAATTGAAAAGGGGATGCAACACGAGGACTTCCCAGGGGGTCACCCATCCTAGTACTACTCTTGCCTATGCACGCTTAACTTCGGAGTTCTAATGTGATCCGATGCATTAGTGCTGGTATGATCGCACCCGTCATGTTCAGGGCACAATGCCTATATGTGTTAACGGTTCATAGCACCAGCCTAGAGAGATGGCCCATTCAAAAGGCCCAATGGGCTTAACGACAACCCATCCGCTTCAACAATGCAGCATCCTCGCAAGACGTGATATCGACACGTTGTAGGGCCCTCTGATGTCCCACGAGTCAAGTTGTTGTCCTTTTAACAGTTCACGACGTACGATCCGGGACAGAAAAATAGAGCAAAAGAAGAAAAGTGTCTTGAAACTCATGAAAACGTTCGATTTTGGGCTCCGAAAAAGGGCACAGCGAGCAAGCTGGCTGCCCCCATTGTAGAGCTCTTAGAGAGCTTTGTAACGGTATGTTGTGCGCCACGTAACTCCTTGCAAATCAAAAGTTACGAGCACCGGAGCGACGGAGACCTGGTCACAAACCCTACGCCCTCGGTTTGTGTGCCCAGCCTCTACGTGAAGCGAAGTTGTCTTGCCCAATGTTCCGTGGGATTTGGTAATAGAGATTTGGTGGATAAAGTATCTTGGCAACCCTAACCGGGGCAAAAAAAATTGAAAAGGGGGTGCAACACGAGGACTTCCCAGGGGGTTACCCATCTTAGTACTACTCTCGCCCAAGCACGCTTAACTTCGGAGTTCTGATGTAATCTGGTGCATTAGTGCTGGTATGATCGCACCCGTCATGTTGAGGGTACAATTCCTACATGTGTTAACGGTTCACAATCCCAACCTAGAGAGATGGCCCATTCAAAAGGCCCAATGGACTTAACGACAACCCATCTGCTTCAACAATGTAGCATCCTCGCAAGACGTGATATCGACACGTTGTAGGGCCCTCTAATGTCCCGCGAGTCAGGTTGTCGTCCTTTTAATAGTTCACGACGTACGATCCAAGACGGAAAAACAAAGCAAAAGAAGAAAAGTGGCCTGAAACTGATGAAAGCGTTCGATTTTGTGCTCCAGAAACGGGCACAGCGAGCAAGCTGGCTGCCCTCCTCGTAGAGCTCTCAGAGAGCTTTGCAACGGTATGTTGTACGCCGCGTAACTCCTTACGGATCGAAAGTTATGGGCACCGGAGCGACGGAGACCTTGTCACAAACCCTACGCCCTCGGTTAAACGATGTTGTCTTGCCCAGTGTTCCGTGGGATTCGGTAATAGAGATTTGGTGGATAAAGTATCTTGGCAACCCTAACCAGGGCAAAAAAAATTGAAAAGGGGGTGCAACATGAGGACTTCCCAGGGGGTCACCCATCTTAGTACTACTCTCGTCCAAGCACGCTTAACTTCTGAGTTCTGATGGGATCCGGTGCATTAGTGCTGGTATGATCACACCCATCATGTTGAGGGCATAATTCCTATATGTGTTATCGGTTCACAGTCCCAGCCAAGAGAGATGGCCCATTCAAAAGGCCCAATGTGCTTAACGACAACCCATCCACTTCAACAACGCAGCATCCTCACAAGACGTGATATCGACACATTGTTGGGCCTTCTAATGTCCCGCGAGTCAGGTTGTTGTCCTTTTAACTGTTCACGACGTACGATCCGGGACGGAAAAACATTGCAAAAGAAGAAAAGTGGCTTGAAACAGATAAAAACGTTCGATTTTTGGCTCCTAAAATGGGCAAAGCGAGCAAGCTAGCTGCCCCCGTCGTAGAGCTCTCAGAGAGCTTTGGAACGGTATGTTGTGCACCGCGTAACTCCTTACGGATCAAAAGTTATGGGCACCGGAGTGACGGAGACCTGGTCACAAACCCTACGCCCTCGGTTTGCGAGCCCAGCCACAACGTGCAGCCATGTTGTCTTGCCCAATGTTCCGTGGGATTTGGTAATAGAGATTTCGTGGATAAACTATCTTGGCAACCCAAACTAGGGCAAAAAAATTGAAAAGGGGGTGCAACACGAGGACTTCCCAGGGGGTCACCCATCATAGTACTACTCTCGCCCTAGCACGCTTCACTTCGGGGTTCTGATGTGATCCGGTGCATTAGTGCTTGTATGATCGCACCCGTCATGTTCAGGGCCCAATTCCTATATGTGTTAACGGTTCACAGTCCCAACCTAGAGAGACGACCCATTCAAAAGGCCCAATGGGCTTAACGACAACCCATCTGCTTCAATAACGCAGCATCCTCGCAAGACGTGAAATCGACACGTTGTAGGGCCCTTTGATGTCCCTCGAGTCAGGTTTTCATCCTTTTAAAAGTTCACGACGTACAATCCGGGACGAAAAAACAGAGCAAAAGAAGAAAAGTGGCCTGAAACTAATGAAAACATTCGATTTCATACTCCAAAAATAGGCAAAGTGAGCAAGCTGGCTGCCCGCGACGTAGAACTCTCAGAGAGCTTTGGAACGGTATGTTGTGCGCTGCGTAACTCCTTACGGATCAAAGGTTATGGGCACCGGAGCGACGGAGACCTGGTCACAAAACCTACGTCCTCGGTTTGTAGGCCCAGCTTCTACGTGAAGCGATGTTGTCTTGCCTAATGTTCCGTGGGATTCGGTAATAGAGATTTGGTGGATAAAGTATCTTGGCAACCCTAACCAGGGCAAAAAAAATTGAAAAGGGGGTGCAACACGAGGACTTCCCAGGGGGTCACCCATCCTAGTACTACTCTCGCCCAAGCACGCTTAACTTTGGAGTTCTGATGGGATCCAGTGTATTAGTGCTGGTATGATCGCACCCATCATGTTGAGGGCACAATTCCTATATGTGTTAACGGTTCACAGTCCCAGCCTACAGAGATGGCCCATTCAAAAGGCCCAATGGGCTTAACTACAACCCATCTGCTTCAATAACGCAACATCCTCGCAAGACGTGATATCGACACGTTGTAGGGCCCTCTGATGTCCCGCGAGTCAGGTTGTCGTCCTTTTAACAGTTCCCGACGTACGATCCGGGATGGAAAAACATTGCAAAAGAAGAAAAGTGCCCTGAAACTGATGAAAACGTTCGATTTTGGGTTCCAAAAATGGGCACAGCAGCAAGCTGGCAGCCCCCGTCGTAGAGCTCTCAGAGAGCTTTGGAACGGTATGCTGTGCACCACGTAACTCTTTACAGATCAAAAGTTATGGGTACCGGAGCGACGGAGACCTGTTCACAAACCGTACGCCCTCGGTTTGCCAGCCCAGCCTCTACGTCAAGCGATGTTGTCTTGCCCAATGTTCCATGGGATTCGGTAATAGAGATTTGGTGGATAAAGTATCTTGGCAACCCTAACCAGGGCAAAAAAAATTGAAAAGGGGGTGCAACACGAGGACTTCCCAGGGGGTCACCCATTCTAGTACTACTTTCGCCCAAGCACGCTAAACTTCGGAGTTCTGATGGGATCCGGTGCATTAGTGCTGGTATGATCGCACCCGTCATGGTAAGGGCACAATTCCTATATGTGTTAACGGTTCACAGTCCCAACCTAGAGAGATGGTCTATTCAAAAGGCCCAATGGGCTTAACGACAACCCATCCACTTCAACAATGCAGCATCCTCGCATGACGTGATATCGACACGTTGTAGGGCCCTCTGATGTCCCGCGAGTCAGGTTGTCGTCCTTTTAACAGTTCACGACGTACGATCTGGGACGGAAAAACATTGCAAAAGAAGAAAAGTGGCCTGAAACTAATGAAAACGTTCGATTTTGGGCTCTAAAAATGGGCACAGCGAGCAAGATGTCTTCCCCCGTCGTATAGCTCTCTGAGAGCTTTGCAACGGTATGCTGTGCACCGCATAACTCCTTACGGATCAAAAGTTACAGGCACCCTGCGCCCTCTGTTTGCGAGCCCAGCCTCTACGTGAAGCGAAGTTGTCTTGCCCAATGTTCCGTGGGATTCGGTAATAGAGAATTGGTGGATGAAGTATCTTGGCAACCCTAACCAGGGCAAAAAAAATTGAAAAGGGGGTGCAACACGAGGACTTCCCAGGGGGTCACCCATCCTAGTACTACTCTCGCCAAGCACGCTTAACTTCCGAGTTCTGATCGGATTCGGTGCATTAGTGCTGGTATGATCCCACCCGTCATGTTGAGGGCATAATTCCTATATGTGTTAACGGTTCGCAGTCCCAACCTAGAGAGATGGCCCATTCAAAAGGCCCAATAGGCTTAACGACAAACCATCCACTTCAACAACGCAGCATCCTCGCAAGACGTGATATAGACACGTTGTAGGGCCCTCTGATGTCCCGCAAGTCAGGTTGTCGTCCTTTTGACAGTTCACGACATACGATCCGGGATGAAAAAACATTGCAAAAGAAGAAAAGTGGCAAGAAACTGATGAAAACGTTCAATTTTGTGCTCCAAAAATGGGCACAGCGAGCAAGCTGGCTGTCCCCATCGTAGAGCTCTCAAAAAGTTTTGCAACGGTATGCTGTGTGCCGCGTAACTCCTTACGGATCAAAAGATTTGGGCACCGGAACGACGGAGACCTGGTCACAAACCCTACGCCCTCGGTTTGCGAGCCCAGCCTCTACGTGAAGCGATGTTGTCTTGCCCAATGTTCCATGCGATTCGGTAATAGAGATTTGGTGGATAAAGTATCTTGGCAACCCTAACCTGGGCAAAAACAATTGAAAATGGGGCGCAACACGAGGACTTCCCAGGGGGTCACCCATCTTAGTACTACTCTCGCCCAAGCACGCTTAACTTCCGAGTTCTGATGGGATCCCGTGCATTAGTGCTGGTATGATCACACCCGTCATGTTCATGGCACAATTCCTATATGTGTTAACGGTTCACAGTCCCAGCATAGAGAGATGGCCCATTCAAGTGGCGCAATGGGCTTAACGACAACCCATCCACTTCAACAACGCAGCATCCTCGCAAGACGTGATATCGACACGTTGTAAGGCCCTCCGATGTCCCGCGAGTCAGGTTGTCGTCCTTTTAACAGGTCACGACGTACGATCCGGGACGATAAAACATTGCACAAGTAGAAAAGTGGCCTGAAATTGATGAAAACGTTCAATTTTGGGCTCCAAAAATGGGCACAGCGAGCAAGCTGGCTGCCCCCGTCGTAGAGCTCACAGAGAGCTTTGGAACGGTATGTTGTGCACCGCGTAACTCCTTACGGATCAAAAGTTATGGGCACCGGAGCGACGGAGACCTGGTCACAAACCCTACGCCCTCGGTTTGTGAGCCCAGCCTCTACGTGAACCGATGTTGTCTTGCCCAATGTTCCGTTGGATTTGGTAATAGTGATTTTGTGGACAAAGTATCTTGGCAACCATAACCAGGGCAAAAAAAATTGAAAAGGGGGTGCAACATGAGGACTTCCCTAGGGGTCACCCATCCTAGTACTACTCTTGCCTAACCACGCTTAACTTCGGAGTTCTGATGTGATCCGGTGCATTAGTGCTGGTATGATCGCAACCGTCATGTTCAGGGGACAATTTTTATATGTGGTAACGGTTCATAGTACCAGCCTAGAGAGATGGCCCATTCAGAAGGCCCAATGGGCTTAACGACAACCCATCCGCTTCAACAATGCAGCTTCCTCGCAAGATGTGATATCGACACGTTGTAGGGCCCTCTGATGTCGGGCGAGTCAGGTTGTCATCCATTTAACAGTTCACGACGTACGATCCGGGACGAAAAAATAGAGCAAAAGAAGAAAAGTGTCCTAAAACTAATGAAAACGTTCGATTTTGGGCTCCAAAAACCGGGCACAGTGAGCAAGCTAGTTGCCCCCATCGTAGAGCTCTTAGAGAGCTTTGCAACGGTATGTTGTGCGACGCGTAACTCCTTACGGATCAAAAGTTATGGGCACTGGAGCGACGGAGACGTGGTCACAAACACTACGCCCTCAGTTTGCGGGCCCAGCCTCTACGTTAAGTGAAGTTGTCTGCCCAATGTTCCGTGGGATTCGGTAATAGAGATTTGGTGGATAAAGTATTTTGGCAACCCTAACTAGGGAAAAAAAATTGAAAAGGGGGTGCAACACGAGGACTTCCTATGGGTTCACCCATCTTAGTACTACTCTTGCCCAAGCACGCTTAACTTCAGAGTTCTGATGTGATCTGGTGCATTAGTGCTGGTATAATCGCACCCGTCATGTTGAGGGCACAATTCCTATATGTGTTAACGGTTCACAGTCCCAGCCTAGAGAGATGGCCCATTCAAAAGGCACAATGGGCTTAACGACAACCCATCTGCTTCAACAACGCACCATCCTCGCAAGACGTGATATCGACATGTTGTAGGGCCCTCTGATGTCCAGCGAGTCAGGTTGTCGTCCTTTTAACAGTTCACGACGTACGATCTGGGACAGAAAAATATAGCAAAAGAAGAAAAGTTGCCTGAAACTGATGAAAACGTTCGATTTTGGGCTCCAAAAATTGGGCACAGCGAGCAAGCGGAGACCTGGTCACAAACCCTACGCCCTCGGTTTGCGAGCCCAGCCCCTATCTGAAGCGATGTTGTCTTGCCCAGTGTTTCGTGGGTTTCAGTAATAGAGATTTGGTGGATAAAGTATCTTGGCAACCCTAACCTGGGCAAAAAAAATTGAAAAGGGGGTGCAACACGAGGACTTCCCAGGGGGTCACCCATCTTAGTACTACTCTCGCCCAAGCAAGCTTAACTTCCAAGTTCTGATAGGATCCGGTGCATTAGTGCTGGTATGATCACACCCGTCATGTTGAGGGCACAATTCCTTTATGTGTTAACGGCTCACAATCCCAGCCTAGAGAGATGGCCCATTCAAAAGGCCCAATGGGCTTAACGACAACCCATCCACTTCAACGACGCAGCATCCTCGCAAGACGTGATATAGACACGTTGTAGGGCCCTCTGATGTCCAGCGAGTCAGGTTGTCATCCTTTTAACAGTTCACGACGTACGATCCGGGACGGAAAAACATTATAAAAGAAGAAAAGTGGCCTGAAACAGATGAAAACGTTCGATTTTGGGCTCCAAAAATGGGTACAGCGAGCAAGCTGGCTGCCCCCGTCGTAGAGCTCTCAGAGATCTTTGGAACGGTATGCTGTGCACCATGTAACTCCTTACGGATCAAAAGTTATGGGCACCGGAGCGACGGAGACCTAGTCACAAACCCTATGCCCTCGGTTTGCGAGCCCAACCTCTACGTGAAGCGATGTTGTCTAGCCCAATGTTCCATGGGATTCGATAATAGAGATTTGGTGGATAAAGTATCTTGGCAACCCTAACCAGGGCAAAAAAAATTGAAAAGGGGGTGCAACACGAGGACTTCCCAGGGGGTCACCCATCCTAGTACTACTCTCGCCCAAGCATGCTTAACTTCCAAGTTTTGATGGGATCCGGTGCATTAGTGCTGGTATGATCCCACCCGTCATGTTAAGAGAACAATTCCTATATGTGTTAACGGTTCACAGTCCCGGCCTAGAGAGATGGCCCATTCAAAAGGCCTAATGGGCTTAACGACAACCCATATACTTCAACAATGCAGCATCCTCACAAGACGTGATATCGACACGTTGTAGGGCCCACTGATGTCCCGCGAGTCAGGTTGTCGTCCTTTTAACAGTTCACAACGTACGATCTGGGACGGAAAAACATTGCAAAAGAATAAAAGTGGCCTGAAACTGATGAAAACGTTCGATTTTGGGCTCCAAAAATGGGCATAGCGAGAAAGATGGCTACCCCCGTCGTAGAGCTCTCTGAGAGCTTTGCAACGGTATGCTATGCACCGCGTAACTCCTTACGGATCAAAAGTTATTGGCACCAGAGCGACGGAGACCTGGTCACAAACCCTATGCCCTCGGTTTGCGAGCCCAGCCTCTACGTGAAGCGATGCTGTCTTGCCCAATGTTCCTTGGGATTCGGTAATAGAGATTTGGTGGATGAAGTATCTTGGCAACCCTAACCAGGGCAAAAAAAATTGAAAAGGGGGTGCAACACGAGGACTTCCCAGGGGGTCACCCATCCTAGTACTACTCTCGCCCAAGCACGCTTAACTTCGGAGTTTTGATGGGATCCGGTGCATTAGTGCTGGTATGATCGCACCCGTCATGTTGAGAGCACAATTCCAATATTTGTCAACGGTTCACAGTCCCAGCCTAGAGAGATGGCCCATTCAAAAGGCCCAATGGGCTTAACGACAACCAATTCGTTTCAACAACGCAGTATCCTCGCAAGACGTGATATCAACACATTGTAGGGCCCTCTGATGTCCCGCGAGTCAAGTTGTCGTCCTTTTAACAGTTCACGACGTACGATCTGGGATGGAAAAACAGAGCAAAAGAAGAAAAGTGGCCTGAAACTGATGAAAATGTTCGATTTTGGGCTCCAAAAATGGGCACAGCGAGGAAGCTGGCTGCCCCCGTCGTAGAGCTCTCAAAAAGCTTTGCAACGGTATGCTGTGTGCCGCGTTACTCCTTACGGATCAAAAGTTATGGGCACCAGAGAGACGGAGACCTGGTCACAAACCCTACGCCCTCGGTTTGCGAGCCCAGCCTCTACGTGAAGCGATGTTGTCTTGCCCAATGTTCCGTGGGATTCGGTAATAGAGATTTGGTGGATAAGGTATCTTGGCAACCCTAACCAGGGCAAAAAAAAATTGAAAAGGGGGTGCAACTCGAGGATTTCCCAGGGGGTCACCCATCCTAGTACTACTCTCGCCAAGCACGCTTAACTTCCGGGTTCTGATCGGATTCGGTGCATTAGTGCTGGTATGATCCCACCCGTCATGTTGAGGGCACAATTCCTATATGTGTTAACGGTTCACAGTCCCAACCTAGAGAGATGGCTCATTCAAAAGGCCTAAAAGGCTTAACGACAACCCATCCACTTCAACAATGCAGCATCCTCGCAAGACGTGATATCGACACGTTGTTGGGCCCTCTGATGTCCCGCAAGTCAGGTTGTCATCCTTTTAACAGTTCACGACGTACGATCCGGGACGAAAAAACATTGTAAAAGAAGAAAAGTGGCCTGAAACTGATGAAAACGTTCGATATTGGGCTCCAAAATGGGCACAGCGAGCAAGATGGCTTCCCCCATCGTAGAGCTCTCAGAGAGCTTTGCAACGGTATGCTGTGCACCGCAAAACTCCTTACGGATCAAAAGTTATGGGCACCGGAGCAACGGAGACCTGGTCACAAACCCTACGCCCTCGGTTTGCTAGCCCAGCCTCTACGTGAAGCGTTGTTGTCTTGCCCAATGTTCTGTGGTATTCGGTAATAGAGATTTGGTGGATAAAGTATCTTGGCAACCCTAACCAGGGCAAAAAAAATTGGAAAGGGGGTGCAACACAAGGACTTCCCAGGGGGTCACCTATCATAGTACAACTCTCGCCTAAGCACGCTTAACTTCGGAGTTCTGATGGGAACCGGAGCATTATTGCTGCTATGATCGCACCCGTCAAGTTGACGGCACAATTCCTATATGTGTTAACAGTTCACAGTCCCAACCTAGAGAGATGGCCCATTCAAAAGGCCCAATGGGCTTAACGACAACCCATCCACTTCAACAACGTAGCATCCTCGCAAGACGTGATATCGACACGTTTTAGGGCCCTCTGATATCCCGCGAGCCAGGTTGTCGTCCATTTAACAGTTCACGACGTACGATTCGGGACAGAAAAACATTGCCAAAGATGAAAAGTGTCCTGAAACTGATGAAAATGTTCGATTTTGGGATCCAAAAATGGGCAAAGCAAGCAAGCTGGCTGCCCCGTCGTAGAGCACTTAGAGAGCTTTACAACGGTATGCTGTGCACCGCGTAACTCCTTACGGATCAAAAGTTATGGGCACCAGAGCGACGGAGACCTGGTCACAAACCCTACGCCCTCGGTTTGCCGGCCCAGCCTATACGTGAAGCGAAGTTATCTTGCCCATTGTACCGTGGGATTTGGTAATAGAGATTTGCTGGATAAAGTATCTTGGCAACCCTAACCAGGGCAAAAAAAATTGAAAAGGGGGTGCAACACAAGGACTTCCCAGGGGGTCACCTATCATAGTACTACTCTCGCCCAAGCACGGTTAACTTCGGAGTTCTGATGTGATCCGGTGAATTAGTGCTGGTATGATTGCACCCGTCATGTTGAGGGCACAATTCCTATATGTGTTAACGGTTCACAGTACCAGCCTAGAGAGATGGCCCATTCCGAAGGCCCAAGGTCTTAACGACAACCCATCCACTTCAACAATGCAGCATCCTCGCAAGACGTGATATCGACACGTTGTAAGGCCCTTCGATGTCCCGCGAGTCAGGTTGTCGTCTTTTTAACAGTTCACGACGTACGATCCACGACGGAAAAACAGAGCAAAAGAAGAAAAGTGGCTTGAAACTGATGAAAATGTTCGATTTTGGGCTCTAAAAATCGGGCAAAGCGAGTAATATGGCTTCCCCCGTCGTAGAGCTCTCAGAGAGCTTTGCAACGGTATGTTGTGCACCGCGTAACTCCTTGCGGATCAAAATTTATGGGCACTGGAGCGACGGAGACCTGGTCACAAACCCTACGCCCTCGGTTTGCGAGCCCAGCCTCTACGCGAAGCGAAGTTGTCTTGCCCAATGTTCCGTCGGATTCGGTAATAGAGATTTGGTGGATAAAGTATCTTGGCAACCTTAACCAGGGCAAAAAAAATTGAAAAGGGGGTGCAACACGATGACTTCCCACGGGGTCACCCATCCTAGTACTACTCTCGCCCAAGCACGATTAACTTCGGAGTTCTGATGTGATCTAGTGCATTAGTGCTGGTATGATCGCACCCGTCATGTTGAGGGCACAATTCCTAAATGTGTTAACGGTTCACAATCCCAGCCTAGAGAGATGGCCCATTCAAAAGGCCCAGTGGGCTTAACGACAACCCATCCGCTTCAACAACGCAGCATCCTCGCAAGACGTGATATCGACACGTTGTAGGGCCCTCTGATGTCCAGCCAGTCAGGTAGTTGTCCTTTTAACAGTTCACTATGTACGATCCGGGACGAAAAAACAGAGCAAAAGAAGAAAAGTGGCCTGAAACTGAGAAAACGTTCGATTTTGGGCTCCAAAAATCGGTCACAGCGAGCAAGCTGGCTGCCCCCGTCGTTGAGCTCCCAGAGAGCTTTGCAACGGCATGCTGTACGCCGCGTAACTCCTTACGGATCAAAAGCTATAGGCACCGGAGCAACGGAGACCTGGTCACAAACCTTACGCCCTCAGTTTGCGAGCCCAGCCTCTACGTGAAGCGATGTTGTCTTGCCCAATGTTCCGTGGGATTCGGTAATAGAGATTTGGTTGATAAAGTATCTTGGCAACCCTAACCATGGAAAAAAAAATTGAAAAGGGGGTGCAACACGAGGACATCACAGGGGGTCACCCATCTTAGTACTACTCTCGCCCAAGCACGCTTAACTTCGGAGTTCTGATGTGATCTGGTGCATTAGTTCGGGTATGATCGCACCCGTCATGTTAAGGGCACGATTTCTACGTGTGAAACGGTTCACAATCCCAACCTAGAGAGATGGCCCATTCAAAAGGCCCAATGGGCTTAATGACAACCCGTCCTCCTCAACAACGCAGCATCCTCGGAAGACGTGATATCGACACGTTGTAGGGCCCTCTGATGTCCCGCGCGTCAGGTTGTTGTCCTTTTAACAGTTCACGACGTACGATCTGGGACGGAAAAACAGAGCAAAAGTAGAAAAGTGGCCTAAAACTGATGATAACGTTTGATTTTGGGCTCCAAAAACGGGCACAGCGAGCAAGCTGGCTGCCCCCGTCGTAGAGCTCTCAGAGAGCTTTGCAACGGTATGCTGTTTGCCGCGTAACTCCTTACGGATCAAAAGTTATGGGCACCGGAGAGACGGAGACCTGGTCACAAACCCTACGCCCTCGGTTTGCAAGCCCAGCCTCTACGTGAAGCGATGTCGTCTTGCCCAATGTTCCGTGAGATTCGGTAATAGAGATTTGGTGGATAAAGCATCTTGGCAACCCTAACCAGGGCAAAAAAAATTGAAAAGGGGGTGCAACACGTGGACTTCCCAAGGGGTCACCCATCCTAGTACTACTCTCGCCCAAGCACGCTTAACTTCGGAGTTCTGATGGGATCCGATACATTAGTGCTGGTATGATCGCACCCGTCATGTTGAGGGCACAATTCCTATATGTGTTAATGGTTCACAGTCCTAGCCTAGAGAGATGGCCCATTCAAAAGGCCCAATGGGCTTAACGACAACCCATCCACTTCAACAACGCAGCATCCTCGCAAGAAATGTTATCGACACGTTGTAGGGACCTCTGATGTCCCGTGAGTCAGGTTGTCGTCCTTTGAACAATTCACGACGTACGATCCGGGATGGAAAAACATTGCAAAAGAAGAAAAGTGGCCTGAAACTGATGAAAACGTTCGATTTTGGGCTCCAAAAATATGCACAGCGAGCAAGCTGGCTGCCCCTGTCATAGATGTCACGCCCCAACCCGGCCTGTAAAGGTTAGACTAGAGTGTGATCCAAACATTCAAGTCCTTTCACATTCTTAATCATTCTAGGAGGTTTAACACTTAACGTTTTATTCTAGACTCTAAGATTTTTCGGAAATTCGGCAGCATAACGGCTGTAATTGGGCTCTTTGTTTGACCTAAATTTTCTAACAGTCTTAAAACTTTCAATTCAAGTTCATTTCCGACTAGAGTTTACTATTTTGTCATCAATTGAATTGCCTATTGGTTATTTCGACATCCCGTTTGATTTATAACCTAGCATGATACTATGTCTCGTTTTTCCATTTATCCTCGTTTCAAAATATACCTGTTGATCTTAGCTTATTAGCGAGTACCTGTTGAGATTGGATAAGTTTATTTGCCTATTCCTTAACTAGCGTCATAACCTATGATAGACTAATGATAGCAAAAGTAAAAACGATCATAGTATGTTTAGTATCAGTCTACTTAATATAAGTACAAACCAAAATTAGACCCCAAATTACAACGGGGGTCTATTACATCACAAACAACAAATAACGTAAGGGAAATAGTATTCAAGTAACAAAAGTTCACAAGTAGTCACGTTCAAGCAAAACAACAATAACAGGCAATCACTCCAGGGGTTCATCATTAGGTACATTGAGCTCGGGTTCCTGTACCTGTTCTTCTTCACCTGAAATGATAAAAGAGGGTGAGTCCTTATGAACTCAGCGAGGGGGAACGAGAAATAAGTTTTGAAACTCATTTTCCGGTTAAACTTATGAAAATCCCTTTTTCAAACATGAATACAACAGAAATACAAGTACAGAAATACAAATACAAAAATACAAATACGGAAACAGGAATACCGGTCTTTCCTCCCCGAGGTTCTCTAGGATCCAAGCGGGAGTACTTATACACATAATAAAAAGGATACGGTGAGCTTTTGCTCTCAGATCAGATCCAGGATCAGTTGTTGCGGCCGACTTCAAATCATCCCCCAAACACACCAGGTGGGTATACTCCGGATGTACCCCAAAATCCTACGACCCAACTCTCCGAGGAAGTCTAGCCCCCAAGCGAGAGAGGGAATGGGACCATGGAGGTCACGGTAACACCGGCAAGCCCGATGCCGCCCGCCGTGCGTGATCACTACCATGCCGACAGGAAAGGTTGCAACCTTGTATGCAATGCACATTTATGACAGGTAATATATCACAGTAGGAGGACAACAAAGTAGGTTGCCTCCGGACAGTCATAAGATTTCACATTGACCAAGTAAACAGGCAGGGCACAATAAAACAGGTAATATATCACAGTAGGAGGACAACAAAGTAGGTTGCCTCCGGACAGTCATAAGATTGCACATTGACAGGTAGACAAGCAAGGCACGATAAGACATGAAAATTTCACTTGAAGGCATATAGAGTTATATGAAGATTAAACGGGCAGCCATGTAACACATGTAAAACAGGCCATATAACTCATTAAGAAGTCCACATGATCAAGTGATAAGATTATTCAACATGCAATGACATCAATCATGGGTTCGGGTGCAAGAAAAGCTTATTTGTCAACATGCAATGGTCAAAATCACATTTGAAGTTATAAGACATTAACGGGCAGCCCACTAAGCATATAATTTCCACACAATATCCAAATGATCAACACTTAGCAAGACTACCTAGTCATTAGGGTTTCCGTTTCATGCTTAACCGCGTGATTAAACCTTAAGTCAACTCAAAATCATTCTCAAGTCATGCATCATTCAATTCAAGCATCCTCAAGTACTCAAAACAGTCCATGTAACATCCCAACACCACATTTCCACACAATTAGAACCACAAGAGAGGTTACAACAATTTTCCAAGCATGTAGCTAAATGAAACCTTTACTGCAATAGGCTGTTTTCCCACAATCAATAGGATAATCAAAAAATCTCCAAATTCAGTGAATAAGATGTCAAATTAAATCTTAATAATTTAACTAAAATCAGAAACAAACCTTGCATCAATTGGAGTTCAGAATCATTAGTTATAGCCGAAACAGTGAGGTAGCACAAAACTGTCCAGATTTGCACACTTTTCAGAAATTGACGTTTTTGAGGTCCTTAGAGTCAGTTTTAGCTTTGGTCCATTTCTGAAAAAATTGTCCAGAACTGAAAAATATAGCAGCACACCAAATTTCATGCATTTTGAACAACATTTACTAAGTAAAACATGGTTCGTTCCACAAGGTCAGTGCATCTGCCAAAACCTGATTCATTTTTTCCAGCTTCCCAGATTTGGTCACATTTTAATGATTTGCCATTTTGAGGACTGTAGAGTCAAAATTAGCTTCGGCCTTTTTCTGGGAGAAATGTCCAAAACTGTCCAAACTAGTCACCTACCAATTTTCAAGCATTTTCAACATCATTTTCTTAGCTAAACTTACCTCGAACAGACTGGTCAGAGAGCTGTCATCCATTTCGACTTCACCTAGCATCATTTTCAAGCCAAGATCTTGCCGTGCATGGTTGTTTAAGCTTATGAACGACCATATATCTCAAGTACAGAAGCAAATACATACATTTATGAGCATGCATGTGAAATTTTGAAGAGTTTTCAAAAGGTTTTTAACCCTCACCTTAGCAATCAACCACAAAATGCTCAAGACCCTTTGTTGAAGCTCAAATCTTCTCCTTTTCCTTGCTTAGCCGAGAACCTCACTAGTTTTTCTCTATTTTTCCTAGCTTAATGATCAATCTCTTAGTGCATGCATGTAGTTAGAACTTGAAGAAAAGAAATGGATGCTTAGTAACTCACCTAGGCCGAAAATGAAGCTTCAATGCACATGCATGAGTGATTTCGAACTCTAGCTTGTTTGCTTGGGTTTCTTGATGGCTACTCGACTTTGCTCAACCAAGATGTGAAGAAGACAAGCCAAGGAGGTAGAGAACTCAGCCAAGAACAGAAATGGAGAGAGAGAATGAGAGGGAGAGAGAGAAGTTTGAAGGAAATGAGAGAATGTGACAAAAAATATGACAAGGAATAAAGCCTTTTGCAATTTTTGATGAGCATGTTCAGCCTTGAGCTTGGTGAATCAGATTTTTGTGTCTTCAAGGTGGAATTTAAAATGTTAGCATGGGCCATGAGTGGTTTGGTCGAAAATGAGAGGAAATTGAGGTGGTTTTGGGCAATTTTTTATGCATTGTGTAAGTGTTTTGTCATAGTTTGTCTAGGATTATGAATAAATTATGCAATGCTAGACTAAAAGCACTTAGTGGTCAGCCAAGGGCTTACAAATTGCTGAAATTTCAGACTCTATTTAATATATTATGGATTATAATAAGGGTGAAATTTGAGGTGCATTGGTTTTGGGTGAGAATAAAGAATAAAGAATGTTTAGGTGTTTGTGTAGATTGAATTGTTTATTGTTAGTGGATTTTGTAGAGATTTGAATTAGGATTATTTTATAGTTTAGTGCTTTGTGTAGGATTCTTTCTTGATTAACGTGGTGGCACGGATTCCTAGGTCTAGGGTACGCACTACAAGGCACGCACCGAAATCAATACGGGGCACGAAACACGAGGTAAACACGAACTACGAGGTAAGACACGAACTTCTAGACTAAGGCACGTACTTCAAGTCTAATGCACATATTCTAATGCTAATGCACGCAAATCGAGGTAAGGCACATATAACGAGGCATGCACGAAAACCAAGACGGGGCACGTAATCCAAGGTCGGTCGTACAATTCTAGGTCTAAGGCACGCAAATCGAGGTCTCACACGTTATTCAGGGTCGGGCCTCACATCCTCCCCTCCTTAAAAGAATTTCGTCCCGAAATTCATTCTTTCCTATTGAGGTCATTTAAACGGATTCTGACCCTTGTTATTCGTCCTACTTTGGTTCGTCCCGTGTTTGGTGATCTCTTATCACAACCAATTCGCTTCCTATGTTTCTCCAATCATTTAGTTCGGTGGGACCCCTACATTTACAGTTCTTTCCTTTGAACGATTCTATTCTCCATTTGATCTTAAGGTCAAGTTTATTAACTAAGGTTAGAATCTCCATACATAGTCATCAAGGCTGCATCGGTATTCAGACTATATAACTATAACTCCAAAATCATGACTCATGTTGTATCAATCTCACATCCATACCTCAAAAGCAATATCACAATAATTCCATGATCCTAGGGTGACAAACGCTAATTTCAAGATGATAGGTCTATATCCGATTTACATATCCTATCAACTAGCTTCCAAAATTGTTAACACATAGGACATCAACAAGTCATGGATCATTTCCACAACATGACCCTATCTTTAAGAAGAACTCACCAAACAAATTGATCCATCTCAAGTCATCATCTATTGATAGTATCATAGTCCTTATCTCGTAGGTATTATATTAGCAACTCTTCTAATGACTAGTTTCCCGGTTATAGGCTCCTATTCACTGACATTCTTTACCAGCTTCGTTAACCTTCACGCTCGTAATCAAGGAGAAAGACCGTTGAGATTCGTTAAACTCAAACTCTAAGGTCTATTAAGTACCACAAACAAATTGCCACCAAAATTGCATGGGTAACTAATCATGTTGCACTAGTTCAACTCTTACAAGTAAATTTCATCGACTTGCAATTCACAATTTATTTCCTTATTCTAATCTCTATCTTCAAGTCACGAAGCTTTAGAATTTCTTTTAATCTTATACAAAACTCCTAAGACGAATAGTTTCAACCTCAAATAAATTTCACTCACCTCAATCCAAGGTTACGTAATACTCAAGAAGACAATGGTCCCACTCACTTAGTGACCTAGTCATTCCTTCGAACACTTAATACTCGCTAATATATTTTCAACATTAGTGTTACTAAGTTAGGGCTATAGCCATATAAGAATATCAGTGCTCCACTAGGTTACCGGCCGTACAACAACAATCTTAGGATTATAAATGGGTGCCGAAATGATCTAACTCTTAAGATACTTATCATACTAATTCAAATAGCTTGTTACACGAAATAACTTCAAGGCTGTATCAATATAAGAATTATGACCACGAAACATCCTTCAATATAACCTAATAGAATTTCAAGAGTAATCAGCCACTCATCTAACTATCACTACAAGATTCACCCTCTATTCAGCAACCACAATTCGAAGTCTATCAACTGCTAGTTTCTAGGCTTTACCACGAATCATCATGTATACTTACTATTAGCTATTTAGGATTACTAGTCATATCCTAACGACTCCACTTTACAACCAGATGCTTTAATCTCATTTCCATGGTTTATATAATAGGTCCATCGGTCTTACTTAAGGATAAATGCTTTCCAACATCCTCTAGGGTATCCAAACAACGAGTGCATAGAATGACTTACTTGCATAATCACAACTAAATCCGAGAGGCACCAAATTAATACCATGATTCTAAATATCACTGATATCCAACTTAGGACCTTTAGCAATGTTAGTCATCTAATGCATAAATCAATTCCTTACACTTCTATCCGACCTAACATTTTAGGTGTAGTCTTTCGAACACGAGTTATAGCTACGTGAATTCCTCGATTCCAGCATCCTTATATCTTGTTATATCAAAGAATCATCAACCTTGTTAAACTCGGTCTCCAGAGTTGCCTACATGTCTTGAGGTTATCTATCGCTAAGTCACTCAAATACACTATCCATATCTCAATAATCTAACCCCTAAAAGTAACTATCGTCAACTTCCACGAATTCATCTTTTAATTTCTAGGTTATGATCTCAACATTTAGTGAACTTGAAACTCGCTAGTATACACCATATCAAATTCATCAATGCTTAATTCCAATCAAGTAAGGATTCAATCGTACGAGTATATTGCCAACTTCTTAGATAGCCTATCAAGCCAATTTTAAGATGTGAGAAATGGATTCAAAGAAACCTCCAAGTCAACTTCCACTATCAGCACATGAGAATATATACTACTCTACATATTTAATAGTATATTCTTATATCTATGGAAAGTTGTATGTCCTTAACTTTTATTCTTGAACCACAATTAGAAGAACGGTTTAACGGAATCAATAACTTCATAGCTATAAGATTGACAACTTAATCACAGGTATAGGTATTCCAAAAATAAGGAGATAACTTTACCTCAACAATTATACCCGTGCTACGCATTTTATACATATGCATATCCAATAATACATACTATCCATCGAGTACCTGTGAAGATGCCAGAAATCTCTAACTGAGACTTTTCGTTCTTCCTGCATGAATTCACTTCCCTGAAAGTTCTAATCCTAACTATCTATGCATATAAACAGTCATTCATGGTTATATAACATGCACATGTATCAAGGAAGAAGTATAAAAGCATGCATGCATTATTGAGGGCACTAACGTGTCGGTGTGCATGACACATAATACATATAGTCCACAAAGGCACACAGTATTCAATTCTCAAAGCAATTAAAGCACATTAGCACACATTAACACATATAAACAAGACATCATAATTACCTTAGGGCTTCTACCCATGGTCCGAGAGTTGAACCCGACTAATGCCTAGTTAGTAAACTAAGCTCTGATACCATTCTAATATAAGGTGTCACGCCCCAACCCAGCCTGTAAAGGTTAGACTAGGGTGTGATCTAAACATTCAAGTCCTTTCATATTCTTAATCATTCTAGGAGGTTTAACACTTAACGTTTTATTCTAGACTCTAAGATTTTTCGGAAATCCGGCAGCATAACAGCTGTAATTGGGCTCTTTGTTTGACCTAAATTTTCTAACAGCCTTAAAACTTTCAATTCAAGTTCATTCCCGACTAGAGTTTACTATTTTGTCATCAATTGAATTGCCTATTGGTTATTTCGACGTCCCGTTTGATTTATAACCTAGCATGATACTATGTCTCGTTTTTCCATTTATCCTCGTTTCAAAATATACCTGTTGATCTTAGCTTATTAGTGAGTACCTGTTGAGATTGGATAAGTTTATTTGCCTATTCCTTAACTAGCGTCATAACCTATGATAGACTAATGATAGCAAAAGTAAAACGATCATAGTATGTTTAGTATCAGTCTACTTAATATAAGTACAAACCAAAATTAGACCCCAAATTACAACGGGGGTCTATTACATCACAAACAACAAATAACGTAAGGGAAATAGTATTCAAGTAACAAAAGTTCACAAGTAGTCACGTTCAAGCAAAACAACAATAACAGGCAATCACTCCAGGGGTTCATCATTAGGTACATTGAGCTCGGGTTCCTGTACCTGTTCTTATTCACCTGAAATGATAAAAGAGGGTGAGTCCTTATGAACTCAGCGAGGGGGAACGAGAAATAAGTTTTGAAACTCATTTTCCGGTTAAACTTATGAAAATCCTTTTTTCAAACATGAATACAACAGAAATACAAGTACAGAAATACAAATACAGAAATACAAATACGGAAACAGGAATACCGGTCTTTCCTCCCCGAGGTTCTCTAGGATCCAAGCGGGAGTACTTATACACATAATAAAAAGGATACGGTGAGCTTTTGCTCTCAGATCAGATCCAGGATCAGTTGTTGCGGCCGACTTCAAATCATCCCCCAAACACACCAGGTGGGTATACTCCGGATGTACCCCAAAATCCTACGACCCAACTATCCGAGGAAGTCTAGCCCCCAAGCGAGAGAGGGAATGGGACCATGGAGGTCACGGTAACACCGGCAAGCCCGATGCCGCCCGGCGTACGTGATCACTACCATGCCGACAGGAAAGGTTGCAACCTTGTATGCAATGCACATTTATGACAGGTAATATATCACAGTAGGAGGACAACAAAGTAGGTTGCCTCCGGACAGTCATAAGATTTCACATTGACCAAGTAAACAGGCAGGGCACAATAAAATAGGTAATATATCACAGTAGGAGGACAACAAAGTAGGTTGCCTCCGGACAGTCATAAGATTGCACATTGACAGGTAGACAAGCAACGCACGATAAGACATGAAAATTTCACTTGAAGGCATATAGAGTTATATGAAGATTAAACGGGCAGCCATGTAACACATGTAAAACAGGCCATATAACTCATTAAGAAGTCCACATGATCAAGTGATAAGATTATTCAACATGCAATGACATCAATCATGGGTTCGGGTGCAAGAAAAGCTTATTTGTCAACATGCAATGGTCAAAATCACATTTGAAGTTATAAGACATTAACGGGCAGCCCACTAAGCATATAATTTCCACACAATATCCAAATGATCATCACTTAGCAAGACTACCTAGTCATTAGGGTTTCCGTTTCATGCTTAACCGCGTGATTAAACCTTAAGTCAACTCAAAATCATTCTCAAGTCATGCATTATTCAATTCAAGCATCCTCAAGTACTCAAAACAGTCCACGTAACATCCCAACACCACATTTCCACACAATTAGAACCACAAGAGAGGTTACAACAATTTTCCAAGCATGTAGCTAAATGAAACATTTACTGCAATAGGCTGTTTTCCCACAATCAATAGGATAATCAAAAAATATCCAAATTCATTGAATAAGATGTCAAATTAAAGCTTAAGAAGTTAACTAAAATTAGAAACAAACCTTGCATCAATTGGAGTTCAGAATCATTAGTTATAGCCGAAACATTGAGGTAGCACAAAACTGTCCAGATTTGCACACTTTTCAGAAATTGACGTTTTTGAGGTCCTTAGAGTCAGTTTTAGCTTTGATCCATTTCTGACAAAATTTTCCAGAACTGAAAAATCTAGCAGCACACCAAATTGCATGCATTTTGAACAAAATTTACTAAGTCAAACATGGTTCGTTCCACAAGGTCTGTGCATCTGCCAAAACCTGATTCATTTTTTCCAGATTCCCAGATTTGGTCACATTTTAATGATTTGCCATTTTGAGGACCTTAGAGTCAAAATTAGCTTCGGCCTATTTCTGGGAACAATGTCCAAAACTGTCCAAACTAGTCACCTACCAATTTTCAAGCATTTTCAACATCATTTGCCTAGCTAAACTTACCTCGAACAGACTGGTCAGAGAGCTGTCATCAATTTCGACTTCACCTAGCATCATTTTCAAGCCAAGATCTTGCCATGCATGGTTGTTTAAGCTTATGAACGACCATATATCTCAAGTACATAAACAAATACATACATTTATGAGCATGCATGTGAAATTTTGAAGAGTTTTCAAAAGGTTTTTAACCCTCACCTTAGCAATCAACCACAAAATGCTCAAGACCCTTTGTTGAAGCTCAAATCTTCTCCTTTTCCTTATTTAGCCGAGAACCTCACTAGTTTTTCTCTATTTTTCCTAGCTTAATGATCAATCTCTTAGTGCATGCATGTAGTTAGAACTTGAAGAAAAGAAATGGATGCTTTGTAACTCACCTAGGCCGAAAATGAAGCTTCAATGCACATGCATGAGTGATTTCGAACTCTAGCTTGTTTGCTTGGGTTTCTTGATGGCTACTCGACTTTGCTCAACCAAGATGTGAAGAAGACAAGCCAAGGAGGTAGAGAACTCAGCCAAGAACCGAAATGGAGAGAGAGAATGAGAGGGAGAGAGAGAAGTTTGAAGGAAATGAGAGAATGTGACAAAAAATATGACAATGAATAAAGCCTTTTGCAATTTTTGATGAGCATGTTCAGCCTTGAGCTTGGTGAATCAGATTTTTGTGTCTTCAAGGTGGAATTTAAAATGTTAGCATGGGCCATGAGTGGTTTGGTCGAAAATGAGAGGAAATTGAGGTGGTTTTGGGCAAGTTTTTATGAATTGTGTAAGTGTTTTGTCATAGTTTGTCTAGGATTATGAATAAATTATGCAATGCTAGACTAAATGCACTTAGTGGTCAGCCAAGGGCTTGCAAATTGCTGAAATTTCAGAATCTATTTAATATATTATGGATTATAATAAGGGTGAAATTTGAGGTGCATTGGTTTTGGGTGAGAATAAAGAATAAAGAATGTTTAGGTGTTTGTGTAGATTGAATTGTTTATTGTTAGTGGATTTTGTAGAGATTTGAATTAGGATTATTTTATAGTTTAGTGCTTTGTGTAGGATTCTTTCTTGATTAACGTGGTGGCATGGATTCCTAGGTCTAGGGTACGCACTACAAGGCACGCACCGAAATCAATACGGGGCACGAAACACGAGGTAAACACGAACTACGAGGTAAGACACGAACTTCTACACTAAGGCACGTACTTCAAGTCTAATGCACATATTCTAATGCTAACGCATGCAAATCGAGGTAAGGCACGTATAACGAGGCATGCACGAAAACCAAGACAGGGCACGTAATCCAAGGTCGATCGTACAATTCTAGGTCTAAGGCACGCAAATCGAGGTCTTGCACATTATTCAGGGTCGGGCCTCACAGTAGAGCTCTCAAAGAGCTTTGCAACGGTATGCTGTGCACCGCATAACGCCTTACGGATCAAAAGTTATGGGCACCAGTGCGACGAACTCCTCGTCACAAACCCTACGCCCCCGGTTTGCGAGCCCAGCCTCTACGTGAAGCGATGTTGTCTTGCCCAATGTTCCATGGGATTCGGTAATAGAGATTTGGTGGATAAATTATCTTGGCAACCCTAACAAGGGCAAAAACAATTGAAAAGGGGGTGCAACACGAGGGCTTCCCTGGGGGTCACCCATACTAATACTACTCTCGCCCAAGCACGCTTAACTTCCGAGTTCTGATGGGATCCGGTGCATTAGTGCTAGTATGATCGCACCCGTCATGTTGAGGGCACAATTCCTTTATGTGTTAACGGTTCACAGTCCCAGCTTAGAGAGATGGCGCATTCAAAAGGCCCAAAGGGCTTAACGACAACCCATTCACTTCAACAACGCAGCATCCTCGCAAGACGTGATATCGACACGTTGTAGGGCCCTCTAATGTCCCGCGATTCAGGTTGTCGTCCTTTTAACATTTCACGACGTACGATCCGGGACGGAAAAACATTGCAAAGGACGAAAAGTGGCCTAAAACTGATGAAAATGTTCGATATTGGGCTCCAAAAATTGGCACAGCGAGCAAGCTAGATGCCCCCGTCGTAGAGCTCTCAGAGAGCTTTGCAACGGTAGGCTGTGTACCGCGTAACACCTTACGGATCAAAAGTTATGGGCACCGGAGCGACGGAGACCTGGTCACAAACCCTACGCCCTCGGTTTGCGGGCCCAGCCTCTACGTGAAGCGAAGTTGTCTTGCCCAATGTTCCGTGGGATTCAGTAATAGAGATTTGGTGGATGAAGTATCTTGGCAACCCTAACCAGGGCAAAAAAAATTGAAAAGGGGGTGCAACACGAGGACTTCCAAGGGGGTCACCTATCCAAGTACTACTCTCGCCCAAGCACGCTTAACTTCGGAGTTCTGATGGGATCCGGTGCATTAGTACTGGTATGATTGTACCTGTCCTGGTGAGGGCCCAATTTCTATATGTGTTAACGGTTCACAGTCCCAACCTAGAGAGATGGCCCATTGAAAAGGCCCGATGGGCTTAACGACAACCCATCCGCTTCAACAACGCAGCATCCTCGCAGGACGTGATATCGACACGATGTAGGGCCATCTGATGTCCCGCGAGTCAGGTTGTCGTCTTATTAACAGTTCACGACGTACGATCCGGGATGAAAAAATAGAGCAAAAGAAGAAAAGTGGCCTGAAACTGATGAAAACGTTCGATTTTGGGCTCCAAAAATCGGCACATCAAGCGAGCTTGCTGCCCCCGTTTTAGAGCTCTCAGAGAGCTTTGCAACGGTATGCTGTGTGCCGCGTAACTCCTTACGGATCAAAAGTTATGGGCACCAGAGCGACGGAGACCTGGTCACAAACACTACGCCCTCGGTTTGCGGGCCCATCCTCTACGTGAAGAAAAGTTGTCTTGCCCAATGTTCCATAGGATTCAGTAATAGAGATTTGGTGGATAAAGCATCTTGGCAACCCTAACCAGGGTAAAAAAAATCGAAAAGAGGGTGCAACACGAGGACTTCGCAGGGGGTCACCCATCCTAGTACTACTCTCGCCCAAGCACGCTTAACTTCGGAGTTCTGATGGGATCTGGTGCATTTGTGGTACTATGATCGCACCCGTCATGTTGAGGGCACAATTTCTTTATGTGTTAACTGTTCACAATCCCAGCCCAGAGAAATGGCCCATTCAAAAGGCCCAATGGATTTAACGACTACCCATCCGCTTCAACAACGCAGCATCCTTGCAGGACGTGATATCAACACGTTGTAGGGCTCTCTGATGTCCCGCGAGTCAGGTTGTTGTCCTTTTAACAGTTAGCGATGTACATTTCCGGACGGAAAAACAGGGCAAAAGTAGAAAAGTGACATGAAACTGATGAAAACGTTCGATTTTGGGCTCCAAAAATGGGCACAGCGAGCAAGCTAACTTCCCCCGTTGTAGAGCTCTCAGAGAGATTTGCAACGGTATGCTATGCGCCGCGTAACTCCTTACGCATCAAAAGTTATGGGCACCAGAGCGACAAAGACCTGGTCACAAACCCTACGCACTCGGTTTGCTGGCCCAGCTGCTATGTGAAGCAAAGTTGTCTTACCCAATGTTACGTGGGATTCAGTAATAGAGATTTGGTGGATAAAGTATCTTGGCAACCCTGACCAGGGCAAAAAAAATTGAAAAGGGGGTGCAACACGAGGACTTCACAAGGGGTCACCCATCCTAGTACTACTCTCTCCCAAGCACACTTAACTTCGGAGTTCTTATGGGATCTGGTGCATTAGTGCTGGTATAATCGTACCCGTCATGTTGAGGGCACAATTCCTATATGTGTTAATAGTTCACAGTCCCAACCTAGAGAGATGGCCCATTCAAAAGGCCCAATGGGCTTAACGACAACCTATCCACTTCAACAACGCAGCATCCTCACAAGACGTGATATCGACACGTTGTAGGGCCCTCTGATGTCCCGCGAGTTAGGTTGTCGTCCTTTTTACAGGTCACGACGTACGATCCGGGACGAAAAAACAGAGCAAAAGAAGAAAAGTGGCCTGAAACTGATCAAAACGTTCGATTTTGGGCTCCAAAAATGGGCACAGTGAGAAAGCTGGCAGCCCCCATAGTAGAGCTCTCAGAGAGCTTTGCAACGGTATGCTGTGCGCCGTGTAACTCCTTACGGGTCAAAAGTTATGGGCACCGGAGCGACGGAGACCTGGTCACAAACCCTACGCCCTCGATTTGCGAGCCCAGCCTCTACGTGAAGTGAAGTTGTCTTGCCTAATGTTCCGTGGGATTCAGTAATAGAGATTTGGTGGATAAAGTATCTTGGCAACCCTAACCAGGGCAAAAAAAATTGAAAAGGGGGTGCAACACGAGGACTTCAAAGTGGGTCACCCATCCTAGTACTAGTCTCGCCCAAGCACACTTAACTTCGGAGTTCTTATGGGATCCAGTGCATCAGTCCTGGTATAATCCCACCCGTCATGTTGAGGGCACAATTCCTATATGTGTTAACAGTTCACAGTCCCAACCTAGAGAGATGGCCCATTCAAAAGGCCCAATGGGCTTAACGACAACCCATCCACTCCAACAACGCAGCATCCTCACAAGACGTGATATCGACACGTTGTAGGGCCCTCTGATGTCCCGCGAGTTAGGTTGTCGTCCTTTTAACAGTTCACGACGTACGATTCGGGACGAAAAAACAGAGCAAAAGAAGAAAAGTGGCCTAAAACAGATTAAAACGTTCGATTTTCGGCTCCAAAAATGGGCACAACGAGGAAGCTAACTGCCCCCGTCGTAGAGCTCTCAGAGAGCTTTGCAACGGTATGTTGTGCGCCGCGTAACTCCTTACGCATCAAAAGTTATGGGCACCGCAGCGAGAAAGACCTAGTCACAAACCCTACGCACTAGGTTTGCGGGCCCAGCCTCTACGTGAAGCGAAGTTGCCTTGCCCAATGTTTCGTGGGATTCAGTAACAGAGATTTGGTGGATAAAGTATCTTGGCAACCCTAACCAGGGCAAAAAAAATTGAAAAGACGGTGCAACACGAGGACTTCCCAAAGGGTCACCCATCCAAGTACTACTCTCTTCCAAGCACACTTAACTTCAGAGTTCTGATGGGATCCGGTGCATTAGTGCGGGTATAATTGCACCCGTCATGTTGAGGGCACAATTCCTATATGTGTTAACGGTTCACAGTCCCAACCTAGAGAGATGGCCCATTCAAAAGGCCCAATGGGCTTAACGACAACCCATCCACTTCAACAACGCAGGATCATCAAAAGACGTGATATCGACACGTTGTAGGACCCTCCAATGTCCCGCTAGTTAATTTGTCGTCCTTTTAATAGTTCACGACATACGATCCGGGACGGAAAAACATAGCAAAAGAAGAAAAGTGGCCTGAAATTGATGAAAACGTTCGATTTTAGGATCCAAAAAGGGGCACAGCGAGCAAGCTGGATGCCTGAATCATAGAGCTCTCAGAGAGCTTTGCAACTATATGTTGTGCGCAGCGTAACTCCTTACGGATCAAAAGTTATGTGCATCGGAGCGACGGAGACCTGGTCACAAACCCTACGCCCTCGTTTTGCGGGCCCAGCCTCTACGTGAAGCGAAGTTGTCTTGCCCAATGTTCCATGGGATTCAGTATTAGAGATTTGGTGGTTAAAGAATCTTGGCAACCCTAACCAGGGCAAAAAAAATTGAAAAGTGGGTGCAACACGAGGACTTCGCAGGGGGTCACCCATCCTAGTACTACACTCGCACAAGCATGCCTAACTTCGGAGTTTTGATGGGATGCGGTGCATTAGTGCTGGTATGATCGCACCCGTTATGTTGAGGGAAAAATTCCTTTATGTGTTAACTGTTCAGAGTCCCAGCCTAGAGAGATGGCCCATTCAAAAGGCCTAATGGGCTTAACGACAACCCATCCGCTACAACAATGTAGCAACCTTGCAGGACGTGATATCGACACATTGTATGGCCCTCTAATGTCCTGCGAGTCAGGTTGTCGTCCTTTTAACAGCTCACGAAGTACGATCCGGGACGGAAAAACAGAGCAAAAGAAGAAAAGTGGCCTGAAACTGATGAAAACGTTCGATTTTGGGATCAAAAAAGGGCAAAGCGAGCAAGCTGGCTGCCCCCGACGTAGAGCTCTCAGAGAGCTTTGCAACTGTATGTTGTGTGCCGCGTAACTCCTTACAGATCAAAAGTTATGGGCACTGGAGTGACGAAGACCTGGCCACAAACCCTACGCCCTCGGTTTGCGAGCCCAGCCTCTACGTGAAGCGAAGTTGTCTTGCCAAAAGTTCTGTGGGATTCAGTAATAGAGATTTGGTGGATAAAGTATCTTGGCAACCGTAACCAGGGCAAAAAAAATTGAAAAGGGGGTGCAACATGAGGACTTCCCAGGGGGTCACTCATCCTAGTACTACTCTCGTCCAAGCACGCTTAACTTCGGAGTTCTGATGGGATCCGGTACATTAGTGCTGGTATGATCACACCCGTCATGTTGAGGGCATAATTCCAATATGCGTTAACGGTTCACAGTCCCAGCCTAGAGAGATGGCCCATTCAAACGGCCCAATGGGCTTAACGACAACCCATCCGCTTCAACAACGCAGTATCCTCGCAAGACGTGATATCTAAACGTTGTAGGGCCCTCTGATGTCCCGCGAGTCAGGTTGTTGTCCTTTTAACAGTTCACGACGTACGATCCGGGATGAAAAAATAGAGTAAAAGAGGAAAAGTGGCCTGAAACTGATGAAAACGTTTGATTTTGGGCTCCAAAAATGGGCACAGCGAGCAAGCTGGCTACCCCCGTCGTAGAGCTCTCAGAGAGCTTCGCATCGGTATGCTGTGCGCCGCGTAAATCCTTACGGATCAAAAGTTATGGGCACCGGAGCGACGGAGACCTGGTCACAAACCCTACGCCCTTGGTTTGCCGGCCCAGCCTCTACGTGAAGCGAAGTTGTCTTGCCCAATGTTCCGTGGGATTCAGTAATAGAGATTTTGTGTATAAAGTATCTTGGCAACCTTAACCATGGCAAAAAAAATTTAAAATGGTGTGCAACACGAGGACTTCCTATGGGGTCACCCATCCTAGTACTACTCTCACCCAAGCACGCTTAACTTTGGAGTTCTGATGGGATCCAGTGCATTAGTGCTGGTATGATCGCACCCGTCATGTTTAGGGTACAATTCCTTTATGTGTTAACTGTTCACAGTACCAGCCTAGAGAGATGGCCCATTCAAAAGGCCCAATGGGCTTAACGAAAATCCATCCGCTTCAACAACGCAGCATGCTTGCAAGACGTGATATCGACACGTTGTAAGGCCCTATGATGTCCTGCGAGTCAGGTTGTCGTCCTTTTAACAGTTCACGACGTACGATCCGGGACGGAAAAACAGAGCAAAAGAAGAAAAGTGGCCTGAAACTGATGAAAACTTTCAATTTTGGGCTCCAAAAACGGGCAAAGTGAGCAAGCTGGCTGCCCTTTTCGTAGAGCTCTAGGAGAGCTTTGCAACGGTATGTTGTGCACCGCGTAACTCTTTGCGGATCAAAAGTTATGGGCACCGGAGCGACGGAGACCTGGTCACAAACCCTACGCCCTCGGTTTGCAGGCCCAGCATCTACGTGAAGCGAAGTTGTCTTGCCCAATGTTCCGTGGGATTCAGAAATAGAGATTTGGTGGATAAAGTATCTTGGCAACCCTAACCAGGGCAAAAAAAATTGAAAAGGGGGTGCAATACGAGGACTTCCAAGGGGGTCACCCATCCTAGTACTACTCTCGCCCAAGCATGCTTAACTTCAGAGTTCTTATGGGATCTGGTGCATTAGTGCTAGTATGATCACACTCGTCATGTTGATGGCACAATTCCTTTATGTGTTAACTGTTCACAGTCCCAGCCTAGAGAGATGGCCTATTCAAAAGGCCCAATGGGCTTAACGACAACCCATCCGCTTCAACAACGCAGCACGCTTGCAAGACATGATATCGACATGTTGTAAGTCCCTCTGATGTCCTGCGAGTCAGGTTGTCGTCCTTTTAACAGTTCACGACGTACGATCCGGGACAGAAAAACAGAGCAAAAGAAGAAAAGTGGCCTGAAACTGATGAAAACTTTCGATTTTGGGCTCCAAAAATGGGCAAAGCGAACAAGCTGGCTGCCCCTTTCGTAGAGCTCTCAGAGTGCTTTGCAACGGTATACTGTGCACCGCGTAACTCTTTGCGGATCAAAAGTTATGGGCACCGGAGCGACGGAAACTTGGTCACAAACCCTACGCCCTCGGTTTGCAGGCCCAGCCTCTACGTGAAGCGAAGTTGTCTTGTCCAATGTTCCGTGGGATTCAGAAATAGAGATTTGGTGGATAAAGTATCTTGGCAACCCTAACCGGGGCAAAAAAAATTGAAAAGGGGGTGCAATACAAGGACTTCCAAGGGGGTCACCCATCCTAGTACTAATCTCGCCCAAGCACGCTTAACTTCAGAGTTCTTATGGGATCTGGTGCATTAGTGCTAGTATGATCGCACCCGTCATGTTGATGGCACAATTCCTTTATGTGTTAACTGTTCACAGTCCCAGCCTAGGGAGATGGCCTATTCAAAAGGCCCAATGGGCTTAACGACAACCCATCAGCTTCAACAACGCAGTATGCTTGCAAGACGTGATATCGACACGTTGTAAGTCCCTCTGATGTCCCGCGAGTCAAGTTATCGTTCTTTTAACAGTTCACAACGTACGATCTGGGACAGAAAAACAGAGCAAAAGAAGAAAAGTGGCCTGAAACTGATGAAAACTTTTGATTTTGGGCTCCAAAAACGGGCATAGCGAGCAAGCTGGCCGCCCCCATCGTAGAGCTCTCGTAGAGCTTTGCAACGGTATGTTGTGCACCGTGTAACTCTTTACGGATCAAAAGTTATAGGCACCGGAGCGACGGAAACCTGGTCACAAACCCTACGCCCTCGGTTTGCGGGCCCAGCCTCTACGTGAAGCAAAGTTGTCTTGCCCAATGATTCGTGGGATTCAGTAATAGAGATTTGGTGGATAAAGTATCTTGACAACCCTAACCAGGGAAAAAAAAATTGAAAAGGGGGTGCAACACGAGGACTTCCCTGGGGGTTACCCATCCTAGTACTACTCTCGCCCAAGCACGCTTAACTTCGAAGTTCTGATGGGATCCGGTGCATTAGTATTGGTATGATCGCACACGTCATGTTGAGGGCACAATTCCTTTATGTGTTAACTGTTCACTGTAACGCCCCGATCCCTCACGAGACCGGAATTCCTATTTATCACGCTATTCTCAACCCAATTCCAAACCCCGGACACAGAATTTAGGGAGAAACGGACGGAGTCTCCCCTGTTTGTAGGACTAATTAAAAACCTGCGAATAATAGAATACAACTATGAAACCATAATCCAACATTCTCATATATTTCAACTTCAACCACTAAGCTATGCCTCGTCTTGAGGTCATCCAAGCTTTAGACTCAACAAAATAGGTACACAAACATGCATAGGCCTCAAATATTGAAATACTATGTTATAAAGTCACTTATCATATCATTCTAACTTTATCTCTTCAATTGTCTTATTTATTAATCTAGCCTACTAACTCCATTAACCCAAGCTAGCATGCACGACAATTAAACAATAACATAGTCCTTTAAGTTATTACAGGCCACCTACGAACCAAATACAAACAAGATCCAATACAATTACAAGCCGAGTTTTTATAGTGCCAATCAAATTACAATTCAAATCACTTCACTAATTCACATGGATTCGTAGGTACTAATAATAAAAGCCAACACAACCAAACACGGTAACTCTCGAGCTTTCCCTGTATCACCTTGCGAAGGTGCTGAACCTGAAAGGTGTTAGAGACGAGGGTGAGTATACAACCGGTATACTCAGTGAGGGAGGTGATGCAACATAATATGCAACAGGATAAAAGCATATTCAACATCAAATAAACCAACCAAGTAAACAAGTAATCAAACACATATAAAAAGGATACGGTTCACTTCAAGTCTTCAATCTCGGACCACGAGCCACGAACTTCACGCTAATGCCGGCAAACCCATACACCAACAAGTTGGGATACTCCGGATGTATCCCGATCCTACGACCCTTTCTCCTGAGGTAGGTCCATGCCCAGCAGGTGAACCACGCCTCTGGGGTAGTGGAGTATGCCTCAGCGAGAAGGGAATAGGCACCATGGTAGTCGAGGGAGCACGGCAAGCCCGATGCCGCCTGTGTTTCTCGACGCTACCATGTCCGAAAAGGTTGCGCAACCCGATATTTGATCACAATAATTCAAGTAATGACAATATATTTCAAGAATCACATAAATGAGGGACAACAAAGTAGGTTGCCCTCGCACGTAGATTACAATAAATAAGCCATATAACAATATAAATAAAAGTCAAGTGTATATTTAGTCTATTCATATCAAAGTACACGTAATTATAAGCAATCATATTAAACTATATAATTTATGAGCAGTAAACAAATTAAGATGCACAAAAGAATGTAACTCCCTCACCTTTACCAGGTAGCTAAAGGATACAAGAACTAGCGTTAGTCTACTTTCAACACCTTGGATTGGCTCAATGGATCAACCCTAGCATGTAATAGAACATATACTTATCACAAAGAATTTCTTAGAGACATTCGTAACCAACACAATAAAATCACATTAATGGCTCAACCCCATTTAACCACCAAAATAAAATCAACTACCAAGCACGTTTTCAACACTTAACATGTAAACTTTCACGGAAGCAAGTTCATTTTCCAACTTTCTAGCAGAAGCTTAACTTTATTCAATCAGTTACCTATGCTAATGGCCTCCAAATTATCTGATTTTTATGTATAAACGTAGCTCTTCAATTGTAGTTAATTTTAGGTTCAAACGGTGCTCAATTCCGAGTTAAATTCCAAAAGTTATAGCCTTTACCGTGCAACTACACATAGCTGGGCAGAACCAGCGATTTTTTTAGCTACATTTCGGAAATGATGTGATCAGAGGGCTAAAACTTTAGAATTAACTTTAGTCCTAGAAATCAACATTTACTCTAAACTTCCTAATCTAGCTTCTGTACAAATTTCGTTAATTTTAGAACACGTTTACTATGTCAAAAGAGCTTCGAAAGGCAGGGCAGTGGACTGTCCAAATCGGGGCTTTGCTTGTTTATAAACTTTTCTTGTTGTTTTCTTGCATTTAACTAACTATGATAACACTCTAGCATGTATAACATTCTTACACTTCATTTAGACATTATTACAAACATTTAAGCTACACCATTAAGTTAGCTTTAGCAAAATCTTAAACTACATCCAAAACACATATATAAACTAGCAACACGAGCATTAGAGGATTCATACACTATTTTTCACACTAAACAACTAACCAAATCATGAGTTTCAAGTTTCTTTAACCATTAACTTCAACATAACATAAAACACATAGCAAGATAATTAACTTCAAATCTGGCTTCACTAATCCCATATAGCCACTTTATGATGCAACTAAATGTCACAAAATCACATTTTTAAGCATGTTAACACAAAAGCACCGAAAAATCTCTTTAGTGATTTGAACTACAGCTACATAATCCGATTAACAATTAAGCGTCGTAATTACATTTTAAAAGCTTCCTAACACTTCTAAGACCAACTACATCATCAAACATGTATAACTCAACATTTCGTTTTAAGGTCCTATTTGCATTTCAAGCTAAATTTCCAATTATAGTCAAGTTATCACCATTTTTATGATACATATAGCATTCTCAAGGGTTATAGCAACTATAAGAAGCAATAAAATAATTAAAATGCAAAAACCTCAAAATTCGCAGGTTACTATTCATAGATACTATTCATCATCTTCCCCAAGTCTCCAAACTTCATTTTCAACCATAAAATTCTTCAAATAATTATAAAAGATTGTTATATGATCATAATAAAGGCTAATTTAAGCATAGATAGGCACATATAAGCAAGATATATCAAATTACAAAATTTTACATAAATGTAACCTAACTTTAAAAACTCAAAATTATGCATCTCTCACCACTAGACAAGAAGAAGAAGCTTGGAGATGGCTTTGCTAGGCTCAAGAGCACTAAAATGAGGCTTGGAATGGATGAAATTGGTGAAAACTAACAATTTTCTTCTTCCTTTTTTGCTCCTGTTGACTCACGGGTTTGGGGAAGGGGTTTTTTGAGCTGATTTTTTTTTTGTTTGGTAAATAATGGGTTATAAGAGTTAAAAATGGTTCATGGGTCAAGGGTTTGGGTTATTGGGTCAAATGGTTTGGTTAGGTAGTTTTAATCCAAGTCAAAGCAAGCTAAATGAAAAAAAATCAAAATGCTGAATTTATTTTTTTTTTACTATTCATTACGACACACAAAAATATTTTTTCTACCCGCCTTCCCGACGTGCTATGCAAGTAATTCAAATTTTCTCATGCCTCTTAAATGACAAATATCATGAGAAAAATGCAAAACCATGTTAAAAACTCCTATAATTGCTAACTAATTAAAACTAATGTTTCACCTACGTAACACTATTCACACGAAACTCAAATCATTTTTCAAATGCATGTTCTCGACCTCTAAAGTCTAAAACTACAAGTTTTCGATTCCTTTTATAAGTCATATTATCTAGGAAAAAATATTAAACTAAGCAATTTAGACAGTAAATTTTCTTATGAATAGTGACCATCAAATAAACATATTTAAACTATAAATAAAACACATTAAAATGCACAAAAGATATGCTACAATTATTTATGACTATGATGCAAATTCTTGGGCATCACACTCTTTCCCCCTTAAACAAATCGCGTCCTCGCAATTTCTTGTTTCAAGTGAACTCTTTATATGCATCTTGAACAATCTGGATAAGAAGCTCGAATGCGAAAATCATAGGGAATACCAAGTAGAAGTACCGAAGAAACACTCCAATAAGAGCCTTCAAATGGAACTCCCAAGAAACCCATTGCTCATGAATGCCAATAAAATGTCATCAAAGATCTTCGTAAGAATGCCAAAAGAATACCAATCCAGAAGTCCGAATAAGGGTCCCTTCGAATACGAACATCACATAGGAATTCCTAATGTAGTTGTTAAACGAGAAGCCCAACCGAAAATCTCTAAACAAAAATACCATAATTATAGCAGATAAGAATCTCAAGATAGACCATCAATCATTATTGCTGAATAAGAATATTATTAAGAATCCCAGAGCATTATTCTTAGGTCACCAGACAATGAAAGCCAAATAAGAATTCAACGGGAGCACCAAATAAGAAGCCCAGTAGAAATACACCAATTGAGGGTCCCCATATTGAATCCCGAAAAAGACTACTCATATATGTATACGTGCCGAGTAAGAATACCAACAAAAGTCCAAATAAGAATATTACTATAGAATCCCGTATGAAAATACCAATAAGAATCCCAGAGAGAATACTAATTGATCAACTCTTCCTCTTGTTGTTGGTCCACATCTTCAAGCAAGCCACCACTGTCATCTCTTTATAGGGAAAAGTGTTCACTTACCACATTAATGGATAATGCATGTATATGGTGGATTTTACATATGATAAACACTTATACACTTTATTACAAATAACTAAGGTAGGTAAACACTCAAGGAATCACTTACATGCATATCTAACTATATAAATAAACATATCATATAAGTTTCACTTATTGCACAATGAGGTCACATATGTGCACACATAATCACATAACATAATACACATATCACACAATTTTCACTTATTACACAAATAAGTCATATAGGGCACATATACAGTCAAGACACACAAGTCTTCCAAACAAGAACACGCACCAATTCAAGATACACTTCACATGCACACACTCGGGATTACTACCCAACAGACCGAGGACCCTGTCCCGGCTGTGAGCTACTAAGCTCTGATACCACGTTACTGGGATTCTTATTAAGATTTCTGATTGGCTGTTCGTTGGTGCCTTTATTTGGCCTTATTACTTGGGAACCCTTAAGCAATACTCTTGCGATTTCTTCTTGGGTCTTCCTATGGGCATTCTTATTCAGTGTTCTTACTACAGCAATCGATGAAGAGTAACCAGAGTTGGACTTCAGTTGATGTCAATTTCTATTGGAAGATGAATTGCGAGGACGCAATTGTTTTAAGGGGGGAAGGATGTGATACCCCAAAATGGGCACGTATTTAATTGCATTTATTATGTGTTATCTTAAATGGTAGCTGTGAGAACCCGAGCATTCATTACATGTGCATTCATTTATTTTAATCATTATTTGAAAAATAATATGTGCATTTACATGACTTATTTAGTGTTTTAAAATTTAAAATTGCATTTAAAGTTCATTTAAATTACATCTTGTTGACTTTCACATTCTTTGACTAAACTAGTTGAATTTTCATCTACATTGACCAACTAGGACAAGGTGAAAAATTTTAAAATGTTTAATGAAAGGCAAACTTGGGATTAGAAATAAAAATGCAAGGTTAATTAGTCAAATTTTGGGTCAACTTTGGAATTAAATCTGAACCAATTGGGAAAGATTTAGGTAGCAAATTATATATGGTTGGAAATCTCTATGAGTCTAGTTTCTAAGGCTTCAAACCGTTCGTGAATTGGAGTTTTCTAGAAGAAGTTATGGCCGTTTTCGTAAGGTTGCGCAGGGCTGTTTTGGTTTACGCGGGTTTGACCAAAGACTTGACCTTTGACTTTCATTAAAGCTTATAAAACACCAAAAAAATCCCAAAATTACTCATCTTCTTCTTGCTTCAGCCGTGACCAGTCCAAACCCTAGGAATAGTAGATTTTTCACTATTTTGCTTATATCTTGAGCTAGAAGCGGAACCAAGACGCAAACCAAGCATTTTTGGACTCTTGTCGATGTCTAGCATCTTTCTACCGATCGTTTTTGCCTTTATTTTGCGAAACAAAGGTGAGAGAATTTTTTTTCAAATCTTCCAAAGTTTATTTTTACATCATAAAATGCTAGGATTGCATTTGTATCTTGCTAAATAGGTGTTAGAGAAGACTTTACCGATTAATTTCTTGTATAGAACATATTTTGTTGAAATTGGCTATTTTGAGTTGTTCAATGATTTATATGCCTAAGTTGTGTCTAATCTTGATTCTTAGATTTTATATAATGCTCATATATGTTAATGAACCTATCTAGCATAATAAAATAACTTGAGATTGCAAAATGGAGCAAAATAAATGGAGAATGTAGCTTGCTGAATTTTTCTATTTTTGGGCGTTTAGGGGCTGTTTCGTTGGGCAGTTTTTGTGCACCCATTAGATTGATTATTTTATGCTATTATATGGTTTATAACCCTTTTATTAGATAGGGAAAAATGTTGGTAGTTGGAGGGTCATGGTGGTTTGGGTGGAATAAGCTAAATTGTTGGTGTTTTTGAGTTGAAATGGTTGGTTTAGGTGCAAATGTGTGCTCCTGTGTGGTGTGTAATCTCTACGCTTGTAATGGTGACCTTTGGGCTGCCTCGAAGTTATAATAGTAGCATGCTAAGGTTGTGTAGTGATAGGTGGAAGTTAGAATAATTTTGATTGCATAAGTTGCTATAATTGAGCTAGTATTGCCTACTTAGCTATTGTTCTCGTTGTTATATTTGGCTGTGAATCACGTCTATGAGGTTTCTTGTGATAAATATGTGTTCTATTACATGCTAGGTGGATCCATTGAGCCAAACTTGCGTCATGGAAACTAGTAGAGGTGAGGGAGAAACATTTATATGCATTTCTTTGAATGTTAGGGTTTGTGTTGAATTTTGTAATTGTTGTATATTGTGATATAAATGCTTATGAATGCTTCCAAAACCTTCTAAAATGATTAGTGAACATTCTTTTGCAATCTATTGGCATAGTTTATGGCTAGATTTTGAAATGACAAGTTAAAGAAGACAATGAATAGTGTAAATTTTAAGGTTTTGATAAAATGTGCTTTCGGGTTTGATTCAATACTATAGTTAGGTGCTATAGATATTAATGAAGATAGTCTAATGACCCCATGTAGTTTAATTGCTCGGAACTTAGCTAAAACGCGACATAGCCGACTTTTTAAAAGGGGTTTCGGGTTAATGCTAATCCGGGTAGAATTGAGCTTCACATTTGGTATTGTTAGGCTACCTAGGTGCTATAGAAGCTTTGTTAACCCTTGTTTGAAGCCCGGATAAGATATGTGTAGTTCAAAGCTATAAGAGGGAAATTGGGGCTTTTGGGGTAATTGCGGGTAATTGAATGCGTTTGAGGGTTGTAAGGGTACCTTAAGGGCTAATTAGAATATTGGTATAGCTTTCCCTTGAATTTGAATCTCTAACATGAGTTTGGAAGGAAAATAGCTTGAATAACAAAGGGGTTTAAGTGCAAATTCAGTTGTTTCACGCTTCTAAAATCATGGCATGACTCCTTGTGTGTTTAAATGTGGTTTCTAGTTGTTTTGGAGCTTTTGGTATAGTTCTATGTGTATCTTGAATATGCCCCTTTGTAAAACTGCTTAATTGCTTGTGTAAATTGCTTCTATTCTAACTGCTTCGAGGTCAACCTACTTTGTTGATCCTCCTATGTGTTATAGCTTATATTGTTGATATTGTCTTGCCATTGATAAGTGCATTGCATAGTGGTTGCGCAACCATAGTGTCAGGGGCGGATGTGTTGAATATCGGCTGGGCGGCAGAAGGCTTGCCAGTGGATATTCAAACTCCGTGCCCTAGTCCCTCATTCGCCTGGTCCGGAGATTGCCAGGGGATGTTGGGTCGTAGGATTATCGGGGTACATCCGGAGTACACCCACTGGAGTGATTGGGATTATGCCGGCACAGTGATCGTGGTTCGTGGATCGTGAATGAAGATCAAGTGAAGATTGGAGTGTTGGGGTTAAGTGTAATGTATCCTTTTTCAATGTGTGGTTACTTAATCTGTTGTCATTCTTGAATGGTTTTAATTGTTATTAATGTTTAACTGTATTACTTGTTGCATTGCACGCCCCGGGAGACTTTATCCCTCACTGGGCAACAGTGGTTGCTCATACCTCGCTAACATGTTTCAGGAGGTGCATTTGGAGGAGGAGTTGCCTTAGTTGCAGTGTCTAATTGCGTGAGGTGGATTTATGGCTCTTGCTATTATGTGGAGATCTTGTTTGCTCTACCTTATTTTCTATTTTGTAACCTAAGTGCTTATGTATATGTTTGAGTGATTGTAAGCTGAATGCTAGTTGATTGTAGTAGGAGATATGAACTATGGCATGTAATAACTTATATTTCTGCTCTTAGCTTCTCTGCATGCTTGGGAGTGAATAACTGGTTGTTTTCAATTTCTAAGAATGCTTAAAAGCTATCATGGAGTGGCATGATAAGCGGTTTGGTAAAGAAGTGAAGTTGGATGTATGCTTGCATGATTCTAACTGTTTGAATGTTTTAAGGCTCGGATGGCCTTAAAGTTTGAGTCTTTAATTAGAATTGGAGTTCTAGGTTGTTTTGTGGCTTTATTGGTTGCTTACAGGCTTTCAGAATGTCCACGGTACAGGGGAGACTCTGTCCGTTTGTTGGGTCCAGACTTAACCTTTAGCGTGGGGTTGAGTCGGGGCGTTACATTTTAGGTGGTCTGAGACCGAGTTTGGGATTGGGTTGAGAATAGCATGGTTAGTAGAGCCTCCGGTCTCATGAGGGTTTGGGGCGTTACATTCACAGTGCCAGCCTAGAGAGATGGCCCATTCAAAAGGCCCAATGGGCTTAACGACAACCCATCCGCTTTAACAATGCAGCATCGTAACAAGACGTGATATCGACACGTTGTAGGGCCCTCTGATGTCCCGCGAGTCAGGTTGTCGTCCTTTTAATAGTTCATGACGTATGATCCGAGACGGAAAAACAATGCCAAAGTAAAAAAGTGGCCTGAAACTGATGAAAACGTTCGATTTTGAGCTACAAATATGGGCACAGCGAGCAAGCTGGCTGCCCGTGTCGTAGAGCTCTCAGAGAGCTTTGCAACGATATGCTGTGCACCGCGTAACAATTACGGATCAAAAGTTATGGGCACTAAAGCGACGGAGACCTGGTCACAAACCCTACGCCCTCGGTTTGCGGGCCCAGCCTATAAGTGAAGCGAAGTTGTCTTGCCCAATGCTCCGTGGGATTCAGTAATCGAGATTTTGTGGATAAATTATCTTGGCAACCCTAACCAGGGCAAAAAAAATTGAAAAGGAGGTGCAACACGAGGACTTCCCAGGGGGTCACCCATCCTAGTACTACTCTCGCCCAAGCACGCTCAACTTCGGAGTTCTGATGTGATCTGGTGCATTAGTGTTGGTTTGATCGCACCCATCATGTTGAGGGCACAATTCCTATATTTGTTAACGGTTCACAGTCCCAGCCTAGAGAGATGTCCCATTCAAAAGGCCCAATGGGCTTAACGACAACCCATCCTCTTCAACAACGCAGCAGCCTTGCAAGACGTGATATCGACACGTTGTAGGGCCCTCTGATGTCCCACGAGTCAGGTTGTCGTCCTTTTAACAGTTCACGACGTATGATCCGCGATGAAAAAAAAGAGCAAAAGAAGAAAATTGGCCTAAAACTGATGAAAACATTCGATTTTGGGCTCCAAAAAGGGGCACATCGAGCAAGCTGGCTGCCCCCGTCGTAGAGCTCTTAGAGGGCTTTGCAACGGTATGCTGTGCGCCGTATAACTCCTTACGGATCAAAAGTTATGGGCACCGGAGCGACGGAGACCTGGTCACAAACCCTATGCCCTCGGTTTGCGGGCCCAGCCTCTATGTGAAGCGAAGTTGTCTTGCCCAATGTTCTGTGGGATTCAGTAATATAGATTTGGTGGATAAAGTATCTTGGCAACCCTAACCAGAGCAAAAAAAATTGAAAAGGGGGTGCAACACGAGGACTTCCCAGGGTGTCACCCATCCTAGTACTATTCTCGCCCAAACACGCTTAACTTCGGAGTTCTGATAAGATCCGGTGCATAAGTGCTGGTATGATCGCATCCGTCATGTTGAGGGCACAATTCCTTTATGTGTTAACTGTTCATAGTCCCAGCCTAGAGAGATGGCCCATTCAAAAGGCCCATTGGGCTTAACGACAACCCATCCGCTTCAACAACGCAGCATCCTCGTAAGACGTTATATCGACACGTTATAGGGCCCTCTGATGTCCCGCGTGTCAGGTTGTCGTCCTTTTAACAGTTCACGACTTATGATCCGGGACCGAAAAACAGAGCAAAAGAAGAAAAATGGCTTAAAACTGATGAAAACGTTCGATTTTGGACTCCAAAAAGTGCAAAGCAAGCAAGCTGGCTGACCCCGTCGTAGAGCTCTTAGAGAACTGTGCAACGGTATGCTGTGTGCCGCGTAACTCCTTACGGATCAAAAGTTATGGGCACCGGAGCGACGGAGACTTAGTCACAAACCTTACGCCCTCAGTTTGCGGGCCCAGCCTCTACGTGAAGCGAAGTTGTCTTGCCCAATGTTCCGTGGGATTCAGTAATAGAGATTTGGTGTATAAAGTATCTTGACAACCCTAACCAGGGCAAAAAAAATTGAAAATGGGGTGCAACACGAGGACTTCCCAAGGGGTCACCTATCCTAGTACTACTCTCGGCCAAACACGCTTAACTTCGAAGTGCTGATGGGATCCAGTGCATTAGTGCTGGTATGATCACATCCGTCATGTTGAGGGCACAATTCCTTTATGTGTTAACTGTTCACAGTCCCAGCCCAGAGAGATGGCCCATTCAGAAGGCCCAATGGGCTTAACGACAACCCATCCACTTCAACAACGTAGCATCCTGGCAAGACGTGATATCGACACATTGTAGGGCCCTCTGATGTCCCGCGAGTCAGGTTGTCGTCCTTTTAACAGTTCATGACGTATGATCCGAGACGAAAAAACAGAGCCAAAGTAGAAAAGTGGCCCGAAATTGATGAAAACGTTCGATTTTGGGCTCCAAAAATACGCACAGCAAGCAACCTGGCTGCCCCAGTCGTAGAGCTCTCAGAGAGCTTTGTAACGGTATGTTGTGCGCCACGTAACTCCTTACGGGTCAAATGTTATGGGCACCGGAGCGACGGAGACCTGGTCACAAACCCTACGCCCTTGGTTTGCGGGCCCAACCTCTACGTGAAGCGAAGTTGTCTTGCCCAATGTTTTGTGGGATTCAGTAATAGAGACTTGGTGGATAGAGTATCTTGGCAACCCTAACCAGGGCAAAAAAAATTGAAAAGGGGGTGCAACACGAGGACTTCGTAGGGGGTCATCCATCCTAGTACTACTCTCGCCCAAGCACGCTTAACTTCGGAGTTCTGATGGGATCCGGTGCATTAGCGTAAGAACCTATACTTAATTCCAAGCATTATTATATTATTTGAGTATTATTAATATGCTCGATGATAAGAACTAAATTTAACTAGGGCGTGTATTAGCTCGTATATTAAAATTAGGCATTCAGCTCAAATAAAAGAAAACCTTGCTGGTAGAAATAAGGTACTATATTTTAATTACTCTTTGGATTTAAGAATTTGTATAGCATTAGCTAGGATTTACTCAAATTATAGAATAAAAGTAGTACTATAATTAGTTGATAGGGTTCGATAATTTTTAAGTAGTCATTCTAGCATTTCTAAACAAAGAAAATTAATTATTGTTATATTAGTGTCAACATTTTAGCTAAATAACGAATTAGCCATCATTAACGTGAGTGAAAAGTTTTCCTCTTCTAATCAGCGGTTTCCACGTAGGAAGATAAGCATAAACAATTAGTGTCCAATTAGCTTGGTCATTTCGGTTTACCCTTTAGAGATTTTAATACAATTGTTATAAGTGCTGATTTGTTGGAAATTAGATTAACCTTTGCAATTTTGGAAGCCAATCACGCTGCTACCACTAACCTGCTTAAGCTACTATCATAAAACTACTTGTAGTCTTGCATGGAGCCATGCACTAGTAGAAGACACGCAGCAGCATAGAAGTTTATAAACCAAATTATTTCTAAACAAAGTGTCAGCTACGAGCAGCTATAAGCCTTGCGTCTTTGCTGTGCATTTTCTATAGGGTTGTATGAGATAAGTTCTCTTATAAACATGGCACGCAGCAGCTTGGGTTTACTCGAGTATCACAAGAATTAAACGTGTGTATTCTCGCATGTTAGCATTTTTGTTAGGTAGACAACGTGGCAGCTAAAATGTTTTAACGGTCCAATCCTGAGTGGCTGCATGATTTTAATTAAACATGCAGCAGCTTGGAATTAGTTACCATAATAGAACATTAGTGCTGTCAATAGGATAGAGGAACTAAGCTTTGAATCAGCATGCTGGAAGTAGGAGGTGTCAACTTGCATGAAGTAATTTCTTGACAATAAAACGCGCAGCTGCTTTCTTCACTCAAGTAGAATAGGAACCAATCAGATTGAGTCCTAGGCACTATATAAAGGATTGTTAAGCTTCGGTTAGAACACACACAACCAAATCTCTTATTAGCCTTTTTATATTTCTTTTCTTTGACGAGTTTGACAAGCAATTCACAGGTGCGGGTTTCTTTTAAAGTGCATGGCTGATTTTATTTAATTAAGCTTAGCTGACACTATTTTATATTTAGCTTATAACATGAACAGAGTTGTGCGGGTCTTTTGACTAGAAAGCAATACTGAATTCTTTTGTTGATTACAAGTATTTGATTATATGAAGAGCTAATATTATTTTATGTCTTATGCCATGACTTCATTCTATATATGTAAGGGTGTGGGTTCTAACTTTTAAAATACATTGTTAACTCCTATTATATATGTAGAGTTAATCGTGTGGGTCTGTTAGAGCATTATAGCTAAATTATACGTTAATTGTCTGTGAAAGCATGACACATAGACTTACTAGTATAGTCTAGTTAACAATCTCCTCTCAATACATAACTATATTTATGATTGGTTGAGAGAGACTTTTAAATAAATTATATACATGGGTTTGTGATTTTAAATGAGTAGATTGTTATTTGTTAAGAATAAAAGATGTCCTCTCGTAAAGCCAAGCTAGGAGGTTATACCTTATAATATATATTAAATGTGTATACTACCTATTATATGGGAGCCTATATTTAAGTTTTGATAAGAAATATACGGTATTATAAATCAAGTAGTAGTGGATGAGAAGTTAAGTAGGTTATGGCCATTCTGTAGTCAAGTAAGAATTGATAATGTCTACTACTAAAATTTCACGAGCTAAGTCAACCATCTGTTAACTATATTTACTCTTAGAAGAAGACTATAGCAAGGAGGGTTGATAATAAAATCTATAATAACATAAATTCTTAACCAGGACAAACAACTTGGTCTAATATAAGACCTTATGAACTAGAATTATAAATCAGGTATACATATCATGTTGCTTAACTAGGGTTATAGTAAAGAGTTGTCTATCTTACTGTTTTAATTACGTATTCAACTACTTGCTTGATATTCACTAAGATCACTACCTACTTGTAACATGTATAAATTATTATCCACCTTAATGATTTATTTTTAATATCTACATGGATATGTGTACGAGAGACGGCCTGCTATGTCGTACTCTCATTATGTGATTACCTGAGCATACTTGTGAGCTACTTGGGGGTTGCAACCTCAGGCATGATAGCGTTTCACGAACGCCGGGCGGCATAGGGCTTGCCGGTGATCCCGTGACTATCGTGGTCCTAGTCCCTCTCTTGCTTGGCCTTCCACCCTCGGAGAGTTGGGTCGTAGATTTTGGGATACAATCCAGAGTATCCTCTTGGGAGAGATAAGAAGTTGAAATTCTGATCAAAGGCTGGCCACCTCATGAAATACTTGACTTGTTCCTACTCTTGCTTGGTACCACCCTTTGAGAGTAGTGTCCTACTCTCGCTTGGCATTCCAACCTCGGAGAGTAGGCTGATATCTGATGTGGATACTTGCCACTAAATGTTACTAGACAACATATGATATTATTTCTTATCATCTATAAATAAGTTGTGAATATTATTATATGTTGGCATTGCATCATTGTTTTCAAAATTCGAAAATGTTTTCAAAACCACCCTCGGTTGACTTACCCTCGCTGAGTTCTTAGAGCTCACGACCCTTACCACCTCCACTTCAGGTCAAGCCACGGCAGAAGAGGAATAACCGGGAAACGAGAATGTGCCTTTCTGTGTGCTAAGGGATTTGGATCAGTTGATTCCACGGAGTGTTGATGTTATCATCCATCGGCATTACCTTTTCAACGAAGACTTGGTGAACCAAGAAATACCACATCACCTACTATATGATGTAATAATAAATGACACAGTGTTAGATATAGGGTTTGGACCATGTATGACTACATATGTGGTCTACTACGGTATTATGTATGAAGAATAGGTACACTAGTCTAGTTCCGGACTCATTTTTGTCAACTCAGAGTCTGGTTGGATGGTTGTAATATGAAATGTTATATCTATATTAGCTTAGTATGTTCCGCTTTTAGTTCTTATTTTGCATTTGAATAAGTATAGCTATTTATCTTGACCTCCCACTGTATCCTAAGAAGGATCAGGATTTTGGGTCATTACAATTGGTATCAGAGCATAGTAATGCCTTAGAAGCCGGGTTTAGAAACGCTGGGCTTGGGGTTAGAAGCCTTGACCTAAGAATATGCCTATGTGTTTTTAATTTGAATAACTATGTGCTATAACTTGTTATTTTGCGTGATAAACAACTGAGGATACTTGCGTGTGTTTAGAGAATATGGCTGGCCCTAGTACACGAAGAACTGATAGGAATGCTGAGCCGGTAGAGGAACCTGGACAAGCTAATCCAGGAATGGCTATGTTCAATCTAATGGCAACCGCAATGGACAGGGTGTCTAGAGTTCTTGAGCATCAAGAGGCACGGGAGGCAGGTAACCCGCATAACGTTGAAGGAGGGGTAAACTATGAGGAACACATGATAAGCCTTAAAGAATTCCTGGGTTATTACCCCCCAAAATTTTTCGGGGAACCTGATGATGAAAAAGCCGAAGCATGGCTCTCGGAGGTGGAGAAAATTTATGAAACTTTGAATTACAATAACGAGCATAAAGTTGTACTTGCAACATATTTACTCAAAGGAGATGCAGAACAATGGTAGAAGGTGGTAAAGCATCGTTGGGAGGAAAATCATATGCCTTACACCTGGGCAAATTTTACCGAAGTCTTTAAGGAGAAATATGTTCCGGCTGTCGCCAGGGAAAGACGGGAAGAGGAATTTATGGTGTTAAGGCAAGGGGGCATGACTGTTATGCAATACGGAGCACGTCTGGACAAACTATCTCAGTATGTGCCTGAATTGATGCAGCCACAAGATCAAGCAATTCGAAAATTTGTAAGAGGATTGAGGGCCGAAATACAAGATAGTTTGGTTGCATTAAAATTTGGAACCTATGGGGAAGCTGTGGAAGCCGCCACACGAGTGGAAAAAAGGAAGATGGAAACTCGGGGTGGTCTAAGTCAACCCAACAAAAAACCTTTCCAGCAAGTCCTAATGCAACAAAGAATAAGTTCGGGTTATTCTCAAGGACGGAATCAAACAGGATCGGTGAGTAACTGACCACAACCAAGTGGATCGATAGCCTCCTTCGCTCGAGGACCATTAGGCACAAAGACTCAAACTCAAGCATGTGCCTATTGTGATAAGAAGGGACACACTAAGCTGCAATGTTGGAAGAAGGCAGGAAAATGTGTTGGTTGTGGAAGTGATCAACATCAAATTAAGGATTGTTTAAAGTGGCAAGGGAAGTGGAGCCAGGATAAGCCGGTAACAAATCGGCGTGTGCAAGCTAAAGTTTATGCAATTGAACAGCAGGAGTTACCGGATGATGCTACTGTAATAGAAGGTATATTCTCGATTTTAACTCAGTCTGTTAAGGCATTAATTGATATAGGGGCAACCCACTCATTTATTACTCCCCATTGTGTGCAACGAATTGGTATTCCAACTAGTAAGTTGTGTTGTGGTGTAGAGGTAAGTACCCCGACAGGTAGCAGATTTGTGACTGAATTTGCTTGTAGGGCTTGTAAGATTCAAGTTGAGAATCGGGAATTCTCTGCCAATCTAATTCTCCTTCCTTTCAAAAAATATGAGGTTATTCTAGGAATGGATTGGCTATCCACACACCATGCACACCTAGACTATAGAACCAAAGTGCTAAGGTTACATGTACCAGGGCAACCTATGATCGAGATCTCAAGCCAAAAAAGGGACCGCACAAACGATGTTATTATTTCAGCCATAAAAGCCGCAAAATCTATCAAAAAAGGGGGAACGGGATTCCTCACATATCTAGTCAATAAGCCGGCCGATAAGGCCAAAATGGAAGAAGTAACGATAATAAAAGAATATTTGGATGTGTTTCCCGAAGAGTTACCTGGGTTACCACCAAAATGGGAAATTGATTTTACCATTGAATTACTACCCGGAACTCAACCAATCTCTAGGGCCCCCTATAGAATGGCTCCAACGGAGTTGAAAGAACTGAAAATACAACTGCAGAACTTGGTGGAAAAGGGGTTTATTCAACCTAGTTCTTCACCATGGGAGGCACCAGTGCTGTTTGTTAAGAAGAAAGATGGTTCCTTGAGGTTGTGTATTGATTACCGAGGTTTGAATCAAGTAACAATTAAGAACAAGTATCCTCTACCTTTAATTGATGAACTGTTTGATCAATTACAAGGAGCAAAAGTGTTCTCTAAATTTGACCTAAGACAGGGTTACCATCAACTACAGATTAAGAAGGAGGATATACCCAAGAGTGCTTTTCGAACTCGGTATGGGCACTATGAGTTTGTTGTAATGCCTTTTGGGCTGACTAATGCACCCGCAACCTTTATGGATATGATTAATCGGATATTTCGCTCTTACCTGGATCAATTCGTGGTAATATTTATAGATAACATACTAGTCTACTCGAAGACATAAAAAGAGCACGAGCAACATTTACATCTGGTGCTGCAAAAGCTCCGGGAGCATCAATTATATGCCAAGTTCAGTAAATGTGAGTTTTGGCTTCAACAGGTGTCCTTTTTGGGACACATCATCTCTCAAGATGGTTTAGCAGTAGACCCAACAAAAATTGAAGTGATATCATCTTGGAAGAAGCCAGAAAATGTTACTGAGGTGCGAATTTTCTAGGTTTAGTAGGTTACTATCGACGTTTTGTTAAGGATTTCTCGAAGATAGCAGGACCACTTACTAAGCTTACACAGAAGAGAACGGTATTTGAATGGGACAACAAATGTGAAGGTAGTTTTCAAGAATTGAAAAACAGATTGACTACCGCACTCGTCTTGACTCTACCGGAAGGAGAAAAAAATTACATTATCTATAGTGATGCCTCGAAGGAAGGCCTTGGCTGTGTGCTAATGCAAGATAGTCAGGTGATTGCTTATGCTTCCCGAAAATTGAAATCCTACGAGGTGAATTACCCTACACATGATTTGGAATTAGCCGCTATTGTGTTCGCCTTGAAGAAATGGAGACACTACTAATACCTTTTCTCACAAAAGGAACTTAATATGAGGCAGTGAAGATGGATGGATTTATTGAATGATTATGATTGTTCCATTAACTATGTACCAGGAAAGGCAAACATTGTAGCAGATGCTCTGAGTCGGAAGACAAGTTTGGTGATTCATAATTTGGGGATATCTAAGGAAGAAAACAACAGGGTGTGGTGCGCCTATTTGCAAATACATTTGGACTTGTTGTCACAATTATAAGAAGCGCAAAAACAAGATCCTCAGTTCCAAAAGGTTGGAGTAGGCAATATTGATCTCAAATTACATCAAGATGGGTTATGGAGGTTTAGGAATCGGGTTTGTGTACCAAATAACCCAGAATTGAAAAGGAAAATTCTTGAGGAAGCTCATACTTCCAAGTATACTATTCATCCCGGAGGAACCAAGATGTACCGCAATTTGAAACAATACTATTGGTGGAGAAATATGAAAAGGGAAATAGCGGAATACATAACTCGGTGCCTAACCTGTCAATGGGTAAAAGCAGAACATCAAAGACCTGCTGGATTGCTGCAACCGCTGGAAATACCTCAATGGAAATGGGAACATGTGACTATGGATTTTGTCATGGGATTACCCAAATCTCCTCGAGGATGCAACGCTATCTGGGTGGTAGTAGATCGATTGACTAAGACCGCCCATTTTACTGCCATGAATATGGAAGATAAGATAGCTAAGATTACTGATTTATATGTGGCAAACATTGTAAGACTCTATGGTGTACCCGCAAGTATTGTGTCAGATAGGGATCCCCGATATACATCTAGACTTTGGCAGAAGTTGCAGGCCGCTTTGGGTACCAAGTTAAGCTTCAACACAACTTACCATCCCCAAACAGATGGGCAATCCGAAAGAACAATCCAAATCTTGGAGGATATGTTGAGAGCCTGCGTTTTGGATTTTGGAAAAAATTGGGAAAAATATCTACCTTTGGCTGAGTTTGCCTATAACAACAGCTATCAGGCCACTATTGGCATGGCTCCATATGAAGCCTTGTATGGAAGGAAGTGTAGATTCCCTTTATATTGGGATGAAGTCGGAGAAATGAAGACTATGGACCCGACCATATTGACGGAACTAAAAGAGAAAATAGCAAATATCCATTTGATCCGAAAAAGGATGTTAACTGCCCAGAGTCGGCAAAAGAGTTATGCCAATAAACGCAGATGAGATTTGGAGTTTGAAATCAGTAACTTGGTATTCTTGAAGTTGTCACCTCGCAAAGGATTAATTCAGCATGGTAAGGGAGGGAAATTAAGTCCACGATATATTGGACCATTTGAGATTATAGATAAAATTGGGAAACTAGCTTACCAATTGAGTTTACCCCCAGAACTAGCCAGCCTCCATGATGTGTTCCATATATCATTCTTAAGGAAATATCACCCCGATCCCTCCCATGTATTGAAAACAGGACCGTTGAAGTTACATGGGGATCTGTCTTACGAGGAAACACCCATTCGAATCCTGGATACACAAAATCGGGAGTTGAGATCTAAAACAATACCGATGGTAAAGGTTCTTTGGAATCACCACGGGCTCGAAGAAGCCACATGGGAACAAAAAGATGAAATGATGCGGCAATTTCCTGGATTATTTACTAGGTAAGTAAATTTCGAGGATGAAATTTTTGTAAAAAGGGAAGAATGTAAGAACCTGCACTTAATTCAAAGCATTATTATATTATTTGAGTATTATTAATATGCTCGGTGATAAGAACTAAATTTAACTAGGGCGTGTATTAGCTAGTATATTAAAATTAGGCATTCAGCTCAAATAAAAGAAAACCTTGCTGGTAGAAATAAGGTACTATATTTTAATTACTCTTTGGATTTAAGAATTTGTATAACATTAGCTAGGATTTACTCAAATTATAGAATAAAAGTAGTACTATAATTAGTTGATAGGGTTTGATAATTTTTAAGTAGTCATTCTAACATTTCTAAACAAAGAAAATTAATTATTGTTATATTAGTGTCAACATTTTAGCTAAATAACGAATTAGCCATCATTAACGTGAGTGAAAAGTTTTCCTCTTCTAATCAGCGGTTTGCACGTAGGAAGATAAGCATGAGCAATTAGTGTCCAATTAGCTTGGTCATTTCGGTTTACCCTTTAGAGATTTTAATACAATTGTTATAAGTGCTGATTTGTTGGAAATTAGATTAACCTTTGCAATTTTGGAAGCCAATCACGCTGCTACCACTAGCTTGCTTAAGCTACTGTCATAAGACTACTTGTAGTCTTGCATGGAGCCATGCACCAGAAGACACGCAGCAGCATAGAAGTTTATAAACCAAATTATTTCTAAACAAAGTGCCAGCTACGTGCAGCTATAAGCCTTGCGTCTTTGCTGTGCATTTTCTATAGGGTTGTATGAGATAAGTTCTCTTATAAGCATGGCACGCAGCAGCTTGGGTTTACTCGAGTATCACAGGAATTAAACGCGTGTATTCTCGCATGTTAGCATTTTTGTTAGGTAGACGACGTGGCAACTAAAATGTTTTAACTGTCCATTCCCGAGTGGCTGCATGATTTTAATTAAACACGCAACAACTTGGAATTAGTTACCATAATAGAACATTAGTGCTGTCAATAGGATAGAGGAACTAAGCTTTGAATTAGCATGTTGGAAGTAGGAGGTGTCAACTTGCACGAAGTAATTTCTTGAAAATAAAACGCGCAGCTGCTTTCTGCACTCAAGTAGAATAGGAACGAATCAGATTGAGTCCTAGGCACTATATAAAGGATTGTTAAGCTTCGGTTAGAACACACACAGCCAAATCTCTTATTAGCCTTTTTATATTTCTTTTCTTTGACGAGTTTGACAAGCAATTCACAGGTGCGGGTTTCTTTTAAAGTGCATGGCTAATTTTATTTAATTAAGCTTAGCTGACACTATTTTATATTTAGCTTATAACATGAACAGAGTTGTGCGGGTCTTTTGACTAGAAAGCATTACTGAATTCTTTTGTTGATTACAAGTATTTGATTATATGAAGAGCTAATATTATTTTATGTCTTATGCCATGACTTCGTTCTATATATGTAAGGGTGTGGGTTCTAACTTTTAAAATACATTGTTAACTCCTATTATATATGTAGAGTTAATTGTGTGGGTCTGTTAGAGCATTATAGCTAAATTATACGTTAATTAACTATGAAAGCATGACACATAGACTTACTAGTATAGTCTAGTTAACAATCTCCTCTCAATACATAACTATATTTATGATTGGTGGAGAGAGACTTTTAAATAAATTATATACATGGGTTTGTGATTTTAAATAAGCAGATTGTTATTTGTTAAGAATAAAAGATGTCCTCTCGTAAAGCCAAGCTAGAAGGTTATACCTTATAATATATATTAAATGTGTATACTACCTGTTATATGGGAGCCTATATTTAAGTTTTGATAAGAAATATACGGGTATTATAAATCAAGTAGTAGTGGATGAGAAGTTAAGTAGGTTATGGCCATTCTGTAGTCAAGTAAGATTTGATAATGTCTACTACTAAAATTTCACGAGCTAAGTCAACCATCTGTTAACTATATTTACTCTTAGAAGAAGACTATAGCAAGGAGGGTTGATAATAAAATCTATAATAACATAAATTCTTAACCAGGACAAACAACTTGGTCTAATATAAGACCTTATGAACTAGAATTATAAATCAGGTATACATATCATGTTGCTTAACTAGGGTTATAGTAAAGAGTTGTCTATCTTACTGTTTTAATTACGTATTCAACTACTTGCTTGTTATTCACTAAGATCACTACCTACTTATAACATGTATAAATTATTATCCTCCTTAATGATTTATTTTTAATATCTACATGGATATATGTACGAGAAATGGCCTGCTATGTCGTACTCTCATTATGTGATTACCTGAGCATACTTGTGAGCTACTTGGGGGTTGTAACCTCAGGCACGATAGCGTTTCACGAACGTCGGGCGGCATAGGGCTTGCCGGTGATCCCGTGACTATCGTGGTCCTAGTCCCTCTCTCGCTTGGCCTTCCACCCTCGGAGAGTTGGGTCGTAGATTTTGGGATACAATCTGGAGTATCCTCTTGGGAGAGATAAGAAGTTGAAATTCTGATAAAAGGCTGGCCACCTCATGAAATACTTGACTTGTTCCTACTCTCGCTTGGTACCACCCTCGGAGAGTAGTATCCTACTCTCGCTTGGCATTCCAACCTCAGAGAGTAGGCTGATATCTGATGTGGATACTTGCCACTAAATGTTACTAGACAACATATGATATTATTTCATATCATCTGTAAATAAGTTGTGAATATTATTATATGCTGGCATTGCATCATTGTTTTCAAAATTTGAAAATGTTTTCAAAACCACCCCGGTTGACTTACCCTCGCTGAGTTCTTAGAGCTCACGACCCTTACCACCCCCACTTCAGTTGAAGCGACGGCAGAAGAGGAAGAACTGGGAAACGAGAATGTGCCTTTTCTGTGTGCTGAAGGATTTGGATCAGTTGATTCCACGGAGTGTTGATGTTATCATCCATCAGCATTACCTTTTCAACGAAGACTTGGTGAACCAAGAAATACCACATCACCTACTATATGATGTAATAATAAATGACACAGTGTTAGATATAGGGTTAGGACCAAGTATGACTGCATATGTGGTCTACTACGGTATTATGTATGAAGAATAGGTGTACTAGTCTAGTTCCGAACTCATTTTTGTTAGCTCAGAGTCTGGTTGGATGGTTGTAATACGAAAGGTTATATCTATATCAGCTTAGTATGTTCCGCTTTCAGTTCTTATTTTGCATTTGAATGAGTATAACTATTTATCTTGACCTCCCACTGTATCCTGAGAAGGATCAGGATTTTGGGTCATTACAATTAGTACTGGTATGATCGCACCCGTCATGTTCAGGGCACAATTCCTATATGTGTTAACGGTTCACAGTCCCAGCCTAGAGAGATGGCCCATTCAAAAGGTCCAATGGGCTTAACGACAACCCATCCGCTTCAACAACGTAGCATCCTCACAAGACGTGATATCGACATGTTGTAGGGCCCTCTAATGTCCCTCGAGTCAGGTTGTCGTCCTTTTAATAGTTCACGGCGTATGATCCAGGACGGAAAAATAAAGCAAAAGAAGAAAAGTGGCCTGAAACTGATGAAAATGTTTGATTTTGTGCTCCAAAAATAGGCACAGCGAGCAAGCTGGCTGCCCCCGTCGTAGAGCTCTCAGAGAGCTTTGCAACGGTATGCTGTGCGCCACGTAACACCTTACGGATCAAAAGTTATGGGCACTGGAGCGACGGAGACCTGGTCACAAACCCTACGCCCTCGGTTTATGGGCCCAGCCTCTACGTGAAACGAAGTGGTCTTGCCCAATGTTCTGTGGGATTCAGTAATAGAGATTTGGTGGATAAAGTATCTTGGCAACCCTAACCAGGGCAAAAAAAATTGAAAAGGGGGTGCAACACGAGGACTTCCCAAGGGGTCACCCATCCTAGTACTACTCTCGTCCAAACACGCTTAACTTCAGAGTTCTGATATGATCCAGTGAATTTGTGCTGGTATGATCGCACCCGTCATGTTGAGGGCACAATTCCTTTATGTGTTAACTGTTCACAATCCTAGCCTAGAGAGATGGCCCATTCAAATGGCTCAATGGACTTAACGACAACCCATCCGCTTCAACAACGAAGCATCCTTGCAAGACGTGATATCGACATGTTGTAGGGCCCTCTGATGTCCCTCGAGTCAGGTTGTCATCCTTTTAACAGTTCACGACGTACGATCCGGGACGAAAAAACAAAGCAAAATAAGAAAATTGGCCTGAAATTGACGAAAACTTTCGATTTTGGGCTCCAAAAATGGGCACATCTAGCAACCTGGCTGCCCCCGTCGTAGAGCTCTCAGAGAGCTTTGCAACGGTATGTTGTGAGCCACGTAACTCCCTACGGATCAAAAGTTATGGGCACCGGAGCGACGGAGACCTGGTCACAAACCCTACGCCCTCGGTTTGCGGGCCCAGCCTCTGCGTGAAGTGAAGTTGTCTTGCCAAATGTTCCGTGGGATTCAATAATAGAGATTTGGTGGATAAAGTATCTTTGCAACTCTAACCAGGGCAAAAAAAATTGAAAAAGGGGTGCAACACGAGGACTTCCCAGGGGGTCACCCATCCTAGTACTACTCTCGCGCAAGCACGCTTAACTTCGGAGTTCTGATGGGATCCGGTGCTTTAGTGCTGGCATGATCGCACCCGTCATGTTCAGGGCATAATTCCTATATGTGTTAATGGTTCACAGTCCCAGCCTAGAGAGACGGCCCATTAAAAAGGCCCAATGGGCTTAATGACAACCCATCCGCTTCAACAACGCAACATCCTCGCAAGATGTGATATCGACACGTTGTAGGGCCCTCTGATGTCCCTTGAGTCTGGTTGTCATCCTTCTAACAGTTCGCGACGTATGATCCGGGATGGACAAGCAGAGCAAAAGAAGAAAAGTGGCCAGAAACTGATGAAAACGTTCGATTTTGGGCTCCAAAAAAGGCACAGCGAACAAGTTGGCCACCTCCATCGTAGAGCTCTCAGAGATCTTAGCAACAGTATGCTGTGCGCCGCGTAACTCCTTACGGATTAAAAGTTATGGGCACCGGAGCGACGGAGACCTAGTCACAAACCCTACGCCCTCGGTTTGCGGGCCCAACCTCTACGTGAAGCGACGTTGTCTTGCCCAATGTTCCGTGGAATTCAGTAAAAGAGATTTGGTGGATAAAGAATCTTGGCAACCCTAACCAGGGAAAAAAAAATTTAAAAGGGGGTACAACACGAGGACTTCCCAGGGGGTCCCCTATCCTAGTACTACTCTCGCCCAAACACGCTTAACTTCGGAGTTCTTATATGATCTGGTGCATTAGTACTAGTATGATCGCACCCGTCTTGTTGAGGGCACAATTCCTTTATGTGTTAACTGTTCACAGTCCCAGCCTAGAGAAATGGCCCATTCGAAAGGCCTAATGGGCTTAACGACAACCCATCCGCTTCAACAACCCAGCAGCCTTGCAAGACGTGATATTGACACGTTGTAGGGCCCTCTGATGTCCCTCGAGTCAGGTTGTTGTCCTTTTAACAGTTCACGACGTATGATTCGGGACGGAAAAACATAGCAAAAGAAGAAAAGTGGCCTGAAACTGATGAAAACGTTCGATTTTGGGCTTCAAAAACGGGCACAGCGAACAAGCTGTCCGCCCCCGTCGTAGAGATCTCAGAGTGCTTAGCAACGGTATGCTGTGCGCAGCGTAACTCCTTACAGATCAAAATTTATGGGCACCGGAGCGACTGATACCTGGTCACAAACCCTACGCCCTCGGTTTGCGGGCCCAGCTTCTATGTGAAACGAAGTTGTCTTGCCCACTATTCCGTGGGATTCAGTAATAGAGATTTGGTGGATAAAGTATCTTGACAACCCTAACCAGGGCAAAAAAAATTGAAAATGGGGTGCAACACGAGGACGTCCCAGGGGGTCACCCATCCTTGTACTACTCTCGCTCAAACACGCTTAACTTCGGAGTTCTGATATGATCCGTTGCATTAATGCAGGTTTGATCGCACCCTTCATGTTGAGGGCACAATTCCTTTATGTGTTAATTGTTCACAGTCCCAGCCTAGAGAGATGGCCCATTCAAAAGGCCCAATGGGCTTAACGACAACCCATCCGCTTCAACAATGCAGCATCCTCTCTAGACGTGATATCGGCATGTTGTAGGGCCCTCTGATGTCCCGCGAGTCAGGTTGTGGTCCTTTTAATAGTTCACGACGTATGATCCGAAACGGAAAAACAGAGCAAAATAAGAAAAGTGGCATGAAACTGATGAAAACGTTCAATTTTGGGCTCCAAAAAGGGCACAGCAAGCAACTTGGCTGCCCCCGTCGTAGAGCTCTCAGAGAGCTTTGGAACGGTATGCTGTGCGCCGCGTAACTCCTTACGGATCAAAAGCATTGGGCAACGGAGCGACAGAGACCTAGTCACAAAACCTACACCCTCGGTTTGCAGGCCCAGCCTCTACGTGAAGCGAAGTTATCTTGCCCAACGTTCCGTGGGATTCATTAACAGAGATTTGGTGGATAAAGTATCATGGCAACCCTAACCAGAGCAAAAAAAATTGAAAAGGGGGTGCAATACGAGGTCATCTCAGGGGGTCACCAATCCTAGTACTACTCTCGCCCAAACACGCTTAACTTCGGAGTTCTTATATGATCCGGTGCATTAGTGCTGGTATGATCGCACCCGTCATGTTGAGGGCACAATTCCTTTATGTGTTAACTGTTCACAATCCCAACGTAGAGAGATGGCCCATTCAAAAGGCCCAATGGGCTGAACGACAACCCATCCACTTCAACAACGCAGTATCCTCGCAAGACGTTATATCGACACGTTGTAGGGCCCTCTGATGTCCCACGTGTCAGGTTGTCGTCCTTTTAACAGTTCACGACGTATGATCCGAGACTGAAAAACAGAGCAAAAGAAGGAAAGTGGCCTGAAACTGATGAAAACGTACGATTTGGGGCTCCAAAAAGTGCACAGCGAGCAAGCTGGCTACCCTCGCCGTAGAGCTCTCAGAGAGCTTTGCAACAGTATGCTGTGTGCCGCGTAACTCCTTACGGATCAAAAGTTATGGGCACCGGAGCGACGAAGACCTGGTTACAAACCCTACGCCCTCGGTTTGTGGGCCTAGCCTCTACGTGAAGCGAAGTTGTCTTGCCCAATGTTCCATGGGATTTAGTAATAGAGATTAGGTGGATAAAGTATCTTGACAACCCTAACCAGGGCAAAAAAAATTTAAAAGGAGGGGCAACACGAGGACTTCCCAGGGAGTCACCCATCCTAGTACTACTCTAGCCCAAGCACGCTTAACTTCGAAGTTCTGATAGGATCCGGTGCATTAGTGCTGGTATGATCGCACCCGTCATGTTGAGGGCACAATTCCTTTATGTGTTAACTGTTCACAGACCCAGCCTAGAGAGATGATCCATTCAAAAGGCCCAATGGGCTTAACGACAACCCATCCGCTTCAACAACGTAGCATCCTCACAGGACGTGATGTAGACACGTTGTAGGGCCCTCGGATATCCTACGAGTCAGGTTGTCGTCCTTTTAAAAGTTCACGACGTACGATCCGAGACAGAAAAACAGAGCAAACGTAGAAAAGTGGCCTGAAACTTTTGAAAATGTTCAATTTTGGGCTCCAAAACTGGCACAGCAAGCAAGCTGGCTACCCCCGTCGTAGAGCTCTCAGAGAGCTTTGCAACGGTATGTTGTGCGCCGCCTAACTCCTTACGGATCAAAAGTTATGGGCACCGAAGTGACGGAGACCTAGTCACAAACCCTACGCCCTCAGTTTGCGGACCCAACCTCTACGTGAAGCGAAGTTGTCTTTCCCAATGTTCCGTGGGATTCAGTAATAGAGATTTGGTGGATAAAGTATCTTGGCAACCCTAACCAGGGCAAAAAAAATTGAAAAGGGGTTGCAAAACGAAAACTTCTCAGGGGGTCACCCATCCTTGTACTACTCTCGCCCAAAGACGCTTAACTTCGGAGTTCTGATATGATCCGGTGCATTAGTGCTGGTATGATAGCACCCGTCATGTTGTGGGCACAATTCCATTATGTGTTAACTGTTCACAGTCCCAACCTAGAGGGATGGCCCATTCAAAAGGCCCAATGGGATTAACGACAACCCATCCGCTTCAACAACGCAGCATCCTCGCAAGACGTTATATCGACACATTGTAGGGCCCTCTGATGTCCCGCATGTCAGGTTGTCGTCCATTTAACAGTTCACGACGTATGATCCGAGATAGAGAAACAGAGAAAAAGAAGAAAACTGGCCTAAAATTGATGAAAACGTTCGATTTTGGGCTCCCAAAAGTGCACAGCGAGCAAGCTGGCTGCCCCCGTCGTAGAGCTCTCGGAGAGCTTTGAAACGGTATGCTGTGTGCCGCGAAACTCCTTACAGATCAAAAGTTATGGGCACCGGAGAGTCGGAGACCTGGTCACAAACCCTACGCAGCTCGGTTTGCGGGCCTAGCCTCTACATGAAGGGAAGTTGTCTTGCCCAATGTTCCGTGGGATTCAGTAATAGAGATTTGGTGGATAAAGTATCTTGACAACCCTAACCAGGGCAAAAAAAATTGAAAAGGGGGTGCAACATGAGGACTTCCCAGGGGGTCACCCATCCTAGTACTATTCTTTCCCAAGCACGCTTAACTTCAATGTTCTGATGGGATCCGGTGCATTAGTGCCGGTATGATCGCACCCGTCATGTTTAGGGCACAATTCCTTTATGTTTTAACTATTCACAGTCCCAGCCTAGAGAGATGGCCCATTCAAAAGGCCCAATGGGCTTAACGACAACCCATCTGCTTCAATAACGCAGCATCCTCGCAAGACATGATATCGACGCATTGTAGGGCCCTCTGATGTCCCGCGAGTCAGGAAGTCGTCCTTTTAACTATTCACGACGTATGATCCGGGATCGAAAAACAGAGCATAAGAAGAAAAATGGCCTAAAACTGATGAAAACGTTCGATTTTGGGCTCCAAAAAGGGGCACAGCGAGCAAGCTGGCTGGCCTCGTCGTAGAGCTCCCAGAGAGCTTTGCAACTGTATGTTGTGCGCCGCATAACTCCTTACGGATCAAAGTTTATGGGCACCGGAGCGATGGAGACCTGCTCACAAACCCTACACCCTCAGTTTGCGGGCCCAGCCACTACGTGAAGCGAAGTTGTCTTGCCCAAGATGTGATATCGACACATGGAAGGTCCCTTTGATGTTCCGCGAGTCAGGTTGTCATCCTTTTAACAGTTCACGACCTACGATCCGGGACGGAAAAACGGAGCAAAAGAAGAAAAGTGGCCTGAAACTGATGAAAACGTGCGATTTTGGGCGCCAAAAACGGGCACAGGGAGCATGCTTGCTACCCCCATCGTGGAGCTCCAGAGAGCTTTGCAACGGTATGTTGTGCGCCGTGTAACTCCTTACGGATCAAAAGTTATCGGCACCGGAGCAACGGAGACCTAGTCACAAACCCTACGCCCTCGGTTTGCGGGGCCAGCCTCTACGTGAAACGAAGTTGTCTTGCCCAATGTTTCGTGGGATTCAGTAATAAAGATTTGGTGGATAAAGAATCTTGGCAACCCTAACCAGGGCAAAAAAAATTGAAAAGAGGGTGCAACACGAGGACTTCCCACGGGGTCACCCATCCTAGTACTACTCTCGCCCAAACACGCTTAACTTCGGAGTTCTGATGGGATCCGGTGCATTAGTGCTGGTATGATGGCACCCGTCTTGTTGAGGGCACAATTCCTATATGTGTTAACGGTTCACAGTCCCAGCCTAGAGAGATGGCCCATTCAAAAGGCCCAATGGGCTTAACGACAACCCATCCGCTTCAACAACGCAGCATCCTCGCAAGACGTTATATCGACACATTGTAGGGCCCTCTGATGTCCAGCGTGTCAGGTTGTCATAATTTTACCAGTTCACGACGTATGATCCGGGACGGAAAAACAGAGCAAAAGAAGAAAAATGGCCTGAAACTGAAGAAAACGTGCGATTTTGGGCTCCAAAAAGGGGCACAGCGAGCATGCTGGCTACCCCCATCGTGGAGCTCTCAGAGAGCTTTGCAACGGTATGTTGTGCGCTGCGTAACTCCTTACTGATCAAAAGTTATCAGCACCGGAGCGACGGAGACCTAGTAACAAACCTTACGCCCTCGGTTTACGTACCCAGCCTCTACGTGAGACGAAGTTGTCTTGCCCAATGTTCCGTGGATTCAGTAATAGAGATTTGGTGGATAAAGTATCTTGGCAACCCTAACCAGGATAAAAAATATTGAAAAGGGGGTGCAACACGAGGACTTCCCAAGGGATCACCCATCCTAGTACTACTCTCGCCCAAACAAGCTTGACTTCGGAGTTCTGATGGGATCCGGTGCATTAGTGCTGGTATGATTGCACCCGTCATGTTGAGGGCACAATTCCTATATGTGTTAACGGTTCACAGTCCCAGCCTAGATAGATGGCCCATTCAAAAGGCCCAATGGGCATAACGACAACCCATCCGCTTCAACAATGCTGCATCCTTGCAAGACGTGATATCGACACATTGTAGGGCCCTCTGATGTCCCGCGAGTCAGGTTGTCATCCTTTTAACAGTTCACGACGTACGATCCGGGACAGAAAAACAGAGCAAAAGAAGAAAAGTGGCCTGAAACTGATGAAAATGTTCGATTTTGGGCTCCAAAAAGGGCACAACGAGCAAGCTGGTGCCCTCATCGTGGACCTCTCAGAGAGCTTTGCAACGGTATGCTGTGCGCCACGTAACTCTTTACGGATCCAAAATTATGGGCACCGAAGCGACGGAGACCTGGTCACGAACCCTACGCTCTCAGTTTGAGGGCCCAGCCTCTACGTGAAGCGAAGTTGTCTTGCCCTATGTTCCGTGGGATTCAGTAATAGAAATTTGGTGGATAAAGTATCTTGGCAACCCAAACCAGGGCAAAAAAAATTGAAAAAGGGGTGCAACACGAGGACTTTCCAGGGGGTCATCCATCCTAGTACTACTCTGGCCTAAGCACGCTTAACTTCGGAGTTCTGATGGGATCAGGTGCATTAGTGCTGGTATGATTGCACCCGTCATGTTGAGGGCGTATTTCCTTTATGTGTTAACTGTTCACAGTCCCAGCCTAGAGAGATGGCCCATTGTAAAGGCCCAATGGGCTTAACGACAACCCATCCGCTTCAACAACGCAGCATGCTTGCAAGACGTGATATTGAGACGTTGTAGGGCCCTTTGATGTCCCGCGATTCAAGTTGTCGTCCTTTTAACAGTTCACGACATACCATCCGAGACGGAAAAACAGAGCAAAAGAAGAAAAGTGGCCTGAAACTGATGAAAACATTCGATTTTGGGCTCCAAAAAGGGCACAGCGAGCAACTTGGCTGCCCCCGTCGTACAGCTCTCAGAGAGCTTTGGAACGGTATGCTGTGCGCCGCGTAACTCCTTACGGATCAAAAGCATTGGGCAACGGAGCGACAGAGACCTAGTCACAAACCCTACACCCTCGGTTTGCAGGCCCAGCCTCTACGTGAAGCGAAGTTGTCTTGCCCAACGTTCCGTGGGATTCATTAACAGAGATTTGGTGGATAAAGTATCATGGCAACCCTAACCAGAGCAAAAAAAATTGAAAAGGGGGTGCAATACGAGGTCATCTCAGGGGGTCACCAATCCTAGTACTACTCTCGCCCAAACACGCTTAACTTCGGAGTTCTGATATGATCCGGTGCATTAGTGCTGGTATGATCGCACCCGTCATGTTGAGGGCACAATTCCTTTATGTGTTAACTATTCACAATCCCAACCTAGAGAGATGGCCCATTCAAAAGGCCCAATGGGCTGAACGACAACCCATCCGCTTCAACAACGCAGCATCCTTGCAAGACGTTATATTGACACGTTGTAGGGCCCTCTGATGTCCCACGTGTCAGGTTGTCGTCCTTTTAACAGTTCACGACGTATGATCCGAGACGGAAAAACAGAGCAAAAGAAGGAAAGTGGCCTGAAACTGATGAAAACGTATGATTTCGGGCTCCAAAAAGTGCACAGCGAGCAAGCTGGCTGCCCTCGTCGTAGAGCTCTTAGAGTGCTTTGCAACGGTATGCTGTGTGCCGCGTAACTCCTTACGGATCAAAAGTTATGGGCACCGGAGCGACGAAGACCTGGTCACAAACCCTACGCCCTCGGTTTGCGGGCCTAGCCTCTACGTGAAGCAAAGTTGTCTTGCCCAGTGTTCCATGGGATTTAGTAATAGAGATTTGGTGGATAAAGTATCTTGACAACCCTAACCAAGGCAAAAAAAATTTAAAAGGAGGTGCAACACGAGGACTTCCCAGGGGTTCACCCATCCTAGTACTACTCTAGCCCAAGCACGCTTAACTTCGAAGTTCTGATAGGATTCGGTGCATTAGTGCTGGTATGATCGCACCAGTCATGTTGAGGGCATAATTCCTTTATGTGTTAACTGTTCACAGACCCAGCCTAGAGAGATGATCCTTTCAAAAGGCCCAATGGGCTTAACGACAACCCATCCACTTCAACAACGTAGCATCCTCACAAGACGTGATATAGACACGTTGTAGGGCCCTCGGATATCCTGCGAGTCAGGTTGTCGTCCTTTTAAAAGTTCACGACGTACGATCCGAGACAGAAAAACAGAGCAAACGTAGAAAAGTGGCCTGAAACTTTTGAAAACGTTCAATTTTGGGCTCCAAAACTGGCATAGCAAGCAAGCTGGCTACCCCGTCGTAGAGCTCTCAGAGAGCTTTGCAACGGTATGTTGTGCGCCGCCTAACTCCTTACGGATCAAAAGTTATGGGCACCGGAGTGACGGAGACCTGGTAACAAACCCTACGCCCACAGTTTGCGGACCCAACCTCTACGTGAAGCGAAGTTGTCTTGCCCAATGTTCGATTTTGGGCTCCAAAAAGTGCACAGCGAGCAAAGTGGCCTGAAATTGATGAAAACGTTCAATTTTGGGCTCCAAAAAGTGCACAGCGAGCAAGCTGGCTGCCCCCGTCGTAGAGCTCTCGGAGAGCTTTGAAACGGTATGCTGTGTGCCGCGAAACTCCTTACGGATCAAAAGTTATGGGCACCGGAGAGTCGGAGATCTGGTCACAAACCCTACGCAGCTCGGTTTGCGGGCCTAGCCTCTACATGAAGGGAAGTTGTCTTGCCCAATGTTCCGTGGGATTCAGTAATAGAGATTTGGTGGATAAAGTATCTTGACAACCCTAACCAGGGCAAAAAAAATTGAAAATGGGGTGCAACACGAGGACTTTCCAGGGGGTCATCCATCCTAGTACTACTTTGGCCTAAGCACGCTTAACTTCGGAGTTCTGATGGGATCAGGTGCATTAGTGCTGGTATGATTGCACCCGTCATGTTGAGGGCGTAATTCCTTTATGTGTTAACTGTTCACAGCCCAGCCTAGAGAGATGGCCCATTCTAAAGGCCCGATGGGCTTAACGACAACCCATCCGCTTCAACAACGCAGCATGCTTGCAAGACGTGATATTGAGACATTGTAGGGCCCTTTGATGTCCTGCGATTCAAGTTGTCGTCCTTTTAACAGTTCACGACATACCATCCGAGACGGAAAAACAGAGCAAAAGAAGAAAAGTGGCCTGAAACTTATGAAAATGTTCGATTTTGGGCTCCAAAAAGGGGCATAGCAAACAAGCTGGCTGTCCCCGTCGTAGAGCTCTCAGAGAGCTTTGCAACGGTATGCTGTGCGCCGCGTAACTCCTTACGGATCAAAAGTTATGGGCATCGGTGTGACGGAGATCTGGTGATAAACCCTACGCCCTCGGTTTTCGGGCCCAGCCTCTACGTGAAGCGAATTTGTCTTGCCCAATGTTCTGTGGGATTCAATAATAGAGATTTGGTGGATAAAGTACCTTGGCAACCCTAACAAGGGCAAAAAAAATTGAAAAGGAGGTGTAACACGAGGACTTTCCAGGAAGTCATCCATCCTAGTACTACTCTGGCCTAAGCACGCTTAACTTCGGAGTTCTGATGGGATCCGGTACATTAGTGCTGGTATGATCGCACCCGTCATGTTGAGGGCATAATTCCTTTATGTGTTAACTGTTCACAGTCACAGCCTAGAGAGATGGCCCATTCTAAAGGCCCAATAGGCTTAACGACAACCCATCCACTTCAACAACGCAGCATGCTTGGAAAATGTGATATCGATACGTTGTAGGGCCCTCTGAAGTCCAGCGAGTCCAGTTGTCATCCTTTTAACAGTTCACGACGTACGATCCGGGACGAAAAATTAGAGCAAAAGAAGAAAAGTGGCCTGAACCTGATGAAAACGTTCGATTTTGGTCTCCAAAAATGAGCACAGCGAGCAAGCTGGCTGCCCCCATGGTAGAGCTCTCAGAGAGCTTTGCAACGGTATGTTGTGCGCCGTGTAACTCTTTACGGATCAAAAGTTATGGGTACCGGAGCGACGGAGACCTGGTCACAAACCCTATGCTCTCGGTTTGTGGGCCCAGCCTCTACGTGAAGCGAAGTTGTCTTGGCCAATGTTCCATAGGATTCGTAAATAGAGATTTTGTGCATAAAGTATCTTGGCAACCCTAACCAGGGCAAAAGAAAATTGAAAAGGGGGTACAACACGAGCACTTCCCAGGGGGTCACCCATCCTAGTACTACTCTTACCCAAGCACGCTTAACTTCGGAGTTCTGATGGGATCCAGTGCATTAGTGCTGGTATGATCGCACCCGTCATGTTGAGGGCGTAATTCCTTTATGTGTTAATTGTTCACTGTCCCATCCTAGAGAGATGGCCCATTCTAAAGGCCTAATGGGCTTAACGACAACCCATCCGCTTCAACAACGCAGCATGCTTGCAAGACGTGATATCGAGATGTTGTAGGGCCCTCTGATGTCCCGCGAGTCAGGTTGTCATCCTTTTAACAGTTCACGACGTACGATCCGGGACGAAAAAAACAGAGCAAAAGAAGAAAAGTGGCTTGAAACTGATGAAAACGTTCGATTTTAGGCTCCAAAAAGGGGCACAGCAAGCAAGTTGGCTGCCCCCGTCGTAGAGCTCTCAGAGAGCTTTGCAACGGTATGCTGTGCGCCGCGTAACTCTTTACGGATCAAAAGTTATGGGCACCGGAGCGACGGAGACCTGGTCACAAACCCTACGCCCTCGGTTTGCGGGCCCAGCCTCTACGTGAAGCGAAGTTGTCTTGCCCAATGTTCCGTGGGATTCAGTAATAGAGATTTGGTGGATAAAGTATCTTGGCAACCCTAACCAGGGCAAAAAAAATTGAAAAGGGGGTGCAACACGAGGACTTCCCAGGGGGTCACCCATCCTAGTACTACTCTCGCCCAAACACGCTTAACTTCGGAGTTCTGATATAATCCGGTGCACTAGTGCTGGTATGATCGCACCCATCATGTTGAGGGCACAATTCCTTTATGTGTTAACTGTTCACAGTCCCAGTCTAGAGAGATGGCCCATTCAAAAGGCCCAATGGGCTAAACGTCAACACATCCGCTTCAACAATGCTGCATGCTTGCAAGACGTGATATTGACAAGTTGTAGGGCCCTCTGATGTCCCGCGAGTCCAGTTGTCGTCCTTTTAACAGTTCACGACGTACGATCCTGGACAGAAAAACAATGCGAAAGAAGAAAAGTGGCATGAAACTGAAGAAAACGTTCAATTTTGGGATCCAAAAATGGGCATAGCGAGCAAGCTGGCTACCCCCGTCGTAGAGCTCTCAGAGAGCTTTGCAACTGTATGCTGTGCGCCGCGTAACTCTTTACGGATCAAAAGTTATGGGCACCGGAGCGACGGAACTGGTCACAAACCCTACGCTCTCGGTTTGCGGGCCCAGCCTCTACGTGAAGCGAAGTTGTCTTGCCCAATGTTCCGTGGGATTCAGTAATAGAGATTTCGTGGATAAAGTATCTTGGCAACCCTAACCAGGGCAAAAAAAATTGAAAAGGGGGTACAACACGAGGACTTCCCAAGGGGTCACCCATCCTAGTACTACTCTTACCCAAGCACGCTTAACTTCGGAGTTCTGATGGGATCCGGTGCATTAGTGCTGGTATGATCGCACCCGTCATGTTGAGGGCGTAATTCCTTTTTGTGGTAATTGTTCACAGTCCCATCCAAGAGAGATGGCCTATCTAAAGGCCCAATGGGCTTAACGACAACCCATCCGCTTCAACAACGCAGCATGCTTGCAAGAGGTGATATCAAGACGTCGTAGGGCCCTCTGATGTCCGGCGAGTCAAGTTGTCGTCCTTCTAACAGTTCACGACGTACGATCCGGGACGGAAAAAATAGAGCAAAAGAAGAAAAGTGGCCTGAAAATGATGAAAATTTTCGATTTTGGGCTCCAAAAAGGGGCATAGCAAGCAAGCTGGCCGTCCCCGTCGTAGAGCTCTCAGAGAGCTTTGCAACGGTATGCTGTGCGCCGCGTAACTCCTTACGGATCAAAATTTATGGGCACCAGAGTGACGGAGATCTGGTCACAAACCCTACGCCCTCGGTTTGCGGGCCCAGCCTCTACGTGAAGCGAATTTGTCTTGCCCAATGTTCCGTGGGATTTAATAATAGAGATTTGGTGGATAAAGTAACTTGGCAACCCTAACAGGGCAAAAAAATTGAAAAGGGGGTACAACACGCGGACTTCCTAGGGGGTCATCCATCCTAGTACTAATCCGGCCTAAGCACGCTTAACTTCGGAGTTCTGATAGGATCAGGTGCATTAGTGCTGGTATGATCGCACCCGTCATGTTGAGGGCGTAATTCCTTTATGTGTTAACTATTCACAGTCCCAGCCTAGAGAGATGGCCCATTCTAAAGGCCCGATGGGCTTAACGACAACCCATCCGCTTCAACAACGCAGCATGCTTGCAAGGCGTGATATCGAGACGTTGTATGGCCCTTTGATCTCCCGCGATTCAGGTTGTCGTCCTTTTAACAGTTCACGACATACGATCCGGGACGGAAAAACAGAGCGAAAGAAGAAAAGTGGCCTAAAACTGATGAAAACGTTCGATTTTGGGCTCCAAAAAGGGGCATAGCAAGCAAGCTGGCCGTCCCCGTCGTAGAGCTCTCAGAGATCTTTGCAACGGTATGCTGTGCGCCGCGTAACTCCTTACGGATCAAAAGTTATGGGCACCAGAGTGACGGAGATCTGGTCACAAACCCTACGCCCTCGGTTTGCGGGCCCAGCCTCTACGTGAAGCGAATTTGTCTTGCCCAATGTTCCGTGGGATTCAATAATAGAGATTTGGTGGATAAAGTATCTTGGCAACCCTAACAAGGGCAAAAAAAATTGAAAAGGGGGTGCAACACGAGGACTTCCCAGGGGGTCACCCATCCTAGTACTACTCTCACGCAAGCACGCTTAACTTCGGAGTTCTGATGGGATCCGGTGCACTAGTGCTGGTATGATCGCACCCGTCATGTTGAGGGCATAATTCCTTTATGTGTTAACTGTTCACAGTCCCAGCCTAGAGAGATGGCCCATTCTAAAGGCCCGATGGGCTTAACGACAACCCATCCGCTTCAACAACGCAGCATGCTTGCAAGGCGTGATTTCGAGACGTTGTATGGCCCTTTGATCTCCCGCGATTCTGGTTGTCGTCCTTTTAACAGTTCACGACATACGATCCGGGACGGAAAAACAGAGCAAAAGAAGAAAAGTGGCCTAAAACTGATGAAAACGTTCGATTTTGGGCTCCAAAAAGAGGCATAGCAAGCAAGCTGGCCGTTCCCGTCGTAGAGCTCTCAGAGAGCTTTGCGACGGTATGCTGTGCGCCGCGTAACTCCTTACGGATCAAAAGTTATGGGCACCAGAGTGACGGAGATCTGGTCACAAACCCTACGCCCTCGGTTTGCAGGCCCAGCCTCTACGTGAAGCGAATTTGTCTTGCCCAATGTTCCGTGGGATTCAATAATAGAGATTTGGTGGATAAAGTATCTTGGCAACCCTAACAAGGGCAAAAAAAATTGAAAAGGGGGTGCAACACGAGGACTTCCCAGGGGGTTACCCATCCTAGTACTACTCTCACGCAAGCACGCTTAACTTCGGAGTTCTGATGGGATCCGGTGCACTAGTGCTGGTATGATCGCACCCATCATGTTGAGGGCACAATTCCTTTATGTGTTAACTGTTCACAGTCCCAGTCTAGAGAGATGGCCCATTCAAAAGGCCCAATGGGCTAAACGTCAACACATCCGCTTCAACAATGCAGCATGCTTGCAAGACGTGATATTGACACGTTGTAGGGCCCTCTGATGTCCCGCAAGTCCAGTTGTCGTCCTTTTAACAGTTCACAACGTACGATCCGGGATGGCAAAACAATGTGAAAGAAGAAAAGTGGCCTGAAACTGATGAAAACTTTCAATTTTGGGCTCCAAAAATGTGCACAGCGAGCAAGATTGCTACCCCCGTCGTAGAGCTCTCAGAGAGCTTTGCAACGGTATGCTGTGCGCCGCGTAAGTCTTTACGGATCAAAAGTTATGGGCACCGGAGCGACGGAGACCTGGTCACAAACCCTATGCTCTCGGTTTGGGGGCCCAGCCTCTACGTGAAGCGAAGTTGTCTTGCCCAATGTTCCGTGGGATTCACTAATAGAAATTTCGTGGATAAAGTATCTTGGCAACCCTAACCAGGGCCAAAAAATTTGAAAAGGGGGTGCAACACGAGGACTTCCCAAGGTGTCACCCATCCTAGTACTTCTCTGACCCAAGCACGCTTAACTTCGGAGTTCTGATGGGATCCGGTGCATTAGTGCTGGTATGATCGCACCCGTCATGTTGAGGGCATAATTCCTTTATGTGTTAATTGTTCATAGTCCCAGCCTAGAGAGATGGCCCATTCTAAAGGCCCAACGGGCTTAACGAAAACCCATCCGCTTCAACAACGCAGCATGCTTGCAAGAAGTGATATCGAGACGTTGTAGGGCCCTCTATGTCCCGCGAGTCAGGTTGTTGTCCTTTTAATAGTTCACGACGTACGATCCGAGACGGAAAAAATAGAGCAAAAGAAGAAAAGTGGCCTGAAACTGATGAAAACGTTCAATTTTAGGCTCCAAAAATGGGCACAGCGAGCAAGCTGGCTGCCCCCATCGTAGAGCTCTCAGAGAGCTTTGCAACAGTATGCTGTGCGCCGCGTAACTCCTTACGGATCAAAAGTTATGGGCACCGGAGCGACGGAGACCTGGTCACAAACCCTAAGCCCTCGGTTTGCGGGCCCAACCTCTACGTGAAGCGAAGTTGTCTTGCCCAATGTTCCGTGGGATTCAGTAATAGAGATTTGGTGGATAAAGTATCTTGGCAACCCTAACCAGGGCAAAAAAAAATTGAAAAGGGGGTGCAACACAAGGACTTCCCAGGGGGTCACCCATCCTAGTACTACTCTCACCCAAACACGCTTAACTTCGGAGTTCTGATATAATCCGGTACATTAGTGCTGGTATGATCGCACCCGTCATGTTGAGGGCACAATTCCTTTATGTGTTAATTGTTCACAGTCCCAGTCTAGAGAGATAGCCCATTCAAAAGGCCCAATGGGCTAAACGTCAACACATCCGCTTCAACAATGCAGCATGCTTGCAAGACGTGATATTGACACGTTGTAGGGCCCTTTGATGTCCCGCGTGTCCAGTTGTCGTCCTTTTAACAATTCACGACGTACGATCTGGGACGGAAAAACAATGTGAAAGAAGAAAAGTGGCCTGAAACATATGAAAACGTTCAATTTTGGGCTACAAAAATGGGCACAGCGAGCAAGATGGCTACCCCCGTCGTAGAGCTCTCAGAGAGCTTTGCAACGGTATGCTGTGCGCCGCCTAACTCTTTACGGATCAAAAGTTATGGGCACCGGAGCGATTGAACTGGTCACAAACCCTACGCTCTCGGTTTACGGGCCCAGCCTCTACGTCAAGCGAAGTTGTCTTGCCCAATGATCCGTGGGATTCAATAATAGAGATTTCGTGGATAAAGTATCTTGGCAACCCTAAGCAGGGCAAAAAAAATTGAAAAGGGGCTGCAACACGAGGACTTCCCAAGGGGTCACCCATCCTTGAACTACTCTGGCCCAAGCACGCTTAACTTCGGAGTTCTGATGGGATCCGGTGTATTAGTGCTGGTATGATCGCACCGGTCATGTTGAGGGCATAATTCCTTTATGTGTTAACTGTTCACAGTCACAGCGTAGAGAGATGGCCCATTCTAAAGGCCCAATGGGCTTAACGACAACCCATCCGCTTCAACAACGCAGCATGCTTGCAAAACATGATATCGATACGTTATAGGACCCCCTGATGTCCCGCGAGTCAGGTTGTCGTCCTTTTAACAGTTCACGATGTGCGATCCGGGGCGGAAAAACAGAGGAAAAGAAGAAACGTGGCCTGAAACTGATGAAAACGTTAGATTTTGGGCTCCAAAAATTAGCATAGAGAGCAAGCTGGCTGCCCTCGTCGTAAAGCTCTCAGAGAGCTTTGCAACGGTATGCTGTACGCCGCGTAACACCTCACGGATCAAAAGTTATGTGCATCGGAGCGACGGAGACCTGGTCACAAAACCTACGCCCTCGGTTTGTGGGCCCAGCCTCTACGTGAAGCGAAGTTGTCTTGCCCAATGTTCCGTGGGATTCAGTAATAGAGATTTGGTGGATAAAGTATCTTGGCAACCCTAACCAGGGCAAAAAAATTTGAAAAAGGGGTGCAACACGAGGACTTTCCAGGGGGTCACCTATCTTAGTACTACTCTCGCCCAAGCACGCTTAACTTCGGAGTTCTGATGGGATCCGGTGCATTAGTACTGGTATGATTGCACCCGTCATGTTGAGGGCACAATTCCTTTATGTGTTAACTGTTCACAGTCCCATCCTAGAGAGATGGCCCATTCAAATGGCCCAATGGGCTTAACGACAACCCATATGCTTGAACAACGCAGCATCCTTGGAAGACGTGATATCTAAACGTTGTAGGGCCCTCTAATGTCCCGCGAGTCTGGTTGTCGTCCTTTTAACAGTTCCCGACGTACGATCCGAGAAGGAAAAACAGAGCAAAAGAAGAAAAGTGGCCTGAAACTAATGAAAACATTCGATTTTGGGCTCCGAAAGCTGGCACAGCGAGCAAGTTGGCTGCCCCCGTCATAGAGCTCTCAGAGAGCTTTGCAACGGTATGATGTGCAATGCGTAACTCTTTACGGATCAAAAGTTATGGGCACCGGAGCGACGGAGACCTAGTCACAAACCCTACGCCCTCAGTTTGCGGGCCCAGCCTCTACATGAAGCGAAGTTGTCTTGCCCAATGTTCCATGGGATTCAGTAATAGAGATTAGGTGGATAAAGTATCTTGGCAACCCTAACCAGGGCAAAAAAATTTGAAAAAGGGGTGCAACACGAGGAGTTCCCAGGGGGTCACCCATCCTAGTACTACTATTTCCCAAGCACGCTTAACTTCGGAGTTCTGATGGGATCCGGTGCATTAGTACTGGTATGCTCTTACCCGTCATGTTGAGGGCATAATTCTTTTTTGTGTTAACTGTTCACAGTCCCAGCCTAGAGAGATGGCCCATTCAAAAGGCCCAATGGGCTTAACGACAACCCATCCGCTTCAACAACGCAGCATGCTTGCAAGAAGTGATATCGAGACGTTGTAGGGCCCTCTGATGTCCCGCAAGTCAGGTTGTAGTCCTTTTAACAGTTCACGACCTACGATCCGGGACGGAAAAACAGAGCAAAAGAAGAAAAGTGGCCTGAAACTGATGAAATTGTGCGATTTTGGGCCCCAAAAATGGGCACAGCGATCATGCTGGCTGCCCCCGTCGTAGAGCTCTCAGAGATTTTTCCAACGGTATGTTGTGCGCCGCGTAACTCCTTACGGATCAAAAGTTATCAGCACCGAAGCGACGGAGACCTGGTCACAATCCCTACGCCCTCGGTTTGTGGGCCCAGCCTCTACGTGAAATGAAGTTGTCTTGCCCAATGTTCCGTGGGATTCAGTAATAGAGATTTGGTGGATAAAGTATCTTGGCAACCCTAACTAGGGCTAAAAAATTTGATAAGGGGGTGCAACACGAGGACTTCCCAGGGGGTTACCTATCCTAGTCATACTCTTGCCCAAACACGCTTAACTTCGGAGTTCTGTTGGGATCCGGTGCATTAGTGCTGGTATGATCGCACCCGCCATGTTGAGGGCACAATTGCTATATGTGTTAACGGTTCACAGTCCCATCCTAGAGAGATGGCCCATTCAAAAGGCCCAATGGGCTTAACGACAACCCATCCGCTTCAACAACGCAGCATTCTCGCAAGACGTGATATCGACACGTTGTAGGGCTCTCTAATGTCCCGCGAGTCAGGTTGTCGTCCTTTTAACAGTTCATGACGTACGATCCGGGACAGAAAAATAGAGCAAAAGAAGAAAAGTGGCCTGAAACTGATGAAAACGTTCAATTTTGGGCTCCAAAAATGGGCACAGCGAGCAAGCTGGCTGCCCCTGTCGTAGAGCTCTTAAAGAGCTTTGCAACGGTATGTTGTACGCCGCGTAACTCCTTACGGATCAAAAGTTATTGGCACCGGAACGAAGGAGACCTGGTCACAAACCCTACGCCCTCGGATTGCGGGCCCAGCCTCTACGTGAAGCGAAGTTGTCTTGCCCAATGTTCCGTGGGATTCAGTAATAGAGATTTGGTAGATAAAGTATCTTGGCAACCCTAACCAGGGCAAAAAAAATTGAAATGGGGGTGCAACACGAGGACTTCCCAAGGGGTCACCCATCCTAGTACTACTCTTGCCCAAGCACGTTTAACTTCGGAGTCCTAATATAATCCGGTGCATTAGTGCTGGTATGATCGCACCCGTCATGTTGAGGGCACAATTCCTTTATGTGTTAACTGTTCACAGTCCCAACCTAGAGAGATGGCCCATTCAAAAGGTCCAATGGGCTTAACGACAACCCATCCGCTTCAACAACATAGCATGCTTGCAAGATGTGATATCGACACATTGTAGGGCACTCAAATGTCCCGCAAGTCAAGTTGTCGTCCTTTTAACAGTTCACGACGTACGATCCGGGACGGAAAAACAGAACAAAAGAAGAAAAGTGGCCTGAAACTAATGAAAACGTTCGATTTTGGGCTCCAAAAATGGGCACAACGAGCATGCTAGCTGCCCCCGTCGTAGTACTCTCAGAGAGCTTTGCAACGGTATGATGTGCGCCGGGTAACTCCTTACGGATCAAAAGTTATTGGCACCGGAACGACGGAGACCTGGTCACAAACCCTACGCCCTCGGTTTGTGGGCCCAGCCTCTACGTGAAACGAAGTTGTCTTGCCCAATGTTCCGTGGGATTCAGTAATAGAGATTTGGTGGATAAAGTATCTTGGCAACCCTAACCAGGGCAAAAAAAATTAAAAAGGGGGTGCAACACGAGGACTTCCCAGGGGGTCATCCATCCTAGTACTACTCTCGCACAATTCCTTTTTATGTTTACTGTTCACAGTCCCAACCTAGAGAGATGGCCAATTCAAAAGACCCAATGGGCTTAACGACATCCCATCCGCTTCAACAACGCAGCATCCTGGCAAGACGTGAAATCGACACGTTGTATGGCCTTCTGATGTCCTGCGAGTCCGGTTGTCGTTCTTTTAACAGTTCACGACGTACGATCCGGGACGGAAAAACAGAGCAAAAGAAGAAAAGTGGCCTGAAACTGATGAAAACGTTCGATTTTGAGTTCCAAAAACGGGCACAGCGAGCAAGCTGGCTGCCCCAGTCATACGGTTTTCAAAGAGCATTGCAACGGTATGCTGTGCACCGTGTAACTCCTTACGGATCAAAAGTTTTGGGCACCGGAGCGACTGAGACCTAGTCACAAACCCTACGCCCTCGGTTTGCGGGCCCAGCCTCTACGTGAAGCGAAGTTGTCTTTCCCAATGTTCCGTGGGATTCAGTAATAGAGATTTGGTGGATAAAGTATCTTGGAAACCCTAACCAGAGCAAAAAAAATTGAAAATGGGGTGCAACACGCATACTTCCCAGGGGGTCACCCATCCTAGTACTACTCTCGCCAAAACACGCTTAACTTCGGAGTTATGATATGATCCGGTGCATTAGTGCTGGTATGATTCCACCCATCATGTTGAGGGCACAATTCCTTTATGTGTTAATTGTTCACAGTTGCAGCCTAGAGAGATGGCCCATTCAAAAGGCCCAATGGGATTAACGACAACCCATCAGCTTCAACAACGCAGCATCCTCGCAAGACCTTATATCGACACGTTTTAGGGCCTTCTGATGTCCCGCGTGTCAGGTTGTCGTCCTTTTAACAGTTCACGACGTATGATTCGAGACAGAAAAATAGAGCAAAAGAAGAAAAGTGGCTTGAAACTGATGAAAATGATTGATTTTGGGCCCCAAAAAGTGTACAGTGAGCAAGCTGGCTACCCACGTCGCAGAGCTCTCAGAGAGCTTTGCAACGGTATGCTGTGTGCCGCGTAACACCTTACGGATCAAAAGTTATGGGCACCGGAGTGACGGAGACCTGGTCACAAACCCTAAGCCCTCGGTTTGCGGGCCCAGCCTGTACGTGAAGCGAAGTTGTCTTGCCCAATGTTCTGTGGGATTCAGTAATAGAGATTTGGTGGATAAAGTAGCTTGACAACCCTAACCAGGGCAAAAAAAATTGAAAAGGGGGTGCAACACGAGGACTTCCCAGGGGGTCACCCATCCTAGTACTACTCTCACTCAAGCACTCTTAACTTCGAAGTTCTGATGGGATCCGGGGCAGTAGTGTTAGTATGATCGCACCCGTCAAGTTGAGGGCACAATTCCTTTATGTGTTAACTGTTCACAATCCCAGCCTAGAGAGATGGCCCATTCAAAAGGCCCAATGGGCTTAACGACAACCCATCCGCTTCAACAACGTAGCATCCTCGCAAGACATTATATCAACACGTTGTAGGGCTCTCTGATGTCCCGCCAGTCAGGTTGTCGTCCTTTTAACAATTCACGACGTACGATCCGGGACAGAAAAACATAGCAAAAGAAGAAAAGTGCCCTAAAACTGATGAAAACGTTCGATTTTGGGCTCCAAATACCGGCACAGAGAGCATGCTGGCTGCCCCCGTCATAGAGCTCTCAGAGAGCTTTGCAACGGTATGTTTTGCGCTGCGTAACTACTTGCAGATCAAAAGTTATGGGCACCGAAGCGACGGACACCTGGTCACAAACCCTACGCCCTTGGTTTGCGGGCCCAGCCTCTACGTGAAGCGAAGTTGTGTTGCCCAATGTTCCGTGGGATTCAGTAACAGAGATTTGGTGGATAAAGTATCTTGGCAACCCTAACCGTGGCAAAAAAAAATTAAAAAGGGGTGCTACACGAGGACTTCCCAGGGGGTCACCCATCCTAGTACTACTCTTGCCCAAGCACGCTTAACTTCGGAGTTCTGATAGGATCCGGTGCATTAGTGCTGGTATGATCGCACCCGTCATGTTGATGGCACAATTCCTATATGTGTTAACGGTTCACAGTCCCAGCCTAGAGAGATGGGCCTTTCAAAAGGACCAATGGGCTTAACGACAACCCATCCACTTCAACAACGCAGCATCCTCGCAAGACGTTATATGAACACGTTGTAGGGCCCTCTGATGTCCCACGAGTCAGGTTGTCGTCCTTTTAATAGTTCACGACGTACGATCCGTGACGGAAAAATAGAGCAAAAGAAGAAAAGTGGCCTGAAATAGACGAAAACGTTCGATTTTGATCTCCAAAAACGGGCGCAACAAGCACGCTTACTGCCCCCGTCATAGAACTCTCAGACCGCTTTGCAACGGTATGCTGTGTGCCGCGTAACGCCTTACGGTTCAAAAGTTATGGGTACCGAAGCGACGGAGACCTGGTCACAAACCCTACGCCCTCGGTTTGCGGGCCCATCCTCTACGGGAAGCGACGTTGTCTTGCCCAATGTTCCGTGGGATTCAGTAATAGAAATTTGGTGCATAAAGTATCTTGCCAACCCTAACCAGGGCAAAAAAAATTGAAAAGGGGTGCAACACAAGGACTTCCAAGGGGGTCACACATCCTTGTACTACTCTCGCCCAAGCACGCTTAACTTCGGAGTTCTGATGGGATCCGGTGCATTAGTGCTGGTATGATCGCACACGTCATGTTGATGGCACAATTCCTATATGTGTTAACGGTTCACAGTCCCAGCCTAGAGAGATGGCCCATTCAAAAGGCCCAATGGGCTTAACGACAACCCATCCGCTTCAACATCGCAGCAACCTAAAAAGACCTTATATCGACACGTTTTAGGGCCCTCTGATGTCTCGTGTGTCAGGTTGCCGTCCTTTTAACAGTTCACGACCTATGATTCGGGACGAAAAACAGAGCAAAAGTTGAAAAGTGGCCTAAAACTGATGAAAACGTTCGATTTTGGAACCAAAAAATTGTACAGCGAGCAAGCTGGCTACCCACGTCGTAGATCTCCCAGAGAGCTTTGCAATGGTATGCTGTGTGCCGCGTAACTCCTTACGGACCAAAAGTTATGGGCATCGGAGCGACGGAGACCTGGTCACAAACCCTAAGCCCTCGGTTTGCGGGCCCATCCTGTATGTGAAGCGAAGTTGTCTTGCCCAATGTTCCGTGGGATTCAGTAATAGAGATTTGGTGGATAAAGTATCTTGACAACCCTAACCAGGGCAAAAAAAATTGAAAAGGGGGTGCAACACGAGGACTTCCCAGGGGGTCACCCATCCTAGTACTACTCTCACCCAAGCACTCTTAATTTTGAAGTTCTGATGGGATCCGGTGTATTAGTGTTGGTATGATCGCACCCTTCATGTTGAGGGCACAATTCCTTTATGTGTTAACTGTTCACAGTCCCAGCCTAGAAAGATGGCCCATTCAAAAGGCCCAATGGGCTTAACGACAACCCATCCGCTTCAACAACGCAGCATCCTCGCAAGACGTGATATCAACACGTTGTACGGCCCTCTGATGTCCTGCGAGTCAGGTTGTCGTGCTTTTAACAATTCACGACGTACGATCCTGGACGAAAAAACATAGCAAAAGAAGAAAAGTGGCCTGAAACTGATGAAAACGTTCGATTTTGGGCTCCAAATACGGGCACAGCGATCAAGCTGGCTGCCCCCATCGTAGAGCTCTCAGAGAGCTTTGCAACGGTATGTTGTGCGCTGCGTAACTACTTACGGATCAAAAGTTATGGGCACCGGAGCGACGAAGACCTGGTCACAAACCCTACGCACTTGGTTTGTGGGCCTAACCTCTACATGAAGCGAAGTTGTCTTGCCCAATGTTCCATGGGATTCTGTAATAGAGATTTGATGGATAAAGTATCTTGACAACCCTAACCAAGGTAAAAAAAATTGAAAAGGGGGTGCAACATGAGGACTTCCCAAGGGGTCACACATCCTAGTACTACTCTCACCCAAGCACTCTTAATTTCGATGTTCTGATGGGATCCAGTGCATTAGTGTTGGTATGATCACACCCGACATGTTGAGGGAACAATTCCTTTATGTGTTAACTGTTCACAGTCCCAGCCTAGAGAGATGCCCATTCAAAAGGACCAATGGGCTTAACGACAACCCATCCACTTCAACAACGCAGCATCCTCGCAAGACGTGATATCAACACGTTGTAGGGCCCTCTGATGTCCCGCGAGCCAGGTTGTCGTCCTTTTAACAGTTCACGACTTACGATCCGGGACGGAAAAACAGAGCAAAAGAATAAAAGTGGCCTGAACTAGATGAAAACGTTCCATTTTGGGCTCCATAAACGGGTGCAACAAGCGAGTTGGCTGCCTCCGTCGTAGAGCTCTCAAAGAGCTTTGCAACGGTATGATGTGCAATGCGTAACTCTATATGTGTTAACGGTTCAAAGTCCCAGCCTAGATAGATGGCCCATTCAAGAGGCCCAATGGGTTTAACGACAACCCATCCGCTTTAACAACGCAGCATCCTCGCAAGACGTGATATCAACACGTTGTAGGGCCCTCTGATGTCCCGTGAGTCAGTTTGTCGTCCTTTTAATAGTTCACGACGTACGATCCGGGATGAAAAAATAGAGCAAAAGGAGAAAAGTGGCCAGAAACTAATGAAAACGTTCAATTTTGGGCTCGAAAAAGGGGCACAAAAAAAGCATGATTGTTGCCCCCGTCGTAGAGCTCTCAGAGAGCTTTGCAACGGTATGCTGTTCGCCGTGTAACTCCTTACGGATCAAAAGTTATAGGCACCAGAGCGACGGGGACCTGGTCATAAACCCTACGCCCTCGGTTTGCGGGCCCAACCTCTACGTGAAACGAAGTTTTCTTGCCCAATGTTACGTGGGATTCATTAATAGAGATTTGGTGGATAAAGTATCTTGGCAACCCTAACCAGGGCAAAAAAAATTGAAAAGGAGGTGCAACACGAGGACTTCCCAGGGGGTCGCCCATTCTAGTACTACTCGCCCAAGCATGCTTAACTTCGGAGTTCAGATGGGATCCAGTGCATTATTGCTGGTATGATCGCACCCGTCATTTTCAGGGCACAATTTCTATATGTGTTAACGGTTCACAGTCCCAGCCTAGAGAGATGGCCCATTCAAAAGGCCCAATGGGCTTAACGACAACCCATCCGCTTCAACAACGCAGCATCCTCGCAAGACGTGATATCAACACATTGTAGGGCCCTCTGATGTCCCGCGAGTCAGGTTGTCGTCATTTTAACAGTTCACGACATACGATCCGGGACGAAAAAACAAAGCAAAAGAAGAAATGTATTCTGAAACTGATGAAAATGTTCGATTTTGGGCTCCAAAAATCGGCACAGCGAGCAAGCTGGCTGCCCCCGTCGTAGAGTTCTCAGAGACCTTTGCTACGGTATGCTGTGCGCCGCGTAACTCCTTACGGATCAAAAGTTATGGGCACCTGGGCTACAGAGACCTTGTCAGAAACCCTACGCCCTTGGTTTATCGGACCCAGCCTCTACGTGAAGCGAAGTTGTCTTGCCCAATGTTCCGTGGGATTCAGTAATAGACATTTGGTGGATAAAGTATCTTGGCAACCCTAACCAGGGCAAAAAAAATTATAAAGGGGGTGCAACACGAGGACTTCCCACTGGGTCACCCATCCTAGTACTACTCTCGCCCAAACACGCTTAACTTCGGAGTTCTGTTGGGATCTGGTGCATTAGTGCTGGTATGATCGCACCCGTCATTTTGAGGGTACAATTCCTATATGTGTTAACGGTTCACAGTCTCAGCCTAGAGAGATGACCGATTTAAAAGGCCCAATGGGCTTAAAGACAACCCATCCGCTTCTACAACGCAGCATTCTTGCAAGACGTGATATCGACACGTTGTAGGGCCCTCAAATATCCCGCGAGTCAGGTTGTCGTCCTTTTAACAGTTCACGACGTACGATCCGGGATGAAAAAACAGAGCAGAAGAAGAAAAGTTGTTTGAAACTGATGAAAATGTTCGATTTTGGAATCCAAAAACGGGCACAGCGAGCAAGCTGGCTACCCCCGTCGTACAGCTCTTAGAGAGCTTTGCTATGGTATGCTGTGCGCCGCGTAACTCCTTACGGATCAAAAGTTATGGGCACCTGGGCGACGGAGACCTGGTCACTAACCCTACGCCCTCGGTTTATCGGGCCCAGCCTCTACGTGAAGCAAAGTTGTCTTGCCTAATGTTCCGTAGGATTCGGTAAAAGAGATTTGGTGGATAAAGTATCTTGGGAACCTTAACCAGGGCAAAAAAAATAAAAAGGGGGTGCAACACGAGGACTTCCCAAGGGGTCACCCATCCTAGTACTACTTTCGCCCAAGCACGCTTAACTTCGGAGTTCTGATGGATCCGGTCCATTAGTGCTGGTATGATCGAACCCATCATATTGAGGGCACAATTCCTTTAAGTGTTAACTGTTCACAGTCCCAGCCTAGAGAGATGGCCCATTCAAAAGGCCCAATGGGCTTAACTACATCCCATCCGCTTCAACAAAGCATCATTCTTGCAAGACATGGTATTGACACAATGTAGGGCCCTCTGATATCCCATGAGTCAGGTTGTCATCCTTTTAACAGTTCACGACGTACGATCCGAGACGGAAAAACAGTGCAAAAGAAGAAAAGTGGCCTGAAACTGATGAAAACGTTCGATTTTGTGTTCCAAAAATGGGCACAGCGAGCAAGCTCACTGCCCCCGTCGTAGAGCTCTCAGAGGCCTTTGCAATGGTATGTTGTGCGCCGCGTAACTCCTTACGGATCAAAAGTTATGGGCACCGGAGCGACGGAGACCTGGTCACAAACCCTACGCCCTCGGTTTGAGGGCCCAACCTCTACGTGAAACGAAGTTTTCTTGCCCAATGTTCCGTGGTATTCGGTATTAGAGATTTGGTGGATAAAGTATCTTGGCAACCCTAAACAAGGCAAAAGAAAATGAAAAGGGGGTGCAACACGAGGACTTCCCACGGGGTCACCCATCCTAGTACTACTCTCGCCCAAGCACACTTAACTTCGGAGTTCTAATGGGATCCAGTGCATTAGTGCTGGTATGATCGCACCCTTCATGTGGAGGGCACAATTCCAATATGTGTTAACGGTTCATAGTCCCAGCCTAGAGAGATGGCCCATTCAAAAGGCCCAATGGGCGTAACGACAACCCATCCGCTTCAACAATGCAGCATCCTCGCAAGACGTGATATCAACACAATGTAGGGCCTTCTGATGTGCCGCGAGTCAGGTTGTCGTCCTTTTAACAGTTCACGACATACGATCCGGGATGGAAAAACAGAGCAAATAGAGAAAAGTGGCCTAAAACTGATGAAAACATTCGATTTTGGGCTCCAAAAATGGGCACAATAAGCATGCTTGTTGCCCCCGTCGTAGAGTTCTCAGAGAGCTTTGCAACGGTATGCGGTGCGCCGCGTAACTCCTTACGGATCAAAAGTTATGGGCACAGGAGCGACAGAGACTTGGTGACAAACTTTACGCCCTCGGTTTGCGGGCCCAGCCTCTACGTGAAACGAAGTTTTCTTGCCCAATGTTCCGTGGGATTCAGTAATAGAGATTTGGTGGATAAAGTATCTTGCCAACCCTAACCAGGGCAAAACAAATTGAAAAGGTGGTGCAAGACGAGGACTTCCCAGGGGGTCACCAATCCTTGTACTACTCTCGCCCAAGAACGCTTAACTTCAGAGTTCTGATGGGATCCGGTGCATTAGTGCTGGTATGATCGCACCCGTCATGTTGAGGGCATAATTCCTATATGTGTTAACCCTTCACAGTCCCAGACTAGAGAGATGGCCCATTCAAAAGGCCCAAAGGGCTTAACGACAACCCATCCGCTTCAAAAAATCAGCATCCTTGCAAGACGTGATATCAACACGTTGTAGGGCCCTCTGATGTCCAGTGAGTCAGGTTGTCGTTCTTTTAACAGTTCACGACGTACGATCCGGGATGAGAAAATAGAGGAAAAGAAGAAAAGTGGCCTGAAACTGATAAAAACATTCGATTTTGGGCTTCAAAAACGGGCACACCGAACAAGCTGGCTGCCCCCGTCGTAGATCTCTCAGAGAGCTTTGCAACGGTATGCTATGCGCTGCGTAACTCGTTATGGATCAAAAGTTATAGGCGCCGAAGCGACAGAGACCTGGTCACAAACCCTACGCCCTCGATTTGCGGGCCCAGCCTCTCCGTTAAACGAAGTTGTCTTGCCCAATGTTCAGTGGGATTCAGTAATAGAGATTTGGTGGATAAAGTATCTTGGCAACCCTAACCATGGCAAAAAAAATAGAATAGGGGGTGCAACACGAGGACTTCCCATGGGTTACCCATCCTAGTACTACTCTCGTCCTAGCACGTTTAACTTCGGAGTTCTGATGGGATCTGGTGCATTAGTGCTGGTATGATTGCACCCATCATGTTGAGGGCACAATTCCTTTATGTTAACGGTTCACAGTCCCAGCCTAGAGAGATGGCCCATTCAAAAGGCCCAATGGGCTTAACGACAACCCATCCGCTTCAACAACACAGCATCCTCGCAAGACGTTATATCAAAACGTTGTAAGGCCCTCTGACATCCCGCGAGTCAAGTTGTCGTCCTGTTAACTGTTCACAGCGTATGATCCAGGACGGAAAAACAGAGCAAAAGAAGAAAAGTGGCCTGAAACTGATGAAAATATTCAATTTTGGGCTCCAAAAATGGGCATAGCTAGCAAGCCGGCTGCCCCCATCATAGAGCTCTCAGAGAGCTTTGCAACGGTATGTTGTGCGTTGCGTAACTCCTTACAGATCAAAAGTTATGTGCACCGGAGCGACGGAGACCTGGTCACAAACCCTACGCCCTCGATTTGCGGGCCCAGCCTCTACGTGAAGCGAAGTTGTCTTGCCCAATGTTCCGTGGGATTCAGTAATAGAGATTTGGTGGATAAAGTATCTTGGCAACCCCATCCAAGGTAAAAAAAATTGAAAAGGGGGTGCAACACGAGGACTTCCCAGGGGGTCACCCATCCTAGTACTACTCTCGCCCAAACACGCCTAACTTCAGAGTTCTGATGGGATCCGGTGCATTAGTTCTGGTATGATCGCACCCGTCATGTTGAGGGTACAATTCCTTTATGTGTTAATTGTTCACTGTCCCAGCCTAGAGAGATAGCCCATTCAAAAGGCCTAATGGGCTTAACGACAACCCATCCGCATCAACAACGCAGCATGCTTGCAAGACATGATATCGACACGTTGTAGGGCCCTCTGATGTCCAGCGACTCAGGTTGTCCTTTTAACAGTTCACGAAATACGATCCGGGACGGAAAAACAAAGCAAAAGAAGAAAAGTGGCCTGAAACTGATGAAAACGTACGATTTTAGGCTCCAAAAATGGGCACATCGAGCAAGCTGGTTGCCCCCGTCGTAGAGCTCTTAAAGAGCTTTGCAATTGTATGATGTGCATCACGTAACTCATTACGGACCAAAAGTTATGGGCACCGGAGCGACGGAGACCTGGTCACAAACCCTATGCCCTCGGTTTACGGGCCCAGCCTCTACGTGAAGTGAAGTTGTCTTGCCCAATGTTCCGTGGGATTCAGTAATAGAGATTTGGTGGATAAAGTATCTGGGCAACTCTAACCAGGGCAAAAAAAATTGAAAATGGGGTGCAACACGAGGACTTCCCAGGGGGTCACCCATCCAAGTACTACTCTCGCCCAACCACGCTTAACTTCGGAGTTCTGATGGGATCCGGTGCATTAGTGCTGGTATGATCGCACCCGTCATGTTGAGGGCACAATTCCTATATGTGTTAACGGTTCACAATCCAAGCCTAGAGAGATGGCCCAATCAAAAGGCCCAATGGGCTTAACGATAACCCATCCGCTTCAACAACGCAGTATCCTCGCAAGACGTTATATCAACACATTGTAGGGCCCTCTGACGTCCCGCGAGTCAGGTTGTCGTCCTTTGAACAATTCACAACGTATGATCCGGGACAGAAATACAGAGCAAAAGAGGAAAAGTGGCCTGAAACTGATGAAAACGTATGATTTTGGCCTCCAAAAATGGGCACATCGAGCAAGCTGGCTGCCCCTATCATAGAGCTCTTAGAGAGATTTGCAACGGTATGCTGTGCGCCACGTAACTCGTTACGAATCAAAAGTTATGGGTACCGGAGCGACGGAGACCTGGTCACAAACCCTACGCCCTCGGTTTGCGGGCCCAGCCTCTACGTGAAGCGAAGTTGTCTTGCCCAATGTTCCGTGGGATTCAGTAATAGAGATTTGGTGGATAAAGTATCTGGGCAACTCTAACCAGCGCAAAAAAAATTGAAAATGGGGTGCAACACGAGGACTTCCCAGGGGGTCACCCGTCCTAGTACTACTCTCGCCAAACCACGCTTAACTTCGGAGTTCTGATGGGATCCGGTGCATTAGTGCTGGTATGATCACACCCGTCATGTTGAGGGCACAATTCCTATATGTGTTAACGGTTCACAATCCCAGCCTAGAGAGATGGCCCATTCAAAAGGCCCAATGTTCTTAACGACAACCCATCCTCTTCAACAACGCAGCATCCTCACAAGACGTTATATAACCACATTGTAGGGCCCTCTGACATCCCGCGAGTCAGGTTTTCGTCCTTTGAACAGTTCACAACGTATAATCCGGGACGGAAAAACATAGCAAAAGAAGAAATGTGGCATGAAACTGATGAAAACGTTCAATTTTTGGCTCCAAAAATGGGCACAGCGAGCAAGCTGGCTGCCCCCGTCGTAGACGTCTCAGAGAGCTTTGCAACGCTATGCTATGCGCCGCATAACTCCTTACGGATCAAAAGTTATAGGCACCGGAGCGACGGAGACCTGGTCACAAACCCTACGCCCTCGGTTTGCTGGCCCAGCCTCTACGTGAAGCGAAGTTGTCTTGCCCAATGTTCCGTTGCATTTAGTAATAGAGATTTGGGGGATAAAGTTTCTTGGCAACGCTAACCGGGGCAAACAAAATTGAAAAGGTGGTGCAACACGAGGACTTCCCAGGGGGTCACCCATCCAAGTACTACTCTCGCCCAAGCACACTTAACTTCGGAGTTCTGATGGGATCCGGTGCTTTAGTGCTGGTATGATCGCACCTGTCATGTTGAGGGCACAATTCCTATATGTGTTAACGGTTCACAGTCCCAGCCTAGAGAGACAGCCCATTCAAAAGACCCAATGGGCTTAACGGCAACCCATCCGCTTTAACAACGCAGCATCCTCGCAAGACGTGATATCAACACATTGTAGGGCCCTCTGATGTCCCGCGAGTCAGGTTGTCGTCCTTTTAACAGTTTACGATGTACGATCCGGGACGGAAAAACAGAGCAAAAGAAGAAAAGTGGCTTGAAACTGATGAAAATGTTCGATTTTGAACTCCAAAAAGGAGCACAGCGAGGAAGCTGGCTGCCCCCGTCGTAGAGCTCTCAGAGAGCTTTACAACGGTATGCTGTGCGCTGCGTAACTCCTTACGGATAAAAAGTTATGGGCACCGGAGCGACGGAAACATGGTCACAAACCCTACGCCCTTGGTTTGCGGGCCCAGCCTCTACGTGAAGCGAAGTTGTCTTGCCCAACGTTCCCTGGGATTCAATAATAGAGATTTGGTGGATAAAGTATCTCGGCCACCCTTACTAGGGCAAAAAAAATTGAAAAGGGGGTACAACACGAGGACTTCCCAGGTGGTCACCCATCCTAGTACTACTCTCGCCCAAGCACGCTTAACTTCGGAGTTCTGATGGGATCTGGTGCATTAGTGCTGGTATGATCGCACCCGTCATGTTGAGGGCACAATTCCTTTATGAGTTAACTGTTCACAGTCCCAGCCTAGAGAGATGGCCTATTCAAAAGGCCCAATGGGCTTAACCACAACCCATCCGCTTCAACAACGCAGCATGCTTGCAAGACGTGATATCGACACGTTGTAGGGCCCTCTGATGTCCCGCGAGTCAGGTTGTCGTCCTTTTAACAGTTCACGACGTACAATCCGGGACGGAAAAACAGAGCAAAAGAAGAAATGTGGCCTGAAACTGATGAAAACACTCGATTTAGGGCTCCAAAAATGTGCACAGCGATCAAGCTGGCCGCCTCCGTCGTAGAGCTCTCAGAAAGCTTTGCAACGGTATGCTGTATGCCGCGTAATTCCTTACGGATCAAAAGTTATGGGCATCGGAGCGACGGAGACCTGGTCACAAACCCTATGCCCTCGGTTTGCGGGCCCAGCCTCTACGTGAAGCGAAGTTGTCTTGCCCAATGTTCCGTGGGATTCAGTAATAGAGATTTGGTGGATAAAGTATCTTGGCAACCCTAACATGGGCAAAAAAAATTGAAAAGGGGGTGCAACACGAGGACTTCCCACGGGGTCACCCATCCTAGTACTACTATCGCCCAACCACGCTTAACTTCGGAGTTCTGATGGGATCCAGTGCATTTGTGCTGGTATGATCGCACCCGTCATGTTGAGGGCACAATTCTTATATGTGTTAACGGTTCACAGTCCCAGCTTAGAGACATGGCCCATTCAAAAGGCCCAATGGTTTTAACAACAACCCATCCGCTTCAACAACGCAGCATGCTTGCAAGACGTGATATAGACACGATGTAGGGCCCTCTGATGTCCCGCAAATCAGGTTGTCGTCCTTTTAACAGTTCACGACGTACAATCCGTGACGGAAAAACAGAGCAAAAGAAGAAAAACTACCTGAAATTGATGAAAACGTTCGATTTTGGTCTCGAAAAATGGGCAAAGCGGGCAAGCTGGCAGCTCCCGTCGTAGAGCTCTCAGAGAGCTTTGCAACGGTATGATGTGCGCCGCGTAACTCCTTACGGATCAAAAGTTATGTGCACCAGAGCGACAAAAACCTGGTCATAAACCCTACGCCCTCGGTTTGTTGGCCCAGCCTCTACGTGAAGCGAAGTTGTCATGCCCAATGTTCCGTGTGATTCAGTAATAGAGATTTGGTGGATAAAGTATCTTGGCAACCCTAACCAGGGCAAAAACAAATGAAAAGGGGGTGCTACACGAGGACTTCCCAGGGGGTCACCCATCCTAGTACTACTCTCGCCCAAGCACGTTTAACTTCGGAGTTCGGATGGGATCCGATGCATCAGTGCTGGTATGATCGCACCCGTCATGTTGAGGGCACAATTCCTATATGTGTTAACGGTTCATAGTCCCAGCCTAGAGAGATGGCCCATTCAAAAGGGCCAATGGGCTTAACGACAACCCATCCGCTTCAACAACGCAGCATCCTCGCAAGACGTTATATCGACACGTTGTAGGGCCCTCTGATGTCCCACGAGTCAAGTTGTCGTCCTTTTAACAGTTCACAACGTATGATCCGGGACGAAAAAACAGAGCGAAAGAAGAAAAGTGGCCTGAAACTGATGAAAACGTTCGATTTTGGGCTCCAAAAATGGGCACAGCGAGCCAGCTTGCTGCCCCCGTTGTAGAGCTCTCAGAGAGCTTTGCAACGGTATGTTATGCGCCGCGTAACTCCTTACGGATCAAAAGTTATGGGCACCGGAGCGACAGAGACCTGCTCACAAACCCTACGCCCTCGGTTTACGGGCCCAACCTCTACGTGAAGCGAAGTTGTCTTGCCCAATGTTCTGTGGGATTCAGTAACAGAGATTTGGTGGATAAAGTATCTTGGCAACCCTAACCAAGGCAAAAAAAAGTGAAAAGGGGGTGCGACACGAGGACTTCCCAGGGTGTCACCCATCCTAGTACTACTCTCGCCCAAGCACGCTTAACTTCGGAGTCCTGATGGGATCCGGTGCATTAGTGCTGGTATGATCGCACCCGTCATGTTGAGGGCACAATTCCTTTATATTTTAACGGTTCACAGTCCCAGCCTAGAGAGATGGCCCATTCAAAAGGCCCAATAGGCTTAACGACAACCCATCCGCTTCAACAACGCAGCATACTCGCAAGACGTGATATCAACACGTTGTAGGGCCCTCTGATGTCCCGTGAGTCAGGTTGTCATCCTTTTAACAGTTCACAACGTATGATCCGGGACGGAAAAATAGAGCAAAAGAAGAAAAGTGGCCTGAAACTGATGAAAACGTTTGATTTTGGGCTCCAAAAAGGACACAGCAAGCAGGTGGCTGCCCCCGTCGTAGAGCTCTCAGAGAGCTTTACAACGGTATGCTATGCGCCGCGTAACTCCTTACGGATCAAAAGTTATGGGCACCGGAGCGACGGAGACCTGGTCACAAACCCTACGCCCTCGGTTTGTGGGTCCAGCCTCTACGTGAAGAGAAGTTATCTTGCCCAATGTTCCGTGGGATTTTGTAACAGAAATTTGGTGGATAAAGTATCTTGGCAACCCTAACCAGGGCAAAGAAAATTGAAAAGGAGGTGTAACACGAGGACTTCCCAGGGGGTCACCCATCCTAGTACTACTCTCGCCCAAGCATGCTTAACTTCGGAGTTCTCATGGGATCCGGTGCATTAGTGCTGGTATGATCGCACCCGTCATGTTGAGGGCACAATTCCTATATGTGTTAACGGTTAACAGCCCCAGCCTAGAGAGATGGCCCATTCAAAAGGCCCAATGGGCTTAACGACAACCCATCCGCTTCAACAACGCCGCATCCTCGCAAGGCGTGATATCAACACGTTGTAGGGCCCTCTGATGTCCCGCGAGTCAGGTTGTCGTCATTTTAACAGTTTACGACGTACGATCCGGGATGGAAACACATAGCAAAATGATGAAAAGCGGCCTGAAACAGATGAAAATGTTAGATTTTGGACTCCAAAAAGGGGCACAGCGAGGAAACTGGCTACCCCCATCGTAGAGCTCTCAGAGAGCTTTACAACGGCATGCTGTGCGCTGCGTAACTCATTACGGATCAAAAGTTATGCGTACCGGAGCGACAAAAACATGGTCACAAACCCTACGCCCTCGGTTTGCGGGCCCAGCCTCTACTTGAAGCGAAGTTGTCTTGCCCAATGTTCCCCGAGATTCAATAATAGAGATTTGGTGGATAAAGTATCTTGGCAACCCTTACTAGGGCAAAAAAAATTGAAAAGGGGGTACAACACGAGGACTTCCCAAGTGGTCACCCATCCTAGTACTACTCTCGTCCAAGCACGCTTAACTTCGGAGTTCTGATGGGATCCGGTGCATTAGTGCTGGTATGATCGCACCCGTCATGTTGAGGGCACAATTCCTTTATGTGTTAACTGTTCACAGTCCCAGCCTAGAGAGATGGCCCATTCAAAAGGCCCAATGGGCTTAACGACAACCCATCCGCTTCAACAACGCAGCATCCTCGCAAGACGTGATATCAACACGTTGTCGGGCCCTCTGATCTCCCACGAGTCAGGTTGTCATCCTTTTAACAGTTCACGACATATGATCCGGGACGGAAAAATAAAGCAAAAGAAGAAAAGTGGCCTGAAACTGATGAAAATGTTCAATTTTGGGCTCCAAAAAGGGGCACAGCAAGCAAGCTTGTTATCCCCTTCGTAGAGTTCTCAGAGAGCTCTGCAACGGTATGCTGTGTGCCGCGTAACTCCTTACGGATCAAAAGTTATGGGCACCGGAGCGACGGAGACCTGGTCACAAACCCTACGCCCTCGGTTTGTGGGCCCAGCCTCTACGTGAAGAGAAGTTATCTTGCCCAATGTTTCGTGGGATTCAGTAACAGAAATTTGGTGGATAAAGTATCTTGGCAACCCTTACTACTGCTCACTGTATCCTTGAAATGATTGGTAAATGTATCTGTTACTCGATTTGTTTCATATATTTGCGTACCTTATTATTTGTAATACGTGACATGTTTTCAAAAAGAGTTTTCATAAATTGAACTGGAAAATGAGTTTCAAAACGTATTTCTCGTTCCCCCTCGCTGAGTTCATAAGGACTCACCCTCTTTTTATCACAGGTGAAGAAGAATAGGTACAGGTACCCAAGGACAACGTGCCTATCGATGATTCCTTGGAGTGATTGCCTGTCCCTACGTGCTTTTGTGCTTTGCCTGAAAGTGGTTGCTATATGGATGTTGTGTTTGATTGCAAACTATTCATTTTATTTATGTAAATGACTCCGTTGTAATTTGGGTCTAATTCTGGGATTGTACTACCTATAGCCAGACGAACTTTTATTTTGTGGTTTTCTTTCGTTTCTTAATTGGTAGTTATCGTAGGCATTCAAATCACTAGATGAACAATCAACTAAGTTAATTCTATCTAATTTCACTTAGGTGCTCACTTGTAAACTAAAGGATAATAGGTACTTGCATTATAGGAAATTGACAAATAAATGGGACATAGTTATCATGTTAGGCTTATTAACCAAACAAGACCTTCAAGATAAACTAGTAGGCAAATCGGTTGGTGACAAATAGGAGTCCTTAATGGAATTGGGTTAATGATTAGAATAATTGAGGCATTTAGAGAATTAGGTCAAACCAAAGAGCCCAATTACAGCCATTATGCTGCCGGTTTTTCAAAAAAATTTCGAGTTTAGGCCAAAACGTTAAGTGTTAAATCTTCATAAATAGTTAAGTATGTGATATTACCTGAATGTTTAGTTCACACCCTAGTCTAACCTTATAGGCCGGGTTGGGGCGTGACACCTTATATTAGAATGGTATCAGAGCTTAGTTTAGTAACTAGGCGTTAGTCGGGTTCAACTCTCGGACCATGGGTAGAAGCCCTAAGGTAATTATGATGTCTTGTTTATATGTGTTAATATGTGCTAATGTGCTTTAATTGCTTTAAGTATTGAATATTATGTGCCTTTGTGGACCATATGTATTATGTATCATGCACACCGACACGTCCTCAATAATGCATGCATGCTTTTATACTCCTTCCTTGATACATGTGCATGTTATATAACCGTGAATGACTGTTTATACACATAGATAGTTAGGATTAGGACTTTCAGGGAAGTGAATTTGTGCAGGACGAACGAAAGGCTCGGTTAGAGATTTCTCGCATCTTCACAGGTGCTAAATGTATCATATATCTTATTGGATATGCATATATATAAAATGCGTAGCACAGGTATAATTGTTGAGGTAAAATTATCTCTTTATCTTTGGAATACACATGCCTGTGATTAAGTTATAAATTTTATAGCTATAAAGTTCTTAATTCCGTTAAACCGTTCTTCTAATTGTGGTTCAAGAATAAATGTTAAGGACATATAACTTTCCTTAGATATAAGAATATACTATTGGAGATGTGGAGTAGTATATATATGTTCACATGCTTATAATGGAAGTTTGACTTAGGAGTTGCTTTTGAATCAAATTCTTATATCTTAAAATGGTATAATAGACTAATTATATGATTGAATCCTTACTTGATTGGAATTAAGCATCGTTGAACCTAATAAGGTGTATATTAACGAGTTTCAAGTTCACTCAATGGTAAGATTGTGACCTAGAAATTAAGAGATGAACTCATGGAAATGGACAATAGGGGTTAGATTATTAAGGCGTGAATAATGTGTTTAAGTAACTTAACAATGGATAACCTCAAGACATGTAGGTAACTCTAGAGACTGAGTTTAACAAGGTTGATGATTCTTTTGTATAACACGGTATAGGAATGTTGGAATCGAGGAATTCATGTAGCTAGAACTCGTGTTTGGAAAACTGCACCTAAAATGTTAGGTCAGATAGAAGTGTAAGGAATTGAATTGTGCATTAGATGACTAACGTTGCTAAAGGTCCTAAGTTGGATATCGGTGATATTTAGAATCGTGGTATTAATTTGGTGCCTCTTGGGTTTAGTTGTAAATATGCAAGTAAGTCAATCTATGCACTCGTTATTTGGATACCGTAGAGGATGTTAAGAAGCATATATCCCTAAGTAATACCAATGGACCTAATATATAAACCATGAAAATGAGATTAAAGCATTCGGTTACAAAGTGGAGTCGTTAGGGTATGATTAGTAATCCTAAATAGCTAATAGTGAGTATGCATGATGATTCATAGTGAACCCTAGGACCTAAGGTTGATGAGTCTTGACGCTCTTAGCTAGTTGAACATGTAAATGAGAAGAGTAAGATTTCATAGAGTTAAGATAGAGATGAATTAGAGTCATAATGACCCAAGAGACTATTGTTAGACCACTGTATTTATGTACATCGTTTCACATCTAGAAACTAGCAATCGGTAGACTTCGAATTGTGGTCGTTGAATAAGAGGGGTGAATCTTGCAGTGACAGTTAAATAAGTGGTTGATTACTTTTAAAGTTCTATTAAATTATATTGAAGGATGCCTTGTGGTTATAATTCTTATGATTGACACAGCCTTGAAGCTATTTTGTGTAATAAGCTACTTGGATTAGTATGGCTAGTATCTTATGAGCTAGATCATTTCGGTACCCAATTATAGTCCTAGGATTGTTGTTGTACAACCGGTAACCTAGTAGAGAATTGATATCACTTACATGGCTATAAACCCAGCTTAGTAACATTAATGTTGGAGATATATTGGCGGGCATTAAGTGTTCGAAGGGATGACTAGGTCGCTAAGTGAATAGGACCATTATCTTCTTAAGTATGACGTAACCTTGGATTGAGGTGAGTGAAATTTATTTGAGATTGAAACTATTCGCCTTAGGAGTCTTGGTTAAGATTAAAAAAATTCTAAAGCCTCGTGACTTGAAGATAAGGATTTGAATTAGGAAATAAATTGTGGATTACGAGTTGATGAATTTACTTATAAGAGTTGAACTAGTGCGACATGCTCAGTTTACCCATGCAATTTCGATGGCAGTTGTTGGTGGTACCTAATAAAACTTAGAGTTTGAGTTTAACAAATCTCAATAGTCTTTCTCGTTGATTACGAGCGTGAAGGTTAACAAAGCCGGGAAAGGAGATTAGTGAATAGGAGCCTGTAATTGGGAGACTATTCATTAGAAGATTTACTAATCCAATGTACCTTCAAGATAAAAACTATGATACTACCGATAGATGACGACTTGAGATGGATTAGTTTATTGGTGAGTTCTTCTTGAAAATAGAGTCGTATTGTGGAAATGACCCATAACATGTGTATGTCCTAGGTTTTAACAATTTTGAAGCTAGTTGATAGAATATGTAAATCTGATATAGACCTATCAACTTGAAATTAGTGTATGTAACCATAAGATCGCAGTATCATTGTGATATTCCTTTTGAGGTAGGAATGCAAGATTGATACAACATGAGCCATGATTTTGGAGTTATAGTTCTATTGTTAGAATACCAATCCAACTTCGATGACTATGTTTTAAGACTCTAACCTTAGTTAATGAACTTGACCTTAAGATCAAATGGAGAATAGAGTCGTTCAAAGGAACAAACTGTAAATGTAGAGGTCACACCGAATTAAATGATTGGAGAAAGCTAGGAAGTGAATTCGTTGTGGTAAGAGAGATCACAGAGCAAAGGATGACCCGGAGTTGGAAAATAACAATGGTTGGAATCCGTCTAAATGACCTTAACAAGTAAGAATGAATTTCGGGACGAAATTCTTTTAAGGAGGGGAGGATGTGAGGCCCGACCCCGAATAACGTGTCCTACCTCGATTTGCGTGCCTTAGACCTAAAATTATATGACTGACCTTGGATTACGTGCCCTGTCTTGATTTTCGTGCATGCCTCGTTATACGTGCCTTGACCTAGAATTGTGTGCCCTAATCCTCGATATACGTTCGATACCTAGATAAACATGCCATGACCTTAATTTACGTGCGAGACCTTGAATTGCGTGTGTCTCTTCGTTTCGTGTGCATTAACCTTGAACTGCGTGCTTTAACCTAGGTTTAAGAGTCGTGTCTTGAATTACGTGCATTAGTCTTGAAGTTCGTGTCTTATCTCGTAGTTTGTGTCTACCTCGTAATTCGTGCCCTAGATCTAGGAATCCGTGCCACCACGTTAATCAAGAAAGAATCCTACACAAAGCACTAGACACTAAAATAATCATACACAATCCACTAACCAATATTATATTCCTAATTCAAATTCTCTACAAACTCCACTAACAATAAAATAGTACTAAACTACTCCTACATTTTCCACTTTCTATTATTCTATTCATAATTCAACTCATCAACAAACATTCCTATATTTTATTCTACCTAGATTCCCTAATTTCCCAACATTCCTATGACAATTCTAATGACACAAATGCATAAAGAATTATTCCTAGACAAACTATGACAAACACTTAGCACAATGCATCAAAAAATGCTCAAAACCACCTAAATCCTCTACCTTGCTCAACCAAACCACCCTTGCCCATGATAAACATTTTAAAATCACACATTGAAGACACAAAAATCAGAATTTAATGGCCCAAGGCCAACCACATTCTTAAAGGATGCAAAGGCTTTCATTTTTTTTGTCATTTCTTCTTTCTTCCTCAACCTTCTCTCTCTCCCTCTCATTCTCTCTCTCCATCTCGGTTTTGGGCTGAGTTTCTTCATCCCTTAGCTCATCTTCATCATCCTATGGTGCATCAAGACAAACAACAAGCAAAGAAACTCACCCAAGCAAGCTAGGATGCAAGAAACACACATGCAAGCATTTTGAGTCACCATTTTCGGCCTTGGTGAGTTTTTAAGCTTCCATTTCTTTTCTTCTTGTTCTAACCACATGAATGTACTAAGAGATTGATCACTAGGCTAGGAAAAATAGAGAAAACCAAGTTGGAATCTCGGCTAAGCAAGAAGAAGAAGAGATTTGAGCTTCAACAAGTTTTTGTGCATCTTTTGGGTTGATTGCTAAGGTGAGGGCTAAAACCTTTTGAAAATCCTTCAAAAATTCACATGCATTCTCATGAATGTATGTATTTGCTTCTGTACTTGAGTTATATGGTCGTTTATAAGCTTAAACAACCATGCATGGCAAGATCTTGGCTTGAAAGTGATGCTAGGTGAAGTTGGATTGTTGACAGCTCTTTGACCAATCTGTTTCGAGGTAAGTTTATCTAGGAAAATGATGTTTAAAATGAATGAAAATTGGTAGGTGACTATTTTGGACAGTTTTGAACATTTTTCCCAGAAATAGGCTGAAGCTAATTTTGACTCTAAGGTCCTCAAACTGGCAAATATTTAAAATGTGTCCAAATCTGGAAATCTGGAAAAATGAAGCAGGTTTTGGCAGATGCACTGACCTTGTGGAATGAACCATATTTGAGATTTTTCAATTCTGGACAATTTTGTCAGAAATGGACCAAGGCTAAATCTGACCCTAAGGACCGCAAAAACGTCAATTACTGAAAAGTGTGCAAATCTGGACAGTTTTGTGCTATTCCAGTGTTTCGGCTATATCTAATGATTCCGAACTCCAATTGATGCAAGGTTTGTTTCTGATTTTAGTTAACTTCTTAAGATTTAATTTGAAATCTTATTCATGGGATTTGGAGATTGTTTGATTATCTTATTGATTGTGAGAAAAAAGCCTATTGCAGCAAGGGTTTCACTTAATGTTGTACTTAGAAATAATTATTGTAACCTCTCTTGTGGTGTTAATTGCTTGGAATTGTGGTGTTGAGATGTTGTGTGGACTGTTTTGAGTACTTGAGGATGTTGAATTATATGATGAATGGTTTGAGATTGACTTTGAGTTTGGTTGAGGCTCAAATTGCACAAATATGCACGAAATGGAAACCCTAATGACTAGGTAGTTTTGCTAAGTGTTGATCATTTGAATATTGTGTGGAAGTATATGTTTAGTAGGCTGCCCGTAGTTGCCCTTATAAGCTTAAATGTAATTTTGATCATTGCATGTTGACAAATAGGCTTTTCTTGCATCCGAACCCACATAGATGTTGTTGCATGTTGAATTATCGTATCACTTGATTACGTGGACTTCGAAATGGGTTATATGGCTTGACTTACATGTGTTACATGGTTGCCCGTTTAATGTTCATATGGCTCTATATGCCTTTCAAGTGAAATTACTTGTCTTATCGTGCCTTGTTTGACTACTTGACAACGTGCGACCTTATAACTGTTCGGAGGTGACCTACTTTGTTGTCCTCCTAATGTGATATGTTAAATGTTATAAATATGCATTGCATACGAGGTTGCAACCTTTCATTGTGGCATGGTAGCGTTTCACGAACGAGGGGCGGCATAGGGCTTGCCGATGCTCCCGTGACTACCATGGTCCAATTCCCTCTCTCGCTTGGCATTCCACCCTCGGAGAGTTGGGTCGTAGGTTTCGGGGTACATCCGGAGTACACCCAATTGGGAGCGATAAGTGGATTATTGAAGTCGGCCGCAACAATTGTATCGAAATCGAAATTGTGATCAACTGCTCACCGTATCCTTGAAATGATTGGTAAATGTATCTGTTACTCGATTTGTTTCATATATTTGCGTACCTTATTATTTGTAATACGTGACATGTTTTCAAAAAGAGTTTTCATAAATTAAACCAAAAAATGAGCTTCAAAACGTATTTCTCATTCACCCTCGCTGAGTTCATAAGGACTCACCCTCTTTTTATCACAGGTGAAGAAGAACAGGTACAGGTACCCGAGGACAACGTGCCTATCGATGATTCCTTGGAGTGATTGCCTGTCCCTACGTGCTTTTGTGATTTGCCTGAAAGTGGTTGCTATATGGATGTTGTGTTTGATTACAAACTATTCATTTTATTGATGTAAATAACCCCGTTGTAATTTGGGTCTAATTCTGGGATTGTACTACCTATAGTTGGACGAACTTTCATTTGGTGGTTTGCTTTCGTTTCTTAATTGGTAGTTATCGTAGGCATTCAAACCACTACATGAACAATCAACTAAGTTAATTCTATCTAATTTCACTTAGGTGCTCACTTGCAAACTAAAGGATAATAGGTACTTGAATGATAGGAAATTGACAAATAAACGGGACATAGTTATCATGTTAGGCTTATTAACCAAACAAGACCTTCAAGATAAACTAGTAGGCAAATTGGTTGGTGACAAATAGTAGTCATTAATGGAATTGGGTTAATGATTGGAATAATTGAGGCGTTTAGAGAATTAGGTCAAACCAAATAGCCCAATTACAGCCATTATGCTGCCGATTTTTCAGAAAATTTTCGAGTTTAGGCCAAAACGTTAAGTGTTAAAATCTTCATAGGCCGGGTTGAGGCATGACAAGTTGTCTTGTCCAATGTTCCATGGGATTCAGTAATAGAGATTTGGTAGATAAAGTATCTTGGCAACCCTAACCAGGGCAAAAAAAATTGAAAAGGGGGTGCAACACGAGGACTTCCCAGGGGTCACCTATCCTAGTACTACTCTCGCCCAAGCACGCTTAACTTCGGAGTTCTAATGGGATCCGGTGCATTACTACTGGTATGATCTCACCCATCATGTTGAGGGTACAATTCCTATATGTGTTAACGGTTCACAGTCCCAACCTAGAGAGATGACCCATTCAAAAGGCCCAATGGGCTTAACGACAACCCATCCGCTTTAATAATGCAGCATCCTCGCAAGACGTGATATCGACACGTTGTAGGGCCCTCTGATGTCCCGCTAGTCAGGTTGTCATCCTTTTAACAGTTCACGACGTACGATCCGGGACGGAAAAATAGAGCAAAAGAAGAAAAGTGGCCTGAAACTGATGAAAACGTTCGATTTTGGGCTCCAAAAAGGGGTACAGTGAGCATGCTGGCTACCCCCGTCGTAGAGCTCTCAGAGAGCTTTCCAACGGTATACTGTGCGCCGCGTAACTCCTTAAGAATCAAAAGTTATGGGCACCGGAGTGACGGAGACCTAGTCACAAATCTTACGCCCTCGATTTGTGGGCCCAGCCTCAACGTGAAGTGAAGTTGTCTTGCCCAATGTTTCGTGGCATTCAGTATTAGAGATTTGGTGGATAAAGAATCTTGGCAACCCTAACCAGGGCAAAAGAAATTGAAAAGGGGGTGCAACACGAGGACTTCCCAGGGGGTCACCCATCCTAGTACTACCCTCGCCCAAACACGCTTAACTTCGGAGTTTTGATGGGATCCGGTGCATTAGTGCTGGTATGATCGCACCCGTCATGTTGAGGGCACAATTCCTATATGTGTTAACGGTTCACAGTCCCAGCCTAGAGAGATGGCCCATTCAAAAGGCCCAATGGGCTTAACGACAAACCATCCGCTTCAACAACGCAGCATGCTTGCAAGACGTGATATCGACACGTTATAGGACCCTCTGATGTCCCGCGAGTCAGGTTGTCATCCTTTTAACAGTTCACGACGTACGATCTGGGACGGAAAAATAGAGCAAAAGAAGAAAAGTGGCCTGAAACTGATGAAAATGTTCAATTTTGCGCTCCAAAAAAGGGTACAGCGAGCATGCTGGCTGCCCCCGTCGTAGAGCTCTCAGAGAGCTTTGCAACGGTATACTGTGCGCCGCGTAACTCCTTACGGATCAAAAGGTATGGCCACCGGAGCGACGGAGACCTGGTCACAAACCCTACGCCCTCGGTTTGCGGGCCCAGCCTCTACGTGAAACGAAGTTGTCTCGCCTAATGTTCTGAGGGATTCAGTAATAGAGATTTGGTGGATAAAGTATCTTGGCAACCCTAACCAGGGAAAAAAAAAATTGAAAAGGGGGTGCAACACGAGGACTTCCCAGGGGGTCACCTATCCTAGTACTACTCTCACCCAAGCACGCTTAACTTCGGAGTTCTGATGGGATCCGGTGCATTAGTGCTGGTATGATCGCACCCATCATGTTAAGGGCACAATTTCTTTATGTGTTAACGGTTCACAGTCCCATCCTAGAGATATGGCCCATTCAAAAGGCCCAATGGGCTTAACGAGAACCCATCCGCTTCAACAATGCAGCATCCTCGTAAGACGTGATATCGACACGTTGTAGGGCCCTTTGATGTCCCGCGAGTCAGGTTGTCGTTCTTTTAACAGTTCACGACGTACGATCCGGGACGAAAAAACAGAGCAAAAGAAGAAAAGTGGCCTGAAACTGATGAAAACGTTCAATTTTGGGCTCCAAAAATGGGCAAAGCGAGCAAGATGGCTGCCCCCGTCGTTGAGCTCTCAGAGAGATTTGCAACGGTATGCTGTGCGCCGCGTAACTCCTTACGGATCAAAAGTTATGGGCATCGGAGCGACGGAGACCTGGTCACAAACCCTACACCCTTGGTTTGCGGGCCCAGCCTCTATGTGAAGCGAAGTTGTCTTGCCCAATGTTTCGTGGGATTCAGTAATAGAGATTTGGCGGATAAAGTATCTTGGCAACCCTAACCAGGGCAAAAAAAATTGAAAAGGGGGTGCAACACGAGGACTTCCCACGGGGTCCCCATCCTTGTACTACTCTCGCCGAAGCACGCTTAACATCGGAGTTCTGATGGGATCCGGTGCATTAGTGCTGGTATGATCGCACCCGTCATGTTGAGGGCACAATTCCTTTATGTGTTAACGGTTCACAGTCCCAGCCTAGAGAGATGACCCATTCAAAAGGCTCAATGGGCTTAACGACAACCTATCTGCTTCAACAACGCAGCATCCTTACCAGACGTGATATCGACATGTTGTAGGGCCTTCTGATGTCCCGCGAGTCAGGTTGTCATCCTTTTAATAGTTCACGACGTACGATTCGAGACGAAAAAACAGAGCGAAAGAAGAAAAGTGGCCTGAAATTGATGAAAACGTTCTATTTTGGGCTCCAAAAAGGGTACAGCAAGCAAGCTGGCTCCACCCGTCGTATAGCTCTCTGAGAGCTTTGTAACGGTATGATGTGCGCCGCGTAACTCTTTACGGATCAAAAGTTATGGGCACCGGAGCGACGGCGACCTGGTCATAAACCCTACGCCCTCGATTTGCGGGCCCAGCCTCTACGGGAAACGAAGTTGTCTTGCCCAATGTTCCATGGGATTCAGTAATAGAGATTTGGTGGATAAAGTATCTTGGCAACCCTAACTAGGGCAAAAAAATTGAAAAGGGGGTGCAACATGAGGACTTCCCAGGGGGTCACCCATCCTAGTACTACTCTCGCCCATGCATGCTTAACTTCGGAGTTCTGATGGGATCCGGTGCATTAGTGCTGGTATGATCGCACCCGTCATGTTGAGGGCACAATTCCTATATGTGTTAACGGTTCACAGTCCTAGCCTAGAGAGATGGCCCATTCAAAAGGCCCAATGGGCTTAACGAGAACCCATCCGCTTCAACAATGCAGCATCCTCGTAAGACGTGATATCGACACGTTGTAGGGCCCTTTGATGTCCCGCGAGTCAGGTTGTCGTTCTTTTAACAGTTCACGACGTACGATCCGGGACGAAAAAACAGAGCAAAAGAAGAAAAGTGGCCTGAAACTGATGAAAACGTTCAATTTTGGGCTCCAAAAATGGGCAAAGCGAGCAAGATGGCTGCCCCCGTCGTTGAGCTCTCAGAGAGATTTGCAACGGTATGCTGTGCGCCGCGTAACTCCTTACGGATCAAAAGTTATGGGCATCGGAGCGACGGAGACCTGGTCACAAACCCTACACCCTTGGTTTGCGGGCCCAGCCTCTATGTGAAGCGAAGTTGTCTTGCCCAATGTTTCGTGGGATTCAGTAATAGAGATTTGGCGGATAAAGTATCTTGGCAACCCTAACCAGGGCAAAAAAAATTGAAAAGGGGGTGCAACACGAGGACTTCCCACGGGGTCCCGATCCTTGTACTACTCTCGCCGAAGCACGCTTAACTTCAAAGTTCTGATGGGATCCAGTACATTAGTGCTGGTATGATTGCACTCGTGATGTTGAGGGCACAATTTCTTTATGTGTTAACGATTCACAATCCCAGCCTAGAGAGATGACCCATTCAAAAGGCCCAATGGGCTTAACGACAACCCATCCACTTCAACAACGCAGCATCCTTACCAGACGTGATATCGACACGTTGTAGGGTGCTCTGATGTCCCGCGAGTCAGGTTGTCTTCCTTTTAACAGTTCACGACATACGATCCGGGACGGAAAAACAGAACAAAAGAAGAAAAGTGGCCTGAAATTGATGAAAATGTTCGATTTTGGGCTTAAAAAAGGGCACAGCGAGCAACTTAGCTGCCCCCGTCCTAGAACTCTCAAACAGCTTTGCAACGGTATGTTGTGCACCGCGTAACTCCTTACGGATCAAAAGTTATTGGCACCGGAGCGACGGCGACCTGGTCACAAACCCTACGCCCTCGGTTTGCGGGCTCAGCCTCTACGTGAAGCGAAGTTGTCTTGCCCAATGTTCCGTGGGATTCAGTAATAGAGATTTGGTGGATAAAGTATCTTGGCAACCCTAACCAGGGCAAAAAAAATTAAAAAGGGGGTGCAACACGAGGACTTCCCAAGGGGTCACCCATCCTAGTACTACACTCGCCCAAGCACGCTTAACTTCGGAGTTCTGATGGGATCCGGTGCATTAGTGCTGGTTTGATCGCACCCGTCATGTTGAGGGCACAATTCCTATATGTGTTAACGGTTCACAGTCCCAGCCTAGAGAGATGGCCCATTCAAAAGGCCCAATGGGCAAAACGACAACCCATCCGCTTCAACAATGCAGCATCCTCGCAAGACGTGATATCGACACGTTGTAGGGCCCTCTGATGTCCCGTGAGACTGGTTGACGTCCTTTTAACAGTTCACGACGTACGATCCGGGATGGAAAAACAGAGCAAAAGAAGAAAAGTGGCATGAAACTGATGAAAACGTTCGATTTTGGGCATCAGAGCAACGGAGACCTGGTCACAAACCCTACGCCCTCGGTTTGCGGGCCCAGCCTCAACGTTAAGCGAAGTTTTCTTGCCCAATGTTCCGTGGCATTCAGTAATATAGATTTGGTGGATAAAGTATCTTGGCAACCCTAACCAGGGCAAAAAAAATTGAAAAGGGGGTGCAACACGAGGACATCCCAGGGGGTCACCCATCCTAGTACTACTCTCGCCCAAGCACTCTTAACTTCGGAGTTCTGATGGGATCCGGTGCATTAGTGCTGGTATGATCGCACCCATCATGTTGAGGGCATAATTCCTATATGTGTTAACGGTTCACAGTCCCAGCTTTGAGAGATGGCCCATTCAAAAGGCCCAATGGGCTTAACGACAACCCGTTCGCTTCAACAACGCAGCATACTTGCAAGACGTGATATCGACACATTGTGGGGCCTTCTGATGTCCTGCGAGTCAGGTTGTCGTCCTTTTAACAATCCAGGACGTACGATCCGAGAAGGAAAAACAGAGCAAAAGAAGAAAAGTGGCCTGAAACTGATGAAAACATTCGATTTGGAGCTCCAAAAATGAGCACAGCGAGCAAGCTGGCTATCTCCGTCGTAGAGCTCTCAGAGATCTTTGCAACGGTATGTTGTGCGCTGCATAACTCCTTACGGATCAAAAGTTATGGGCATCGGAGCGACGGAGACCTGGTCACAAACCCTACGCCCTCGGTTTACGGGCCCAGCCTCTACGTGAAACGAAGTTGTCTTGCCCAATGTTCTGTGGGATTCCGTAATAGAGATTTGGGGTATAAAGTATCTTGGCTACCCTACCCAGGGCAAAAAAAATTGAGAAGGCGGTGCAACACGTGCACTTCCCAAGGGGTCACCCATCCTAGTACTACTCTCGCCCAAGCACGCTTAACTTCGAAGTTCTGATGGGATCCGGTGCATTACTGCTGGTATGATCGCACCCATCATGTTGAGGGCACAATTCCTTTATGTGTTAACGGTTCACACTCCCAACCTAGAGAGATGGCCCATTCAAAAGGCCCAATAGGCTTAACGACAACCAATCCGCTTCAACAAAGCAGCATGCTTGTAAGTCGTGATATCGAGACGTTGTAAGGTCCTCTGATGTCCCGCAAGTCAGGTTGTTATCCTTTTAACAGTTCACGACGTACGATCTGGGACGGAAAAATAGAGCAAAAGAAGAAAATTGGCCTGAAACTGATGAAAACGTTCGATTTTGGGCTTCAAAAATAGGCACATTGAGCAAGCTGGCTGCCCCCGTCGTAGAGCTCTCAGAGATCTTTGCAACGGTAAGATTTGCGTCGCCTAACTCCTTACGGATCAAAATTTATGGGCACCGGAGTGACAAAGACCTGGTTAATAACCCTACGCCCTCGGTTTACGGGCCCAGCCTCTACTTGAAGCGAAGTTTTCTTGCCCAATGTTCTGTGGGATTCAGTAATAGAGATTTGGTAGATAAAGTACCTTGGCAACCCTAACCCGGGCAAAAAAAATTGAAAAAGGGGTACAACACGAGGACTTCCCAGGTGGTCACCCATCATAGTACTACTCTCGCCTAAGCACGCTTAACTTCGGAGTTCTAATGGGATCCGGTGCATTAGGGCTAGTATGATCACACTCGACATGTTGAGGGCACAATTTCTTTATGGGTTAACTAATCACAGTCCCAGCCTAGAGAGATGGCCCATTCAAAAGGCCCAATGGGCTTAACGACAACACTTCTGCTTCAACAACGCAGCATGCTTGCAAGACGTGATATCGACACGTTGTTGCACCCTCTGATGTACCACGAGTCAGGTTGTCATCCTTTTAACAGTTCACGACGTACGATCCGGTACAGAAAAATAGAGCAAAAGAAGAAAAGTGGCATGAATCTGATGAAAACGTTCGATTTTGGGCTCCAAAAACGAGCACAGTGAGCAAGCTGGCAGCCCCCGTCGTAGAGCTCTCAGAGAACTTTGCAACTGTATGTTGTGCGCCGCGCAACTCCTTACAGATCAAAAATTATGGGCACCAGAGCGACGGAGACCTGGTCATAAACCCTACGCCCTCGGTTTGCGGGCCCAGCCTCTACGTGATACGAAGTTGTCTTGCCCAATGTTCCGTGGGATTCAGTAACATATATTTGGTGGATAAAGTATCTTGGCAACCCTAACCAGGGCAAAAAAAATTGAAAAGGGGGTGCAACACGAGGACTTCCCAAGGGGTCACCCATCCTAGTACTACTCTCGCCTAAGCACACTTAGCTTCGCAGTTCTGATGGGATCCGGTGCATTAGTGCTGGTATGATCGCACCTGTCATGTTGAGGGCACAATTCCTATATGTGTTAACGGTTCACAGTCCCAGCCTAGAGAGATGGCCCATTCAAAAGGCCCAATGGGCTTAACGACAACCCATCCGCTTCAACAACGCAGCATCCTCGCAAGACGTGATATCGACACGTTGAAGGGCCCTCTGATGTCCCGTGAGACTGGTTGTCGTCCTTTTAACAGTTCACGACGTACGATCCGGGACGAAAAAACAGAGCAAAAGAAGAAAAGTGGCCAGAAACTGATGAAAACATTCGATTTTGGGCTACAAATACAGGCAAAGCGACCAAGCTATCTGCCCCCGTCATAGAGCTCTCAGAGTTCATTCCAACGGCATGCTGTGAGCCGCATAACTCCTTACGGATCAAAAGTTATGGGCACCAGAGCGACGGAGACCTGGTCACAAATCCTACGCCCTCGATTTGCTGGCTCAGCCTCTATGTGAAGCGAAGTTGTCTTGCCTAATGTTCTGTGGCATTCAGTAATAGAGATTTGGTGGATAAAGTATCTTGGCAACCCTAACCAGGGCAAAAAAATTGAAAAAGTGGTGCAAAACGAGGACTTCCTAGGGGGTCACCCATCCTAGTACTACTCTCGCCCAAGCACGCTTAACTTCGGAGTTCTGATGGGATCCGGTGCATTAGTGCTGGTATGATCGCACCCATCATGTTGAGGGCACAATTCTTTTATGTGTTAATGGTTCACAGTCCCAGCCTAGAGAGATGGCCCATTCAAAAGGACCTATGGGCTTAACGACAACACATCATCTTCAACAACGCAGCATCCTTCCAAGATGTGATATCGACACGTTGTAGGGCCCTATGATGTCCCGCAAGTTAGGTTGTCGTCCTTTTAACAGTCCACGACGTACGATCCGGGACGGAAAAACATTGCAGAAGAAGAAAAGTGGCCTGAAAATAATCAAAACGTTCGATTGGAGCTCCAAAAAGGGGCACAACGAACAATCTGGCTGCCCTCATCGTAGAGCTCTCAGAGGGCTTTGCAACGGTATGCTGTGCTCCGCGTAACTCCTTACGGATCAAAAGGTAGGGCACAGGAGCGACGGAGACCTAGTCACAAACCCTACGCCCTCGGCTTGCAGGCCTAGCCTCTACGTGAAGCGAAGTTGTCTTGCCCAATGTTCCGTGGGATTCAATAATAGAGATTTGGTGGATAAAGTATCTTGGCAACCCTAACCATGGCAAAACAAATTGAAAAGGGGGTGCAACACGAGGACTTCCCAGGGGGTCAACCATCCTAGTACTACTCTCGCCCAAGCACGCTAAACTTCGGAGATCTGAAGGGATTCGGTGCATTAGTGCTGGTATGATCTCACCCGTCATGTTGAGGGCACAATTCTTTTATGTGTTAACGGTTCACAGTCCCAGCCTAGAGAGATGGCCCATTCAAAAGGACCAATAGGCTTAACGACAACACATCCCCTTCAACAACGCAGCATCCTTGCAAGACGTGATATCGACACGTTGTAGGGCCCTCTGATGTCACGTGATTCAGGTTGTCTTCCTTTTAACAGTTCACGACGTATGATCCAGGACCAAAAAACTGAGCAAAAGAAGAAAAATGGCCTGAAACTGATGAAAATGTTCGATTTTGGGCTCTAAAAATGGGCACAATGAGTAGGCTGGCCGCCCCCGTCGTAGAGCTCTCAGAGAGCTTTGCAACGGTATGCTGTGCGTCGCGTAACTCCTTACAGATCAAAAGTTATGGGCACCGAAGTGACGGAGACCTGGTCACAAACCCTACGCCCTCGGTTTGCGGGCTCAGACTCTACGTGAAGCGAAGTTGTCTTGCCCAATATTCTGTGGGATTCAGTAATAGAGATTTGGTGGATAAAGTATCTTGGCAACCCTAACCAGGGCAAAAAAAATTGAAAAGGGGTGCAACACGAGGACTTCCCAGAGGGTTACCCATCCTAGTACTACTCTCGCCCATGCACGCTTAACTTCGGAGTTCTGATGGGATCCGGTGCATTAGTGCTGGTATGATCACACCTGTCATGTTGAGGGCACAATTCCTTTATGTGTTAATGGTTCACAGTCCCAGCGTAGAGAGATGGCCCATTCAAAAGGCCCAATGGTCTTAACGACAACCTATCCGCTTCAACAACGCAGAATCCTCGCAAGACGTGATATCGACACGTTGTAGGGACCTCTGATGTCCTGCGAGTCAGGTTGTCGTCCTTTTAACAGTTCACGATCTACGACCCGGGACGAAAAAATAGAGCAAAAGAAGAAAAGTGGCTTGAAATTGATGAAAACGTTCAATTTTGGACTCCAACAACGGCCACAACGAGCAAGCTGGCTGCCCCCATCGTAGAGCTCTCAGAGAGCTTTGCTACGGTATGCTGTGCGTCGCGTAACTCCTTACAGATCAAAAGTTATGGGCACCGAAGTGACGGAGACCTGGTCACAGACCCTACGCCATCGGTTTGCGGGCTCAACCTCTACGTGAATCGAAGTTGTCTTGCCCAAAGTTCCGTGGGATTTAGTAATAGAGATTTGGTTGATAAAGTATCTTGGCAACCTTAACCAGGGCAAAAAAAATTCAAAAGGGGGTGCAACACGAGGACTTCCCAGAGGGTCACCCATTCTAGTACTACTCTTGCCCAAGCACGCTTAACTTCAGAGTTCTGATGGGATCTGGTGCATTAGTGCTGGTATGAGCGCACCCGTCATGTTGAGGGGACAATTCCTTTATGTGTTAACGGTTCACAGTCCCAGCCTTCATAGATGGCCCATTCAAAAGGCCCAATGGGATTAACGACATCCCATCCGCTTCAACAACGCAGCATCCTAGCAAGACGTTATATGGACACGTTGTAGGGCCCTCTGATGTCCCGTGAGTCAGGTTGTCGTCCTTTTAACAGTTCACGACGTACGATCCGGGATGAAAAAACAGAGCAAAAGAAGAAAAGTGGCCTGAAACTGAAGAAAACGTTCAATTTTGGGCTACAAAAATAGGCACAGCGAGCAAGCTGGCTGTCCCCGTCGTAGAGCTCTCAGAGAGCTTTCCAACGGTATGCTGTGCGCCGCGTACCTCCTTACGGATCAAAAGTTATGGGCACCGGAGCGACGGAGACCTGGTCACAAACCCTATGCCCTCGGTTTGCGGGCCCAGCCTCTACGTGAAACGAAGTTGTCTTGCCCAATGTTCCATGGGATTCAGTAATAGATATTTGGTGGATAAAGTATCTTGGCAACCCTAACCAGGGCAAAAAATATTGAAAAGGGGGTGCAACACGAGAACTTCCCAGAGGGTCACCCATCCTAGTACTACTCTCGCCCAAGCATGCTTAACTTCGGAGTTCTGATGGGATCTGTTGCATTAGTGCTGGTATGATCGCACCCGTCATGTTGAGGGCACAATTCCTATATGTGTTAACGATTCACAATCCCAGCTTAGAGAGATGGCCCATTCAAAAGGCCCAATTGGCTTAACGACAACCCATCCGCTTCAACAACGCAGCATCCTCGCAAGACGTGATATCGACACTTTGTAGGGCCCTCTGATGTCCTGCGAGTCAGGTTGTCATCCTTTTAACTGTTCACGACGTACGATCCGGGACATAAAAACAAAGCAAAAGAAGAAAAGTGGCCTGAAACTGATGAAAACGTTTGATTTTGGGCTTTAAAAATGGGCACAGTGAGCAAGCTGGCTGTCCCCGTCGTAGAGCTCTTAGAGAGCTTTGCAACGGTATGCTGTGCGCTGCGTAACTCCTTACGGATCAAAAGTTATGGGCACCGGAATGACGGAGACCTGGTCACAAACCCTACGCCCTCGGTTTGCGGGCTCAGTCTCTACGTGATGCGAAGTTGTCTTGCCCAATGTTCCGTGCGATTCAGTGATAGAGATTTGGTGGATAAAGTATCTTGGTAACCCTAACCAGGGCAAAAAAAATTGAAAAGGGGGTGCAACACGAGGACTTCCCAGAGGGTCACCCATCCTAGAACTACTCTCGCCCATGCACGTTTACCTTCGTAGTTCTGATGGGATCCGGTGCTTCAGTGCTGGTATGATCGCACCCGTCATGTTGAGGGCACAATTCCTTTATGTGTTAACGGTTCACAGTCCAAGCCTAGAGAGATGGCCCATTCAAAAGGCCCAATGGGCTTATAACCAACCCATCCGCTTCAACAACGTAGCATCCTCGCAAGATGTGATATCGACACATTGTAGGCCCCTCTGATGTCCTGCGAGTCAGGTTGTCATCCTTTTAACAGTTCACGACGTACGATTCGGGACGGAAAAACAGAGCAAAAGATGAAAAGAGGCCTGAAACTGATGAAAACGTTCGATTTTGGGCTCCAAAAATGGCCACAGCGAGCAAGCTGGCTGCCCCTGTCGTAGAGCTCTCAGAAAGCTTTGCAACGGTATGCTGTGCACCGCGTAACTCTTTACGGATCAAAAGTTATGGGCACCGGAGCGACGGAGACCTGGTCACAAACTCTACGCCCTCGGTTTGCGGGCCCAGCCTCTACTTGAAGCGAAGTTGTCTTGCCTAATGTTTCGTGGCATTCAGTAAAAGAGATTTGGTGGATAAAGTATCTTGGCAACCCTAACCAGGGCAAAAAAAATTGAAAATGGGGTGCAACACGAGGACTTCCCTGGGGGTCACCCGTCCTAGTACAACTCTCGCCGAAGCACGCTTAACTTCGGAGTTCTGATGGGATCCGGTGCATTAGTGCTGGTACGATCTTACCCATCATGTTGAGGGCACAATTCCTTTATGTGTTAACGGTTCACAGTCCCAGCCTAGAGAGATGGCCCATTCAAAAGGACCAATGGGCTTAACGACAACCCATCCGCTTCAACAACGCAGCATCCTTGCAAGACGTGATATCGACACGTTGTAGGGCCCTCTGATGTCCTGCGAGTCAGGTTGTCGTCCTTTTAACAGGCCACGACATACGATCCGGGATGGAAAAATAGAACAAAAGAAGAAAAGTGGCCTGAAACTGATGAAAATGTTCGATTTTCGGCTACAAATAAGGGCACAACGAGCAAGCTGGTTGCCCCCGTTGTAGAGCTCTCAGAGAGCTTTCCAGCGGTATGATGTGCACCGCGTAACTCTTTACGGATCAAAAGTTATGGGCACCGGAGCGACGGAGACCTGGTCACAAACCCTACGCCCTCGGTTTGCGGGCCTAGCCTCTACGTGAAGCGAAGTTGTCTTGCCTAATGTTCCGTGGCATTCAGTAAAAGAGATCTGGTGGATACAGTATCTTGGCAACCCTAACCAGGGCAAAAAAAATTGAAAAGGGGGTGCAACACGAGGACTTCCCTGGGGGTCACCCATCCTAGTACTACTCTCGCCCAAGCACGCTTAACTTCGGAGTTCTAATGGGATCCGGTGCATTAGTGCTGGTACGATCGCACCCATCATGTTGAGGGCAGAATTCTTTTATGTGTTAACGGTTCACAGTCCCAGCCTAGAGAGATGGCCCATTCAAAAGGACCAATGGGCTTAACGATAGCCCATCCGCTTCAACAACGCATCATCCTTGCAAGACGTGATATCGACACGCTGTAGGGCCCACTGATGTCCCGCGAGTCAGGTTGTCTTCCTTTTAACAGTCCACGACGTACGATCCGGGACGGAAAAACAGAGCAAATGAAGAAAAATGGCCTGAAACTAATGAAAACGTTCGATTTGGAGATCCAAAAAGGGGCACAGCAAGCAAGCTAGCTGCCCCCATCGTAGAGCTCTCAGAGAGCTTTGCAACGGTATGCTGTACGCCGCGTAACTCCTTACGAATCAAAAGTTATGGGCACCGGAGCGACGGAGACCTGGTCACAAACCCTACGCCCTCGGTTTGCTGGCCCAGCCTCTACGTGAAACGAAGTTGTCTTGCCCAATGTTCCGTGGGATTCAGTAATAGAGATTTGGTGGATAAAATACCTTGGCAACCCTAACCAGGGCAAAAAAAATTAAAAAATGGGGTGCAACACGAGGACTTCCCAGGGGGTCACTCATCCTAGTACTACTCTTGCCCAAGCACGCTTAACTTCGGAGTTCTGATGGGATCCGGTGCATTATTGCTGGTATGATCGTACCCGTCATGTTGAGGGCACAATTCCTATTTGTTTTAACGATTCACAGTCCCAGCCTAGAGAGATTGCCCATTCAAAAGGCCCAATGGGCATAACGATAACCCATTCGCTTCAACAACGCAGCATCCTCGCAAGACGTGATATCGACATGTTGTAGGGCCCTCTAATGTCCTGCGAGTCAGGTTGTCATCCTTTTAACAATTCACGACGTACGATCCGGGACGAAAAAACAGAGCAAAAGAAGAAAAGTTACTTGAAATTGATGAAAACGTTCGATTTTGGGCTCCAAAAAGGGCACAGAGAGCAAACTGGCAGCCCCCGTCGTAGAGCTCTCGGAGAGCTTTGCAATGGTATGCCGTGCGTCGCGTAACTCCTTACATATCAAAAGTTATGGGCACCGGAGTGACGGGGACCTGGTCACAAACACTACGCCATCGGTTTGCGGGCTCATCCTCTACGTGAAGCGAAGTTGTCTTGCCCAATGTTCCATGGGATTCAGTAATAGAGATTTGGTGGATAAAGTATCTTGGCAACCCTAACCAGGGCAAAAAAAATTGAAAAGGGGGTGCAACACGAGGACTTCCCAAGGGGTCACCCATCCTAGTACTACTCTCGCCCAAGAACGCTTAACTTCGGAGTTCTGATGGGATCCGGTGCATTAGTACTGGTATGATCGCACCCGTCATGTTCAGGGCACAATTCCTATATGTGTTAACGGTTCACAGTGTCAACCTAGAGGGATGGCCCATTCAAAAGGCCCAATGGGCTTAACGACAACCCATCCGCTTCAACAACACAGCATCCTCACAAGACGTGATATCAACACGTTGTAGGGCCCTCTGATGTACCGCGAGTCAGGTTGTCGTCCTTTTAATTGCTCACGACGTACGATCCGGGATGAAAAAATAGAGCAAAAGAACAAAAGTGGCTTGAAACTGATGAAAATGTTCGATTTTGTGCTCCAAAAAGGGGCATAGCTAGCAAGCTAGCAGCCCCCATCGTAGAGCTCTCATAGAGCCTTGCAACGGTATGTTGTGCGTCGCGTAACTCCTTACCGATCAAAAGTTATGGGCACTGGAGCGACGGAGACCTGGTCACAAACCCTATGCCCTCGGTTTGTAGGCCCAGCCTCTACGTGAAGCGAAGTTGTCTTGCCCAATGTTCCGTGGGATTCGGTAATAGAGATTTGGTTGATAAAGTATCTTGGCAACCCAAACCTGGGCAAAAAAAATTGAAAAGGGGGTGCAACACGAGGACTTCCCAGGGGGTCACCCATCCTAGTACTACTCTTACCCAAGCATGCTTAACTTCGGAGTTCTGATGGGATCCGGTGCATTAGTGCTGGTATGATCGCACCCGTCATGTTCAGGGCACAATTCCTATATGTGTTAACGGTTCACAGTGCTTGCCTCGAGAGATGGCCCATTCAAAAGGCCCAATGGGCTTAATGACAATCCATCCACTTCAACAACGCAGCATCCTCGTAAGACGTGATATCGACACGTTGTAGGGCCCTCGGATGTACCGTGAGTCAGGTTGTCGTCCTTCTAACAGCTCACGACGTACGATCCGTGATGAAAAAACAAGGCAAAAGAAGAAAAGTGTCATGAAACTAATGAAAACGTTCGATTTCGGGCTCCAAAAAGGGGCACAGCTAGAAAGCTAACAGCCCCCGCCGTAGAGGTCTCATAGAGCATTGCAACGGTATGTTGTGCGTCGCGTAACTCCTTAAGGATCAAAAGTTATGGGCACCGGAGCGACGGAGACCTGGTCACTAACCCAACGCCCTCGGTTTGCAGGCACGGCCTCTACGTGAAGCGAAGTTGTCTTGCCCAATGTTCCGTGGGATTCAGTAATGGAGATTTGGTGGATAAAGTATCTTTGCAACCCTAACCAGAGCAAAAAAAATTGAAAAGGGGGTGCAACACGAGGACTTCCCAGGGGGTTACCCATCCTAGTACTACTTTCGCCCAAGCACGCTTAACTTCGTAGTTCTGATGGGATCCAGTGCATTAGTGCTGGTATGATCGCACCCGTCATATTGATGGCACAATTCCTATGTGTTAACGGTTCACAATGCCAGACTAGAGAGATGGCCTATTCAAAAGGCCCAATGGGATTAACGACAACCCATCCACTTCAACAACGTAGCATCCCCGTAAGACGTGATATCGACATGTTGTAGGGCCCTCTGATGTACCGCGTGTCAGGTTGTCGTCCTTTTAACAGCTCACGACGTACGATCCGGGACGGAAAAACAGGGCAAAAGAAGAAAAGTGTCCTGAAATTGATGAAAACATTCTATTTTGAGCTCCAAAAACGGGCACAGCGAGCAAGCTGGCTGCCCCCGTCGTAGAGCTCTCAGAGAGCTTTGCAACGGTATGTTGTGTGCTGCGTAACTCCTTACGGATCAAAAGTTATAGGCACCAGAACTACGGAGACCTGGTCACAAGCCCTACGCCCTTGGTTTGCGGGCCCGGCCTATACATGAAGAGAAGTTGTCTTGCCCAATGTTCCGTTGGATTTGGTAATAGAGATTTGGTGGATAAAGTATCTTGGCAACCCTAACCAGGGCAAAAAAAATTGAAAATGGGGTGCAACACGAGGACTTCCCTGGGGGTCACCCATCCTAGTACTATTCTCGCCCAAGAACGCTTAACTTCGGAGTTCTGATGGGATCCGGGGCATTAGTGCTGGTATGATCACACCCGTCATGACGAGGCACAATTCCTATATGTGTTAACGGTTCACAGTGCCAGCCTAGAGAGATGGCCCATTCAAAAGGCCCAATCGGCTTAACGATAACCCATCTGCTTCTACAACGCAGCATCCTCGCAAGACGTGATATCGATACATTGTAGGGCCCTCTGATGTACCGTGAGTCTGGTTGTCGTCCTTTTAACTGCTCACGACGTACGATCCGGGATGGAAAAACAGGGCAAAAGAAGAAAAATGTCCTGAAACTGATGAAAACGTTCGATTTTGGGCTCCAAAATGGGCACAGCGAGCAAGCTAGCTGCCCCCATCATAGAGCTCTGAGAGAGCTTGGCAACGGTATGCTGTGTGCCGCATAACTCCTTACGGATCAAAATTTATGGGTACCGGAGCGACGAAGACCTAGTCACAAACCATACACACTCGGTTTGCGGGCCCTGCCTCTACGTGAAGCGAAGTTGTCTTGCCCAAAGTTCTGTGGGATTTGGTAATACAGATTTGGTGGATAGAGTATCTTGGCAACCCTGACCAAGGCAAAAAAAATTGAAAAGGGGGTGCAACACGAGCACTTCCAAGGGGGTCACCCATCCTAGTACTACTCTCGCCCAAGCACACTTAACTTCGGAGTTCTGATGGGATCCAGTGCATTAGTGCTGGTATGATCGTACCCGTCATGTTGAGGGCATAATTCCTATATGTGTCAACGGTTCACAGTGCCAGCCTAGAGAGATGGCCCATTCAAAAGGCCCAATGGGCTTAACGACAACCCATCCACTTCAGCAATGCAGCATCCTCGTAAGACGTGATATCGAAATGTTTTAGGGCTCTCTGATGTACCGCGAGTCAGGTTTTCATCCTTTTAATAGCTCACGACGTACGATCCGGGATGAAAAAACTGGGCAAAAGAAGAAAAGTGTCCTGAAACTGATGAAAACGTTCAATTTTGGGCTCCAAAAAGGGCACAGCGAGCAAGCTGGCTGCCCCCGTCCTATAGGTCTCAAAGAGCTTTGCAACGGTATCCTGTGCGCCGCGTAACTCCTTACGGATCAAAAGTTATGGGCACTGGAGCGACGGAGACCTGGTCACAAACCCTACACCTTCGGTTTGCGGGCCCGACCTCTACGTTAAGCGAAGTTGTCTTGCTCAATGTTCCGTGGGATTAGGTAATAGAGATTTGGAGCATAAAGTATCTTGGCAACCCTAACCAGGGCAAAAAAAATTGAAACGGGGGTACAACACGAGGACTTCCCAGGGGGTCACCCATCCTAGTACTACTCTCGACCAAGCATGCTTAACTTCGGAGTTCTGATGGGATCCGTTGCAATAGTGCAGGTACGATCGCACCTGTCATGATGAGGGCACAATTCCTATATGTGTTAACGGTTCACAGTGCCAGCCTAGAGAGCAGCATCCTCGCAAGACGTGATATCGACATGTTGTAGGGCCGTCTGATGTACCGCGAGTCAGGTTGTCATCCTTTTAACATCTCACGACGAACGATCCGGGTCGGAAAAATAGGGCAAAAGAAGAAAAGTGTCCTAAAACTGATGAAAAAACGTTCTATTTTGGGCTCCAAAAAGGGCACAGGGAGCAAGCTGGCTGCCCCCGTTGTAGAGCTCTCAAAGAATTGAAAAGGGGGTGCAACACGAGGATTTCACAGGGGGTCACCCATCCTAGTACTACTCTCGCCCAAGCACGCTTAACTTCGGAGTTCTGATCGGATCCGGTGCATTAGTGCTGGTATGATTGCACCCGTCATGTTGAGGGCACAATTCTTATATGTGTTAACGGTTCACAGTCCCAGCCTTGCGAGATGGCCCATTCAAAAGGCCCAGTGGGCTAAACGACAACCCTTCCGCTTCAACAACGCAGCATCCTCGCAAGACGTGATATCGACACGTTGTAGGGCCCTCTGATATACCACGATTCAGGTTGTCTTCCTTTTAACAACTCACGACGTACAATCCGGGACGGAAAAACAGGGCAAAACAAGAAAAGTGGCCTAAAATTGATGAAAACATTCGATTTTGGGCTCTAAAAAGGGGCAAAGCTAGCAACCTCGCTGCCTCCGTCTTTGAGCTCTCAAAGAGCTTTGCAACTGTATGTTGTGCGCTACGTAACTCCTTTCAGATCAAAAGTTATGGGCACCAGAGCGACGGAGACCTGGTCACAAACCCTACGCCCTTGGTTTGCTGGCCCGGCCTCTACGTGAAGCGAAGTTGTCTTGCCCAATGTTCCGTGGGATTCAGTAATAGAGATTTGTTGGATAAAGTATCTTGGCAACCCTAACCAGGGCAAAAAAAATTGAAAAGGGGGTGCAACACGAGGACTTCCCAAGGGGTCACCCATCCTAGTACTACTCTCGCGCAAGCACGCTTAACTTCGGAGTTCTGATGGGATCCGATGCTTTACTGCTGGTATGATTGTACCCGTCATGTTGAGAGCACAATTCCTATATGTGTTAATGGTTCACAGTCCTAGCCTAGAGAGATGGCCCATTCAGAAGGCCCAATTTTGCTTAACGACAACCCATCGGCTTCAACAGCGCAGCATCGTCATAAGACGTGATATCGACACGTTGTAGGGCCTTCTGATGTATCGAGAGTCAAGTTGTCATCCTTTTAACAGCTCACGACATACGATATGAGACGGAAAAACAGGACAAAATAAGAAAAGTGGCCTGAAACTGATAAAAACGTTCGATTTTGGGCTCCAAAAAGGGGCACGACGAGCAAGCTCGCCGCCCCCATCGTCGAGCTCTCAGAGGGCTTTGTAACGGTATGCTGTGCGCCACGTAACTCCTTACGGATCAAAAGTTATGGGCACCGGAGCGACGGAGACCTTGTCACAAACCCTACGCCATCGGTTTGCAGGCCCGGCCTCTACGTGAAGCGAAGTTGTCTTGCCCAATGTTCCGTGTGATTCGATAATAGAGATTTGGTGGATAAAGTATCTTGGCAACCCTACCAGGGCAAAAAAAATTGAAAAGGGGGTGCAACACGAGGACTTCCCAGGGGGTCAACCATCCTAGTACTACACTCGCCCAAGCACGCTTAACTTCGGACTTCTGCTAGGATCCGGTGCATTAGTGCTGGTATGATCGCACACGTCATGTTGAGGGCACAATTCCTAAATGTGTTAACGGTTCACAGTCCCAGCCTAGAGAGATGGCCCATTCAAAAGGCCCAAAGGGCTTAATGACAATCCATCCGCTTCAACAACGCAGCATCCTCGCAAGACGTGATATCGACACGTTTTAGGGCCCTCTGATATACCGTGAGTCAGGTGTCGTCCTTTTAACAACTCACGACGTACAATCCAGGACGAAAAAATAGGGTAAAATAAGAAAAGTGTCCTAAAACTGATGAAAACATTCGATTTTGGGCTCCAAAAAGGGGCAAAGCAAGCAAACTCGCTGCCTCCGTCTTTGAGCTCTCAGAGAGCTTTGCAACGGTATGCTTTTGCGCAGCGTAACTCCTTACGTATCAAAAGTTATGGGCACCGGAGCGACGAAGACCTGGTCACAAACCTTACGCCCTCGGTTTGCGGGCCCGGCCTCTACGTGAAGCGAAGTTGTCTTGCCCAATGTTCCGTGGCATTCGGTAATAGAGATTTGGTGGATAAATTATATTGGGAACCCTAACCAGGGCAAAAAAAATTGAAAAGGGGGTGCAACACGAGACTTCCCAAGGGGTCACCCATCCTAGTACTACTCTCGCCCAAGCACTCCTAACTTCGGAGTTCTGATTGGATCTGGTGCATTAGTGCTGGTATGATTGCACCCGTCATGTTGAGAGCACAATTCCTATATGTGTTAATGGTTCATAGTCCCAACCTAGAGAGATGGCCCGTTCAAAAGGACCAATAGGCTTAACGACAACCCATCCGCTTCAAAAGCGCAGCATCCTCATAAGAGTTGATATCGACACGTTGTAGGGCCCTCTGATGTATCGAGAGTCAGGTTGTTGTCCTTTTAACAGCTCACGACGTACGATCCGGGATGAAAAAACAGGGCAAAAGAAGAAAAGTGGCCTGAAACTGATGAAAACGTTCGATTTTGGGCTCCAAAAAGGGGCACGGTGAGCAAGCTCGCCACACCCGTCGTCGAGCTCTCAGAGAGCTTTGCAACGGTATGCTGTGCGCCACGTAACTCCTTACGGATCAAAAGTTATGGGCACCGGAGCGACGGAGACCTGGTCACAAACCCTACGTCCTCGGTTTGCGGGCTCGTCCTCTACGTGAACCGAAGTTGTCTTGCCCAATGTTCCGTGGGATTTGATAATAGAGATTTGGTGGATAAAGTATCTTGGCTACCCTACCAGGGCAAAAAAAATTTAAAAGGGGGTGCAACACAAGGACCTCCCAGGGGGTCACCCATCCTAGTACTACTCTCGCCCAAGCACGCTTAACTTCGGAGTTCTGATGGGATCTGGTGCATTAGTGCTGGTATGATCGCACCCGTCATGTTGAGGGCACAATTCCTATATGTGTTAACGGTTCACAGTCCCAGCCTAGAGAGATGGCCCATTCAAAAAGCCCAATGGGCTTAACGACAACCCATCCGCTTCAACAACGCAGCAACCTCGCAAGACGTGATATCGACACGTTGTAGGCCCCTCTAATATACAGCGAGTCAGGTTGTCATCCTTTTAACAACTCACGATGTACAATCTGGGACAGAAAAACAGTGCAAAACAAGAAAAGTGGCCTAAAACTGATGAAAACATTCGATTTTGGGCTACAAAAAGGGCAAAGCGAGCAACCTCGCTGCCTCCGTCTTTGAGCTCTCAGAGAGCTTTGCAACGGTATGTTGTGCGCCGCGTAACTCCTTACGGATCAAAAGTTATGGGCACCGGAGCGACGGACACCTGGTCACAAATCCTACGCCCTCGGTTTGAGGGCCCGGCCTCTACGTGATGCGAAGTTGTCTTGCCCAATATTCCGTTAGATTCGGTAATAGAGATTTGGTGGATAAAGTATCTTGGCAACCCTAACCAGGGCAAAAAAAATTCAAAATGGGGTGCAACATGAGGACTTCCCAGGGAGTCACCCATCCTAGTACTACTCTCGCCCAAGCACGCTTAACTTCGGAGTTTTGATGGGATCCGGCGCATTAGTGCTGGTATGATCGCACCCGTTATGTTGAGGGCGCAATTCCTATATGTGTTAATGGTTCACAGTCCCAGCCTAGTGAGTTGGCCCATTCAAAAGGCCAATGGGCTTAACGAATACCCATCCGCTTCAACAACGAAGCGTCCTCGCAAGACATGATATCGACACGTTGTAGGGCCCTCTGATGTACCGCGAGTAAGGTTGTCTTCCTTTTAACAGCTCACGACGTACGATCACGGATGGAAAAATAGGGTAAAACAAGAAAAGTGGCCTAAAATTGATGAAAACGTTCGATTTTGGGCTCCAAAAATGGGCAAAGCGAGCAAGCTCGCTGCCTCCGTCGTAGAGATCTCAGAGAGCTTTGCAACGGTATGCTGTGCGCCACGTAACTTCTTACGGATCAAAAGTTATGGGCACCGGAGCGACGGAGACCTGGTCACAAACCCTACGCCCTCGGTTTGCGGGCCCGGCCTCTACGTGAAGCGAAGTTGTCTTGCCCAATGTTCCGTGGGATTCGGTAATAGAGATTTGGTGGATAAAGTATCTTGGCAACCCTAGCCAGGGCAAAAAAAATTGAAAAGGGGGTGTAACACGAGGACTTCCCAAGGGGTCACCCATCCTAGTACAACTCTCGCTCAAGCATGCTTAACTTCGGTGTTCTGATGGGATCTGGTGCATTACTGCTGGTATGATCGCACCCGTGAAGTTGAGGGCACAATTCCTATACGTGTTAACGGTTCACAGTCTCAACCTAAAGAGATGGCCCATTCAAAAGGCCCAATGGGCTTAACGACAACCCATCCGCTTCAACAACGCAACATCCTCGCAAGACGTGATATCGACATATTGTTGGGCTCTCTGATGTCCCGTGAGTCCAGTTCTCGTCCTTTTAACATCTCACGACGCTCGATCCGGGACGGAAAAATAGAGCAAAAGAAGAAAAGTGGCCTGAAACTGATGAAAACGTTCGATTTCGTGCTCCAAAAAGGGCACGGCGATCTTGTTGGCTGCCTACATCGTAGAGCTCTGAAAGAGCTTTGCAACGGTATGTTGTGCGCTGCGTAACTCCTTGCGGATCAAAAGTTATGGGCATCGAAGCGACGGAGACCTGGTTACAAACCCTACGCCCTCGGTTTGCGGGCTCGGCCTCTACGTTAATGAAGTTGTCTTGCCCAATGTTTCGTGGGATTCGGTAATAGAGATTTGGTGGATAAAGTATCTTGGCAACCCTAACCAGGGCAAAAAAAATTGAAAAGGGGGTGTAACACGAGGACTTCTCAGGGGGTCACCCATCCTAGTACTACTCTCGCCCAAGCACGCTTAACTTCGGAGTTCTGATGGGATCTGGTGCATTAGTGCTGGTACGATCGCACCTGTCATGTTGAGGGCACAATTCCTATATGTGTTAACGGTTCACAGTCCCAGCCTAAAGAGATTGCCCATTCAAAAAGCCCAATGGGCTTAACGACAACCCATCCGCTTCAACAACGCTGCATCCTCGCAAGACGTGATATCGACACGTTGTAGGGCCCTCTGATGTCCCGCGAGTCAGGTTGTCGTCCTTTTAACAGCTCAAGACGTACGATCTAGGACGGAAAAACAGAGGAAAAGAAGAAAAGTGGACTGAAACTAATGAAAACGTTCCATTTTGGGCTCCAATAAAGGCCACAGTGAGCAAGATGGCTGCCTACGTCGTAGAGCTCTCAAAGAGCTTTGAAACGGTATGCTGTGCGCCACGTAACTCCTTACGGATCAAAAGTTATGGGCACTTGAGCGTCGGAGACTTTGTGACAAACCCTACGCCCTCGGTTTACGGGCCCGGCCTCTACATGAAGCGAAGTTGTCTTGCCCAATGTTCTGTGGGATTCGGTAATAGAGATTTGGTGGATAAAGTATCTTGGCAACCCCAACTAGGGCAAAAAAAATTGAAAAGGGGGTGCAAGACGAGGACTTCACAAGGGGTCACCCATCCTAGCACTACTCTCGCCCAACCACGCTTAACTTCGGAGTTCTGATGGGATCCGGTGCATTAGTGCTGGTATGATCGCACCCGTCATGTTGAGGGCACAATTCCTATATGTGATAACGGTTCACAGTCCCAACCTAGAGAGATGGCCAATTCAAAAGTCCCAATGCACTTAACGACAACCCATCCGCTTCAACAACGCAGCATCCTCGCATGACGTGATATCGACACGTTGTAGGGCCCCCTGATGTCCCGCGGGTCAGGTTGTCGTCCTTTTAACAGCTCATGACGTACGATCCGGGATGGAAAAACAGAGCAAAATTAGAAAAGTAGCCTGAAGCTGATGAAAATGTTCGATTTTGGGCTCCAAAAACGGGCACAGCGAGGAAGCTGGCTGCCCCTTTCGTAGAGCTCTCAGAGGGCAATCCAACGATATGCTATGGGCAGCGTAACTCCGTTCGAATCTAAAGTTATGGGCACCGGAGCGACGGAGACCTGGTCACAAACCCTACGCCCTCGGTTTGCGGGCCCAGCCTCTACGTGAAGCGAAGTTGTCTTGCCCAATGTTCTGTGGGATTCGGTAATAGAGATTTGGTGGATAAAGTATCTTGGCAACCCTAACCAGGGCAAAAAAAATTGAAAAGGGGGTGCAACACGAGGACTTCCCAAGGGGTCACCCATCCTAGTACTACTCTCGCCCAAGCACGCTTAACTTCGGAGTTCTGATGGGATCCGATGCATTAGTGCTGGTATAATCACACCTGTCATGTTGAGAGCACAATTCCTATATGTGTTAATGGTTCACAGTCCCAGCCTAGGGAGATGGCCCATTCAAAAGGCCCAATGGGCTTAACGACAACCCATCCGCTTCAACAACGCAGCATCCTCATAAGACGTGATATTGACACGTTGTAGGGCCCTCTGATGTATTGAGAGTCAGGTTGTCGTCCTTTTAACAGCTCACGACATACGATCCGGGATGAAAAAATAGGGCAAAAGAAGAAAAGTGGCCTGAAACTGATGAAAACGTTCGATTTTGGGCTCCAAAAAGGGGCACGGCGAGCATGCTCGCCACTCCCGTCGTCGAGCTCTCAGAGGGCTTTGCAACGGTATGTTGTGCGCCACGTAACTCTATACGGATCAAAAGTTATGGGCACCGGAGCGACGGAGACCGGGTCACAAACCCTACGCCCTCGGTTTGCGGGCCCGGCCTCTACGTGAAGCAAAGTTGTCTTGCCCAATGTTCCGTGGGATTCGATAATAGAGATTTGGTGGATAAAGTATCTTGGCAACCCTACCAGGGCAAAAAAATTGAAAAGGGCGTGCAACACGAGGACTTCCCAAGGGGTTACCCATCTTAGTACTACTCTCACCCAAGCACGCTTAACTTCGGAGTTCTAATGGGATCTGGTGCATTAGTGCTGGTATGATCGCACCCGTCATGTTGAGGGCACAATTCCTAAATGTGTTAACGGTTCACAGTGCCAGCCTAGAGAGATGGCCCATTCAAAAGGCCCAATGGGCTTAACGACAACCCATCCGCTTCAACAACGCAGCATCCTCGCAAGACGTGATATCGACACGCTGTAGGGCCCTATGATATACCGAGAGTCAGGCTGTCGTCCTTTTAACAACTCACGACGTACAATCCGGGACAGAAAAACAGGGAAAAATAAGAAAAGTGGCCTAAAACTAATGAAAACGTTCAATTTTGGGATCCAAAAATAGGCAAAGCGATCAAACTGGCTACCCCCGTCGTAGAGCTCTCAGAGAGCTTTGCAACGGTATGCTGTACGCCGCGTGACTCCTTACAGATCAAAAGTTATGGGTACCGGAGCGACGGGGACCTAGTCACAAACCCTACGCCTTCGGTTTGCGGGCCCGGCCTGTACGTGAAGCGAAGTTGTCTTGTCCAATGTTCCGCGGGATTCGGTAATAGTGATTTGGTGGATAAAGTATCTTGGCAACCCTAACTAGGGCAAAAAAATTGAAAAGGGGGTGCAACACGAGGACTTCCCAGGGGTTCACCTATCCTAGTACTACTCTCGCCCAAGCACGCTTAACTTCGGAGTTCTGATGGGATCCTGTGCATTAGTGCTGGTATGATCGCACCCGTCATGTTAAGGGCACAATTCCTATATGTGTTAACGGTTCACAGTCCCAGCCTAGAGAGATGGCCCATTCAAAAGGCCAATGGGCTTAACGAAAACCCATCCGCTTCAATGACGCAGCATCCTCGCAAGACGTGATATCGACACATTGTAGGGCCCTCTGAAGTGCCGCGAGTAAGGTTGTCGTCCTTTTAACAGCTCACGACGTACGATCCGGGATGGAAAAAAGGGCAAAACAAGAAAAGTGGCCAAATACTGATGAAAACGTTCGATTTTGGGCTCCAAAAATAGGCAAAGCGATCAAGCTGGCTGCCTCCGTCGTAGAGATCTCAGAGAGCTTTGCAACAGTATGCTGTGCGCCGCGTAATTCCCTACGGATCAAAAGTTATAGGCACCGGAGCGACGGATACCTGGTCACAAATCCTACACCCTCGGTTTGCGGGCCCGGCCTCTACGTGAAGCGAAGTTGTCTTGCCCAATGTTCCGTGGGATTCGGTAATAGAGATTTGGTGGATAAAGTATCTTGGCAACCCTAACCAGGGCAAAAAAAATTCAAAAGGGGGTACAACACAAGGACTTCCCAGGGGGTCACCCATCCTAGTACTACTCTCGCCCAACCACGCTTAACTTCGGAGTTCTAATGGGATCCGGTGCATTAGTACTGGTATGATCGCACTCGTCCTGTTGAGGGCACAATTTCTATAGGGGTTAACGGTTCACAGTCCCACCCTAGAGAGATGGCCCATTCAAAAGGCCCAATGGGCTTAATGACAACCCATACGCTTCAACAACGCAGCATCCTCGCAAGACGTGATATAGACACATTGTAGGACCCTCTGATGTCCCACGTACCAGGTTGACGACCTTTTAACAACTCACGACGTACGATCCGGGACGGAAAAATAGAGCAAAAGAACAAAAGTGGCCTGAAACTAATGAAAACGTTCGATTTTGGGCTCCAAAAACATGCAAAGCGAGCAACCTCGCTGTCTCCGTCTTTGAGCTCTCAGAGAGCTTTGTAACGGTATGTTGTGCGCCGCGTAACTCCTTTCGGATCAAAAGTTATCGGCACCGGAGCGACAGAGACCTGGTCACAAACCCTACGGCCTCGGTTTGCGGGCCCGGCCTCTACGTGAAGCGAAGTTGTCTTGCCCAATGTTCCGTTGGATTCGGTAATAGAGATTTGGTGGATAAAGTATCTTGGCAACCCTAACCAGGGCAAAAAAAATTCAAAAGGGGGTACAACACAAGGACTTCCCAGGGGGCCACCCATCCTAGTACTACTCTCGCCCAACCATGCTTAACTTCGGAGTTCTGATGGAATCCGGTGCATTTGTGCTGGTATGATCGCACCCGTCATGTTGAGGGCACAATTCCTATATGTGTTAACGGTTCACAGTCCCAGCCTAGAGAGATGGCCCATTAAAAAAGCTCAATGGGCTTAACGACAGCCCATCCACTTCAACAACGCAGCATCCTCGCAAGACGTGATATCGACACATTGTAGGGCCCTCTGATGTCCTGCGAGTCAGGTTGTCTTCCTTTTAACAGCTCACAATGTACGATCCGGGAAGGAAAAATAGAGCAAAAGTACAAAAGTGGCCTGAAACTGATGAAAACGTTCGATTTTGGTCTCCAAAAACGGGCACGACGAGCAAGCTGGCTGCTCCTGTCGTAGAGCTCTCAGAGAGCTTTGCAACGGTATGTTGTGCACCGTGTAACCCATTACAGATCAAAAGTTATGGGCACCGGAGCGAAGGAGACCTGGTCACAAACCCTACTCCCTCGGTTTGCGGGCCCGACCTCTACGTGAAGCGAAGTTGTCTTGCCCATTGTCCCGTGGGATTCAGTAATAAAGATTTGGGGGATAAAGTATCTTGGCAACCCCAACAAGGGAAAAAAAAATTGAAAAGGGGGTGCAACACGAGGACTTCCAAGGGGGTCACCCATCCTAGTATTAGTCTCGCTCAAGCACGCTTAACTTTGGAGTTCTGATGGGATCCGGTGCATTAGTGCTGGTATGATCGCACCCATCAAGTTAAGAGCACAATTCCTATATGTGTTAACGGTAAACAGTCCCAGCCTAAAGAGATGGCCCATTCAAAAGGTCCAATGGGCTTAACGACAACCCATAAGCTTCAACAACGCAGCATCCTGCAAGACGTGATATCGACACGTTGTAGGGCTTTCTGATGTCCCGCGAGTCATGTTGTCCTCCTTTTAACAGATCACGACGTTCGATCTGGGACGGAAAAATAGAGCAAAAGAAGAAAAGTGGCTTGAAACTGATGAAAACATTCATTTTAGGGCTACAAAAATGGGCATTGCATGCAAGCTGGCTTCCCCCGTTGTTGAGCTCTCAGAGAGCTTTGCAACGGTATGCTGTGCGCCGCGCAACTCCTTACGGATCAAAAGTTATGGGCACCGGAACGACAGAGACATGGTCACAAACCCTACGCGCTCGGTTTGCGGGCCCGACCTCTACGTGAAGCGAAGTTGTCTTGCCCAATGTTCCGTGGGATTCAGTAATAGAGATTTGTTGGATAAAGTATCTTGGCAACCCTAACCAGGGCAAAAAAAATTGAAAAGGGGGTGAAACACGAGGACTTCCCAGGGGGTCACCCATCCTAGTACTACTCTCGCCCAAGCACGCTTAACTTCGAAGTTCTGATGGGATCCGGTGCATTAGTGTTGGTATGATCGCACCCGTCCTGTTGAGGGCACAATTCCTATAAGTGTTAACGGTTCACAGTCCCAGCCTAGAGAGATGGCCCATTCAAAAGGCCCAATGGGCTTAACGACAACCCATCCGCTTCAACAACGCAGTATCCTCACAAGACGTGATATCAACACATTGTAGGCCCCTCTGATGTCCCGCGAGTCAAGTTGCTGTCCTTTTAACAACTCACATCGTACGATCTGGGAAGGAAAAATATAGCAAAACAACAAAATTGGCCTCAAACTAATGAAAACGTTCGATTTTGGGCTCAAAAATGGGCAAAGCAAGCAACCTCGCTGCCTCCGTGTTTGAGCTATATGAGAGCTTTGCAACGGTATGTTGTGCGCCGCGTAACTCCTTACGGATCAAAAGTTATGGGCACCGGAGCGACGGAGACCTGGTCATAAACCCTACGCCCTCGGTTTGCGGTCCCAGCCTCTACGTGAAGTGAAGTTGTCTTGCCCAATGTTCCGTTGGATTCGGTAATAGAGATTTGGTGGATAAAGTATCTTGGCAACCCTAACCAGGGCAAAAAAAATTGAAAACGGGGTGCAACACGAGGACTTCCCAGGGGGTCACCCATGCTAGTACTACTCTCACCCAACCACGCTTAACTTCGGAGTTCTGATGGGATCCGGTGCATTAGTACTGGTATGATCGCACCCGTCCTGTTGAGGGCACAATTCCTATAGGGGTTAACAGTTCACAGTCCCAACCTAGAGAGATGGCCCATTCAAAAGGCCCAATGGGCTTAACGACAACCTATACACTTCAACAACGCAGCATCCTCGCAAGACGTGATATCGACACTTTGTAGGACCCTCTGATGTCCCGCGAACCAGGTTGTCGTCCTTTTAGAAAACTCACGACGTATGATCCGGGACCGAAAAATAGAGCAAAAGAACAAAAGTGGCCTGAAACTAATGAAAACGTTCGATTTTGGGCTCCAAAAATATGCAAAGCGAGCAACCTCGCTGTCTCTGTCGTAGAGCTCTCAGAGAGCTTTGCAACGGTATGTTGTGCACCGTGTAACTCCTTAGAGATCAAAAGTTATGGGCACCAGAGCGACAAAGAGCAGGTCACAAACCCTATGCCCTCGGTTTGCGAGCCCGGCCTTTACATGAAGCGAAGTTGTCTTGCCCAATGTTCCGTGGCATTCGGTAATAGAGATTTGGTGGATAAAGTATCTTGGCAACCCTAACCAGGGCAAAAAAATTGAAAAGGGGGTACAACACGAGGACAACCAAGGGGGTCACCCATCGTAGTACTACTCTCGCCCAAGCACGCTTAACTTCGGAGTTCTGATGGGATCCGGTGCATTAGTGCTGGTAGGATCGCGCCCGTCATGTTGAGGGCACAATTCCTATATGTGTTAACGGTTCACAGTCCCAGCCTAGAGAGATGGCCCATTCAAAAGGCCCAATGGGCTTAACGACAACCCATCCGCTTCAACAACCCAACATCCTCGCAAGACGTGATATCGACACGTTGTAGGGCCCTCTGATGTACCGCGAGTCAGGTTGTCGTCCTTTTAACAGCTCACGACGTACAATCCGGGACTAAAAAATAGGGCAAAACAAAGAAAAGTGGCCTAAAACTGATGAAAACGTTCGATTTTGGGCTCCAAAAATGGGCAAAGCGAGCAAGCCCGCTGCCTGCATCGTAGAGATCTCACAGAGCTTTGCAATGGTATGCTGTACGCCGTGTAACTCCTTACAGATCAAAAGTTATGGGCACCGGAGCGACGGAGACTTGGTCACAAACCCTATGCCCTCGGTTTCCTGGCCCGGCCCCTACGTGAAGTGAAGTGGTCTAGCCCAATGTTCCGTTGGATTCGGTAATAGAGATTTGGTGGATAAAGTATCTTGGCAACCCTAACCAGGGCAAAAAAAATTCAGAAGTTGGTGCAACACAAGGACTTCCCGGGGGGTCACCCATCCTAGTACTACACTTGCCCGAGCACGCTTAACTTCGAAGTTCTGATGGGATTCGGTGCATTAGTGCTGGTATGATCGCACCCGTCATGTTGAGGGCACAATTCCTATATGTGTTAACGGTTCACAATCCCAGCCTAGAGAGATGGCCAATTCAAAAGGCCCAATGGGCTTAACGACAGCCCATCCGCTTCAACAACGCAGCATCCTCGCAAGACGTGATATCGACACGTTGTAGGGCCCTCTGATGTACCGCGAGTCAGGTTGTCGTCCTTTTAACTGTTCACGACGTACGATCCGGGCGAAAAAACAGGCAAAACAAGAAAAGTGGCCTAAAACTGATGAAAATGTTTGATTTTGGGCTCCAAAAATGGGCAAAGCGAGCAAGCTCGCTGCCTCCGTCGTAGAGATCTCAGAGACCTTTGCAACGGTATACTGTGCGCTGCGTAATTCCCTACGGATCAAAAGTTATGGGCACCGGAGCGACGGATACCTGGTCACAAATTCTACGCCCTTGGTTTGCGGGCCCGGCCTCTACGTGAAGCGAAGTTGTCTTGCCCAATGTTTCGTGGGATTCGGTAATAGAGATTTGGTGGATAAAGTATCTTGGCAATCCTAACCAGGGCAAAAAAAATTCAAAAGGGGGTACAACACAAGGACTTCCCAGGGGGTCACCCATCCTAGTACTACTCTCGCCCAACCACGCTTAACTATGGAGTTCTGATGGGATCCGGTGCATTAGTACTGGTATGATCGCACCCGTCCTGTTGAGGGCACAATTCCTATAGGGGTTAACGGTTCACAATCCCAACCTAGAGAGATGGCCCATTCAAAAGGCCCAATGGGCTTAATGACAACCCATACGCTTCAACAACGCAGCATCTTCGCAAGACGTGATATCGATAGGACCCTCTGATGTCCCGCGAACCAGGTTGTCGTCCTTTTAACAACTCACGACGTACGATCCGGGATGGAAAAATAGAGCAAAAGAACAAAAATGGCCTAAAACTGATGAAAACGTTCGATTTTGGGCTCCAAAAACATGCAAAGCGAGCAACCTCGCTGTCCCCATCTTTGAGCTCTCAGAGTGCTTTGCAACGGTATGTTGTGCGCCGCGTAACTCCTTACTGATCAAAAGTTATGGGCACCGGAGCGACGGAGATCTGGTCACAAACCCTACGACCTCGGTGTGCGGGCCCGCCTCTACGTGAAGCGAAGTTGTCTTGCCCAATGTTTCGTTGGATTCGGTAATAGAGATTTGGTGGATAAAGTATATTGGCAACCCTAACCAGGGCAAAAAAAATTCAAAAGGGGGTACAACACAAGGACTTCCCAGGGGGTCACCCATCGTAGTACTACTCTCGCCCAAGCACGCTTAACTTCGGAGTTCTGATGGGATCCGGTGCATTAGTGCTGGTATGATCGCACCCGTCATGTTGAGGGCACAATTCCTATATGTGTTAACGGTTCACAGTCCCAGCCTAGAGAGATGGCCCATTCAAAAAGCCCAATTGGCTTAACGACAACCCATCCACTTAAACAACGCAGCATCCTCGCAAGACGTGATATCGACAAGTTGTAGGGCCCTCTGATGTCCTGCGAGTCAGGTTGTCTTCCTTTTAACAGCTCACGACGTACGATCCGGGACGGAAAAATAGAACAAAAGAACAAAAGTGGCCTGAAACAGATGAAAACGTTCGATTTTGGTCTTCAAAAAATAGGCACAACGAGCAAGCTGGCTGCCCCCGTCGTAGAGCTCTCAGAGAGCTTTGCAACGGTATGTTGTGCACCGTGCAACCCATTACAGATCAAAAGTTATGGGCACCGGAGCGAAGGAGACCTGGTCACAAACCCTACTCCCTTGGTTTGTGGGATTCAGTAATAAATATTTGGGGGATAAAGTATCTTGGCAACCCCAACCAGGGCAAAAAAAATTGAAAAGGGGGTGCAACACGAGGACTTCCAAGGGGGTCACCCATCCTAGTATTTGTATCGCCCAAGCACGCTTAACTTCGGAGTTCTGATGGGATCCGGTGCATTAGTGCTGGTATGATCGCACCCATCAAGTTGAGAGCACAATTCCTATATGTGTTAACGGTAAACAGTCCTAGCCTAAAGAGATGGCCTATTCAAAAGGCCCAATGGGCTTAACGACAACCCATAAGCTTCAACAACGCAGCATCCTCGCAAGACGTGATATCGACACGTTGTAGGGCTTTCTGATGTCCTGCGAGTCAGGTTGTCGTCCTTTTAACAGCTCACGACGTTCGATCTAGGACGGAAAAATAGAGCAAAAGAAGAAAAGTGGCCTGAAGCTGATGAAAACGTTCGTTTTAGGGCTACAAAAATGGGCACTGCAAGCAAGTTGGCTGCCCCCGTTGTAGAGCTCTCAGAGAGCTTTGCAACGGTATGCTGTGCACCGCGTAACTCCTTACGGATCAAAAGTTATGGGTACCGGAACGACGGAGACCTGGTCACAAACCCTACGCGCTAGGTTTGCGGGCCCGACCTCTACGTGAAGCGAAGTTGTCTTGCCCAATGTTCCGTGGGATTCAGTAATAGAGATTTGGTGGATAAAGTATCTTGGCAACCCTAACCAGGGCAAAAAAAATTGAAAATGGGGTGCAACACGAGGACTTCCCAGGGGGTCACCCATCCTAGTACTACTCTCGCCCAAGCACGCTTAACTTCGAAGTTCTGATGGGATCCGGTGCATTAGTGCTGGTATGATCGCACCCGTCCTGTTGAGGGAACAATTTCTATAGGTGTTAACGGTTCACAATCGCAGCCTAGAGAGATGGCCCATTCAAAAGGCCCAATGGGCTTAAAGACAACCCATCCGCTTCAACAACGCAGTATCCTCGCAAGACGTGATATCGACACATTGTAGGCCCCTCTGATGTCCCGCGAGTCAGGTTGTCGTCCTTTTAACAACTCACGTCGTACGATCCGGGAAGGAAAAATATTGCAAAAGAACAAAAGTGGCCTGAAACTAATGAAAACGTTCGATTTTGGGCTCAAAAACGGGCAAAGCAAGCAACCTCACTGCCTCCGTGTTTGAGCTATATGAGAGCTTTGCAACGGTATGTTGTGCGCTGCGTAACTCCTTACGGATCAAAAGTTATGGGCACCGGAGCGACGGAGACATGGTCACAAACCCTACGCCCTCGGTTTACGGGCCCTGCCTCTACGTGAAGCGAAGTTGTCTTGTCCAATGTTCTGTTGGATTCGATAATAGAGATTTGGTGGATAAAGTATCTTGGCAACCCTAACCAGGGCAAAAAAAATTGAAAAAGGGGTGCAACACGAGGACTTCCCAGGGGGTCAACCTTCCTAGTACTACTATCTCCCAACGACGCTTAACTTCGGAGTTCTGATGGGATCCGGTGCATTAGTACTGGTATGATCGCACTCGTCCTGTTGAGGGCACAATTCCTATAGGGGTTGACGGTTCACAGTCCCAGCCTAGAGAGATGACCCATTCAAAAAGCCCAATGGGCTTAACGACAACCCATCCACTTCAACAAAGCAGCATCCTCGCAATACGTGATATCGACACGTTTTAGGGCCCTCTGATGTCCTGCGAGTCAGGTTGTCGTCCTTTTAACAGCTCACGACGTACGATCCGGGATGAAAAAATAGTGTAAAAGAACAAAAGTGGCCTGAAACTGATGAAAATGTTCGATTTTGGTCTCCAAAAATGGTCACAACGAGCAAGCTGGCTGCCCCCGTCATAGAACTCTCAAAGAGCTTTGCAACGGTATGCTGTGCACCGTGTAACCCATTACAGATCAAAAGTTATGGGCACCGGAGCGAATGAGACCTGGTCACAAACCCTACTCCCTCGGTTTGTGGGCCCGACCTCTACGTGAAGCGAAGTTGTCTTGCCCAATGTCCCGTGGGATTCAGTAATAAACATATGGGGGATAAAGTATCTTGGCAACCCCAACCAGGGCAAAAAAAATTGAAAAGGGGGTGCAACACGAGGACTTCCAAGGGGGTCACCCATCCTAGTATTAGTCTCGCCCAAGCACGCTTAACTTCGGAGTTCTGATGGGATCCGGTGCATTAGTACTGGTATGATCGCACCCGTCAAGTTGAGAGCACAATTCCTATATGTGTTAACGGTAAACAGTCCCAGCCTAAAGAGATGGCCCATTCAAATGGTCCAATTGGCTTAACGACAACCCATAAGCTTCAACAACGCAGCATCCTCGCAAGACGTGATATCGACACGTTGTAGGGCTTTCTGATGTCCCGCGAGTCAGGTTGTCGTCCTTTTAACAGCTCACGACGTTCGATCTGGGACGGAAAAATAGAGCAAAAGAAGAAAAGTGGCCTGAAACTGATGAAAACGTTCATTTTAGGGCTACAAAAATGGGCATTGCAAGAAAGCTGGTTGCCCCCGTTGTTGAGCTCTCAGAGAGCTTTGCAATGGTATGTTGTGCGCCGCGTAACTCCTTACGGATCAAAAGTTATGGGCAGTGGAACGACGGAGACCTGGTCACAAACCCTATGCGCTCGGTTTGCGGGCCCGACCTCTACGTGAAGCGAAATTGTCTTGCCCATTGTTCCGTGGGATTCAGTAATAGAGATTTGGTGGATAAAGTATCTTGGCAACCCTAACCAGGGCAAAAAAAATTGAAAAGGGGGTGCAACACGAGGACTTCCCAGGGGGTAACCCATCCTAGTACTACTCTCGCCCAAGCATGCTTAACTTCGAAGTTCTGATGGGATCCAGTGCGTTAGTGCTGGTATGATCGCACCCGTCCTGTTGAGGGCACAATTCCTATAGGTGTTAACGGTTCACAGTCCCAGCCTAGAGAGATGGGCCATTCAAAAGGCCCAATGGGCTTAACGACAACCCATCCGCTTCAACAACGCAGTATCCTCGCAAGACGTGATATCGACACATTGTAGGCCCCTCTGATGTCCCGCAAGTCAAGTTGTCGTCCTTTTAACAACTCACGTCGTACGATCTGGGAAGGAAAAATCTTGCAAAAGAACAAAAGTGGCCTAAAACTAATGAAAACGTTCGATTTTGGGCTCAAAAACGGGCAAAGCAAGCAACCTCGCTGCCTCCGTGTTTGAGCAATATGAGAGCTTTGCAACGGTATGTTGTGCACCACATAACTCCTTACGGATCAAAAGTTATGGGCACCGGAGCGGCGGAGACCTTGTCACAAACCCTACGCCCTCGGTTTACGGGCCCAGCCTCTACGTGAAGCGAAGTTGTCTTGCCCAATGTTCCGTTGGATTCGGTAATAGAGATTTGGTGGATAAAGTATCTTGGCAACCCTAACAAGGGCAAAAAAAATTGAAAAGGGGGTGCAACACGAGGACTTCCCAGGGGGTCACCCATCCTAGTACTACTCTTGCCCAACCACGCTTAACTTCGGAGTTTTGATGGGATCCGGTGCATTAGTACTGGTATGATCGCACCCATCCTGTTGAGGGCACAATTCCTATAGGGGTTAACGGTTCACAGTCCCAACCTAGAGAGATGGCCCATTCAAAAGGACCAATGGGCTTAACGACAACCCATACGCTTCAACAACGCAGCATCCTCGCAAGACGTGATATCGGCACATTGTAGGACCCTCTGATCTCCCGCGAACCAGGTTGTTGTCCTTTTAACAACTCACGACGTACGATCCGGGACAGAAAAATAGAGCAAAAGAACAAAAGTGGCCTGAAACTAATGAAAACGTTCGATTTTGGGCTCCAAAAACATGCAAAGCGAGCAACCTCGCTGTCTCCGTCGTAGAGCTCCCAGAGAGTTTTGCAACGGTATGCTGTGCACCATGTAACTCCTTAGAGATCAAAAGTTATGGGCACCGGAGCGACGGAGACCAGGTCACAAACCCTACGTCCTCGGTTTGCGGGCCCGGCCTTTACATGTAGCGAACTTGTCTTGCCCAATGTACCGTGGCATTCGGTAATAGAGATTTGGTGGATAAAGTATCTTGGCAACCCTAACCAGGGCAAAAAAAATTGAAAAGGGGGTACAACACGAGGACTTCCAAGGGGGTCACCCATCCTAGTACTACTCTCGCCCAAGCACGCTTAACTTCAGAGTTCTGATGGGATCTGGTGCATTAGTGCTGGTAGGATCGCGCCCGTCATGTTGAGGGCACAATTCCTATATGTGTTAACGGTTCACAGTCCCAGCCTAGATAGATGGCTCATTCAAAAGGCCCAATGGGCTTAACGACAACCCATCCGCTTCAACAACGCAGCACCCTCGCAAGACGTGATATCGACACGATGTAGGGCCCTCTGATGTATCGTGAGTCATGTTGTCGTTCTTTTAACAGCTCACGACGTACGATCTGGGAAGGAAAAATCTTGCAAAAGAACAAAAGTGGCCTGAAACTAATGAAAACGTTCGATTTTGGGCTCAAAAATGGGCAAAGCAAGCAACCTCGCTGCCTCCGTGTTTGAGCTATATGAGAGCTTTGCAACGGTATGTTGTGCGCCGCGTAACTCCTTACGGATCAAAAGTTATGGGCACCGGAGCGACGGAGACCTGGTCACAAACACTATGCCCTCGGTTTACGGGCCCGGCCTCTACGTGAAGCGAAGTTGTCTTGTCCAATGTTCCGTTGGATTCGATAATAGAGATTTGGTGGATAAAGTATCTTGGCAACCCTAACCAGGGCAAAAAAAATTGAAAAGGGGGTGCAACACGAGGACTTCCCAGGGGGTCAACCATCCTAGTACTACTCTTGCCCAACCACGCTTAACTTCGGAGTTCAGATAGGATCCGGTGCATTAGTACTGGTATGATCGCACCCATCCTGTTGAGGGCACAATTCCTATAGGGGTTAACGGTTCACAGTCCCAACCTAGAGAGATGGCCCATTCAAAAGGTCCAATGGGCTTAACGACAACCCATACACTTCAACAACGCAACATCCTCGCAAGACGTGATATCGACACATTGTAGGACCCTCTGATGTCCAGCGAACCAGGTTGTCGTCCTTTTAACAAGTCACGACGTATGATCCGGGACGGAAAAATTGAGCAAAAGAACAAAAGTGGCCTGAAACTAAGGAAAACGTTCGATTTTGGGCTCCAAAAACATGCAAAGCCAGCAACCTCGCTGTCTCTGTCTTTGAGCTCTTAGAGAGCTTTGCAACGGTATGCTGTGCACCGAGTAACTCCTTACGGATCAAAAGTTATGGGCACCAGAACGACGGAGACCGGGTCACAAACCCTACGCACTCGGTTTGCGGGACCGACCTCTACGTGAAGCGAAGTTGTCTTGCCCAATGTTCCGTGGGATTCAGTAATAGAGATTTGGTGGATAAAGTATCTTGGCAACCCTAACCAGGGCAAAAAAAATTGAAAAAGGGGTGCAACACGAGGACTTCCCAGGGGGTCACCCATCCTAGTACTACTATCGCCCAACGACGCTTAACTTCGGAGTTCTGATGGGATCCGGTGCATTAGTACTGGTATGATCGCACCCGTCCTGTTGAGGGCACAATTCCTATAGGGGTTGACGGTTCACAGTCCCAGCCTAGAGAGATGACCCATTCAAAAAGCCCAATGGGCTTAACGACAACCCATCCACTTCAACAAAGCAGCATCCTCGCAATACATGATATCGACACGTTTTAGGGCCCTCTGATGTCCTGCGAGTCAGGTTGTCGTCCTTTTAACAGCTCACGACGTACGATCCGGGATTTAAAAATAGTGTAAAAGAACAAAAGTGGCCTGAAACTGATGAAAATGTTCGATTTTGGTCTCAAAAAATGGGCACAACGAGCAAGCTGGCTGCCCCCGTCATAGAGCTCTCAAAGAGCTTTGCAACGGTATGCTGTGCACCGTGTAACCCATTACAGATCAAAAGTTATGGGCACCGGAGCGAATGAGACCTGGTCACAAACCCTACTCCCTCGGTTTGTGGGCCCGGCCTCTACGTGAAGCGAAGTTGTCTTGCCCAATGTCCCGTGGGATTCAGTAATAAACATATGGGGGATAAAGTATCTTGGCAACCCCAACCAGGGCAAAAAAAATTGAAAAGGGGGTGCAACACGAGGACTTCCAAGGGGGTCACCCATCCTAGTATTAGTCTCGCCCAAGCACGCTTAACTTCGCAGTTCTGATGGGATCCGGTGCATTAGTACTGGTATGATCGCACCCGTCAAGTTGAGAGCACAATTCCTATATGTGTTAACGGTAAACAGTCCCAGCCTAAAGAGATGGCCCATTCAAATGGTCCAATTGGCTTAACGACAACCCATAAGCTTCAACAACGCAGCATCCTCGCAAGACGTGATATCGACACGTTGTAGGGCTTTCTGATGTCCCGCGAGTCAGGTTGTTGTCCTTTTAACAGCTCACGACATTCGATCTGGGACGGAAAAATAGAGCAAAAGAAGAAAAGTGGCCTGAAACTGATGAAAACGTTCATTTTAGGGCTACAAAAATGGGCATTGCAAGAAAGCTGGCTGCCCCCGTTGTTGAGCTCTCAGAGAGCTTTGCAATGGTATGTTGTGCGCCGCGTAACTCCTTACGGATCAAAAGTTATGGGCAGTGGAACGACGGAGACCTGGTCACAAACCCTATGCGCTCGGTTTGCGGGCCCGACCTCTACGTGAAGCGAAATTGTCTTGCCCATTGTTCCGTGGGATTCAGTAATAGAGATTTGGTGGATAAAGTATCTTGGCAACCCTAACCAGGGCAAAAAAAATTGAAAAGGGGGTGCAACACGAGGACTTCCCAGGGGGTAACCCATCCTAGTACTACTCTCGCCCAAGCATGCTTAACTTCGAAGTTCTGATGGGATCCAGTGCGTTAGTGCTGGTATGATCGCACCCGTCCTGTTGAGGGCACAATTCCTATAGGTGTTAACGGTTCACAGTCCCAGCCTAGAGAGATGGGCCATTCAAAAGGCCCAATGGGCTTAACGACAACCCATCCGCTTCAACAACGCAGTATCCTCGCAAGACGTGATATCGACACATTGTAGGCCCCTCTGATGTCCCGCAAGTCAAGTTGTCGTCCTATTAACAACTCACGTCGTACGATCTGGGAAGGAAAAATCTTGCAAAAGAACAAAAGTGGCCTAAAACTAATGAAAACGTTCGATTTTGGGCTCAAAAACGGGCAAAGCAAGCAACCTCGCTGCCTCCGTGTTTGAGCAATATGAGAGCTTTGCAACGGTATGTTGTGCACCACATAACTCCTTACGGATCAAAAGTTATGGGCACCGGAGCGGCGGAGACCTTGTCACAAACCCTACGCCCTCGGTTTGTGGGCCCAGCCTCTACGTGAAGCGAAGTTGTCTTGCCCAATGTTCCGTTGGATTCGGTAATAGAGATTTGGTGGATAAAGTATCTTGGCAACCCTAACAAGGGCAAAAAAAATTGAAAAGGGGGTGCAACACGAGGACTTCCCAGGGGGTCACCCATCCTAGTACTACTCTTGCCCAACCACGCTTAACTTCGGAGTTTTGATGGGATCCGGTGCATTAGTACTGGTATGATCGCACCCGTCCTGTTGAGGGCACAATTCCTATAGGGGTTAACGGTTCACAGTCCCAACCTAGAGAGATGGCCCATTCAAAAGGACCAATGGGCTTAACGACAACCCATACGCTTCAACAACGCAGCATCCTCGCAAGACGTGATATCGGCACATTGTAGGACCCTCTGATCTCCCGCGAACCAGGTTGTTGTCCTTTTAACAACTCACGACGTACGATCCGGGACAGAAAAATAGAGCAAAAGAACAAAAGTGGCCTGAAACTAATGAAAACGTTCGATTTTGGGCTCCAAAAACATGCAAAGCGAGCAAGCTCGCTGTCTCCGTCGTAGAGCTCCCAGAGAGTTTTGCAACGGTATGCTGTGCACCGTGTAACTCCTTAGAGATCAAAAGTTATGGGCACCGGAGCGACGGAGACCAGGTCACAAACCCTACGTCCTCGGTTTGCGGGCCCGGCCTTTACATGTAGCGAACTTGTCTTGCCCAATGTACCGTGGCATTCGGTAATAGAGATTTGGTGGATAAAGTATCTTGGCAACCCTAACCAGGGCAAAAAAAATTGAAAAGGGGGTACAACACGAGGACTTCCAAGGGGGTCACCCATCCTAGTACTACTCTCGCCCAAGCACGCTTAACTTCAGAGTTCTGATGGGATCTGGTGCATTAGTGCTGGTAGGATCGCGCCCGTCATGTTGAGGGCACAATTCCTATATGTGTTAACGGTTCACAGTCCCAGCCTAGATAGATGGCCCATTCAAAAGGCCCAATGGGCTTAACGACAACCCATCCGCTTCAACAACGCAGCACCCTCGCAAGACGTGATATCGACACGATGTAGGGCCCTCTGATGTATCGTGAGTCATGTTTTCGTTCTTTTAACAGCTCACGACGTACGATCTGGGAAGGAAAAATCTTGCAAAAGAACAAAAGTGGCCTGAAACTAATGAAAATGTTCGATTTTGGGCTCAAAAATGGGCAAAGCAAGCAACCTCGCTGCCTCCGTGTTTGAGCTATATGAGAGCTTTGCAACGGTATGTTGTGCGCCGCGTAACTCCTTACGGATCAAAAGTTATGGGCACCGGAGCGACGGAGACCTGGTCACAAACACTACGCCCTCGGTTTACGGGCCCGGCCTCTACGTGAAGCGAAGTTGTCTTGTCCAATGTTCCGTTGGATTCGATAATAGAGATTTGGTGGATAAAGTATCTTGGCAACCCTAACCAGGGCAAAAAAAATTGAAAAGGGGGTGCAACACGAGGACTTCCCAGGGGGTCACCCATCCTAGTACTACTCTTGCCCAACCACGCTTAACTTCGGAGTTCAGATAGGATCCGGTGCATTAGTACTGGTATGATCGCACCCATCCTGTTGAGGGCACAATTCCTATAGGGGTTAACGGTTCACAGTCCCAACCTAGAGAGATGGCCCATTCAAAAGGTCCAATGGGCTTAACGACAACCCATACGCTTCAACAACGCAACATCCTCGCAAGACGTGATATCGACACATTGTAGGACCCTCTGATGTCCAGCAAACCAGGTTGTCGTCCTTTTAACAATTCACGACGTATGATCCGGGACGGAAAAATTGAGCAAAAGAACAAAAATGGCCTGAAACTAAGGAAAACGTTCGATTTTGGGCTCCAAAAACATGCAAAGCCAGCAACCTCGCTGTCTCCGTCTTTGAGCTCTTAGAGAGCTTTGCAACGGTATGCTGTGCACCGAGTAACTCCTTACGGATCAAAAGTTATGGGCACCAGAACGACGGAGACCGGATCACAAACCCTACGCACTCGGTTTGCGGGACCGACCTCTACGTGAAGCGAAGTTGTCTTGCCCAATGTTCCGTGGGATTCAGTAATAGAGATTTGGTGGATAAAGTATCTTGGCAACCCTAACCAAGGCAAAAAAAATTGAAAAGGGTGTGCAACACGAGGACTTCCCAGGGGGTCACCCATCCTAGTACTACTCTCACCCAAGCACGCTTAACTTCGAAGTTCTGATGGGATCCAGTGCATTAGTGCTGGTATGGTCGCACCCATCCTGTTGAGGGCACAATTCCTATAGGTGTTAACGGTTCACAGTCCCAGCATAGAGAGATGGCCCATTCAAAAGGCCCAATGGGCTTAACGACAACCCATCTGCTTCAACAACGCAGTATCCCCGCAAGACGTGATATCGACACATTGTAGGCCTCTCTGATGTCCCGCGAGTCAGGTTGTCGTCCTTTTAACAACTCACGTCGTACGATCTGGGAAGGAAAAATATTGCAAAAGAACAAAAGTGGCCTAAAACTAATGAAAACGTTCGATTTTGGGCTCAAAAATGGGCAAAGCAAGAAACATCGCTACCTCCGTGTTTGAGCTATATGAGAGCTTTGTAACGGTATGTTGTGCGCCACGTAACTCCTTACGGATCAAAAGTTATGGGCACCGGAGCGACGGAGACCTGGTCACAAACCCTATGCCCTCGGTTTACGGGCCCGGCCTCTACGTGAAGCGAAGTTGTCTTGTCCAATGTTCCATTGGATTCGGTAATAGAGATTTGGTGGATAAAGTATCTTGGCAACCCTAACCAGGGCAAAAAAAATTGAAAATGGGGTGCAACACGAGGACTTCACAGGGGGTCACCCATCCTAGTACTACTCTCGCCCAACCACGCTTAACTTTGGAGTTCTTATGGGATCCGGTGGATTAGTATTGGTATGATCGCACCCGTCCTGTTGAGGGCACGATTCTTAAAGGGGTTAACGGTTCACAGTCCCAACCTAGAGAGATGGCCCATTCAAAAGGCCCAATGGGCTTAACGACAACCTATACGCTTCAACAACGCAGCATCCTCTCAAGACTTGATATCAACACATTGTAGGACCCTCTGATGTCCCGCGAACCAGGTTGTCGTCCTTTTAACAACTCACGACGTACGATCCGGGACGGAAAAATAGAGCAAAAGAACAAAAGTGGCCTGAAACTAATGAAAACTTTCGATTTTGGGCTCCAAAAACATGCAAAGCCAGCAACCTCGTTGTCTCCGTCTTTGAGCTCTCACAGAGCTTTGTAACGGTATGTCGTGCGCCGCGTAACTTCTTACGGATCAAAAGTTATCGGCACCGGAGCGACGGAGACTTGGTCACAAACCCTACAGCCTCAGTTTGCGGGCCTAGCCTCTACGTGAAGCGAAGTTGTCTTGCCCAATGTTCCGTTGGATTCGGTAATAGGGATTTGGTGGATAAAGTATCTTGGCAACCCTAACCAGGGCAAAAAAAAGTCAAAAGGGGGTACAACAAAAGGACTTCCCAGGGGGTCACCCATCCTAGTACTACTCTCGCCCAAGCACGCTTAACTTCGGAGTTCTGATGGGATCCGGTGCATTAGTGCTGGTATGATCGCACCCGTCTTGTTTGAGGGCACAATTCCTATATGTGTTAACGGTTCACAGTCCCAGCCTAGAGAGATGGCCTATTCAAAAAGCCCAATGGGCTTAACGACAACCCATCCACTTCAACAAAGCAGCATCCTCACAAGACGTGATATCGACACGTTGTAGGGCCCTCTGATGTGCTGTGAGTCTGGTTGTCGTCCTTTTAACAACTCACGACGTACGATCCGGGACGGAAAAATAGGGCAAAAGAACAAAAGTGGCTTGAAACTGATGAAAACGTTCGATTTTGGTCTCCAAAAATAGGCACAACGAGCAAGCTGGCTGCCCCCGTCATAGAGCTCTCAGAGAGCTTTGCAAGGGTATGCTGTGCACCGTGTAACCCATTACAGATGAAAAGTTATGGGCACCGGAGCGAAGGAGACCTGGTCACAAACCCTACTCCATCGGTTTGCGGGCCCGGCATCTACGTGAAGCGAAGTTGTCTTGCCCAATGTCCCGTGGGATTCAGTAATAAAGATTTGGGGGATAAAGTATCTTAGCAACCCCAACCAGGGCAAAAAAAATTGAAAAGGGGGTGCAACACGAGGACTTCCAAGGGGGTCACCCATCCTAGTATTAGTCTCGCCCAAGCACGCTTAACTTCGGAGTTCTGATGGGATCCGGTGCATTAGTGCTTGTATGATCGTACCTGTCAAGTTGAGAGCACAATTCCTATATGTGTTAACGGTAAACAGTCCCAGCCTAAAGAGATGGCCCATTCAAAAGGTCCAATGGGCTTAACGACAACCCATAAGCTTCAACAACGCAGCATCCTCGCAAGACGTGATATCGACACGTTGTAGGGCTTTCTGATGTCCTGCCAGTCAGGTTGTCGTCCTTTTAACAGCTCACGACGTTTGATCTGGGACGGAAAAATAGAGCAAAAGAAGAAAAGTGGCCTAAAACTGATGAAAACGTTCGTTTTAGGGCTACAAAAATGGGCATTGCAAGCAAGCTGGCTGCCCCCGTTGTTGAGCTCTCAGAGAGCTTTGCAACGGTATGCTATGCGCCGCGTAACTCCTTACGGATCAAAAGTTATGGCCACCAGAACGACGGAGACCTGGTCACAAACCCTACGCGCTCGGTTTGCGGGCCCGACCTCTAAGTGAAGCGAAGTTGTCTTGCCCAATCTTCCGTGGGATTCAGTAATAGAGATTTGGTGGATAAAGTATCTTGGCAACCCTAATCAGGGAAAAAAAAATTGAAAAGGGGGTGCAACACGAGGACTTCCCAGGGGGTCACCCATCCTAGTACTACTCTCGCCCAACCACGCTTAACTTCGGAGTTCTGATGGGATCCGGTGCATTAGTACTGGTATGATCGCACCCGTCCTTTTGAGGGCACAATTCCTATAGCGGTTAACGGTTCACAGTCCCAACCTAGAGAGATGGCCCATTCAAAATGCCCAATGGGCTTAACGATAACCCATACGCTTCAACAACGCAGCATCCTCGCAAGACGTGATATCGACACATTGTAGGACCCTCTGATGTCCCGCGAACCAGGTTGTCGTCCTTTTAACAACTCACGACATACGATCCGGGACGGAAAAATAGAGCAAAAGAACAAAATTGGCCTAAAACTAATGAAAACGTTTGATTTTGGGCTCCAAAAACATGCAAAGCGAGCAACCTCGCTGTCTCCAACGTAGAGCTCCCAAAGAGTTTTGCAACGGTATGCTGTGCACCGTGTAACACCTTAGAGATCAAAAGTTATGGGCACCGGAGCGATGGAGACCAGGTCACAAACCCTACGCCCTCGGTTTGCGGGCCCGACCTTTACATGAAGCGAAGTTGTCTTGCCAAATGTTCCGTGGCATTCGGTAATAGAGATTTGGTGGATAAAGTATCTTGGCAACCCTAACCAGGGCAAAAAAAATTGAAAAGGGGGTACAACACGAGGACTTCCAAGGGGGTCACCCATCCTAGTACTACTCTCGCCCAAGCACGCTTAACTTCAGAGTTCTGATGGGATCCGGTGCAATAGTGCTGGTAGGATCGCGCCCGTCATGTTGAGGGCACAATTCCTATATGTGTTAACGGTTCACAGTCCCAGCCTAGAGAGATGGCCCATTCAAAAGGCCCAATGGGCTTAACGACAACCCATCCGCTTCAACAACGCAGCATCCTCGCAAGACGTGATATCGACACGTTGTAGGGCCCTCTGATGTACCGCGAGTCAGGTTGTCGTCCTTTTAACAGCTCACGACGTACGATCCGGGATGAAAAAATAGGGCAAAACAAGAAAAGTGGCCTAAAACTGATGAAAACGTTTGATTTTGGGCTCCAAAAATGGGCAAAGTGAGCAAGCTCTTTGCCTCCGTCGTAGAGATCTCCGAGAGCTTTGCAACGGTATGCTGTGCCCCGTGTAACTACTTACGGATCAAAAGTTATCGGCACCGGAGCGACGGAGACCTGGTCACAAACCCTACGCCCTCGGTTTACTGGCCCGGCCTCTACGTGAAGCGAAGTGGTCTAGCCCAATGTTCCGTTGGATTCGGTAATAGAGATTTGGTGGATAAAGTATCTTGGCAACCCTAACCAGTGCAAAAAAAATTCAAAAGGTGGTGCAACACAAGGACTTCCAAGGGGGTCACCAATCCTAGTACTACACTTGCCCAAGCATGCTTAACTTCGAAGTTCTGATGGGATCCGTTGCATTAGTGCTGGTATGATCGCACCCGTCATGTTGAGGGCACAATTCCTATATGTGTTAACGGTTCACAGTCCTAGCCTAGAGAGATGGCCAATTCAAAAGGCCCAATAGGCTTAACGACAGCCCATCCGCTTCAACAACGCAGCATCCTCCCAAGACGTGATATCGACACGTCGTAGGGCCCTCTGATGTACCGCGAGTCAGGTTGTCGTCCTTTTAACAGCTCCCGACGTACGATCCGGGCGAAAAAATAGGGCAAAACAAGAAAAGTGGCCTAAAACTGATGAAAATGTTCGATTTTGGGCTCCAAAAATGGGCAAAGCGAGCAAGCTCGCTGCCTCCATCGTACAGATCCCAGAGAGCTTTGCAACGGTATGCTGTGCACCGCGTAACTCCTTACGGATCAAAAGTTATGGGCACCGAAACACCGGAGACCTGGTCACAAACCCTACGCCCTCGGTTTGCGGGCCCGGCCTCTACATGAATCGAAGTTTTCTTGCCCATTGTTCCGTTGGATTCTGTAATAGAGATTTGGTGGATAAAGTATATCTTGGCAACCCTAAACAGGGCAAAAAAATTTCAAAAGGAGCTGCAACACGAGGACTTCCCAGGGGGTGATCCATCCTAGTACTACTCTCGCCCAAGCACGCTTAACTTCGTAGTTCTGATGGGATCCGATGCATTAGTACTGGTATGATCGCACCCGTCATGTTGAGGGCACAATTCCTATATGTGTTAACGGTTCACAATCCCAGCCTAGAGAGATGGCCCATTCAAAAGGCCCAATGGGCTTAATGACAACCCATCCTCTTCAACAACGCAGCATCCTCGCAAGACGTGATATCGACACGTTGTAGGGCCCTCTGATGTCCCGTGAATCAGGTTGTCATCCTTTTAACATCTCACGACGTACGATTCGGGACGAAAAAATAGAGCAAAAGAAGAAAAGTGGCCTGAAACTGATGAAAACGTTCGATTTTGAGATACAAAAATGGGCATAGCGAGCAAGCTGGCTGCCCCCGTCGTAGAGCTCTCTGAGAACTTTGCAACGGTATGATGTGCGCCGCGTAACTCCTTACGGATCAAAAGTTATGGGCACCGGAGCAACGGAGACCTGGTCACAAACCCTACAGCCTCGGTTTGCAGGCCCGGCCTCTACTTGAAGCGAAGTTGTCTTGCCCAATGTTCCGTGGGATTCGGTAATAGAGATTTGGTGGATAAAGTATCTTGGCAACCCTAACCAGGGCAAAAAAAATTGAAAAGGGGGTGCAACACGAGGACTTCACAGGGGGTCAACCATCCTAGTACTACTCTCACCCAACCACGCTTAACATCGGTGTTCTGATGGGATCCGGTGCATTAGTGCTGGTATGATCGCACCCGTCAAGTTGAGGGCACAATTCCTGTATATGTTAACGGTTTACAGTCCCAGCCTAGAGAGATTGCCCATTCAAATCGCCCAATGGGCTTAACGACAACCCATCCGCTTCCACAACGCAGCAACCTCTCCAGACGTGACATTGACACATTGTAGGGCCCTCTGATGTCCCGCGAGTCAGGTTGTCGTCCTTTTAAAAATTCACGAAGTACCATCCGGGACGGAAAAATAGAGCAAAAGAACAAAAGTGGCCGGAAACTAATGAAAACATTCAATTTTTGGCTCCAAAAATGGCACAGCGAGCAAGCTGGTTGCCCCCGTCGTAGAGCTCTCAGAAAGCTTTGCAACGGTATGTTGTGCGCTGCGTAACTCCTTACGGATAAAACGTTATGGGAACCAGAGCGACAAAGACCTTGTCACAAACCCTACGCCCTCAGTTTGCGGGCCCGGCCTCTATGTGAAGCGAAGTTGTCTTGCCCATTGTTCCGTAGGATTCGGTAATAGAGATTTGGTGGATAAAGTATCTTGGCAACCCTAACCAAGGCAAAAAAAGTTGAAAGGGGGTGCAACACGAGGACTTCCCAGGGGATCACCCATCCTAGTACTACTCTCGCTCAAGCACGCTTAACTTCGTGGTTCTGATGGGATCCGGTGCATTAGTGCTGGTATGATCGCACCCGTCATGTTGGGGGCACAATTCCAATATTGTTAACGGTTCACAGTGCCAGCCTAGAGAGATGGCCCATTCAAAAGGCCCAATGGGCTTAACGACAACCCATCCGCTTCAACAACGCAGCATCCTCGTAAGACGTGACATCGACACATTGTAGGGCCCTCTGATGTCCCGCGAGTCAGGTTGTCGTCCTTCTAACAGCTCACGACGTACGATCCGGGATGGAAAAACATAGCAAAAGAGGAAAATTGGCCGGAAACTGATGAAAACGTCCGATTTTGGGCTTCAAAAATGGCCACAGCGAGCAAGCTTGCTGCCCACGTCGTAGAGCTCTCAGAAAGCTTTGCAACGGTATGCTGTGCGCTGCGTAACCCCTCACAGATCAAAAATAGGGGCACCGTAGTGACGAAGACCTGGAAACAAACCCTACGCCCTCAGTTTGCGGGCCCGGCCTCTACGTGAAGCGAAGATGTCTTGCCCAATGTTCCGAGGGATTCAGTAATAGAGATTTGGTGGATAAGTATCCTGGCAACCCTAACCAGGGCAAAAAAAATTGAAAAGGGGGTGCAACACGAGGACTTCCCTGGGGGTCACCCATCCAAGTACTACTCTCGCCCAAGCACGCTCAACTTCGGAGTTCTGATGGGATCCGATGCATTAGTGCTGGTATGATCACACCCGTCATCTTGAGGGCACAATTCCTATATGTGTTAACGGTACACAGTCCCAGCCTAGGGAGATGGCCCATTCAAAAGGCCCAATGGGCTTAACGACAACACATCCGCTTCAACAACGCAGTATCCTCGCAAAATGTGAAATCAACACATTGTAGGGCCTTCTGATGTCCCGCGAGTCAGGTTGTCGTCCTTTTAATAGCTCACGACGTACGATCCGGGACGGAAAAACGGAGCAAAAGAAGAAAAGTGGCCGGAAACTGATGAAAACGTACGATTTTGGGCACCAAAAAGGGCACAGCGATCAAGCTGGTTGCCCCTGTCGAAAAGCTCTGAGAGAGCTTTGCAACGGTATGTTGTGCGCTACGTAACTCCTTACGAATAAAAAGTTATGGGCACCGGAACGACGAAGACCTGGTCACAAACACTACGCCCTCGGTTTGCGGGCCCGACCTCTACGTGAAGCGAAGTTGTCTTGCCCAATGTTCCGTGGGATTTGGTAATAGAGATTTGGTGGATAAAGTATCTTGGCAACCCTAACCAGGGCTAAAAAAATTGAAAAGGGGGTGCAACACGAGTACTTCCCAGGGGGTCACCCATCCTAGTACTACTCTCGCCCAAGCACACTTAACTTCGGAGTTCTGATGGGATCCGGTGCAATAGTTCTGGTATGATCGCACCCGTCAAGTTGAGGGCACAATTCCTATATGTGTTAACGGTTCACAGTCCCAGCCTAGAGAAATGGCCCATTCAAAAGGCCCAATGGGCTTAACGACAACCCATCCGCATCAACAATGCAGCATCATCGCAGGACTTGATATCGACACGTTGTAGGGCCCTCTAATGTCCCGCGAGTCAGGTTGTCGTCCTTTTAACATCTCACGACGTACGATCCAGGACGGAAAAATAGAGCAAAATAAGAAAAGTGGCCTGAAACTGATGAAAACATTTGATTTTGGGCTACAAAAATGGGCATAGCGAGCAATCTGGCTGCCCCCGTCATAGAGCTCTCAGAGAGCTTTGCAACGGTATGCTGTTCGCTGCGTAACGCCTTACGGATCAAAAGTTATGGGCACCGGAGCGATGGAGAACTGGTCACAAACCCTACGCCCTCGGTTTGCGGGCCCGGCCTCTACGTGAAGCGAAGTTGTCTTGCGCAATGTTCCATGGGATTCGGTAATAGAGATTTGGTGGATAAAGTATCTTGGCAACCCCAACCAGGGCAAAAAAAATTGAAAAGGGGGTGCAACACGAGGACTTCCCAGGGGGTCACCGATCCTAGTACTACTCTCGCCCAACCATGCTTAACATCGGAGTTATGATGGGATCCGGTGCATTAGTGCTGGTATGATCGCACCCATCAAGTTGAGGGAACAATTCCTATATGTGTTAATGGTTCACAGTCCCAGCCAAGAGAGATGGCCCATTCAAATGGCCCAATGGGCTTAACGACAACCCATCTGCTTCAACAACGCAGCATCCTCGCAAGACGTGACATCGACACATTGTAGGGCCCTCTGATGTCCCGCGAGTCAGGTTGTCGTCCTTTTAACAACTCACGAAGTACGATCCGGGATGGAAAAATAGAGCAAAAGAACAATAGTGGCCGAAAACTAATGAAAACGTTCGATTTTGGGCTCCAAAAATGGGCACAGCGACAAAACTGGCTGCCGCCGTCGTACAGCTCTCAGAGAGCTTTGCAACGGTATGTTGTGCGCTGCGTAACTCCTTACGGATAAAAAGTTATGTGAACCAGAGCGACGGAGACCTGGTCACAAACCTTACGCCCTCAGTTTGCGGGCCCGGCCTCTACGTGAAGCGAAGTTGCATTGCCCAATGTTCCGTGGGATTCGGTAATAGAGATTTGGTGGATAAAGTATCTTGGCAACCCTAACCAAGGCAAAAAAAGTTGAAAAGGGGGTGCAACACGAGGACTTCCCAGGGGGTCACCCATCCTAGTACTGCTCTCGACCAAGCACGCTTAACTTCGTAGTTCTGATGGGATCCGGTGCATTAGTGCTAGTATGATCGCACCCGTCATGTTGGGGGCACAATTCCAATATTGTTAACGGTTCACAGTGCCAGCCTAGAGAGATGGCCCATTCAAAAGGCCCAATGGGCATAACGACAACCCATCCGCTTCAACAACGTAGCATCCTCGCAAGACGTGACATCGACACATTGTAGGGCCCTCTGATGTCCCGCGAGTCAGGTTGTCGTCCTTCTAACAGCTCACGACGTACGATCCGGGACGGAAAAACTGGCAAAAGAAGAAAAGTGGCGTGAAACTGATGAAAACGTCTGATTATGGGCTTAAAAAATGGGCACAGCGAGCCAGCTGGCTGCCCACATCGTAAAACTCTCAGAGAGCTTTGCAACGGTATGCTGTGCGCCGCGTAACCCCTTACAGATCAAAAGTTATGGGCACCGTTGTGACGAAGACCTGGTCACAAACCCTACGCCCTCTGTTTGCGGGCCCGGCCTCTACGTGAAGCGAAGTTGTCTTGCCCAATGTTCCGTGGGATTCGGTAACAGAGATTTGGTGGATAAAGTATCTTGGCAACCCTAACCAGGAAAAAAAAATTGAAAAGGGGGTGCAACACGAGGACTTCCCAGGGGGCACCCATCCTAGTACTGCTCTCGCCCAAGCACGCTTAACTTCGTAGTTCTGATGGGATCCGGTGCATTAGTGCTAGTATGATCGCACCTGTCATGTTGGGGGCACAATTCCAATATTGCTAACGGTTCACAGTGCCAGCCTAGAGAGATGGCCCATTCAAAAGGCCCAATAGGCTTAACGATAACCCATCCGCTTCAACAACGCAGCATCCTCGCAAGACGTGACATCGACACATTGTAGGGTCCTCTGATGTCCCGCGAGTCAGGATGTCGTCTTTCTAACAGCTCACGACGTACGATCCGGGACGGAAAAACGAGCAAAAGAAGAAAAGTGGCCTGAAACTGATAAAAACGTCCGATTTTGGGCTTCAAAAATGGGCACAGCGAGCAAGCTGGCTACCCACATCGTAGAGCTCTCAGAGAGCTTTGCAACGGTATACTGTTCGCCGCGTAACCCCTTACAGATCAAAAGTTATGGGCACCGTAGTGATGAAGACCTGGTCACAAACCCTACGCCCTCGGTTTGCGGGCCTGGCCTCTACGTGAAGCGAAGTTGTCTTGCCCAATGTTCCGTGGGATTCGGTAATAGAGATTTGGTGGATAAAGTATCTTGGCAACCCTAACCAGGGCAAAAAAAATTGAAAAGGGGGTGCAACACGAGGACTTCCCAGGGCGACACCCATCCTAGTACTACTCTCGCCCAACCACGCTTAACAACGGAGTTCTGATGGGATCCGGTGCATTAGTGCTGGTATGATCGTACCCGTCAAGTTGAGGGCACAATTCCTATATGTGTTAACGGTTCACAGTCCCAGCATAGAGAGATGGCCCATTCAAATGGCCCAATGGGCTTAACGACAACCCATCCGCTTTAACAACGCAGCATCCTCGCAAGACGTGACATCGACACATTGTAGGGCCCTCTGATGTCCCGCGAGTCTGGTTGCCGTCCTTCTAACAGCTCACGACGTACGATCCGGGATAGAAAAACGAGCAAAAGAAGAAAAGTGGCCTGAAACTGATGAAAACGTCCGATTTTGGGCTAAAAAAATGGGCAGAGCGAGCAAGCTGGCTGCCCACATCGTAGAGCTCTCAGAGAACTTTGCAACGGTATGCTGTGCGCCGCGTAACCCCTTACAGATCAAAAGTTATGGGCACCGTAGTGACGAAGACCTGGTCACAAACCCTACGCCCTCGGTTTGCGGGCCCGGCCTCTACGTGAAGCGAAGTTGTCTTGTCCAATATTCCGTGGGATTCGGTAATAGAGATTTGGTGGATAAAGTATCTTGGCAACCCTAACCAGGGCCAAAAAAAATTGAAAAGGGAGTGCAACACGAGGACTTCCCAGGGGGTCACCCATCCTAGTACTACTCTCGCCCAACCACGCTTAAATTCGTAGTTCTGATGGGATCCGGTGCATTAGTGCTAGTATGATCGCACCCGTCATGTTGGGGACACAATTCCAATATAGTTAACGGTTCACAGTGCCAGCATAGAGAGATGGCCCATTCAAATGGCCCAATGGGCTTAACGACAATCCATCCGCTTCAACAACGCAGCATCCTCGCAAGACGTGACATCGACACATTGTAGGGCCCTCTGATGTCCCGCAAGTCAGGTTGTCGTCCTTTTAACAACTCACGAAGTACGATCCGGGAAGGAAAAATATAGCAAAAGAACAAAAGTGGCCGGAAACTAATCAAAACGTTCGATTTTGGGCTCCAAAAATGGGCACAACGAGCAAGCTGGCTGCCCCCGTCGTAGAGCTCTCAGAGAGCTTTGCAACGGTATACTGTGCGCCGCGTAACCCCTTACAAATCAAAAGTTATGGGCACCGTAGTGACGAAGACCTGGTCACAAACCCTACGCCCTAGGTTTGCGGGCCCGGCCTCTACGTGAAGCGAAGTTGTCTTGCCCAATGTTCCGTGGGATTCGGTAATAGAGATTTGGTGGATAAAGTATCTTGGAAACCCTAACCAGGGCAAAAAAAATTGAAAAGGGGGTGCAACACGAGGACTTCCCAGGGGGTCACCCATCCTAGTACTACTCTCGCCCAACCACGCTTAACATCGGAGCTCTGATGGGATCCGGTGCATTAGTGCTGGTATGATCGCACCCGTCAAGTTGAGGGCACAATTCCTATATGTGTTAACGGTTCACAGTCCCAGCATAGAGAGATGGCCCATTCAAATGGCCCAATGGGCTTAACGACTACCCATCCGCTTCAACAATGCTGCATCCTCGCAAGACGTGACATCGACACATTGTAGGGAACTCTGATGTCCCGCGAGTCAGGTTGTCGTCCTTTTAACAACTCACGAAGTACGATCCGGGAAGGAAAAATAGAGCAAAAGAACAAAAGTGGCCAGAAACTAATGAAAACGTTCGATTTTGGGCTCCAAAAATGGTCACAGGGAGCAAGCTGGCTGCCCCCGTCATAGAGCTCTCAGAGAGCTTTGCAACGGTATGTTGTGCGCTGCGTAACTCCGTACGGATAAAAAGTTATGGGAACCAGAGCGACGGAGACCTGGTCACAAACCTTACGCCCTCGGTTTGCGGGCCCGGCCTCCACGTTAAACGAAGTTGTCTTGCCCAATGTTCTGTGGGATTCGGTAATAGAGATTTGGTGGATAATGTATCTTGGCAACCCTAACCAAGGCAAAAAAAGTTGAAAAGGGAGTGCAACACGGGGACTTCCCAGGGGGTCACCCATCCTAGTACTACTCTCGCCCAAGCACGCTTCACTTCGTAGTTCTGATGGGATCCGGTGCATTAGTGCTGGTATGATCGCACCCGTCATGTTGGGGGCACAATTCCAATATTGTTAACGGTTCACAGTGCCAGCCTAGAGAGATGGCCCATTCAAAAGGCCCAATGGGCTTACCGACAACCCATCCGCTTCAACAATGCAGCAACCTCGCAAGACGTGACATTGACACATTGTAGGGCCCTCTGATGTCCCACGAGTCAGGTTGTCGTCCTTCTAACAGCTCACGACGTACGATCCGGGACGGAAAAACAGAGCAAAAGAAGAAAAGTGGCCTAAAATTGATGAAAACGTCCGATTTTGGGCTTCCAAAATGGGCACAGCGAGCAAGCTGGCTGCCCACATCGTAGAGCTCTCAGAGAGCTTTGCAACGGTATGTTGTGCGCCGCGTAACCCCTTACAGATTAAAAGTTATGGGCACCGTAGTGACGAAGACCTGGTCACAAACCCTACGCCCTCGGTTTGCGAGCCCGGCCTCTACATGAAGCGAAGTTGTCTTGCCCAATGTTCCGTGGGATTCAGTAATAAAGATTTGGTGGATAGAGTATCATGGCAACCCTAACCAGGGCAAAAAAAATTGAAATGCGGGTGCAACACGAGGACTTTCCTGGGGGTCACCCATCCAAGTACTACTCTCGCCCAAGCACGCTCAACTTCGGAGTTCTGATGGGATCCGATGCATTAGTGCTGGTATGATCGCACCCGTCATCTTGAGGGCACAATTCCTATATGTGTTAACGGTTCACAGTCCCAGCCTAGAATGATGGCCCATTCAAAAGGCCCAATGGGCTTAACGACAACCCATCCGCTTCAACAACGTAGCATCCTCGCAAAATGTGATATCAACACATTGTAGGGCCTTCTGATGTCCCGCGAGTCAGGTTGTCGTCCTTTTAACAGCTCACGACGTACGATCCGGGATGGAAAAACTGAGCAAAAGAAGAAAAGTGGCCTGAAACTAATGAAAATGTTCGATTTTGGGCTCCAAAAAAAGCACAGTGAGCAAGCTGGTTGCCCCTGTCGAAGAGCTCTCAGAGAGCTTCGCAACGGTATGCTGTGCGCTGCGTAACTTCTTACGGATAAAATGTTATGGGCACCGGAGCGACTAAGACCTAGTCACAAACACTACGCCCTCGGTTTGCGGGCCCGACCTCTGCGTGAAGCGAAGTTGTCTTGCCCAATGTTCCGTGGGATTTGGTAATAGAGATTTGGTGGATAAAGTATCTTGGCAACCGTAACCAGGGCAAAAAAAATTGAAAAGGGGGTGCAACACGAGTACTTCCCAAGGGGTCACCCATCCTAGTAATACTCTCGCCCAAGCACGCTTAACTTCGGAGTTCTGATGGGATCCGGTGCATTAGTACTGGTATAATCGCACCCGTCTTGTTGAGGGCACAATTCCTATATGTGTTAACGGTTCATAGTCCCAGCCTAGAGAGATGGCCCATTCAAAAGCCCTAATGGGCTTAACGACAACCCATCAGCTTCAACAACGCAGTACCTTCACAAGATGTGATCATGACACGTTGTAGGGCCCTCCGATGTCCCGCGAGTCAAGTTGTCGTGCTTTTAACAGCTCACGACGTACGATCCGGGATGGAAAAACAGAGCAAAAAAGAAAAGTGGCATGAAACTGATGAAAACGTTCGATTTTGGGCTCCAAAAACCGGCGCAGCAAGCAAGCTGGCAGCCCCTGTCGTAGAGCTCTCAGAGAGCTTTGCAATGGTATGCTGTGCGTTGCGTAACTCGTTACGGATCAAAAGTTATGGGCACCGGAGCGACGGAGACCTGGTCACAAACCCTACGGCCTCGGTTTGCAGGCCCGACCTCTACGTGAAGCGAAGTTGTCTTGCCTAATGTTCCGTGGGATTCGGTAATAGAGATTTGGTGGATAAAGTATCTTGGCAACCCTAACCAGGGCAAAAAAAATTGAAAAGGGGATGCAACACGAGGACTTCTAAGGGGGTCACCCATCCTAATACTACTCTCGCCCAAGCACGCTTAACTTAGGAGTTCTGATGGGATCCGGTGCATTAGTGCTGATATGTTCGCACCCGTCATGTTGAGGGCACAATTCCTATATGTGTTAATGGTTCACAGTCCCAGCCTAGAGAGATGGCCCATTCAAAAGGCCCAATGGGCTTAACGACAACCCGTCCGCTTCAACAACGCAGTATCCTCGCAAGATATGATATCGACACGTTGTAGGGCCCTCTGATGTCCCACGAGTCAAGTTGTCGTCCTTTTAACAGCTCACGACGTACGATCCGGGATGGAAAAACAGAGCAAAAAAGAAAAGTGGCATGAAACTGATGAAAACGTTCGATTTTGACCTCCAAAAACTGGCACAGCGAGCAAGCTGGCTGCCCCTGTCGTAGAGCTCTCAGAGAGCTTTGCAACGGAATGCTGTGCGTTGCGTAACTCCTTACGGATCAAAAGTTATGCGTACCGGAGCGACGTAGACCTGGTCACAAACCCTACGGCCTCGGTTTGCGGGCTCGACCTCTACGTGAAGCGAAGTTGTCTTGCTTAATGTTTCGTGGGATTCGGTAATAAAGATTTGGTGGATAAAGTATCTTGGCAACCCTAACCAGGGCAAAAAAAATTGGAAAGGGGGTGCAACACGAGGACTTCCAAGGGGGTCACCCATCCTAGTACTACTCTCGCCCAAGCAAGCATAACTTCGGAGTTCTGATGGGATCCGGTGCATTAGTGCTGGTATATTTGCACCCGTCATGTTGAGGGCACAATTCCTATATGTGTTAACGGTTCACAGTCCCAGCCTAGAGAGATGGCCTATTCAAAAGGCCCAATGGGCTTAACGACAACCTATCCGCTTCAACAACGCCACATCCTCGCAAGATATGATATCGACACGTTGTAGGGCCCTCTAATGTCCCACGAGTCAAGTTGTCGTCCTTTTAACAGCTCACGATGTACAATCTGGGACAGAAAAACAAAGCAAAAGAAGAAAAGTGGCATAAAACTGATGAAAACATTCGATTTTGGTCTAAAAAAATGGGCACAGCGAGCAAGCTGACAGCCCCTGTCGTAGAGCTCTCAGAGAGATTTGCAACGGTATGCTGTGCGCTACGTAACTCCTTACGGATCAAATGTTATGGGCACCGGAGCGATGGAGACCTGGTCACAAATCGTACGGCCTCGGTTTGCGGACCCGACCTCTACGTGAAGCGAAGTTGTCTTGCCTAATGTTCCGTGGGATTCGGTAATATAGATTCGGTGGATAAAGTATCTTGGCAACCCTAACCAGGGCAAAAAAAATTGAAAAGGGGGTGCAACACGAGGACTTCCAAGGGGGTCACCCATCCTAGTACTACTCTCGCCCAATCACGCTTAACTTTGGAGTTTTGATGGGATCCGGTGCATTAGTGCTGGTTTGTTCACACCCGTCATGTTGACGGCACAATTCCTATATGTGTTAATGGTTCACAGTCCGAGCCTAGAGAGATGGCCCATTCAAAAGGCCCAATGGGCTTAACGACAACTCATCAGCTTCAACAACGCAGCATTCTCGCAAGACGTGATATCGACACGTTGTAGGGCCCTCTGATGTCCCGCGAGTCATGTTGTCGTCCTTTTAACAGCTCACGACGTACGATCCGGGATGGAAAAACGGAGCAAAAGAAGAAAAGTGGCCTGAAACTGATGAAAACGTTCGATTTTGGGCTCCAAAAAAAGCACAGCGAGCAAGCTGGTTAAGCTTCGTTGCCCCTGTCGAAGAGCTCTCAGAGGGCTTCGTAACGGTATGCTGTGCGCTGCGTAACTCCTTACGGATAAAAAGTTATGGGCACCTGAGCGACGAAGACCTGGTCACAAAGACTACGCCCTCGGTTTGCGAGCCCGACCTCTACGTGAAGCGAAGTTGTCTTGCCCAATGTTCTGTGGGATTTGGTAATAGAGATTTGGTGGATAAAGTATCTTGGCAACTGTAACTAGGGCAAAAAAAATTGCAAAGGGGTTGCAACACGAGTACTTCCCAGGGGGTCACCCATCCTAGTGCTGCTCTCGCCCAAGCACGCTTAACTTCGGAGTTCTGATGGGATCCGGTGGATTAGTGCTGGTATGATCGCACCCGTCTTGTTGATGGCACAATTCCAATATGTGTTAACGGTTCATAGTCCCAGCCTAGAGAGAAGGCCCATTCAAAAGGCCCAATGGGCTTAACGACAACCCATCAGCTTCAACAACGCAGCACCCTCACAAGATGTGATATCGACACGTTGTAGGGCCCTCTGATGTCCCGCGAGTCAGGTTGTCGTCCTTTTAACAGCTCACAACATACGATCCGGGATGGAAAAACAGAGCAAAAAAGAAAAGTGGCATGAAACTGATGAAAATGTTCGATTTTGGGCTCCAAAATCCAGCACAACAAGCAAGCTGGCTGCCCCTGTCGTAGAGCTCTCAGAGAGCTTTGCAATGGTAAGCTGTGCGCTGTGTAACTCCTTACGGATCAAAAGTTATGGGCACCGGAGCGACGGAGACCTGGTCACAAACCCTACGGCCTCGGTTTGTGGGCCCGACCTCTACGTGGAGCGAAGTTGTCTTGCCTAATGTTCCGTGGGATTCGGTAATAGAGATTTGGTGGATAAAGTATCTTGGCAACTCTAACCAGGGCAAAAAAAATTGAAAAGGGGGTGCAACACAAGGACTTCCAAGGGGGTCACCCATCCTAGTACTACTCACGCCCAAGCACGCTTAAATTAGGAGTTCTGATGGGATCCGGTGCATTAGTGCTGGTATGTTCGCACCCGTCATGTTGAGGGCACAATTCCTATATGTGTTAACGGTTCACAGTCCCAGCCTAGAGAGATGGCCCATTCAAAAGGCCCAATGGGCTTAACGACAACCTATCCGCTTCAACAACGCAATATCCTCGCAAGATATGATATCGACACGTTGTAGGGCCCTCTGATGTCCCACGAGTCAAGTTGTCGTCCTTTTAACAACTCACGACGTACGATCCGGGATGGAAAAACAGAGCAAAAAAGAGAAGTGGCATGAAACTGATGAAAACGTTCGATTTTGGGCTCCAAAAACTGGCACAGCGAGCAAGCTGGCTGGCCCTGTCGTAGAGCTCTCAAAGAGCTTTGCAACGGTATGCTGTGCGTTGCGTAACTCCATACGGATCAAAAGTTATGCGTACCGGAGCGACGTAGACCTGGTCACAAACCCTACGGCCTCGGTTTGCGGGCTCGACCTCTACGTGAAGCGAAGTTGTCTTGCCTAATGTTCCGTGGGATTCGGTAATAGAGATTTGGTGGATAGAGTATCTTGGCAACCCTAACCAGGGCAAAAAAAATTGGAAAGGGGGTGCAACACGAGGACTTCCAAGGGGGTCACCCATCCGAGTACTACTCTCGCCCAAGCACGCTTAACTTCGGAGTTCTGATGGGATCTGGTGCATTAGTGCTGGTATATTTGCACCCGTCATGTTGAGGGCACAATTCCTATATGTGTTAACGGTTCACAGTCCCAGCCTAGAGAGATAGCCCATTCAAAAGGCCCAATGGGCCTAACGACAACCCATCCGCTTCAACAACGCAACATCCTCGCAAGATATGATATCGATACGTTGTAGGGCTCTCTGATGTCCCACAAGTCAAGTTGTCGTCCTTTTAACAGCTCACGATGTACGATCTGGGACGGAAAAACAAACCAAAAGGAAAAAAATGGCATAAAACTGATGAAAACGTTCGATTTTGGCCTCCAAAAATGGGCATAGCGAGCATGCTGACAGCCCCTGTCGTAGAGCTCTCAGAGAGATTTGCAACGGTATGCTGTGTGCTGCGTAACTCCTTACGGATCAAAAGTGATGGGCACCGGAGCGACGGAGACCTGGTCACAAACCCTACGGCCTCGGTTTCCGGGCCCGACCTATACGTGAAGCGAAGTTGTCTTGCCTAATGTTCTGTGGGATTCGGTAATATAGATTTGGTGGATAAAGTATCTTGGCAACCCTAACCAGGGCAAAAAAAATTGAAAAGGGGTTGCAACACGAGGACTTCCAAGGGGGTCACCCATCCTAGTACTACTCTCGCCCAATCACGCTTAACTTTGGAGTTCTGATGGGATCCGGTGCATTAGTACTGGTATGTTCACACCCGTCATGTTGAGGGCACAATTCCTATATGTGTTAACGGTTCACAGTCCGAGCCTAGAGAGATGGCCCATTCAAAAGGCCCAATGGGCTTAACGACAACTCATCAGCTTCAACAACGCAGCATTTTCGCAAGACGTGATATCGACACGTTGTAGGGCCCTATGATGTCCCGCGAGTCAGGTTTTCGTCCTTTTAACAGCTCACGACGTACGATCCGAGATGGAATAACAGAGAAAAATAAGAAAAGTGGCCTGAAACTGATGAAAACGTTCGATTTTCAGCTCCAAAAATGTGTACAGCTAGCAAGCTCACTGCCCCCGTCGTAGAGCTCTCAGACAGCTTTGCAACGGTATGTTGGGCGCTGCGTAACTCTTTACGGATCAAAACTTATGGGCATCGGAGCGACGGAGACCTGGTCATAAACCCTACACCCTCAGTTTGCTGGCCCGGCCTCTACGTGAAGCGAAGTTGTCTTGTCCAATGTTCCGTGGGATTCGGTAATAGAGATTTGGTGGATAAAGTATCTTGGCAGCCCTAACCAGGGCAAAAAAAAAATTGAAAATGGGGTGCACACGAGGACTTCCCAAGGGGTCACCCATCCTAGTACTGCTCTCGCCCAAGCACGCTTAACTTCGGAGTTCTGATGGGATCTGGTGCACTAGTGCTGGTATGATCGCACCCGTCATGTTGAGGGCACAATTCCTATATGTGTTAACGGTTCATAGTCCCAGCCTTGAGAGATGGCCCATTCAAAAGACCCATTGGGATGAACGACAACCCATCTGCTTCAATAATGCAGTATCCTTGCAAGACGTGATATTAACACGTTGTAGGACCGTCTGATGTACCGCGAGTCAGGTTGTCGTCCTTTTAACAGCTCACGACGTACGATCCGGGACGTAAAAACAGAGCAAAAGAAGAAAAGCCAACTGAAACTGATGAAAACATTTGATTTTGGGCCCCAAAAATGGGCACAGCGAGCAAGCTGGCTGCCCACGTCGTAGAGCTCTTAGAGAGCTTTGCAACGGTATGCTGTGCACCGCGTAACTCCTTACAGATCAAAAGTTATGGGCACCGGAGCGACGGAGACCTAGTCACAAACCCTACGCCCTCGGTTTGTGGGCCCGGCCTCTACGTGAAGCGAAGTTGTCTTGCCCAATGTTCCGTGGGATTCAAAAATAGAGATTTGGTGGATAAAGTATCTTGGCAACCCTAACCAGCGCAAAAAAAATTGAAAAGGGGGTACAACACGAGGACTTCCCAAGGGCTCACCCATCTTTGTACTACTATCGCCCAAGCACGCTTAACTTCAGAGTTCTGATGGGATCCGGTGCATTTGTGCTGGTATGATCGCACCCATCATGTTGAGGGCACAATTCCTATATGTGTTAACGGTTCATAGTCCTAGCCTAGAGAGATGGTCCATTCAAAAGACCAATTGGGATTAACGACAACCCATCCGCTTCAACAATGCAACATCCTCGCAAGACGTGTTATCGACACGTTGTAGGGCACTCTCATGTCCTGCGAGTCAGGTTGTTTCCCTTTTTACAGCTCACGACGTACGATCCGGGACGAAAAAACAATGCAAAAGAAGAAAAATGGCCAGAAACTGATGAAAACGTTCCATTTTGGGCTCCAAAAATGGGCACAGCGAGCAAGCTGGCTACGCCTGTCGTAGAGCTCTCAGAGAACTTTGCAACAGTATGCTGTGCGCTGCGTAACTCCTAATGGATCAAAAGTTATGGGCACCGGAGCGATGGAGACCTGGTCACAATCCCTATGCACTTGGTTTGCGGGCCCGGCCTCTACGTGAAGCGAAGTTGTCTTGCCCAATGTTCCGTGGGATTCGGTAGTAGATATTTGGTGGATAAAGTATCTTGGCAACCCTAACCAGGGCAAAAAAAATTGAAAAGGGGATCCAACACGAGGACTTCCAAGGGGGTCACCAATCCTAGTACTACTCTCACCCAATCACGCTTAACTTCGGAGTTCTGATGGTGCATTAGTGCTGGTATGTTCGCACCCGTCATGTTGAGGGCACAATTCCAATATGTGTTAACGGTTCATAGTCGCAGCCTAGAGAGATGGCCCATTCAAAAGGCCCAATGGGCTTAACGACAACTCATCCGCTCAACAACGCGGCATTCTCGCAAGACGTGATATCGACACGTTGTAGGGCACTCTGATGTCCCGCGAGTCAGGTTGTCGTCCTTTTAACAGCTCACGACGTACGATCCGGGACGGAAAAACAAAGCAAAAGAAGAAAAGTGGCCTGAAACTGATGAAAACGTTCGAATTTGGGCTCCAAAAACAGGCATAGTAAGCAAGCTCACTGCCCCCGTCGTAGAGCTCTTAGACAACTTTGCAACGGTATGCTGGGCGCTGTGTAACTCCTTACGGATCCAAAGTTATGGGCACCGGAGCGACGGAGACCTGGTCATAAACCCTACGCCCTCGGTTTGCGGGCCCGGCCTCTACGTGAATCGAAGTTGTCTTGCCCAATGTTCCGTGGGATTCAGTAATAGAGATTTGGTGGATAAAGTGTCTTGGCAACCCTAACTAGGGCAAAAAAAAATTGAAAAGGGGGTGCAACACGAGGACCTCCCAGGGGCTCACCCATCCTGGTACTACTCTTGCCGAAGCACGCTTAACTTCGGAGTTCTGATGGGATCCGGTGCATTAGTGCTGGTATGATCGCACCCGTCATGTTGAGGGCACAATTCCTATATGTGTTAACGGTTCATAGTCCCAGCCCAGAGAAATGGCCCATTCAAAAGACCCACTGGGATTAACGACAACCCATCCGCTTCAACAATGTAGCATCCTCGCAAGACGTGATATCGACACGTTGTAGGGGCCTATGATATCCCGTGAGTCAGGTTGTCGGCCTTTCAACAGCTCACGACGTACGATCCGGGATGGAAAAATAGGGCAAAATAAGAAAAGTGGCTTGAAACAGATGAAAACGTTCGATTTTGGGATCCCAAAACAGGCACAGCGAGTATACTCGCTGCCACTGTCGTAGAGCTCTCAGAGAGCATTGCAACGGTATGTTGTCCGCCACGTAACTCCTTACGGATCAAAAGTTATGGGCTCCGGAGCAATGGAGACCTGGTCACAAACCCTACGCCCTCGGTTTGCGGGACCAGCCTCTACGTGAAGCGAAGTTGTCTTACCCAATGTTCCGTGGGATTCGTTAATAGAGATTTGGTGGATAAAGTATCTTGGCAATCCTAACCAGGGCAAAAAAAATTGAAAAGGGGGTGCACACGAGGACTTCCCAAGGGGTCACCCATCCTAGTACTACTCTCGCCCAAGCACGCTTAACTTCAGAGTTCTAATGGGATCCGGTGCACTAGTGCTGGTATGATCGCACCCGTCATGTTGAGGGCACAATTCCTATATGTGTTAACGGTTCATAGTCCCAGCCTTGAGAGATGGCCCATTCAAAAGACCCATTGGGATTAACGGCAACCCATCCGCTTCAACAATGCAGCATCCTTGCAAGACGTGATATCAACACGTTGTAGGACCGTCTGATGTACCGCGAGTCAGGTTGTCGTCCTTTTAATAGCTCACGACGTACGATCCGGGACGTAAAAACAGAGCAAAAGAAGAAAAGCCAACTGAAACTGATGAAAACATTTGATTTTGGGCCCCAAAAATGGGCATAGAGAGCAAGCTGGCTGCCCACGTCGTAGAGCTCTCAGAGAGCTTTGCAACGGTATGCTGTGCACCGCGTAACTCCGTACAGATCAAAAGTTATGGGCACCGGAGCGACGGAGACCTAGTCACAAACCCTACGCCCTCGGTTTGTGGGCCCGGCCTCTACGTGAAGCGAAGTTGTCTTGCCCAATGTTCCGTGCGATTTGGTAATAGAGATTTGGTGGATAAAGTATCTTGGCAACCCTAACCAGGGCAAAAAAAATTGAAAAGGGGGTGCAACACGAGGACTTCCCAAGGGCTCACCCATCCTTGTACTACTATCGCCCAAGCAAGCTTAACTTTGGATTTCTGATGGGATCCAGTGCATTTGTGCTGGTATGATCGCACCCGTCATGTTGAGGGCACAATTCCTATATGTGTTAACGGTTCATAGTCCTAGCCTCGAGAGATGTTCCATTCAAAAGACCCATTGGGATTAACGACAACCCATCCGCTTTAACAATGCAGCATACTCGCAAGCCGTGATATCGACACGTTGTAGGGCACTCTCATGTCCTGCGAGTCAGGTTGTTTCCCTTTTAACAGCTCACGACGTACGATCCGTGACGAAAAAATAATGCAAAAGAAGAAAAATGGCCAGAAACTGATGAAAACGTTCCAATTTGGGCTCCAAAAATGGGCACAGCGAGCAAGCAGGCTACCCCTGTCGTAGAGCTCTCAGAGAGCTTTGCAACAGTATGATGTGTGCTGTGTAACTCCTAATGGATCAAAAGTTATGGGCACCGGAGCGACGGAGACCTGTTCACAAACCCTACGCACTCGGTTTGCCGGCCCGGCCTCTACGTGAAGCGAAGTTGTCTTGCCCAATGTTCCATGGGATTCGGTAATAGATATTTGGTGGATAAAGTATCTCGGCACCCCTAACCAGGGCAAAAAAAATTGAAAAGGGGGTGCAACACTAGGACTTCCAAGGGGGTCACCCATCCTAGTACTACTCTCGCCCAATCACGCTTTACTTCGGAGTTCTGATGGGATCCGGTGCATTAGTGCTGGTATGTTCGCACCCATCATGTTGAGGGCACAATTCCTATGTGTTAACGGTTCATAGACCCAGCCTAGGGAGATGGCCCATTCAAAAGGCCCAATGGGCTTAGCGACAACTCATCCACTTCAACAACGCAGCATTCTCGCAAGACGTGATATCGACACGTTGTAGGGCCCTCTAATGTCCCACGAGTCAGGTTGTCGTCCTTTTAACAGCTCACGACGTACGATCCGGGACGGAAAAACAAAGCAAAAGAAGAAAAGTGGCCTGAAATTGATGAAAACGTTCGATTTTGGGCTCCAAAAACGGGCTCAATGAGCAAGCTCACTACCCCCGTCGTAGAGCTCTCATACAGCTTTGCAACGGTATGTTGGGCGCTGCATAACATCTTACGGATCAAAAGTTAAGGGCAACGGAGCGACAGAGACCTTGTCATAAACCCTATGCCCTAGGTTTGCAGGCCCGGCCTCTACGTGAAGCGAAGTTGTCTTGCCCAATGTTCCGTGGGATTCGATAATAGAGATTTGGTGGATAAAGTATCTTGGCAACCCTAACTAGGGCAAAAAAAATTGAAAAGGGGGTACAACACGAGGACTTCCCAAGGGCTCACCCATCCTTGTACTACTATCGCCCAAGCACGCTTAACTTCGGAGTTCTGATGGGATCCGGTGCATTTGTGCTGGTATGATCCCACCCGTCATGTTGAGGGCACAATTCCTATATGTGTTAACGGTTCATAGTCCCAGTCTAGAGAGATGACCCATTCAAAAGACCCATTGGGATTAACGACAACCCATCCGCTTCAACAATGCAGCATCCTCGCAATACGTGATATCGACATGTTGTAGGGCCCTCTGATGTACCGCGAGTCAAGTTGTCATCCTTTTAACAGCTCACGACGTACAATCCGGGACAGAAAAATTGAGTAAAAGAACAAAAGTGGCCTAACACTGATGAAAACGTTTGATTTAGGGCTCCAAAAAGGGGCACAGCGAGCAAGCTAGCTTCCCCCGTCGTAGAGCTCTCAGAGAGTTTTGCAATGGTATGCTGTGCGCTGCGTAACTCTTTACGGATCAAAAGTTATGGGCACCGGAGCGTCGGAGAACTGGTCACAAACCCTACGACCTCGGTTTGCAGGCCAGGCCTCTACGCGAAGCGAAGTTTTCTTGCCCAATGTTCCGTGGGATTCGGTAATAGAGATTTGGTGGATAAAGTATCTTGGCAACCCTAACCAGGGCAAAAAAAATTGAAAAGGGGGTGCAACACGAAGACTTCGCAGGGGGTCACCGATCCTAGTACTACTATCGCCCAAGCACGCTTAACTTTGGAGTTCTGATGGGATCCGGTGCATTAGCGCTGGTATGATCGCACCCATCAAGTTGAGGGCACAATTCCTATATGTGTTAACGGTTTACAGTGCCAGCCTAGAGAGATGGCCCATTCAAAAGGCCCAATGGGCTTAATGACAACCCATCCGCTTCAACAACGCAGCATCCTCGCAAGACGTGATATCGACATGTTGTAGGGCCCTCTGATGTACCGCGAGTCAAGTTGTCGTCCTTTTAACAGCTCACAACGTACGATCCGAGACAGAAAAACAGGGCAAAATAAGAAAAGTGGCCTGAAACAGATGAAAACGTTCGATTTTGGGATCCCAAGACAGGCATAGCGAGTATGCTCGCTGCCACCGTCGTAGAGCTCTCAGAGAGCTTTGCAACGGTATGCTGTCCGCCGCGTAACTCCTTACGGATCAAAAGTTATGGGCACCGGAACGACAGAGAGCTGGTCACAAACCCTACGCCCTCGGTTTACTGGCCCGGCCTCTACGTGAAGCGAAGTTGTCTTGCCCAATGTTCCGTGGGATTCGGAAATAGAGATTTGGTGGATAAAGTATCTTGGCAACCCTAACCAGCGCAAAAAAAATTGAAAAGGGGGTACAACACGAGGACTTCCCAAGGGCTCACCCATCTTTGTACTACTATCGCCCAAGCACGCTTAACTTCAGAGTTCTGATGGGATCCGGTGCATTTGTGCTGGTATGATCGCACCCATCATGTTGAGGGCACAATTCCTATATGTGTTAACGGTTCATAGTCCTAGCCTAGAGAGATGGTCCATTCAAAAGACCCATTGGGATTAACGACAACCCATCCGCTTCAACAATGCAGCATCCTCGCAAGACGTGTTATCGACACGTTGTAGGGCACTCTCATGTCCTGCGAGTCAGGTTGTTTCCCTTTTTACAGCTCACAACGTACGATCCGGGACGAATAAACAATGCAAAAGAAGAAAAATGGCCAGAAACTGATGAAAACGTTCCATTTTTGGCTCCAAAAATGGGCACAGCGAGAAAGCTGGCTACCCCTGTCGTAGAGCTCTCAGAGAACTTTGCAACAGTATGCTGTGCGCTGCGTAACTCCTAATGGATCAAAAGTTATGGGCACCGGAGCGACGGAGACCTGGTCACAATCCCTATGCACTTGGTTTGCGGGCCCGGCCTCTACGTGAAGCGAAGTTGTCTTGCCCAATGTTCCGTGGGATTCGGTAATAGATATTTGGTGGATAAAGTATCTTGGCAACCCTAACCAGGGCAAAAAAAATTGAAAAGGGGATCCAACACGAGGACTTCCAAGGGGGTCACCAATCCTAGTACTACTCTCACCCAATCACGCTTAACTTCGGAGTTCTGATGGGATCCGGTGCATTAGTGCTGGTATGTTCGTACCCGTCATGTTGAGGTCACAATTCCAATATGTGTTAACGGTTCATAGTCACAGCCTAGAGAGATGGCCCATTCAAAAGGCCCAATGGGCTTAACGACAACTCATCCGCTCAACAACGCGGCATTCTCGCAAGACGTGATATCGACACGTTGTAGGGCACTCTGATGTCCCGCGAGTCAGGTTGTCGTCCTTTTAACAGCTCACGACGTACGATCCGGGACGGAAAAACAAAGCAAAAGAAGAAAAGTGGCCTGAAACTGATAAAAACGTTCGAATTTGGGCTCCAAAAACAGGCATAGTGAGCAAGCTCACTGCCCCCGTCGTAGAGCTCTTAGACAACTTTGCAACGGTATGCTGGGCGCTGTGTAACTCCTTACGGATCAAAAGTTATGGGCACCGGAGCGACGGAGACCTGGTCATAAACCCTACGCCCTCGGTTTGCGGGCCCGGCCTCTACGTGAAGCGAAGTTGTCTTGCCCAATGTTCCGTGGGATTCAGTAATAGAGATTTGGTGGATAAAGTGTCTTGGCAACCCTAACTAGGGCAAAAAAAAATTGAAAAGGGGGTGCAACACGAGGACCTCCCAGGGGCTCACCCATCCTGGCACTACTCTTGCCGAAGCACGCTTAACTTCGGAGTTCTGATGGGATCTGGTGCATTAGTGCTGGTATGATCGCAGCCGTCATGTTGAGGGCACAATTCCTATATGTGTTAACGGTTCATAGTCCCAGCCCAGAGAAATGGCCCATTCAAAAGACCCACTGGGATTAACGACAACCCATCCGCTTCAACAATGTAGCATCCTCCCAAGACGTGATATCGACACGTTGTAGGGGCCTCTGATGACCCGTGAGTCAGGTTGTCGTCCTTTTAACAGCTCACGACGTACGATCCGGGATGGAAAAATAGGGCAAAATAAGAAAAGTGGCTTGAAACAGATGAAAACGTTCGATTTTGGGATCCCAAAACAGGCACAGCGAGTATACTCGCTGCCACCGTCGTAGAGCTCTCAGAGAGCATTGCAACGGTATGTTGTCCGCCACGTAACTCCTTACGGATCAAAAGTTATGGGCTCCGGAGCAATGGAGACCTGGTCACAAACCCTACGCCCTCGGTTTACGGGCCCAGCCTCTACGTGAAGCGAAGTTGTCTTACCCAATGTTCCGTGGGATTCGTTAATAGAGATTTGGTGGATAAAGTATCTTGGCAATCCTAACCAGGGCAAAAAAAATTGAAAAGGGGGTGCACACGAGGACTTCCCAAGGGGTCACCCATCCTAGTATTACTCTCGCCCAAGCACGCTTAACTTCGGAGTTCTGATGGGATCCGGTGCACTAGTGCTGGTATGATCGCACCCGTCATGTTGAGGGCACAATTCCTATATGTGTTAACGGTTCATAGTCCCAGCCTTGAGAGATGGCCCATTCAAAAGACCCATTGGGATTAACGGCAACCCATCCGCTTCAACAATGCAGCATCCTTGCAAGACGTGATATCAACACGTTGTAAGACCGTCTGATGTACCGCGAGTCAGGTTGTCGTCCTTTTAATAGCTCACGACGTACGATCCGGGACGTAAAAACAGAGCAAAAGAAGAAAAGCCAACTGAAACTGATGAAAACGTTTGATTTTGGGCCCCAAAAATGGGCATAGAGAGCAAGCTGGCTGCCCACGTCGTAGAGCTCTCAGAGAGCTTTGCAACGGTATGCTGTGCACCGCGTAACTCCTTACAGATCAAAAGTTATGGGCACCGGAGCGACGGAGACCTAGTCACAAACCCTACGCCCTCGGTTTGTGGGCCCGGCCTCTACGTGAAGCGAAGTTGTCTTGCCCAATGTTCCGTGGGATTTGGTAATAGATATTTGGTGGATAAAGTATCTTGGCAACCCTAACCAGGGCAAAAAAAATTGAAAAGGGGGTGCAACACGAGGACTTCCCAAGGGGTCACCCATCCTTGTACTACTATCGCCCAAGCAAGCTTAACTTCGGATTTCTGATGGGATCCGGTGCATTTGTGCTTGTATGATCGCACCCGTCATGTTGAGGGCACAATTCCTATATGTGTTAACGGTTCATAGTCCTAGCCTCGAGAGATGTTCCATTCAAAAGACCCATTAGGATTAACGACAACCCATCCGCTTTAACAATGCAGCATACTCGCAAGACGTGATATCGACAGGTTGTAGGGCACTCTCATGTCCTGCGAGTCAGGTTGTTTCCCTTTTAACAGCTCACGACGTACGATCCGTGACGAAAAAATAATGCAAAAGAAGAAAAATGGCCAGAAACTGATGAAAACGTTCCAATTTGGGCTCCAAAAATGGGCACAACGAGCAAGCAGGCTACCCCTGTCGTAGAGCTCTCATAGAGCTTTGCAACAGTATGATGTGTGCTGCGTAACTCCTAATGGATCAAAAGTTATGGGTACCGGAGCGACGGAGACCTGTTCACAAACCCTACGCAATCGGTTTGCGGGCCCGGCCTCTACGTGAAGCGAAGTTGTCTTGCCCAATGTTCCATGGGATTCGGTAATAGATATTTGGTGGATAAAGTATCTCGGCAACCCTAACCAGGGCAAAAAAAATTGAAAAGGGGGTGCAACACTAGGACTTCCAAGGGGGTCACCCATCCTAGTACTACTCTCGCCCAATCACGCTTTACTTCGGAGTTCTGATGGGATCCGGTGCATTAGTGCTGGTATGTTCGCACCCATCATGTTTATAGCACAATTCCTATGTGTTAACGGTTCATAGTCCCAGCCTAGGGAGATGGCCCATTCAAAAGGCCCAATGGGCTTAGCGACAACTCATCCACTTCAACAACGCAGCATTCTCGCAAGACGTGATATCGACACGTTGTAGGGCCCTCTAATGTCCCACGAGTCAGGTTGTCATCCTTTTAACAGCTCACGACGTACGATCCGGGACGGAAAAACAAAGCAAAAGAAGAAAAGTGGCCTGAAACTGATGAAAACGTTCGATTTTGGGCTCCAAAAACGGGCTCAATGAGCAAGCTCACTACCCCCGTCGTAGAGCTCTCATACAGCTTTGCAACGGTATGTTGGGCGCTGCATAACTCCTTACGGATCAAAAGTTAAGGGCACCGGAGCGACAGAGACCTTGTCTTAAACCCTATGCCCTAGGTTTGCGGGCCCGGCCTCTACGTGAAGCGAAGTTGTCTTGCCCAATGTTCCGTGGGATTCGATAATAGAGATTTGGTGGATAAAGTATCTTGGCAACCCTAACTAGGGCAAAAAAAATTGAAAAGGGGGTACAACACGAGGACTTCCCAAGGGTTCACCCATCCTTGTACTACTATCGCCCAAGCACGCTTAACTTCGGAGTTCTGATGGGATCCGGTGCATTTGTGCTGGTATGATCCTACCCGTCATGTTGAGGGCACAATTCCTATATGTGTTAACGGTTCATAGTCCCAGCCTAGAGAGATGACCCATTCAAAAGACCCATTGGGATTAACGACAACCCATTCGCTTCAACAATGCAGAATCCTCACAAGACGTGATATCGACACGTTGTAGGGCCCTCTGATGTCCCGCGAGTCTTGTTGTCATCATTTTAACAGCTCACAACGTACAATCCGGGATAGAAAAATTGAGTAAAAGAACAAAAGTGGCCTAACACTGATGAAAACGTTTGATTTAGGGCTCCAAAAAGGGGCACAGCGAGCAAGCTAGCTTCCTCCGTCGTAGAGCTCTCAGAGAGTTTTGTAACGGTATGCTGTGCGCTGCGTAACTCTTTACGGATCAAAAGTTATGGGCACCGGAGCGTCGGAGAACTGGTCACAAACCCTACGCCCTCGGTTTGCAGGCCAGGCCTCTACGTGAAGCGAAGTTTTCTTGCCCAATGTTCCGTGGGATTCGGTAATAGAGATTTGGTGGATAAAGTATCTTGGCAACCCTAACCAGGGCAAAAAAAATTGAAATGGGGGTGCAACACAAAGACTTCCCAGGGGGTCACCGATCCTAGTACTCCTATCGCCCAAGCACGCTTAACTTTGGAGTTCTGATGGGATCCGGTGCATTAGCGCTGGTATGATCGCACCCATCATGTTGAGGGCACAATTCCTATATGTGTTAACGGTTTACAGTGCCAGCCTAGAGAGATGGCCCATTCAAAAGGCCCAATGGGCTTAATGACAACCCATCCGCTTCAACAACGCAGCATCCTCGCAAGACGTGATATCGACACATTGTAGGGCCCTCTGATGTACCGCGAGTCAGGTTGTCATCCTTTTAACAGCTCACAATGTACGATCCGAGACGGAAAAACAGGGCAAAATAAGAAAAGAGGCCTGAAACAGATGAAAACGTTCGATTTTGGGATCCCAAGACAGGCATAGCGAGTATGCTCGCTACCACCGTCGTAGAGCTCTCAGAGAGCTTTGCAACGGTATGCTGTCCGTCGCGTAACTCCTTACGGATCAAAAGTTATGGGCACCGGAGCAACAGAGACCTGGTCACAAACCCTACGCCCTCGGTTTACAGGCCCGGCCTCTACGTGAAGCGAAGTTGTCTTGCCCAATGTTCCGTGGGATTCGGTAATAGAGATTTGGTGGATAAAGTATCTTGGCAATCCTAACCAGGGCAAAAAAAATTGAAAAAGGGGTACAACACGAGGACTTCCCTGGGGGTCACCCATCCTAGTACTACTCTCGCCCAAGCACGCTTAACTTCGGAGTTCTGATGGGATCCGGTGCATTAGTGCTGGTATGTTCACACCCGTCATGTTGAGGGCACAATTCCTATATGTGTTAACGGTTCACAGTCCCAGCCTAGAGAGATGGCCCATTCAAAAGGCCCAATGGGCTTAACGACAACCCATCCGCTTCAACAACGCAGCTTCTTCGCAAGACGTGATATTGACACGTTGTAGGGCCCTCTGATGTACCGCGAGTCAGGTTGTCGTCCTTTTAACAGTTCACGACGTACGATCTGGGATGAAAAAACAGGGCAAAAGTAGAAAAAACGGCTTGAAACTGATGAAAACATTCGATTTTGGGCTCCAAAAATGGGCACAAGGACCAAGCTCTCGCTGGCCCCGTCGTAGAGCTATTAGAGAGCATTGCAACGATATGCTGTGCGCCGCGTAACTCCTTACGGATCAAAAGTTATGGGCACCGGAGCGACGGAGACCTGGTCACAAACCCTACGCCCTCGGTTTGCGGGCCCGGCCTCTACGTGAAGCGAAGTTGTCTTGCCCAATGTTCCATGGGATTCGGTAACAGAGATTTGGTGGATAATGTATCTTGGCCACCCTAACCAGCACAAAAAAAATTGAAAAGGGGGTGCAACACGAGGACTTCCTAGGGAGTCACCCATCCTAGTACTACTCTCGCCCAAGCACACTTAACTTCGGAGTTCTGATGGGAACCGGTGCATAAGTGCTGGTATTATCGCACCAGTCATGTTAAGGGCACAATTCCTATATGTGTTAACGGTTCACAGTCCCTGCCTAGAGAGATGGCCCATTCAAAAGGCCCAATGGGCTTAATGACAACCCATACCCTTCAACAATGCAGCATCCACACAAGATATAATATCGACATGTTGTAGGGCCCTCTAATGTCCCACGAGTCAGGTTGTCGTCCTTTTAACAGCTCACGGCGTACGATTTGGGACGAAAAAACATAGCAAAAGAAGAAAAGTGGCATGAAACTGATGAAAACATTCAATTTTGGTCTCCAAAAATGGGCACAGTGAGCAAGCTGACTGCCCCTGTCGTAGAGCTCTCAGAGAGCTTTGCAACGGTATGTTGTGCGCTGCGTCACTCCTTACGGATCAAAAGTTATGGGCACCGGAGCAACATAGACCTGGTCACAGACCTTACGTCCTCGATTTGCGGGCCCGGCCTCTACGTGAAGCGAAGTTGTCATGCCCAATGTTCCGTGGGATTCGGTAATAGATATTTGGTGGATAAAGTATCTTGGCAACCCTAACCCGGGCAAAAAAAATTGAAAAGGGGATCCAACACGAGGACTTCCAAGGGGGTCACCCATCCTAGTACTACTCTCGCCCAATCACGCTTAACTTCGGAGTTCTGATGGGATCCGGTGCATTAGTGCTGGTATGTTCGCACCCGTCATGTTGAGGGCACAATTCCTATATGTGTTAACGGTTCATAGTCGCAGCCTAGAGAGATGGCCCATTCAAAAGGCCCAATGGGCTTAACGACAACTCATCCGCTTCAACAACGCGGCATTCTCGCAAGACGTGATATCGACACGTTGTAGGGCACTCTGATGTCCCGCGAGTCAGGTTGTCGTCCTTTTAACAGCTCACGACGTACGATCCGGGATGGAAAAACAAAGCAAAAGAAAAAAAGTGGCCTGAAATTGATGAAAACGTTCGAATTTGGGCTCCAAAAACAGGCATAGTGAGCAAGCTCACTGCCCCCGTCGTAGAGCTCTCAGACAACTTTGCAACGGTATGCTGGGCGCTGCGTAACTCCTTACGGATCAAAAGTTATGGGCACCGGAGCGACGGAGACCTAGTCATAAACCCTACTCCCTCGATTTGCGGGCTCGGCCTCTACGTGAAGCGAAGTTGTCTTGCCCAATGTTCCGTGGGATTCGGTAGTAGAGATTTGGTGGATAAAGTATCTTGGCAACCCTAACCAGGGCAAAAAAAATTGAAAAGGGGGTGCAACACGAGGACTTCCCATGGTGTCACCCATCCTAGTACTACTCTCGCCCAAGCATGCTTAACTTCGGAGTTCTGATGGGATCCGGTGCATTAGTGCTAGTATGATCGCAACCGTCATCTTGAGGGCACAATTCCTATATGTGTTAACGGTTCACAGTCCTAGCCTAGAGAGATGGCCCATTCAAAAGGCACAATGGGCTTAACGACAACCCATCCGCTTCAACAATGCAGCATCCTCGCAAGACGTGATATCGACACGTTGTAGGGCCCTCTGATGTCCCGCGAGTCAGGTTGTCGTCCTTTTAACAGCTCACAACGTACGATCCGGGACGGAAAAACAGAGCAAAAGAACAAAAGTGGCCTGAAACTGATAAAAACGTTCAATTTTGGTCTCCAAAAATGGGCACAGCGAGCAAGCTGGTTGCCCCCGTCGTAGAGCTCTCAGAGAGCTTTGTAACGGTATGTTGTGCGCCGTGTAACTCGTTACGGATCAAAAGTTATAGGCACCGGAGCGACGGAGACCTGGTCACAAACCCTACGCCCTCGATATGCAGGCCCGGCCTCTACGTGAAGCGAAGTTGTCTTGCCCAATGTTCCGTGTGATTCGGTAATAGAGATTTGGTGGATAAAGTATCTTGGCAACCCTAACCAGGGCAAAAAAAATTGAAAAGGGGGTGCAACACGAGGACTTCCCATGGGGTCACCCATCCTAGTACTACTCTCGCCCAAGCATGCTTAACTTCGGAGTTCTGATGGGATCCGGTGCATTAGTGCTAGTATGATCGCACCCGTCATCTTGAGGGCACAATTCCTATATGTGTTAACGATTCACAGTCCCAACCTAGAGAGATGGCCCATTCAAAATGCCCAATGGGCTTAATGACAACCTATCCGCTTCAACAACGCAGCATCCTCGCAAGACGTGATATCGACATGTTGTAGGGCCCTCTGATATCCCGCTAGTCAGGTTGTCATCCTTTTAACAGCTTACGACGTACGATCCGGGACGGAAAAATAGAGAAAATATAGAAAAGTGGCCTGAAACTGATGAAAACGTTCAATTTTGAGCTGCAAAAAGATGCACAGTGAGCAAGCTAGCTGCCCCTATCGTAGAGCTCTCAGAGAGCTTTGCAACGGTATGTTGTGCGCTGCATAACTCCTTACGGATCAAAAGTTATGGGCACCGGAGCGACGGAGACCTGGTCACAAACCCTACGCCCTCGGTTTGCGGGCTCAGCCTCTACGTGAGGCGAAGTTGTCTTGCCCAATGTTCCGTGGGATTCGGTAATAGAGATTTGGTGGATAAAGTATATTGGCAACCCTAACCAGGGCAAATGAAATTGAAAAGGGGGTGCAACACGAGTACTTCCCTGGGGCCAATGTTCCGTGGGATTCGGTATGCCCCTTCCTGTCACAATAAGAACAACTGACGGACTGAGTAGCCGGTGAACTACCTGTGGATACGCGGGCGGAAGAGGCTGATGGCGCTTTCGTCGGGCCACGGTTATTCCCTGGTCTGTTCTGGCTCTGGCCCTGATTACGACCCTGACTCTAGAATTTCCTCTGCTGACCTGGAGGCTTGTATGGTTTCTTGTTTGGCTGACTCGAACCGGCTCCATCTGGTTTCCTCTTCTCCACTCGAGAGGCAGCAGCAAAGAGAGTAGAATAGGTATCAAAGTCATGAGAGGCCAACTGGTCCTGAATCTCTGGCCTCAATCCAATAGTAAATTTCCACATTCTTGCCTCCGGAGTACAAACCATATATTGAGCATAACGGGACAGTCGATCAAAACGAGCCTCGTACTGGGCCACCGTCATATTACCCTGGGTCAAGTGCATGAACTGCTCGATCCGCCTCTGCCTGGAAACTGCAGGTACATATTTCTCCTTAAATGCCTTAACGAAATTACCCCACAAGCGAGGTGTCTGATCAGTCTCCCACAGTGCCTCTACAGTGTGCCACCAATGCTCGGCATCCCCGTGCAATAGAAATATAGCAAACTCCACTTTCTCTTCATCTGTATAATCAAGTGGCTTGAAAATCTTCTCAATCTCGGACAGCCAAGCCTCTGCTTTCTCATCATCAGCTTCCCCATAGAATTTAGACGGGCGAAAGTCAAGGAATTCCCTCATTCTGCTATGTCTCCCATGGTTACCCTCATTCCTGTTGTTGATGTTGTTGTTGTTGGCTTCACGAGCATCCTGACGCTCCATCACACGTGATACACGATCCATGGCATTTGCCATCATATTAAACATAGCTATACCGGGATTAGTCTGATAGGCATCCCCGGTCTCTTGAGGTTCACCGCTCCTATTAGTAGTACGGGTACTAGGGCTAGCCATCTATTGGCACAAATTACGATGTACAATTTATTGAAATATGACAATTAAGAATCTAATGCATATGATATGCAACATAATATAGGTACAATTCTAAAAACATTTAAGGCAGGTAAGTCACTTAAGCACATAGAACATAGAAGGCACATTTATCACACAATAACACATAAACAAGTCATCCTAATTATCTTAAGGCTCTACCCACGGTCCGAGAGTTAAACCCGGCTTAAGCAATCTTAGCTCTGATACCATTCTTCTAAGGTGTCACGCCCCAACCCGGCCTATAAGGTTAGACTAGGGTGTGAACTACCATTCAAATAATATCACGTACTTAGCTGTTTATGAAGATTAACACCTAATGATTTAGTCTAAACTCCAAAGTTTTTTCGGAAAACCGACAGTATAACGGCTGTAATTGGCCCTTTGGTTTAACCTAATTCTCTAAACGCCTCAAAATTTACCACCTCAAATTCATTTCCAACTAAGATTACTAATTTACCATCAATTGAATTGCCTATTGGTTATTTCGACGTCCCGTTTGATTTATAACCTAGCATGATACTATGTCTCGTTTGTTTATTTATCCTCGTTACAAATATACCTATTGATCTTAGCTCAATAGCAAGTACCTGTTAAGATTGGATAAGTTCATTTACTTAGTTCTTAACTAAAGCGTCATAACCTAAGATAGATACTAGCGGTAATAAAAGCAAAATGATCATAGTAGTGTCATGTCTAGCATCAGTCTACTTAATATAAGTACAAACCAAAATTAGACCCCAAATTACAACGAGGGTCTTTTACATCATGACATCGAGCAACATAAAAGGAAATAGTCTTCAAGTAAAATAAAGTTCACAAGTAGTCACATTCAAGCAAAACAAACAATGACAGGCAATCACTCCAGAGGTTCATCATTAGGCACACCGTCCTCGGGTACCTGTTCTGGGTCTTCTTCACCTGAGATGATAAAAGAGGGTGAGTCCTTATGAACTCAGCGAGGGAGAACAATAAATAAATTTTGAAACTCATTTTCCAGTTCAACTTATGAAAATCCCTTTTGCAAGCATGAACACAACAGAAATATAAGTACAGAAACAGGAATACCGGTCTTTCCTCCCCGAGGTTCTCTAGGAATCAAGCGAGAGTACTTATACACATAGTAAAAAGGATACAGTGAGCTTTTGCTCTCAGATCAGTTCCAGGATCAGTTGTTGCAGCCGACTTCAAATCATCCCCCAAACACGCCAAGTGGGTGTACTCCGGATGTACCCCAAAATCCTACGACCCAACTCTCCGAGGAAGTCTAGCCCCCAAGCGAGAGAGGGAATGGGACCATGGTAGTCACGGGAGCACCAGCAAGCCCGATGCCGCCCGGTGTGCGTGATCGCTACCATGCCAACAGGAAAGGTTGCAACCTTGTATGCAAATGCACATTCATGACAGGTAATATATCACAGTAGGAGGACAACAAAGTAGGTTGCTTCCGGACAATCATAAGATTGCACATTGACAGGTAAACAAGCAGGGCACGATAAGACAGGAAATTTCACTTGAAAGGCATATAGAGTTATATGAAAATTAAATGGGCAGCCATGTAACACATGTAAAACAGGCCATATAACTCATTAAGAAGCCCACGTGATCAAGTGATAAGATTATTCAACATGCAATGATATCAACATGGGTTCGGATGCAAGGAAAGCTTATTTGTCAACATGCAATGGTCAAAATCCCATTTAAAGTTATAAGACAATTACGGGCAGCCCACTAAGCATATAATTTCCACACAATATCCAAATGATCAACACTTAGCAAGACTACCTAGTCATTAGGGTTTCCGTTTCATGCTTAATCGTGTGATTAAAACCCTAAGTCAACTCAAAATCATTCTCAAGTCATGCATCATTCAATTCAAGCATCCTCAAGTACTCAAAACAGTCCACATAACATCCCAACACCACATTTCCACACAATTAGTACCACAAGAGAGGTTACAACAATTTTCCAAGCATGTAGTTAAGTGAAACCTTTACTGCAATAGGCTGTTTTCTCACAATCAATAGGATAATCAAACAATCTCCAAATTCAGTGAATAAGATTTCAAATTAAATCTTAAGAAGTTAAATAAAATCAGAAACAAACCTTGCATCAATTGGAGTTCGGAATCATTAGTTATAGCCGAAACAGTGAGGTAGCACAAAACTGTCCAGATTTGCACACTTTTCAGAAATTGACGTTTTTGAGGTCCTTAGGGTCAGTTTTAGCCTTAGTCCATTTCTGAAAAAATTGTCCAGAACTGAAAAATATATCAGAAAACCAAATTTCATACATTTTGGACATCATTTACTAAGTCAAATATGGTTCGTTCCACAAGGTCAGTGCATCTGCCAAAACCTGCTTCATTTTTCCAGATTTCCAGATTTGGTCACATTTTAAAGATTTTCCATTTTGAGGACCTTAGAGTCAAAATTTGCTTCGGCCTATTTCTGAGAAAAATGTTCAAAACTGTCCAAACTATTCACCTACCAATTTCATTCATTTTCAACATCATTTGCCTAGCTAAACTTACCTCGCATAGACTGGTCAGAGAGCTATCAACAATTTCGACTTCTCCTAGCATCATTTTCAAGCCAAGATCTTGCCATGCATGGTTGTTTAAGCTTATGAACGACCATATAGCTCAAGTACAGAAGCAAATACACACATTTATGAGCATGCATGTGAATTTTTGAAGAGTTTTCAAAAGGTTTTAACCCTCACCTTAGCAATCAACCACAAAGATGCTCAAAAACCTTGTTGAAGCACAACCTTCTTCCTCTCCTTGCTTAGCCGAAAACCCAACTAGCTTTTCTCTATTTTTCCTAGCTTAGTGATCAATCTCTTAGCACATGCATGAAGTTAGAACATGAAGAAAAGAAATGGATGCCAAGAAGCTTACCTAGGCCGAATAGAGTCTTCAATGCACATGCATGTGTAATTTTCACATCCTAGCTAGCTCGGTTGAGGTTCTTTGCTTGTAGCTTGCTTTGCTTAGCTATGCTGTGAAGAAGAGAAGCTAAGAAGATGAAGAACTCAGCCAAGGCCGAGAATGAGAGAGGAAAATGAGAGGGGAGAGAGAAAGATTGAAAAGGAAATGAAGAAATGACAAGAATAAAACTCTTTTGCATTCACCCAAGCATTGGTCGGCCTTGGGCTTCCAAATCTGATTTTTTTTTTGTGTTCAAGGTGGAATTTTGAAATGTTAGCATGGGCTATGAGTTTTTGGTCGAGCAAGAGAGAGATTTGAGGTGGTTTTGATCATATTTTTATGCATTTTGTGTCACAGTTTGTCTAAGCATGCATAGTTGATTATAAAATTGTTCAAACCTTGGGCAAAACCATGGTATGGTCGGCCAAGCATGTGGGAAAATTCTGAATTTTGTCTTGGTTAAGCTTATTTTATTGCTTGTGTTTGGAAGTGCAAAAAGAAAAGGAATAAAGAATGAAGAATGTTTAGTGTTTGGTGCATTTTTTGTCTTCTAATGAGTTGAATTAGGATTATTATATTGATAGGGGATTTTGTAGGATTGTTTAATAGTCTAGTGCTCCGTGAAAGATGGTTTCTTGATTAGCGTGAAGGCACGCTTTCCTAGGTCTAGGGCACGCACTACGAGGTAGGACACGAACTACGAGACGAATACAAGTTTTCTAAGTAAGTGCACGCAACCCTAAATGAATGCACGTAATTCAATGCATGGCACAAATAATGAACACAATTCTTAAACCTAGGTCATGGCACGCAAATCTAGGTTAGGGCACACGAAGCTAGGTTTCGCATGCAAATCGGGGTCGGGCCTCACAACTTCCCATGGGGTCACCCATCCTAGTACTATTCTCGCCCAAGCACGCTTAACATCGGAGTTCTGATGGGATTCGGTGCATTAGTGCTGGTATGATCGCACCCGTCATGTTGAGGGCACATTTCCTATATGTGTTAACGGTTCACAGTCCTAGCCTAGAGAGATGGCCCATTCAAAAGGCCCAATGGGCTTAACGACAACCCATCCGCTTCAACAACGCTGCATCCTCGCAAGATGTGATATCGACACGTTGTAGGGCCCTCTGATGTCCCGCGAGTCAGGTTGTCGTCCTTTCAACAGCTCACGACGTACGATCCAGGACAGAGAAATAGAGCAAAAGAAGAAAAATGGCTTGAAACCGATGAAAATGTTCGCTTTTGGGCTCCAAAAATGGGCACATCAAGCAAGCTGGCTACCCCTATCGTAGAGCTCTTAGAGAGCTTTGCAACGGTATGCTATGCGCTGCGTAACTCTTTACGGATCAAAAGTTATGAGCACCGGAGCGACGGAGACCTGGTCACAAACCCTACGCCCTCGGCTTGCGGGCCCAGCCTCTACGTGAAGCGAAGTTGTCTCCACAATGTTTCGTGGGATTCGGTAATAGAGATTTGGCGGATAAAGTATCTTGGCAACCCTAACCAGGGCAAAAAAAATTGAAAAGGGGGTGCAACATGAGGACTTCCCAGGGGGTCACCTATCCTAGTACTACTCTCGCCCAATCACGCTTAACTTCGGAGTTCTGATGGGATCCGGTTCATTAGTGCTGGTATGATCGCACCAGTCATATTGAGGGCACAATTCCTATATGTGTTAACGGTTCACAGTCCCAGCCAAGAGAGATGGCCCATTCAAAAGGCCAATGGGCTTAACGACAACCCATCCACTTCAACAACGCAGCGTTCTCGCAAGACGTGATATCGACACGTTGTAGGGCCCTCTGATGTTCGCGAGTCAGGTTGTCGTCCTTTGAACAGCTCACGATGTACGATCCGGGATAGAAAAACATAGCAAAAGAAGAAAAGTGGCCTAAAACTGATGAAAACGTTCAATTTTTTGGTCCAAAAATGGGCACAACGTGCAAGCTTGTTGCCCCTGCCGTAGAGATCTCAGAGAGCTTTACAGCGGTATGTTGTGCGCTGCGAGCAAGCTGGCTACCCATGTCGTAGAGCTCTTAGAGAGCTTTGCAACGGTATGTTGTGCGCTGTGTAACTCCTTACGGATCAAAAGTTATGGGCACCGGAGCGACGGAGACCTGGTCACAAACCCTACGCCCTCGGTTTACGGGCCTGGCCTCTACGTGAAGCGAAGTTGTCTTGCCCAATGTTCCGTGGGATTCGGTAATAGAGATTTGGTGGATAAAGTATCTTGGCAACCCTAACCAGGGCAAAAAAAATTGAAAAGGGGGATCAACACGAGGACTTCCCAGGGGGTCACCCATCCTAGTACTACTCTCGCCCAAGCACGCTTAACTTCGGAGTTCTGAAGGGATCCGGGGCATTAGTGCTGGTATGATTGCACCCGTCATGTTGAGGGCACAATTCCTATATGTGTTAACGGTTCACAGTCCTAGCCTAGAGAGATGGCCCATTCAAAAGGCCCAATGGGTTAACGACAACCCATCCGCTACAACAACGAAGCATCCTTGCAGGACGTGATATCGACACGTTGTAAGTCCCTCTGATGTACCTCGAGTCAGGTTGTCTTCCTTTTAACAGCTCACGACGTACGATTCGGGACGAAAAAATAGAGCAAAAGAAGAAAAGTGGCCTGAAACTGATGAAAACATTCGATTTTGGGCTCCAAAAAAGGCCACAGTGAGCAAGCATGCTGCCCCTGTCGTAGAGCTCTCAAAGTGCTTTGCAACGGTATGTTGTGCGCTATGTAACTCCTTACGGATCAAAAGTTATGGGCACCGGAGCAACGGAGACCTGGTCACAAACACTACGCCCTCGGTTTGCGGGCCCGGCCTCTACGTGAAGCGAAGTTGTCTTGCCCAATGTTTAGTGGGATTCGGTAATAGAGATTTGGTGCTTAAAGTATCTTGGCAACCCTAACCAGGGAAAAAAAAATTGAAAAGCGCGTGCAACACGAGCACTTCCCAGGGGGTCACCCATCCTAGTACTACTCTCACCCAAGCATGCTTAGCTTTGGAGTTCTGAAGGGATTCGGTGCATTAGTGCTGGTATGATCGCACCTGTCATGTTGAGGGCACAATTCCTATATGTGCTAACGGTTCACAGTGCCAGCCTAGAGAGATGGCCCATTCAAAAGGCCCAATGGGCTTAACGACAACCCATCCGCTTCGACAACGTAGCATCCTCGCAAGACGAGATATCAACACGTTTTAAGGACATCTGATATCCCGCGAGTCAGGTTGTCATCCTTTTAACAGCTCACGACGTACGATCCGGGACGGAAAAACAGGGCAAAATGAGAAAAGTGGCCTGAAACAGATGAAAACGTTACATTTTGGGATCCCAAAACGGTCACAATGAGCAAACTCGCTGCCCCCGTCGTAGAGCTCTCAGAGAGCTTTGCAACGGTATGCTGTGCGCCGCGTAACTTCTTCCGGATCAAAAGTTATGGGCACCGGTGCGACGGAGACCTGGTCACAAACTTTACGCCCTCGATTTGCAGGCCCAGCCTCCACGTGAAGCGAAGTTGTCTTGGCCAATGTTCCGTGGGATTCGGTAATAGAGATTTGTTGGATAAAGTATCTTGGCAACCCTAACAAGGGCAAAAAAAATTGAAAAGGGGGTGCAACACGAGGACTTCCCAGGGGGTCACCCATCCTAGTACTACTCTCGCCCAAGCACGCTTAACTACGGAGTTCTGATGGGATCCGGTGCATTAGTGCTAGTATAATCACACCCGTCATGTTGAGGGCACAATTCCTATATGTGTTAACGATTCACAGCGCCAGCCTAAAGAGATGGCCCATTCAAAAGGCCCAATAGGCTTAACGACATCCCATCCGCTTCAACAACGCAACATCCTTGCAAGACGTGGTATCAACACGTTGTAGGGCCCTCAGATGTCCCGCGAGTCAGGTTGTCGTCCTTTTAACAGCTCACGACGTACGATCCGGGATGAAAAAATAGAGCAAAAGAACAAAAGTGGCATGAAACTGACGAAAACGTTCAATTTTGGATTCCAAAAATGGGCATAGCGAGCAACCTCGCTGCCTCCGTCCTTGAGCTCTCAGAGAGCTTTGCATAGGTATGCTGTGCGCCGCGTAACTCCTTACGGATCAAAAGTTATGGGCACCGGAGCGACGGAGACCTGGCCAGAAACCCTACGCCCTCGGTTTGCGAGCCCAGCCTCTACGTGAAGCGAAGTTGTCTTGCCCAATGTTCCGTGGGATTCGGTAATAGTGATTTGGTGGATAAAGTATCTTGGCAACCCTAACTAGGGCAAAAAAAATTGAAAAGGAGGTGCAACCCGAGGACTTCCCAAGGGGTCACCCATCCTAGTACTACTCTCGCCCAAGCACGTTTAACTTCGGAGTTCGGATGGGATCCGGTGCATTAGTGCTGGTATGATCGCACCCGTCATGTTGAGGGCACAATTCCTATATGTGTTAACGGTTCACAATGCCAGCCTAGAGAGATGGCCCATTCAAAAGGCCCAATGGGCTTAACAAAAACCCATCCACTTCAACAACGCAGCATCCTCGAAAGACGTGATATCGACATGTTGTAGGGCCCTCTGATGTCCTGCGAGTTAGGTTGTCATCATTTTAACAGCTCACAACCTATGATACGGAACGAAAAAACTGAGCAAAAGAAGAAAAGTGGCTTGAAACTGATGAAAATGTTCGATTTTGGGCTCCAAAAACGGGCACAGCGAGCAAGCTGGCTACCCCCGTGGTAGAGCTCTCAGAGAGCTTTGCAACGATATGATGTGCGCCGCGTAACTCCTTACGGATCAAAAGTTATGGGCACCGGAGCGACGTAGACCTGGTCACAAACCCTACGCCCTCGGTTTGCGGGATCGGCCACTATGTGAAGCGAAGTTGTTTTACCCAATGTTTCGTGGGATTCGGTAATAGAGATTTGGTGGATAAAGTATCTCGGCAACCCTAACCAGGGAAAAAAAATTGAAAAGCCGGTGCAACACGAGGACTTCTCAGGGGCTCACCCATCCTAGTACTACTCTCGCCCAAGCACGCTTAACTTCGGAGTTCTGATGGGATCCGGTGCATTAGTGCTGGTATGATCACCCCCGTCATGTTGACAGCACAATTCCTATATGTGTTAACGATTCACAATGCCAGCCTAGAGAGATGGCCCATTCAAACGACCCAATGGGCTTAACGACAACCCATCCACTTCAACAACGCAGCATCCTCGCAAGACGTGATATCGAAACGTTGTAGGGCCCCCTGATGTACCGCGAGTCAGGTTGTCGTCCTTTTAACAACTCACGACGTACGATCCGGGACGGAAAAACAGGGCAAAAGAAGAAAAGTGTCCTGAAACTGATGAAAACTTTCGATTTTGGGCTCCAAAAATGGGCACAGCGAGCAAGCTGGCTGCCCCCGTCGTAGAGCTCTGAGAGAGCTTTGCAACGGTAAGCTGTGCGCTGCGTAACTCCTTACGGATCAAAAGTTATGGGCACCGGAGCGAAGAAGACCTGGTCAAAAACCCTACGGCCTCGGTTTGCAGGCCCGACCTCTACGTGAAACGAAGTTGTCTTGCCCAATGTTCCGTGGTATTCGGTAATAGAGATTTGGTGGATAAAGTATCTTGGCAACCCTAACCAGGGCAAAAAAAATTGAAAAGGGGGTGCAACACAAGGACTTCCCAGGGGGTCACCCATCCTAGTACTACTCTCGCCCAAGCACGCTTAACTTCGGAGTTCTGATGGGATCCGGTGCATTACTGCTGGTATGATCGCACCCGTCATGTTCAGGGAACAATTCCTATATGTGCTAATGATTCACAGTGCCAGCCTAGAGAGATGGCCCATTCAAAAGGCCCAATGGGCTTAACGACAACCTATCCGCTTCAACAATGCAACATCCTTGCAAGACGTGATATCGACACGTTGTAGGGCCCTCTGATGTACCACGAGTCAAGTTGTTGCCCTTTTAACAGCTCACGACGTACAATCCGGGATGAAAAAATAGAGCAAAAGAACAAAAGTGGCCTGAAACTGATAAAAACGTTCGATTTTGGTCTCTAAAAAGGGCACAGCGAGCAAGCTAGCTGCCCCCGTCGTAGAGCTCTTAGAGAGCTTTGCAACGGTATGATGTGCGCCGCGTAACTCCTTACGGATCAAAGGTTATGGGCATTGGAGCAACAGAGACCTGGTCACAAACCCTACACCCTCTGTTTGCCGGCCCGGCCTCTACGTGAAGCGAAGTTGTCTTGCCCAATGTTCCATGGGATTCGGTAATAGAGATTTGGTGGATAAAGTATCTTGGAAACCCTAGCCAGGGCAAAAAAAATTGAAAAGGGGTGCAACACGAGGACTTCCCAGTGGGTCACCCATCCTAGTACTACTCTCGCCCAAGCACGCTTAACTTCGGAGTTTTGATGGGATCCGGTGCACTAGTGCTGGTATGATCGCACCCGTCATGTTGAGGGCACAATTCCTATATGTGTTAACGGTTCACAGTCCCAGCCTAGAGAGATGGCCCATTCAAAAGGCCCAATGGGCTTAACGACAACCCATCCACTCCAACAACGCACCATCCTCGCAAGACGTGATATCGACACGTTGTAGGGCCCTCTGATGTACCACGAGTCAGGTTTTCGTCCTTTTAACAGCTCACGACATACGATCCGGGACGAAAAAATAGAGCAAAAGAACAAAAGTGGCCTTAAAATGATGAAAACATTCAATTTTGGGCTCCAAAAAGGGGCACAGTGAGCAAGCTAGCTGCCCCCGTCGTAGAGCTCTCAAAGAGCTTTGCAACGGTATGTTGTGCGCCGCGTAACTCCTTACGGATCAAAAGTTATGGGCACCGGAGCGACGGAGACCTGGTCACAAACCCTATGCCCTCGGTTTGTGGGCCCAGCCTCTATGTGAAGCAAAGTTGTTTTACCCAATGTTCCGTGGGATTCGGTAATAGAGATTTGCTGGATAAAGTATTTTGGCAACCCTAACCAGGGCAAAAAAAATTGAAAAGCGGGTGCAACACGAGGACTTCCTATGGGGTCACCCATCCTAGCACTACTCTCACCCAAGCACGCTTAACTTCGGAGTTCTGATGGGATCTGGTGCATTAGTGCTGGTATGATCGCACCCATCATGTTGAGGGCACAATTCCTATATGTGTTAACGGTTCACAGTGCCAGCCTAGAGAGAAGGCCCATTCTAAAGGCCCAATGGGCTTAACGACAACCCATCCGCTTCAACAACGCTGCATCCTCGCCAGACGTGATGTCGACACGTTGTAGGACCCTATGATATCCCGCGAGTCAGGTTGTCGTCCTTTTAACAGCTCACGACGTACGTTCCGAGATGAAAAAACATAGCAAAAGAAGAAAAGTGGCCTAAAACTGATGAAAACGTTCCATTCTGGGCTCCAAAAAGGTCACAGCGAGCAAGCTGGCTGCCCCTGTCTTAGAGCTCTAAGAGAGCTTTGCAACGGTATGCTATGCGCTGCGTAACTTCTTACGGATCAAAAGTTATGGGCACCAGAGCAACGGAGACCTGGTCACGAACCCAACTTCCTCGGTTTCCGGTCCCGGCCTCTAAGTGAAGCGAAGTTGTCTTGCCCAATGCTCCGTGGGATTCGGTAATAGAGATTTGGTGCCTAAAGTATCTTAGCAACCCTAACCAGGGAAAAAAAAATTGAAAAGGGGGTGCAACACGAGGACTTCCCAGGGGGTCACCCATCATAGTACTACTCTCGTCCAAGCATGCTTAGCTTCGGAGTTCTGATGGGATTCGGTGCATTAGTGCTGGTATGATCGCACCCGTCATGTTGAGGGCACAATTCCTATATGTGTTAACGGTTCACAGTGCCAGCCTAGAGAGATGGCCCATTCAAAAGGCCCAATAGGCTTAACGACAACCCATCCGATTCAACAACACAGCATCCTCGCAAGACGTGATATCGATACGTTATAGGGCCATTTGATATCCCGCGAGTCAGGTTGTCGTCCTTTTAACAGCTCACGACATACGATCCGGGACGAAAAAATAGGGCAAAAGAAGAAAAGTGGCTTGAAACAGATGAAAATGTTCCATTTTGGGATCCCAAAACGGGCATAGCGAGCAAGCTCGCAGCCCCCGTCATAGAGCTCTCAGAGAGCTTTACAACGGTATGCTGTGCGCCGCGTAACTCCTTACGGATCAAAAGTTATGGGCACCGGAGCGACGGAGACTTGGTCACAAACCCTACGCCCTCGATTTGCGAGCCCGGCCTCTACGTGAAGCGAAGTTGTCTTGCCCAATGTTCCGTGGGATTCGGTAATAGAGATTTGGTGGATAAAGTATCTTGGCAACCCTAACCAGGGCAAAAAAAATTGAAAAGGGGGTGCAACCCGAGGACTTCCCAGGGGGTCACCCATCCTAGTACTACTCTCGCCCAAGCACGCTTAACAACGGAGTTCTAATGGGATTCGGTGCATTAGTGCTAGTATGATCGCACCCATCATGTTGAGGGCACAATTCCTATATGTGTTAACGATTCACAGTGCCAGCCTAGAGAGATGGCCAATTCAAAAGGCCCAATGGGCTTAACGACAACCCATCCGCTTCAACAATGCAACTTCCTCGCAAGACGTGATATCGACACGTTGTAGGGCCCTTTGATGTCCCGCGAGTCAGGTTGTCGTCCTTTTAACAGCTCACGACTTACGATCCGGGACGAAAAAATAGAGAAAAGTGGCCTGAAACTGATGAAAACGTTCAATTTTGGTCTCCAAAAATGGGCATAGCGAGCAAGCTAGCTGCCCCCATCGTAGAGCTCTTAGAGAGCTTTGCAACGGTATGCTGTGCGCCGCGTAACTCCTTACGGATCAAAAGTTATGGGCACCGGAGCAACGGAGACCTGGTCACGAACCCAACTTCCTCGGTTTGTGGGCCCGGCCTCTACGTGAAGCGAAGTTGTCTTGCCCAATGCTCCGTGGGATTCGGTAATAGAGATTTGGTGCCTAAAGTATCTTAGCAACCCTAACAAGGGAAAAAAAAATTGAAAAGGGGGTTCAACACGAGGACTTCCTAGGGGGTCACCCATCATAGTACTACTCTCGTCCAAGCATGGTTAGCTTCGGAGTTCTGATGGGATTCGGTGCATTAGTGCTGGTATGATCGCACCCGTCATGTTAAGGGCACAATTCCTATATGTGTTAACGGTTCACAGTGCCAGCCTAGAGAGATGGCCCATTCAAAAGGCCCAATAGGCTTAACGACAACCCATCCGATTCAACAACACAGCATCCTCGCAAGACGTGATATCGACACGTTGTAGGGCCATCTGATATCCCGCGAGTCAGGTTGTCGTCCTTTTAACAGCTCACGACATACGATCCGGGACGGAAAAACAGGGCAAAAGAAGAAAAGTGGCTTGAAACAGATGAAAATGTTCCATTTTGGGATCCCAAAACGGGCATAGCGAGCAAGCTCGCAGCCCTCGTCATAGAGCTCTCAGAGAGCTTTACAACGGTATGCTGTGCGCCGCGTAACTCCTTACGGATCAAAAGTTATGGGCACCGGAGCGACGGAGACTTGGTCACAAACCCTACGCCCTCGATTTGCGAGCCCGGCCTCTACGTGAAGCGAAGTTGTCTTGCCCAATGTTTCGTGGGATTCGGTAATAGAGATTTGGTGGATAAAGTATCTTGGCAACCCTAACCAGGGCAAAAAAAATTGAAAAGGGGGTGCAACCCGAGGACTTCCCAGGGGGTCACCCATCCTAGTACTACTCTCGCCCAAGCACGCTTAACAACGGAGTTCTAATGGGATTCGGTGCATTAGTGCTAGTATGATCGCACCCATCATGTTGAGGGCACAATTCCTATATGTGTTAACGATTCACAGTACCAGCCTAGAGATATGGCCAATTCAAAAGGCCCAATGGGCTTAACGATAACCCATCCGCTTCAACAATGCAACTTCCTCGCAAGACGTGATATCGACATGTTGTAGGGCCCTCTGATGTCCCGCGAGTCAGGTTGTCGTCCTTTTAACAGCTCACGACGTACGATCCGGGACGAAAAAATAGAGAAAAATAACAAAAGTGGCCTGAAACTGATGAAAACGTTCAATTTTGATCTCTAAAAATGGGCATAGCGAGCAAGCTAGCTGCCCCCGTCGTAGAGCTCTTAGAGAGCTTTGCAACAGTATGCTGTGCGCCGCGTAACTCCTTACGGATCAAAAGTTATGGGCACCGGAGCAACGGAGACCTGGTCACGAACCCAACTTCCTCGGTTTGTGGGCCCGGCCTCTACGTGAAGCGAAGTTGTCTTGCCCAATGCTCCGTGGGATTCGGTAATAGAGATTTGGTGCCTAAAGTATCTTAGCAACCTTAACCAGGGAAAAAAAAATTGAAAAGGGGGTTCAACACGAGGACTTCCTAGGGGGTCACCCATCATAGTACTACTCTCGTTCAAGCATGGTTAGCTTCGGAGTTCTGATGGGATTCGGTGCATTAGTGCTGGTATGATCGCACCCGTCATGTTAAGGGCATAATTCCTATATGTGTTAACGGTTCACAGTGCCAGCCTAGAGAGATGGCCCATTCAAAAGGCCCAATAGGCTTAACGACAACCCATCCGATTCAACAACACAGCATCCTCGCAAGACGTGATATCGACACGTTGTAGGGCCATCTGATATCCCGCGAGTCAGGTTGTCGTCCTTTTAACAGCTCACGACATACGATCCGGGACGGAAAAACAGGGCAAAAGAAGAAAAGTGGCTTGAAACAGATGAAAATGTTCCATTTTGGGATCCCAAAACTGGAATAGCGAGCAAGCACGCAGCCCCCGTCATAGAGCTCTCAGATAGCTTTACAACGGTATGCTGTGCGCCGCGTAACTCCTTACGGATCAAAAGTTATGGGCACCGGAGCGACGGAGACTTGGTCACAAACCCTACACCCTCGATTTGCGAGCCCGGCCTCTACGTGAAGCGAAGTTGTCTTGCCCAATGTTCCGTGGGATTTGGTAATAGAGATTTGGTGGATAAAGTATCTTGGCAACCCTAACCAGTGCAAAAAAAATTGAAAAGGGGGTGCAACCCGAGGACTTCCCAGGGGGTCACCCATCCTAGTACTACTCTCGCCCAAGCACGCTTAACAATGGAGTTCTAATGGGATCCGGTGCATTAGTGCTAGTATGATCGCACCCGTCATGTTGAGGGCACAATTCCTATATGTGTTAACGATTCACAGTGCCAGCCTAGAGATATGGCCCATTCAAAAGGCCCAATGGGCTTAACGACAACCCATCCACTTCAACAATGCAACTTCCTCACAAGACGTGATATCGACACGTTGTAGGGCCCTCTGATGTCCAGCGAGTCAGGTTGTCGTTCTTTTAACAGCTCACGACGTACGATCCGGGACGAAAAAATAGAGAAAAAAACAAAAGTGGCCTGAAACTGATGAAAACGTTCAATTTTGGGCTCCAAAAATGGGCATAGCGAGCAAGCTAGCTGCCCTCGTCGTAGAGCTCTCAGAGAGCTTTGCAACGGTATGCTGTGCGCCGCGTAACTCCTTACGGATCAAAAGTTATGGGCACCGGAGCGACGGAGACCTGGTCACAAACCCTAGGCCCTCGGTTTGTGGGCCCGGCCTCTACGTGAAGCGAAGTTGTCTTGCCAAATGTTCTGTGGGATTCGGTAATAGAGATTTGGTGGATACAGTATCTTGGCAACCCTAACCAGGGCAAAAAAAATTGAAAAGGGGGTGCAACCCAAGGACTTCCCAAGGGGTCACCCATCCTAGTACTACTCTCGCCCAAGCACGTTTAACTTCGGTGTTTGGATGGGATCCGGTGCATTAGTGCTGGTATGATCACACCCGTCATGTTGATGGCACAATTCCTATATGTGTTAACGGTTCACAATGCCAACCTAGAGAGATGGCCCATTCAAAAGGCCCAATGGGCTTAACGAAAACCCATCCACTTCAACAACGCAGCATCCTCGCAAGACGTGATATCGACACGTTGTAGGGCCCTTTGATGTCCTACGAGTCAGGTTGTCGTCCTTTTAACATCTCACGACGTATGATATGGGACGAAAAAACTGAGCAAAAGAAGAAAACTGGCTTGAAACTGATGAAAACGTTCGATTTTGGACTCAAAAAACGGGCACAGCGAGTTAGCTAGCTGCCCCCGTGGTAGAGCTCTCAGAGAGATTTGCAACGGTATGCCATGCGCCGCGTAACTCCTTACGGATCAAAAGTTATGGGCACCGGAGCGACGGAGACCTGGTCACAAACCCTACGCCGTCGGTTTGCGGGCCCGGCCACTATGTGAAGCGAAGTTGTCTTACCCAATGTTCCGTGGGATTCGGTAATAGAGATTTGGTGGATAAAGTTTCTTGGCAACCATAACCAGGGCAAAAAAAATTGAAAAGCGGGTGCAACACGAGGACTTCCCAGGGGGTCACCCATCCTAGTACTACTCTCGCCCAAGCACGCTTAACTTCGGAGTTCTGATGGGATCCAGTGCATTAGTGCTGGTATGATCGCACCCGTTGTGAGGCCCGACCCCGAATAACGTGTCTTACCTTGTTTTGCGTGCCATAGACCACTAATTATATGACCGACCTTGGATTACGTGTCCTATCTTGGTTTTCGTGTATACCTCGTCATACGTGCCTTGACCTAGAATAGTGTGCCCTAATCCCTGACTCACGTGCGGTACCTAGAAATACGTGCCCTAACCTCGATGTACATGCGTTACCTCGTTTCGTGTGTCCTAACCTTGAACTACGTACCTTAACCTAGGTTTAAGAGTCGTACCTCGATTTGCGTGCATTGCATTGGATTACGTGCCTTGCATTGGTTTACGTGCATTCACCTAGGATTGTGTGCATTAGTCTTGAAGTCCGTGTCTTACCTCGTAGTTCGTGTCTACCTCATGATTCGTGCCCTGTATTGATTTCTGTGTGTGTCTCGTTGTGCGTGCCCTAGACTTAGGAAAGCGTGCCCGCACGCTAATCAATAAAGAATCCTACACAAAGCACTATACTATAAAATAATCCTACAAACACCACTAACTATTATTATAATCCTAATTCAAATCTCTACAAAATCCACTAGCACCTAAATATTATATTTTAAACTCACTACATGACAAAATCTCACAAACCTCTAAACATATCCTATATTCTATTCTACCTAAAATCCCTAAATACCCAACATTCTCTTACACACATGTTAAAACAATTCAAAAGATGACACAAATCTGAATTTTTGCATGCCCAAGGCCAACATATGCATCAACTTTTGCAAAAGCCTCATTTTTCTCTCATTTCTCTCACTTTCCTCACATTTTCTCTCTCTCCCTCTCGCTCTCTCTCTCCATTTCGGTTTTGGCTGAGTTATCTCCACCTCTTAGCTCATATTCATGATCCTATGGTGCATCAAGACAAACCACAAGCAAAGAAACTCACCCAAGCAAGCTAGGATGCAAGAAACACACATGCAAGCATTTTGAGTCACCATTTTCGGCCTTGGTGAGTTTTTAAGCTTCCATTTCTTTTCTTCTTGTTCTAACCTCATGCATGTGCTAAGAGATTGATCACTAAGCTAGGAAAAATAGAGAAAAGCTAGTTGGAATCTCGGCTAAGCAAGAAGAAGAAGAGATTTGAGCTTCAACAAGGTTTTTGAGCATTTTTTGGGTTGATTGCAAAGATGAGGGCTAAAACCTTTTGAAAACTCTTCAAAAATCCACATGCATGCTAATAAATGTGTGTATTTTCTTCTGTACTTGAGGTATGTGGTCGTTCATAAGCTTAAACAACCATGCATGGCAAGATCTTGGCTTGAAAATGATGCTAGGTGAAGTCGAAATTGTTGACAGCTCTCTGACCAGTCTGTTCGAGGTATGTTTAGCTAGGAAAATGATGTTGAAAATACATGAAAATTGGTAGGTGTCTATTTTGGACAGTTTTGAACATTTTTCCCAGAAATAGGACGAAGCTAATTTTGAGTCTAAAGTCCTCAAAATGGCAAATCTTTAAAATGTGACCAAATCTGGAAATCTGGAAAAATGAAGCAGGTTTTGGCAGATGCACTGACCTTGTGGAACGAACCATATTTTACTTAGTAAATGATGTCCAAAATGTATTAAATTTGGTGTACTGCTAGAGTTTTCAGTTCTGGACAATTTTGTCAGAAATGGACCAAGGCTAAAACTGACCCTAAGGACCTCAAAAACATCAATTTCTGAAAAGTGTGCAAATCTGGACAGTTTTGTGCTATTCCACTGTTTCGGATATATCTAATGATCCCGAATTCCAATTGATGCAAGGTTTGTTTCTGATTTTAGTTAACTTCTTGAGCTTTAATTTGACATCTTATTCACTGAATTTGGAGATTGTTTGCTTATCCGATTGATTGTAAGAAGACAGCCTGTTGTAGTAAGGGTTTCACTTAATGTTGTGCTTGGAAATATTGTTGTGACTCCTCTTGTTGAATTAGATGCTTGGGATTGTAGCTACGGGATGTTGTGTGGACTGTTTTGAATGTTTGAGGATGTTGAATTAAATGATGCATGGTTTGAGATTGACCTTGAGTTGGGTTGAGGCCCAAATTGCACGAATATACATGAAATGGAAACCCTAATGACTAGGTAGTTTTGCTAAGTATTGATCAATTGGATATTGTGTGGGAATTATATGCTTAGTGGGCTTCCCGTTAATGTCTTATAACTTCAAATGTGATTTTGACCATTGCATGTTGGCAAATAAACTTTTCTTGCACCCGAACCCATGATTGATGTCATTGCATGCTGAATAATCTTATCACTTGATCACGTGGACTTCTTAATGAGTTATATGGCCTGTTTTACATGTGTTACATGGCTGCCCGTTTAATTTTCATATAACTCTATATGCCTTCAAGTGAAATTTTCATGTCTTATCGTGCCTTGCTTGTTTACCTGTCATAAATGTGCATTGCATACAAGGTTGCAACCTTTCCTGTTGGCATGGTAGCGATCACGCACACCGGAAGGCATCGGGCTTTCCGGTGCACCCGTGACTACCATGGTCTCATTCCCTCTCTTGCTTGGGGGCTAGACTTCCTCGGAGAGTTGGGTCGTAGGATTTCGGGGTACATCCGGAGTACACCCACCTGGCGTGTTTGGGGGATGATTTGAAGTCGGCCGCAACAACTGATTCTGGAACTGATCTGAGAGCAAAAGCTCACCGTATCCTTTTACTGTGTTTATAAGTACTCTCGCTTGGTTCCTAGAGAACCTCGGGGAGGAAAAATTGGTATTTATGTTCCTGTACTTATATTATTGTTACATTCATGCTTGCAAAAGGATTTTCATAAGTTGAACCGGAAAATGAGTTTCAAAACCTATTTCTCGTTCCCCCTCGCTGAGTTCATAAGGACTCACCCTCTTTTATCATCTCAGGTGAAGAAGATCAAGAACAGGTACTCGAGGACGATGTGCCTAACGATGATTCCTTGGAGTGATTGCCTGTCCCTACGTGCTTTTGTGCTTTACCTGAAAGTGGTTGCTATATGGATGTTGTGTTTGATTGCAAACTACTCATTTTATTGATGTAAATGACCCCGTTGTAATTTGGGTCTAATTATGGGATTGTACTATCTATAATCGGACGAACTTTTATTTGGTTGTTTGCTTTCGTTTTCTTCATTAGTAGTTATCGTAGGCATTCAAACCACTAGATGAACAATCAACTAAGTTAATTCTATCCAATTTCACTTAGGTTCTCATTTGCAAACTAAAGGATAATAGGTACTTGCATGATAGGAAATTGGCAAATAAACGGGACATAGTTATCATGTTAGGCTTATTAACCAAACGAGACTTTCAAGATAAACTAGTAGGCAAATCGGTTGGTGACAAATAGGAGTCCTTAATGGAATTGGATTAATGATTGGAATAATTGAGGCATTTAGAGAATTAGGTCAAACCAAAGAGCCCAATTACAGCCGTTATGCTGCCGGTTTACCGAAAAATTTTGGAGTTTAGGCCAAAACGTTAAGCGTTAAATCTTCATGAACGATTAAGTACGTGAAATGATATGAATGTTTAGATCACACCCTAGTCTAAGCTTCATAGGCCGGGTTGGGGCGTGACACCTTATAGTAGAATGGTATCAGAGCTTAGTTTAGTAACTAGGCGTTAGCTGGGTTCAACTCTCGGACCATGGATAAAAGCTAAGGTAATTATGATGTCTTGTTTATATGTGTTAATGTGTGCTAATGTGCTTTAATTGCTTTGAGAATTGAATACTATGTGCCTTTGTGGACTATATGTATTATGTGTCATGTACACTGACACGTTAGTGCCCTCAATATTGCATGCATGCTTTTATACTCCTTCCTTCATACATGTGCATGTTATATAACCGTGAATGACTGTTTATACACATAGATAGTTAGGATTAGGACTTTTAGGGAAGTGAATTTGTGCAGGACGAACGAAAAGGCTCGGTTAGAGATTTCTGGCATCTTTACAGGTACTCAATGGATCGTATATATTATTGCATATGCATATATAAAATGTGTAGCACAGGTATAATTGTTGAGGTAAAGTTATCTCCTTATCTTTGGAATACCCATACCTGTAATTAAGTTATCAATTTTGTAGCCATAAAGTTCTTGATTCTGTTAAACCGTTCTTCTAATTGTGGTTCAAGAATAAATGTTAAGGACATACAACTTCCCTTAGATATAAGAATATACTATTGGACATGTGGAGTAATCTATCTATATATTCGTATGCCTATAATGGAAGTTTGACTTAGGAGCTGCTTTTGAATCAAATTCTTATATCTTCAAATGGTATAATAGACTATTTATATGATTGAATCCTTACTTGATTGGAATTAAGCATCGTTGAACCTAATAAAGTGTATATTAATGAGTTTCAAGTTTACTCAATGGTAAGATTGTGACCTAGAAATTAAGAGATGAACTCGTGGAAATGGACGATAGGGGTTAGATTATTAAGGCGTGAATAATGTGTTTAAGTAACTTAACAATGGATGACCTCAAAACATGTAGGCAACTCTGGAGACCGAATTTAACAAGGTTGATGATTCTTTAATATAACAAGATATAAGGATGCTGTAATCAAGGAATTCACGTAGCTAGAACTCGTGTTTGGAAAGCTGCACCTAAAATGTTAGGTCGGATAGAAGTGTAAGGAATTGAATTATACATTAGATGACTAACATTGCTAAAGGTCCTAAGTTGGATATTGGTGATATTAAGAATCATGGTATTAAATTGTTGCCCCTCGGATTTAGTTATGATTATGCGAAGTAAGTCATTCTATGCACTAGTTATTTGGATACCCTAAAGGATATTAGGAAGCATATATCCCTAAATATTACCGATGGACCTAATATATAAACCATGGAAATGAGATTAAAGCATTTGGTTACAAAGTGGAGTCGTTAGGGTATGATTAGTAATCCTAAATAGCTAATAGTGAGTATGCATGATGATTCATGGTGAACCCTAGGGCCTAAGGTCAATGAGTCTTGATGCTCTTAGCTAGTTGAACATGTAAATGAGAAGAGTAAGATTTCATATAGTTAAGATAGATATGAATTAGAGTTACGATGACCCAAGAGGTTGTTGTTAGACAACCGTATTTAAGTGCATCGTTTCACTTCTAAAAACTAGCGGTTGGTAAACTTCGAATCGTGGTCGTTGAATAGAGGGTGAATCTTGTAGTGATAGTTAAATAAGTGGTTGATTACTTTTGAAGTTCTATTAGGTTATGTTGAAGGATGCCTCGTGATCATAATTCTTATGTTGATACAACCCTGAAGTTATCTCGTGTAAGTATTTTATGAGCTAGATCATTTGGGTACCCATTTATAGCCCTAGGATTGTTGTTGTACGGCCGGTAACCTAGTAGAGCATTGATATCACCTACATGGCGATGAACCCAGCTTAGTAACATTAATGTCGAAGATATATTGGCGGGCATTAAGTATTCAAAGGAATGACTAGGTCGCTAAATGAGTAGGACCATTGCCTTCTTAAGTATGACGTAACCTTGGATTGAGGTGAGTGGAATTTATTTGAGGTTGAAACTAATCGCCTTAGGAGTTTTGGATAAGATTAAAAGAAAATTCTGAAGTCTCGTGACTTGAAGATAGAGATTCGAATAAGGAAATAAATTGTGGATCACAAGCTGATGAATTTTACTTGTAAGAGTTGAACTAGTGCTACATGATTAGTTACTCATGCAATTTCAATGGCAATTTGTTGATGGTACTTAATAAACCTTAGAGTTTGAGTTTCATGAACCTCAACAGTCTTTCTCCTTGATTACGGGCGTGAAGGTTAACGAAGCTGGGAAAGGATGTTAGTGAATAGGAGCCTATGATCGGGAGACTAGTCATTAGAATATTTGCTAATCTAATGTACCTGCGAGATAAGAAGGGCTATAATACCATCGATAGATGACGATTTGAGATGGATCAGTTTGTTTGGAGAGTTTTTCCTGAAAATAGAGTCGTATTGTGGAAACGACCCATAACACGTGTATGTCCTAGGTGTTAACAATTTTGAAGCTAGTTGATAGAATATGTAAATCTGATATAGATCTATCGTCTTGAAATTAGCGTATGTCACCCTAGGACCATGGAATTATTGTGATATTCCTTTTGAGGTATGAATGTGAGATTGACACAACATGAGTCATGATTTTGGAGTTACAGTTCTATTGTTAGAATACCGATGCAACTTTGATGACTATGTTTGAAGACTCTAACCTTAGTTAATGAACTTGACCTTAAGATCAAATGGAGAATAGAGTCGTTCAAAGAAAAGAACTATAAATGTAGAGGTCACACCAAACTAAATGATTGGAGAAACATAGGAAGTGAATTGGTTATGGTAAGAGATCACCAAACACAGGACGAACCGGAGTAGGAAGAATAACAAGGGTCAGAATCCGTCTAAATGACCTCAATAGACAAGAATGAATTTCAAGACGAAATTCTTTTAAGGAGGGGAGGATGTGAGGCCCGACCCGGAATAACGTGTGTTACCTTGATTTGCGTGCCATAGACCCCTAATTATATGACCGACCTTGGATTACGTGTCATGTCTTGGTTTTCGTGCATACCTCGTCATACGTGCCTTGACCTAGAATAGTGTGCCCTAATCCCCGACTCACGTGCGGTACCTAGAAATACGTGCCCTGACCTTGATGTACATGCGTTATCTCGTTTTGTGTGCCCTAACCTTGAACTGCGTACCTTAACCTAGGTTTAAGAGTCGTACCTCGATTTGCATGCATTGCATTGGATTACGTGCCTTGCATTGGTTTATGTGCATTCACCTAGGATTGCGTGCATTAGTCTTGAAGTCCGTATCTTACCTCGTAGTTCGTGTCTACCTCATGATTCGTGCCCTGTATTGATTTCTGTGTGTGTCTCGTTGTGCGTGCCCTAGACTTAGAAAAGCGTGCCCGCACGCTAATCAATAAAGAATCCTACACAAAGCACTAGACTATAAGATAATCCTACAAACACCACTAACTATTATTATAATCCTAATTCAAATATCTACAAAATCCACTAACACCTAAATATTATATTTTAAACTCACTACATGACAAAATCTCACAAACCTCTAAACATATCCTATATTCTATTCTACCTAAAATCCCTAAATACCCAACATTCTCTTACACACATGTTAAAACAATTCAAAAGTTGACACAAATCTGAATTTTTGCATGCCCAAGGCCAACATATGCATCAACTTTTGCAAAAGCCTCATTTTTCTCTCATTTCTCTCACTTTCCTCACATTTTCTCTCTCTCCCTCTCACTCTCTCTCTCCAATTCGGTTTTGGCTGAGTTCTCTCCACCTCTTAGCTCATATTCATAATCCTATGGTGCATCAAGACAAACCACAAGCAAAGAAACTCACCCAAGCAAGCTAGGATGCAAGAAACACACATGCAAGCATTTTGAGTCACCATTTTCAGCCTTGGTGAGTTTTTAAGCTTCCATTTCTTTTCTTCTTGTTCTAACCTCATGCATGTGCTAAGAGATTGATCACTAAGCTAGGAAAAATAGAGAAAAGCTAGTTGGAATCTCGGCTAAGCAAGAAGAAGAAGAGATTTGAGCTTCAACAAGGTTTTTGAGCATTTTATGGGTTGATTGCAAAGGTGAGGGCTAAAACCTTTTGAAAACTCTTCAAAAATCCCCATGCATGCTAATAAATGTGTGTATTTTCTTCTGTACTTGAGGTATGTGGTCGTTCATAAGCTTAAACAACCATGCATGGCAAGATCTTGGCTTGAAAATGATGCTAGGTGAAGTCGAAATTGTTGACAGCTCTCTGACCAGTCTGATGTTGAAAATACATGAAAATTGGTAGGTGTCTATTTTGGACAGTTTTTAACATATTTCCCAGAAATAGGACGAAGCTAATTTTGAGTCTAAAGTCCTCAAAATGGCAAATCTTTAAAATGTGACCAAATCTGGAAATCTGGAAAAATGAAGCAGGTTTTGGCAGATGCACTGACCTTGTGGAACGAACCATATTTTACTTAGTAAATGATGTCCAAAATGTATTAAATTTGGTGTACTGCTATATTTTTCAGTTCTGGACAATTTTGTCAGAAATGGACCAAGGCTAAAACTGACCCTAAGGAACTCAAAAACATCAATTTCTGAAAAGTGTGCAAATCTGGACAGTTTTGTGCTATTCCACTGTTTCGGATATATCTAATGATCCCGAATTCCAATTGATGCAAGGTTTGTTTCTTATTTTAGTTAACTTCTTGAGATTTAATTTTACATCTTATTCACTGAATTTGGAGATTGTTTGCTTATCCGATTGATTGTGAGAAGACAGCCGGTTGCAGTAAGGGTTTCACTTAATGTTGTGCTTGGAAATATTGTTGTGACTCCTCTTGTTGAATTAGATGCTTGGGATTGTAGCTACGGGATGTTGTGTGGACTGTTTTGAATGTTTGAGGATGTTGAATTAAATGATGCATGGTTTGAGATTGACCTTGAGTTGGGTTGAGGCCCAAATTGCACGAATATACATGAAATGGAAACCCTAATGACTAGATAGTTTTGCTAAGTATTGATCAATTGGATATTGTGTGGGAATTATATGCTTAGTGGGCTGCCTGTTAATGTCTTATAACTTCAAATGTGATTTTGACCATTGCATGTTGGCAAATAAGCTTTTCTTGCACCCGAACCCATGATTGATGTCATTGCATGTTGAATAATCTTATCACTTGATCACGTGGACTTCTTAATGAGTTATATGGCCTGGTTTACATGTGTTACATGGCTGCCCGTTTAATTTTCATATAACTCTATATGCCTTCAAGTGAAATTTTCCTATCTTATCGTGCCTTGCTTGTTTACCTGTCATAAATGTGCATTGCATACAAGGTTGCAACCTTTCCTGTTGGCATGGTAGCGATGACGCACATCTGGCGGCATCGGGCTTGCCGGTGCACCCGTGACTACCATGGTCCCATTCCCTCTCTTGCTTGGGGGCAAGACTTCCTCGGAGAGTTGGGTCGTAGGATTTCAGGGTACATCCGGAGTACACCCACCTGGCATGTTTGGGGGATGATTTGAAGTCGGCCGCAACAACTGATTCTGGAACTGATCTGAGAGCAAAAGCTCACCGTATCCTTTTACTCTGTGTATAAGTACTCTCGCTTGGTTCCTAGAGAACCTCGGGGAGGAAAGACTGGTATTTCTGTTCCTGTACTTATATTATTGTTACATTCATGCTTGCAAAAGGATTTTCATAAGTTGAACCGGAAAATGAGTTTCAAAACCTATTTCTCGTTCCCCCTCGCTGAGTTCATAAGGACTCACCCTCTTTTATCATCTCAGGTGAAGAAGATCAAGAACAGGTACTCGTGGACGATGTGCCTAACGATGATTCCTTGGAGTGATTGCCTGTCCCTACGTGCTTTTGTGCTTTGCCTGAAAGTGGTTGCTATATAGATGTTGTGTTTGATTGCAAACTACTCATTTTATTGATGTAAATGACCCCGTTGTAATTTGGGTCTAATTATGGGATTGTACTATCTATAACCGGACGAACTTTTATATGGTTGTTTGCTTTCGTTTTCTTCATTAGTAGTTATCGTAGGCATTCAAACCACTAGATGAACAATCAACTAAGTTAATTCTATCTAATTTCACTTAGGTGCTCATTTGCAAACTAAAGGATAATAGGTACTTGCATGATAGGAAATTGACAAATAAACAGGACATAGTTATCATGTTAGGCTTATTAACCAAACGAGACTTTCAAGATAAACTAGTAGGCAAATCGGTTGGTGACAAATAGGAGTCCTTAATGGAATTGGATTAATGATTGGAATAATTGAGGCATTTAGAGAATTAGGTCAAACCAAAGAGCCCAATTACAGCCGTTATGCTGCCGGTTTACTGAAAAATTTTGGAGTTTAGGCGAAAACATTAAGCGTTAAATCTTCATGAACGGTTAAGTACGTGAAATGATATGAACGTTTAGATCACACCCTAGTCTAACCTTCATAGGCCGGGTTGGGGCGTGACACCTGTCATGTTGAGGGTACAATTCCTATATGTGTTAACGGTTCAAAGTGCCAGCCTAGAGAGATGGCCCATTCAAAAGGCCCAATGGGCTTAACGACAACCCATCCGCTACAAGAACGCAGCATCCTCGCAAGACGTGATATCGACACGTTGTAGGGCCCTCTGATGTATCGCAAGTCAGGTTGTCGTCCTTTTAACAGTTCACGACGTACGATCCGGGATGGAAAAACAGGGCAAAAGAAGAAAAGTATCCTGAAACTGATGAAAACGTTCGATTTTGGGCTCCAAAAAGGGGCACAACGAGCAAACTGGCTGCCCCCGTCATAGAGCTCTCCGAGAGCTTTGCAACGGTATGCTGTGCGCCGCGTAACACCTTACGGATCAAAAGTTATGGGTACCGGAGCGACGGAGACCTGGTCACAAACCCTACGCCCTCGGTTTGCGGGGTCGGCCTCTACGTGAAGCGAAGTTGTTTTGCCCAATGTTCCGTGGGATTCGGTAATAGAGATTTGGTGGATACAGTATCTTGGCAACCCTAGCCAGCGAAAAAAATTGAAAAGGGGGTGCAACCCGAGGACTTCCCAAGGGGTCACCCATCCTAGTACTACTTTCGCCCAAGCACGCTTAACTTCGGAGTTCGGATGGGATCCGGTGCATTAGTGCTGGTACGATCGCACCCGTCATGTTGAGGGCAGAATTCCTATATGTGTTAACGGTTCACAATACCAGCCTAGAGAGATGGCCCATTCAAAAGGCCCAATGGGCTTAACGACAACCCATCCGCTTCAACAACGCAGCATCCTCACAAGACATGATATCGACACGTTGTAGGGCCCTCTGATGTACCGCGAGTCAGGTTGTCATCCTTTTAACAGCTCACGACGTATGATACGGGATTAAAAAACATAGCAAAAGAAAAAAAGTGGCTTGAAACTGATGAAAACGTTCGATTTTGGGCTCCAAAAATGGGCACAGTGAACAAGCTAGCTGCCCCGTCGTAGAAAACTCAGAGAGCTTTGCAACGGTATGCTGTGCGCCGCGTAACGCCTTACGGTTCAAAAGTTATGGGCACCGGAGCGACGGAGACCTAGTCACAAACCCTATGCCCTCGGTTTGCGAGCCCGGCCTCTATGTGAAGCGAAGTTGTCTTACCCAATGTTCTATGGGATTCGGTAATAGAGATTTGGTAGAAAAAGTATATTGGCAACCCTAACTAGGGCAAAAAAAATTGAAAAGGGGGTGCAACACGAGGACTTCCCAGGGGGTCACCCATCCTAGTACTACTCTCGCCCAAGCACGCGTAACATCGGAGTTCTGATGGGACCAGGTGAATTAGTGCTGGTATGATCGCACCCGTCATGTTGAGGGTACAATTCCTATATGTGTTAACGATTCACAGTGCCAGCCTAGAGAGATGGCCCATTCAAAAGGCCCAATGGGCTTAACGGCAACCCATCCACTTCAACAACGCAGCATCCTCGCAAAACGTGATATCGACACATTGTAGGGCCCTCTGATGTCCTGAAAGTCAGTTTGTCGTCCTTTTAACAGCTCACGACGTACAATCCGTGACGAAAAAATAGAGCAAAAGAACAAAAGTGGCCTGAAACTGATGAAAACGTTCGATTTTGGGCTCCAAAAAGGGCACAACGAGCAAGCTAGCTGCCCCCGTCGTAGAGCTCTCAGAGAGCTTTCCAACGGTATGCTGTGCACCGCGTAACTCCTTACGGATCGAAAGTTATGTGCACCGGAGCAACGGATACCTGGTCACAAACCCTACGCCCTCGGTTTGAGGGCCCGGCCTCTACGTGAAGCGAAGTTGTCTTGCCCAATGTTTCGTGGGATTCGGTAATAGAGATTTGGTGGATAAAGTATTTTGGAAACCCTAGCAAGGGCAAAAGAAATTGAAAATGGGTGCAACACAAGGACTTCCCAGGGGGTCACCTATCGTAGTACTACTCTCGCCCAAGCACGCTTAACTTCGGAGTTCTGATGGGATCCGGTGCATTAGTGCTGGTATGATCGCACCCGTCATGTTGAGGGCACAATTCCAATATGTGTTAATGGTTCACAATCATTGCCTAGAGAGATGGCCCATTCAAAAGGCCCAATGGGCTTAACGATAACCCATCCACTTCAACAACGCAGCATCCTCGCAAGACGTGATATCGACACGTTGTAGGGCCCTCTAATGTCCCGCGAGTCAGGTTGTCGTCCTTTTAACAGCTCACGACATACGATCCGGGATGGAAAAATAGAGCAAAAGAACAAAAGTGGCATGAAACTGATGAAAACGTTCGATTTTGGGATCCAAAAACAAGCACATTGAGCAAGCTAGCTGCCCCCGTCGTAGAGCTCTCAGAGAGCTTTGCAACTGTATGTTGTGCACCGCGTAACTCCTTACGGATCAAAAGTTATGGGCACCGGAGCGACGGAGACCTGGTCACAAACCCTATGCCCTCGGTTTGCGGGCCCGGCCTCTATGTGAAGCGAAGTTGTCTTACCCAATGTTCCGTGGGATTCGGTAATAGAGATTTGGTGGATAAATTATCTTGGCAACCCTAATCAGGGCAAAAAAAATTGAAAAGCAGGTGCAACACGAGGACATCCCAGGGGGTCACCCATCCTAGTACTACTCTCGCACAAACAAGCTTAACTTCGGAGTTCTGATGGGATCCGGTGCATTAGTGCTGGTATGATCGCACCCGTCATGTTGAGGGCACAATTCCTATATGTGTTAACAGTTCACAGTGCCAGACTAGAGAGATGGCTCATTCAAAAGGCCCAATGGGCTTAACGACAACCCATCCGCTTCAACAACGCAGCATCCTCGCAAGACATGATATCGACACGTTGTAAGGCCCTCTGATGTACTGCGTCTCAGGTTGTCGTCCTTTTAACAGCTCACGACGTACGATCCAGGACGGAAAAATAGGGCAAACCAAGAAAAGTGTCCTGAAACTGATGAAAACGTTCGATTTTGGGTTCCAAAAATGGCAACCGCGAGAAAGCTTGTTGCCCCCGTCGTAGAGCTCTCAGAGAGCTTTGGAACGGTATGTTGTGCGCCGCGTAACTCCTTACGGATCAAAAGTCATGGGCACCGGAGCGACGCAGACCTGGTCACAAAACCTACGCCCTCGGTTTGCGGGCCCGACCTCTACGTGAAGCGAAGTTGTCTTGCCCAATGTTCCGTGGGATTCGGTAATAGAGATTTGGTCGATAAAGTATCTTGGCAACCCTAACCAGGGCAAAAAAAATTGAAAGTGGGTGCAACACGAGGACTTCCCAGGGGGTCACCCATCCTAATACTACTCTCGCCCAAGCACGCTTAACTTCGAAGTTTTGATGGGATCCGGTGCATTAGTGCTGGTATGATCGCACCCGTCATGTTGAGGGCACAATTCCTATATGTGTTAACGATTCACAATGCCAGCCTAGAGAGATGGCCCATTCAAAAGGCCCAATGGGCTTAACGACAACCCATCCCCTTCAACAACGCAGCATCCTCGCAAGACGTAATATCGACACGTTGTAGGGCCCTCTGATGTCCCGCGAGTCAGGTTGTCGTCCTTTTAACAGCTCACGACATACGATCCGGGATGAAAAAATTGAGCAAAAGAACAAAAGTGGCTTGAAACTGATGAAAACGTTAGATTTTGGGCTCCAATAACGGGCAAAGCGAGCAAGCTAGCTGCCTCCATCGTAGAGCTCTCAGAGAGCTTTGCAACGGTATGCTGTGCGCCGCGTAACTCCCTACGGATCAAAAGTCATGGGCACCGGAGCGACGGAGACCTGGTCACAAACTCTACGACCTCGGTTTGCGGGCCCGACCTCTATGTGAAGCGAAGTTGTCTTGCCCAATGTTCCGTGGGATTCGGTAACAGAGATTTGGTGGATAAAGTATCTTGGCAACCCTAACCAGGGCAAAAAAAATTGAAAAGGGGTTGCAACACGAGGATTTCCCAGGGGGTCACCCATCCTAGTACTACTCTCGCCCAAGCACGCTTAACATCGGAGTTCTGACGGGATCTGGTGCATTAGTGATGGTATGATCGCACCGGTCATGTTGAGGGTACAATTCCTATATGTGTTAACGATTCACAGTGCCAGCCTAGAGAGATGGCCCATTCAAAAGGCCCAATGGGCTTAACGACAACCCATCCGCTTCAACAACGCAGCATCCTCGCAACACATGATATTGACACATTGTAGGGCCTTCTGATGTCCCGCGAGTCAGGTTGTCTTCCTTTTAACAGCTCACGACGTACAATCCGGGATGAAAAAATAAAGCAAACGAACAAAAGTGTCCTAAAATTGATGAAAACGTTCAATTTTGGACTCCAAAAAGGGCACAGCGAGCACGATAGCTGCCCCCGTCATAGAGCACTCAGAGAGGTTTGCAACGGTAAGCTGTGCGCTGCGTAACGCCTTACAGATCAAAAGTTATTGGCACCGGAGCGACGGAGACCTGGTCACAAACCCTATGCCCTTGGTTTGCGGGCCCGGCCTCTACGTGAAGCGAAGTTGTCTTGCCCAATGTTCTGTGGGATTCGGTAATAGAGATCTGGTGGATAAAGTATCTTGGCAACCCTAACCAGGGCAAAAAAAATTGAAAATGTGGTGCAACACGAGGACTTCTCAGGGGGTAACCCATTCTAGTACTACTCTCACCAAGCACGCTTAACTTCAGAGTTCTGATGGGATCCGGTGCATTAGTGCTGGTATGATCTCACCCGTCATGTTGAGGGCACAATTCCTATATATGTTAACGGTTAACAGTCCCAGCCTAGAGAGATGGCCCATTCAAAAGGCCCAATGGGCTTAACGACAACCCTTCCGCTTCAACAACGCAGCAACCTCGCTAGACGTGATATCGACACGTTATAAGGCCCTCTGATGTCCCTTGAGTCAGGTTGTCGTCCTTTCAACAGCTCACGACGTACGATCCGGGACGAAAAAATAGAGCAAAAGAAGAAAAGTGGCCTGAAACAGATGAAAAGTTTGATTTTGGGCTCCCAAAACGGGCAAAGAGAGCTAGCTGGCTGCCCCCGTCGTAGAGCTCTCGGAGAGCTTTGCAACGGTATGCTGTGCGCTGCGTAACTCCTTACAGATCAAAAGTTATGGGCACAACGAGCAAACTGGATGCCCCCGTCATAGAGCTCTCAGAGAGCTTTGCAACGGTATGCTGTGCGCCGCGTAACACCTTACGGATCAAACGTTATGGGTACCGGAGTGACGGAGACCTGGTCACAAACCCTACGCCCTCGGTTTGCGGGGTCGGCCTCTACATGAAGTGAAGTTGTTTTGCCCAATGTTCCGTGGGATTCGGTAATAGAGATTTGGTGGATACAGTATCTTGGCAACCCTAGCCAGCGAAAAAAAATTGAAAAGGGGGTGCAACCCGAGGACTTCCCAAGGGGTCACCCATCCTAGTACTACTCTCGCCCAAGCACGCTTAACTTCGGAGTTCGGATGGGATTTGGTGCATTAGTGCTGGTATGATCGCACCCGTCATGTTGAGGGCACAATTCCTATATGTGTTAACGGTTCACAGTACCAGCCTAGAGAGATGGCCCATTCAAAAGGCCCAATGGGCTTAACGACAACCCATCCGCTGAAACAACACAGCATCCTTACAAGACATGATATCGACACGTTGTAGGGCCCTCTGATGTACCGCGAGTCAGGTTGTCATCCTTTTAACAGCTCACGACGTATGATACGGGATGAAAAAACATAGCAAAGGTAGAAAAGTGGCTTGAAACTGATGAAAACGTTCGATTTTGGGCTCCAAAAACGGGCACAGTGAACAAGCTAGCTGCCCCGTCGTAGAAAACTCAGAGAGCTTTGCAACGGTATGCTGTGCGCCGCGTAACGCCTTACGGTTCAAAAGTTATGGGCACCGGAGCGACGGAGACCTAGTCACAAACCCTATGCCCTCGGTTTGCGAGCCCGGCCTCTATGTGAAGCGAAGTTGTCTTACCCAATGTTCTGTGGGATTCGGTAATAGAGTTTTGGTAGAAAAAGTATATTGGCAACCCTAACCAGGGCAAAAAAAATTGAAAAAGGGGTGCAACACGAGGACTTCCCTGGGGGTCACCCATCCTAGTACTACTCTCGCCCAAGCACGCTTAACATCTGAGTTCTGATGTGACCCGGTGAATTAGTGCTGGTATGATCACACCCGTCATGTTGAGAGCACAATTCCTATATGTGTTAACGATTCACAGTGCCAGCCTAGAGAGATGGCCCATTCAAAAGGCCCAATGGGCTTAACGGCAACCCATCCACTTCAACAACGCAGTATCCTCACAAGACGTGATATCGACACATTGTAGGGCCCTCTGATGTCCTGCAACTCAGGTTGTCATCCTTTTAACAGCTCACGACGTACAATCCGGGATGAAAAAATAGAGCAAAAGAACAAAAGTGGCCTGAAACTAATGAAAACGTTCGATTTTGGGCTCCAAAAAGGGCCCAACGAGCAAGCCAGCTGCCCCCGTCGTAGAGCTCTCAGAAAGCTTTCCAACGGTATGCTGTGCACCGCGTAACTCCTTACGGATCGAAAGTTATGTGCACCGGAGCAACGGATACCTGGTCACAAAACCTACGCCCTCGGTTTGAGGGCCCGGCCTCTACGTGAAGCGAAGTTGTCTTGCCCAATGTTCCGTGGGATTCGGTAATAGAGATTTGGTGGATAAAGTATTTTGGAAACCCTAGCCAGGGCAAAAAAAATTGAAAAGGGGGTGTAACACGAGGACTTTCCTGGGGGTCACCTATCGTAGTACTACTCTCGCCCAAGCATGCTTAACTTCGGAGTTCTGATGGGATCCGGTGCATTAGTGCTGGTATGATCGCACCCGTCATGTTGAGGGAACAATTCCAATATGTGTTAACGGTTCACTATCATTGCCTAGAGACATGGCCCATTCAAAAGGCCCAATGGGCTTAACGATAACCCATCCACTTCATCAACGCAGCATCCTCGCAAGACGTGATATCGACACGTTGTAGGGCCCTCTAATGTCCCGCGAGTCAGGTTGTCGTCCTTTTAACAGCTCACGACATACGATCCGGGATGGAAAAATAGAGCAAAAGAACAAAAGTGGCATGAAACTGATGAAAACGTTCGATTTTGGGTTCCAAAAACAAGCACATTGAGCAAGCTAGCTGCCCCCGTCGTAGAGCTCTCAGAGAGCTTTGCAACTGTATGTTGTGCACCGCGTAACTCCTTACGGATCAAAAGTTATAGGCACCGGAGCGACGGAGACCTGGTCACAAACCGTACGCCCTCGGTTTGCGAGCCCGGCCTCTATGTGAAGCGAAGTTGTATTAACCAATGTTCCGTGGGATTCGGTAATAGAGATTTGGTGGATAAAGTATCTTGGCAACCCTAACCAGGGCAAAAAAAATTGAAAAGCAGGTGCAACACGAGGACTTCCCAGGGGGTCACCCATCCTAGTACTACTCTCGCACAAGCATGCTTAACTTCAGAGTTCTGATGGGATCCGGTGCATTAGTGCTGGTATGATCGCACCCGTCATGTTGAAGGCACCATTCCTATATGTGTTAACAGTTCACAGTGCCAGCCTAGAGAGATGGCTCATTCAAAAGGCCCAATGGGCTTAACGACAACCCATCCGCTTCAACAACGCAGCATCCTCGCAAGACATGATATCGACACGTTGTAAGGCCCTCTGATGTACTGCGTGTCAGGTTGTCATCCTTTTAACAGCTCAAGACGTACGATCCAGGGCGGAAAAACATGGAAAAAGAAGAAAAGTGTCCTGAAACTGATGAAAACTTTCGATTTTGGGTTCCAAAAATGGCCACAGCGAGAAAGCTGGTTGCCCCCGTCGTAGAGCTCTCAGAGAGCTTTGCAACGGTATGTTGTGCGCCGCGTAACTCCTTACGGATCAAAAGTTATGGGCACCGGAGTGACGCAGACCTGGTCACAAAACCTACGCCCTCGGTTTGCGGGCCCGACCTCTACGTGAAGCGAAGTTGTCTTGCCCAATGTTCCGTGGGATTCGGTAATAGAGATTTGGTGGATAAAGTATCTTGGCAACCCTAACCAGGGCAAAAAAAATTGAAAAGTGGGTGCAACACGAGGACTTCCCAGGGGGTCACCCATCCTAGTACTACTATCGCCCAAGCACGCTTAACTTCGAAGTTCTGATGGGATCCGGTGCATTAGTGCTGGTATGACGCACCCGTCATGTTGAGGGTACAATTCCTATATGTGTTAACGATTCACAGTGCCAGCCTATAGAGATGGCCCATTCAAAAGGCCCAATGGGGTTAACGACAACCCATCCCCTTCAACAACGCAGAATCCTCGCAAGACGTGATATCGACACGTTGTAGGGCCCTTTGATGTCCCGCGAGTTAGGTTGTCATCCTTTTAACAGCTCACGACATACGATCCGGGACGAAAAAATTGAGCAAAAGAACAAAAGTGGCCTGAAACTGATGAAAATGTTCGATTTTGGGCTCCAATAACGGGCAAAGCGAGCAAGCTAGCTGCCCCCATCGTAGAGCTCTCGGAGAGCTTTGCAATGGTATGCTGTGCGCCGCGTAACTCCCTACGGATCAAAAGTTATGGGCACCGGAGCGACGGAGACCTGGTCACAAACCCTACGACCTCGGTTTGCGGGCCTGACCTCTACATGAAGCGAAGTTGTCTTGCCCAATTTTCCGTGGGATTCGGTAATAGAGATTTGGTGGATAAAGTATCTTGGCAACCCTAACCAGGGCAAAAAAAATTGAAAAGGGGTTGCAACACGAGGATTTCCCAGGGGTTCACCCATCCTAGTACTACTCTCGCCCAAGCACGCTTAACAACGGAGTTCTGACAGGATCCGGTGCATTAGTGCTGGTATGATCGCACCGGTCATGTTGATGGTACAATTCCTATATGTGTTAACGATTCACAGTGCCAGCCTAGAGAGATGGCCCATTCAAAAGGCCCAATGGGCTTAACGACAACCCATTCGCTTCAACAACGCAGCATCCTCGCAACACATGATATCGACACATTGTATGGCCCTCTGATGTCCCGCGAGTCAGGTTATCTTCCTTTTAACAGCTCACGACGTACAATCCGGGACGAAAAAATAGAGCAAACGAACAAAAGTGTCCTGAAATTGATGAAAACATTCGATTTTGGGCTCCAAAAAGGGCACAGCGAGCACGCTAGCTACCCCCGTCGTAGAGCCCTCAGAGAGGTTTGCAACGGTATGCTGTGCACTGCGTAACTCCTTACAGATCAAAAGTTATGGGCACCCGAGCGACGGAGACCTGGTCACAAACCCTACGCCTTTGGTTTGGGGGCCCGGCCTCTACGTGAAGCGAAGTTTTCTTGCCCAATGTTCTGTGGGATTCGGTAATAGAGATCTGGTGGATAAAGTATCTTGGCAACCCTAACCAGGGCAAAAAAAATTGAAAATGTGGTGCAACACGAGGACTTCTCAGGGGGTCACCCATCCTAGTACTACTCTCACCAAGCACGCTTAACTTCGGAGTTCTGATGGGATCCGGTGCATTATTGCTGGTATGATCTCACCCGTAATGTTGACGGCACAATTCCTATTTGTGTTAACGGTTAACAGTCCCAGCCTAGAGAGATGGCCCATTCAAAAGGCCCAATGGGCTTCACGACAACCCTTCCGCTTCAACAACGCAGCAACCTTGCAAGACGTGATATCGACACGTTATAAGGCCCTCTGATGTCCCTTGAGTCAGGTTGTCATCCTTTCAGCAGCTCACGACGTACGATCTGGGACGGAAAAATAGAGCAAAAGAAGAAAAGTGGCCTGAAACAGATGAAAAGTTCGATTTTGGGCTCCCAAAATGGGCAAAGAGAGCTAGCTGGCTGCCCCTGTCGTAGAGCTCTCAGAGAGCTTTGCAACGGTATGTTGTGCGCCGTGTAACTCCTTACGGATCAAAAGTTATGGGCACCGGAGCGACGCAGACCCGGTCACAAACCCTACGCCCTCGGTTTGTGGGCCCGGCTTCTACGTGAAGCGAAGTTGTCTTGCCCAATGTTCCGTGGGATTCGGTAATATAGATTTGGAGGATAAAGTATCTTGGCAATCCTAACCAGGGCAAAAAAAATTAAAAAGGGGGTGCAACACGAGGACTTCCCAGGGGGCCACCCATCCTAGTACTACTCTCACCCAAGCACACTTAACTTTTGAGTTCTGATGGGATCCGGTGCATTAGTGCTGGTATGATCTCACCCGTCATGTTGAGGGCACAATTCCTATATGTGTTAACGGTTCACAGTGCCAGCCTAGAGAGATGGCCCATTCAAAAGGCCCAATGGGCTTAACGACAACCCATCCGGTACAACAACACAGCATCCTAGCAAGACGTGATATCGACACTTTGTAGGGCCCTCTGATGTCCCGCGAGTCTGGTTGTCGTCCTTTTAACAGCTCACGACATACGATCCGGGACGGAAAAATAGAGCAAAAGAACAAAAGTGGCCTGAAACTGATGAAAACGTTCGATTTTGGCCTACAAAAACAGGCACAGTGAGCAAGCTGGCTGTGCCCGTCGTAGAGCTCTCAGAGAGCTTTGCAACGGTATACTGTGCGCCACATAACTCCTTACGGATCAAAAGTTATGTGCACCAGAGCGACGGAAACCTGGTCATAAACCCTACGCCTTCAGTTTGCGGGCCCGACCGCTACGTGAAGCGAAGTTGTCTTGCCCAATGTTCTGTGGGATTCGGTAATAGAGATTTGGTGGGTAAAGTATCTTGGCAACCCTAACCAGGGCAAAAAAAATTGAAAAGGGGGTGCAACACGAGGACTTCCCACGGGATCATCCATCCTAGTACTACTCTCGCCCAAGCACCCTTAACTTCGGAGTTCTGATGGGATCCGGTGGATTAGTGCTGGTATGATCGCACCCATCATGTTGAGGGCACAATTCCTATATGTGTTAACGGTTCACAGTGCCAGCCTAGAGAGATGGCCCATTCAAAAGGCCCAATGGGCTTAACGACAACCCATCCGCTGAAACAACGCAGCATCCTCACAAGACATGATATCGACACGTTGTAGGGCCCTCTGATGTACCGCGAGTCAGGTTGTCATCCTTTTAACAGCTCACAACGTATGATACGGGATGAAAAAACATAGCAAAGGTAGAAAAGTGGCTTGAAACTGATGAAAACGTTCGATTTTGGGCTCCAAAAATGGGCACAGTGAACAAGCTAGCTGCCCCGTCGTAGAAAACTCAGAGAGCTTTGCAACGGTATGCTGTGCGCCGCGTAACGCCTTACGGTTCAAAAGTTATGGGCACCGGAGCGACGGAGACCTAGTCACAAACCCTATGCCCTCGGTTTGCGAGCCCGGCCTCTATGTGAAGCGAAGTTGTCTTACCCAATGTTCTGTGGGATTCGGTAATAGAGTTTTGGTAGAAAAAGTATATTGGCAACCCTAACCAGGGCAAAAAAAATTGAAAAGGGGGTGCAACACGAGGACTTCCCTGGGGGTCACCCATCCTAGTACTACTCTCGCCCAAGCACGCTTAACATCTGAGTTCTGATGTGACCCGGTGAATTAGTGCTGGTATGATCACACCCGTCATGTTGAGGGCACAATTCCTATATGTGTTAACGATTCACAGTGCCAGCCTAGAGAGATGGCCCATTCAAAAGGCCCAATGGGCTTAACGGCAACCCATCCACTTCAACAACGCAGTATCCTCACAAGACGTGATATCGACACATTGTAGGGCCCTCTGATGTCCTGCAAGTCAGGTTGTCATCCTTTTAACAGCTCACGACGTACAATCCGGGATGAAAAAATAGAGCAAAAGAACAAAAGTGGCCTGAAACTAATGAAAACGTTCGATTTTGGGCTCCAAAAAGGGCCCAACGAGCAAGCCAGCTGCCCCCGTCGTAGAGCTCTCAGAAAGCTTTCCAACGGTATGCTGTGCACCGCGTAACTCCTTACGGATCGAAAGTTATGTGCACCGGAGCAACGGATACCTGGTCACAAAACCTACGCCCTCGGTTTGAGGGCCCGGCCTCTACGTGAAGCGAAGTTGTCTTGCCCAATGTTCCGTGGGATTCGGTAATAGAGATTTGGTGGATAAAGTATTTTGGAAACCCTAGCCAGGGCAAAAAAAATTGAAAAGGGGGTGTAACACGAGGACTTCCCTGGGGGTCACCTATCGTAGTACTACTCTCGCCCAAGCATGCTTAACTTCGGAGTTCTGATGGGATCCGGTGCATTAGTGCTGGTATGATCGCACCCGTCATGTTGAGGGCACAATTCCAATATGTGTTAACGGTTCACTATCATTGCCTAGAGACATGGCCCATTCAAAAGGCCCAATGGGCTTAACGATAACCCATCCACTTCATCAACGCAGCATCCTCCCAAGACGTGATATCGACACGTTGTAGGGCCCTCTAATGTCCCGCGAGTCAGGTTGTCGTCCTTTTAACAGCTCACGACATACGATCCGGGATGGAAAAATAGAGCAAAAGAACAAAAGTGGCATGAAACTGATGAAAACGTTCGATTTTGGGTTCCAAAAACAAGCACATTGAGCAAGCTAGCTGCCCCCGTCGTAGAGCTCTCAGAGAGCTTTGCAACTGTATGTTGTGCACCGCGTAACTCCTTACGGATCAAAAGTTATAGGCACCGGAGCGACGGAGACCTGGTCACAAACCCTACGCCCTCGGTTTGCGAGCCCGGCCTCTATGTGAAGCGAAGTTGTATTAACCAATGTTCCGTGGGATTCGGTAATAGAGATTTGGTGGATAAAGTATCTTGGCAACCCTAACCAGGGCAAAAAAAATTGAAAAGCAGGTGCAACACGAGGACTTCCCAGGGGGTCACCCATCCTAGTACTACTCTCGCACAAGCATGCTTAACTTCAGAGTTCTGATGGGATCCGGTGCATTAGTGCTGGTATGATCGCACCCGTCATGTTGAGGGCACCATTCCTATATGTGTTAACAGTTCACAGTGCCAGCCTAGAGAGATGGCTCATTCAAAAGGCCCAATGGGCTTAACGACAACCCATCCGCTTCAACAACGCAGCATCCTCGCAAGACATGATATCGACACGTTGTAAGGCCCTCTGATGTACTGCGTGTCAGGTTGTCGTCCTTTTAACAGCTCAAGACGTACGATCCAGGGCGGAAAAACATGGAAAAAGAAGAAAAGTGTCCTGAAACTGATGAAAACTTTCGATTTTGGGTTCCAAAAATGGCCACAGCGAGAAAGCTGGTTGCCCCCGTCGTAGAGCTCTCAGAGAGCTTTGCAACGGTATGTTGTGCGCCGCGTAACTCCTTACGGATCAAAAGTTATGGGCACCGGAGTGACGCAGACCTGGTCACAAAACCTACGCCCTCGGTTTGCGGGCCCGACCTCTACGTGAAGCGAAGTTGTCTTGCCCAATGTTCCGTGGGATTCGGTAATAGAGATTTGGTGGATAAAGTATCTTGGCAACCCTAACCAGGGCAAAAAAAAATTGAAAAGTGGGTGCAACACGAGGACTTCCCAGGGGGTCACCCATTCTAGTACTACTATCGCCCAAGCACGCTTAACTTCGAAGTTCTGATGGGATCCGGTGCATTAGTGCTGGTATGACGCACCCGTCATGTTGAGGGTACAATTCCTATATGTGTTAACGATTCACAGTGCCAGCCTATAGAGATGGCCCATTCAAAAGGCCCAATGGGGTTAACGACAACCCATCCCCTTCAACAACGCAGAATCCTCGCAAGACGTGATATCGACACGTTGTAGGGCCCTTTGATGTCCCGCGAGTTAGGTTGTCATCCTTTTAACAGCTCACGACATACGATCCGGGACGAAAAAATTGAGCAGAAGAACAAAAGTGGCCTGAAACTGATGAAAATGTTCGATTTTGGGCTCCAATAATGGGCAAAGCGAGCAAGCTAGCTGCCCCCATCGTAGAGCTCTCGGAGAGCTTTGCAATGGTATGCTGTGCGCCGCGTAACTCCCTACGGATCAAAAGTTATGGGCACCGGAGCGACGGAGACCTGGTCACAAACCCTACGACCTCGGTTTGCGGGCCTGACCTCTACATGAAGCGAAGTTGTCTTGCCCAATTTTCCGTGGGATTCGGTAATAGAGATTTGGTGGATAAAGTATCTTGGCAACCCTAACCAGGGCAAAAAAAATTGAAAAGGGGTTGCAACACGAGGATTTCCCAGGGGTTCACCCATCCTAGTACTACTCTCGCCCAAGCACGCTTAACAATGGAGTTCTGACAGGATCCGGTGCATTAGTGCTGGTATGATCGCACCGGTCATGTTGATGGTACAATTCCTATATGTGTTAACGATTCACAGTGCCAGCCTAGAGAGATGGCCCATTCAAAAGGCCCAATGGGCTTAACGACAACCCATTCGCTTCAACAACGCAGCATCCTCGCAACACATGATATCGACACATTGTAGGGCCCTCTGATGTCCCGCAAGTCAGGTTATCTTCCTTTTAACAGCTCACGACGTACAATCCGGGACGAAAAAATAGAGCAAACGAACAAAAGTGTCCTGAAATTGATGAAAACATTCGATTTTGGGCTCCAAAAAGGGCACAGCGAGCACGCTAGCTACCCCCGTCGTAGAGCCCTCAGAGAGGTTTGCAACGGTATGCTGTGCACTGCGTAACTCCTTACAGATCAAAAGTTATGGGCACCGGAGCGACGGAGACCTGGTCACAAACCCTACGCCTTTGGTTTGGGGGCCCGGCCTCTACGTGAAGCGAAGTTTTCTTGCCCAATGTTCTGTGGGATTCGGTAATAGAGATCTGGTGGATAAAGTATCTTGGCAACCCTAACCAGGGCAAAAAAAATTGAAAATGTGGTGCAACACGAGGACTTCTCAGGGGGTCACCCATCCTAGTACTACTCTCACCAAGCACGCTTAACTTCGGAGTTCTGATGGGATCCGGTGCATTATTGCTGGTATGATCTCACCCGTAATGTTGACGGCACAATTCCTATTTGTGTTAACGGTTAACAGTCCCAGCCTAGAGAGATGGCCCATTCAAAAGGCCCAATGGGCTTCACGACAACCCTTCCGCTTCAACAACGCAGCAACCTTGCAAGACGTGATATCGACACGTTATAAGGCCCTCTGATGTCCCTTGAGTCAGGTTGTCATCCTTTCAGCAGCTCACGACGTACGATCTGGGACGGAAAAATAGAGCAAAGGAAGAAAAGTGGCCTGAAACAGATGAAAAGTTCGATTTTGGGCTCCCAAAATGGGCAAAGAGAGCTAGCTGGCTGCCCCTGTCGTAGAGCTCTCAGAGAGCTTTGCAACGGTATGTTGTGCGCCGTGTAACTCCTTACGGATCAAAAGTTATGGGCACCGGAGCGACGCAGACCCGGTCACAAACCCTACGCCCTCGGTTTGTTGGCCCGGCTTCTACGTGAAGCGAAGTTGTCTTGCCCAATGTTCCGTGGGATTCGGTAATATAGATTTGGAGGATAAAGTATCTTGGCAATCCTAACCAGGGCAAAAAAAATTAAAAAGGGGGTGCAACACGAGGACTTCCCAGGGGGCCACCCATCCTAGTACTACTCTCACCCAAGCACACTTAACTTTTGAGTTCTGATGGGATCCGGTGCATTAGTGCTGGTATGATCTCACCCGTCATGTTGAGGGCACAATTCCTATATGTGTTAACGGTTCACAGTGCCAGCCTAGAGAGATGGCCCATTCAAAAGGCCCAATGGGCTTAACGACAACCCATCCGGTACAACAACACAGCATCCTAGCAAGACGTGATATCGACACTTTGTAGGGCCCTCTGATGTCCCGCGAGTCTGGTTGTCATCCTTTTAACAGCTCACGACATACGATCCGGGACGGAAAAATAGAGCAAAAGAACAAAAGTGGCCTGAAACTGATGAAAACGTTCGATTTTGGCCTACAAAAACAGGCACAGTGAGCAAGCTGGCTGTGCCCGTCGTAGAGCTCTCAGAGAGCTTTGCAACGGTATACTGTGCGCCACATAACTCCTTACGGATCAAAAGTTATGTGCACCAGAGCGACGGAAACCTGGTCATAAACCCTACGCCTTCAGTTTGCGGGCCCGACCGCTACGTGAAGCGAAGTTGTCTTGCCCAATGTTCTGTGGGATTCGGTAATAGAGATTTGGTGGGTAAAGTATCTTGGCAACCCTAACCAGGGCAAAAAAAATTGAAAAGGGGGTGCAACACGAGGACTTCCCACGGGATCATCCATCCTAGTACTACTCTCGCCCAAGCACCCTTAACTTCGGAGTTCTGATGGGATCCGGTAGATTAGTGCTGGTATGATCGCACCCATCATGTTGAGGGCACAATTCCTATATGTGTTAACGGTTCACAGTGCCAGCCTAGAGAGATGGCCCATTGAAAAGGCCCAATGGGCTTAACGACAACCCATCCGCTTCAACAACGCAGCAACCTACAAGACGTGGTATCGACACGTTATAAGGCCCTCTGATGTCCCTTGAGTCAGGTTGTCGTCCTTTTAACAGCACACGACGTAAGATCCGGGACTGAAAAATAGAGCAAAAGAAGAAAAGTGGCCTGAAACAGATGAAAACATTCGATTTTGGGCTCCCAGAACTAGCACAGAGAGCAAGCTGGCTGCCCCTGTAGTAGAGCTCTCAGAGAGCTTTGGAACGGTATGTTGTGCGCCGCGTAACTCCTTACAAATCAAAAGTTATGGGCAACAGAGCGACGGAGACCAGGTCACAAACCCTACGCCTTCGGTTTGCGATCCCGGCCTCTACGTGAAGTGAAGTTGTCTTGCCCAATGTTTCGTGGGATTCGGTAATAGAGATTTGGTGGATAAAGTATTTTGGAAACCCTAGCCAGGGCAAAAAAAATTGAAAAGGGGGTGCAACACGAGGACTTCCCAGGGGGTCACCCATCCTAGTACTACTCTCGCCCAAGCACACTTAACTTCGGAGTTCTGATGGGATCTGGTGCATTAGTGCTGGTATGATCGCACCCGTCATGTTGAGGGCACAATTCCTATATGTGTTAACGGTTCACAGTGCCAGCCTAGAGAGATGGCCCATTCAAAAGGACTAATGGGCTTAACGACAACCAATCCCCTTCAACAACGCAGCATCCTAGCATGACGTGATATCGACACGTTGTAGGGCCCTTTCATGTCCCGCGAGTCAGGTTGTCGTCCTTTTAACAGCTCACGACATACGATCCGGGATGAAAAAATTGAGCAAAAGAACAAAAGTGGCCTGAAACTGATGAAAACATTCGATTTTGGGCTCCAGTAACGGGCAAAGCGAGCAAGCTAGCTGCCCCCATCGTAGAGCTCTCAGAGAGCTTTGCAACGGTATGTTGTGCGCCGCGTAACTCCCTACGGATCAAAAGTTATGGGCACCGGAGCGACGGAGACCTGGTCACAAACCCTACGATCTCGGTTTGCAGGCCCGACCTCTACGTGAAGCGAAGTTGTCTTGCCCAATGTTCCGTGGGATTCGGAAATAGAGATTTGGTGGATAAAGTATCTTGGCAACCCTAACCAGGGCAAAAAAAATTGAAAAGGGGTTGCAACACGAGGATTTCCCACGGGGTCACCCATCCTAGTACTACTCTCGCCCAAGCACGCTTAACATCGGAGTTCTGTCGGGATCCGGTGCATTAGTGCTGGTATGATCGCACCGGTCATGTTGAGGGTACAATTCCTATATGTGTTAACGGTTCACAGTGCCAGCCTGGAGAGATGGCTCATTCAAGAGGCCCAATAGGCTTAACGATAACCCATTCGCTTCGAGAACGCAGCATCCTCGCAAGACGTGATATCAACACATTGTAGGGCCCTCTGAAGTACTGCGAGTCAGGTTGTCGTCCTTTTAACAGCTCACGGCGTACAATCTGGGATTAAAAAATTGAGCAAAAGAACAAAAGTGGATTGAAACTGATGAAAATGTTCGATTTTGGGCTCCAAAAAGGACACAGCGAGCAAGATAGCTGCCCCCGTCGTAGAGCTCTCAGAGAGCTTTGCAACGGTATGCTGTGTACCGCGTAACTCCTTACGGATCAAAAGTTATGTGCACCGGAGCGACGGAGACCTGGTCACAAACCCTACGCCCTCGGTTTGAGGGCCCGGCCTCTACATGAAGCGACGTTGTTTTGCCCAATGTTCCGTGGGATTCGGTAATAGAGATTTGGTGGATTAAGTATTTTGGAAACCCTAGCCAGGGCAAAAAAAATTGAAAAGGGGGTGTAACACGAGGACTTTCCGGGGGGTCACCAATCCTAGTACTACTCTCGCCCAAGCACCCTTAACTTCGGAGTTCTGATGGGATCCGGTGCATTAGTGCTAGTATAATCGCACCCGTCATGTTGAGGGCACAATTCCTATATGTGTTAACGATTCACAGTCATTGCCTCGAGAGATGGCCCATTCAAAAGGCCCAATGGGCTTAACGACAACCCATCCACTTCAACAACGCAGCATCCTCGCAAGATGTGATATCAACACATTGTAGGGCCCTTTGATGTCCCTTGAGTCAGGTTGTCGTCCTTTTAACGGCTCACGACGTACAATCCGGGATGAAAAAATAGAGCAAACGAACAAAAGTGTCTAGAAATTGATGAAAACATTCAATTTTGGGCTCCAAAAAGGGCACAGCGAGCAAGCTAGCTGCCACCGTCAAAAAGCTCTCAGAGAAGTTTGCAATGGTATGCTGTGCGCCGGGTAACTCCTTACGGATCAAAAGTTATGGGCACCGAAGCGACGGAGACCTAGTCACAAACCCTACGCCCTTGGTTTGCGGGCTCGGCCTCTATGTGAATCGAAGTTGTCTTGCCCAATGTTCCGTGGGATTCGGTAATAGATATCTGGTGGATAAAGTATCTTGGCAACCCTAACCAGGGCCAAAAAAATTGAAAATGGGGTGCAACACGAGGACTTCTCAGGGGGTCACCCATCCTAGTACTACTCTCACCAAGCACGCTTAACTTCGGAGTTCTGATGGGATCCGGTACATTAGTGCGGGTATGATCGCACCTGTCATGTTGAGGGCACAATTCGTATATGTGTTAACGGTTCACAGTCCCAGCCTAGAGAGATGGCACATTCAAAAGGCCCAATGGACTTAACGACAACCCTACCGCTTCAACAATGCAGCAACCTCGCAAGACGTGATATCGACACGTTATAAGGCCCTCTGATGTCCCTTGAGTCAGGTTGTCATCCTTTTAACAGCTCACGACGTACGATCCGAAACGGAAAAATAGAGAAAATGAAGAAACGTGGCCTGAAATAGATGAAAATGTTCGATTTTGGGCTCCCAAAATGGGCATAGAGAGCAAGCTGGCTGCCCCCTTCGTAGAGCTCTCAGAGTGCTTTGCAACGATATGTTGTGCGCCGTGTAACTCTTTACGGATCAAAAGTTATGGGCACCGGAGCGACGGAGACCTGGTCACAAACCCTACGCCTTCGGTTTGCGAGCCCGGCCTCTACGTGAAGCGAAGTTGTCTTGCCCAATGTTCCGTGGGATTCGGTAATAGAGATTTGGTGGATAAAGTATCTTGGCAACCCTAACCAGGGCAAAAAAAATTGAAAAGGGGGTGCAACACGAGGACTTCCCAGGGGGTCACCCATCCTAGTACTACTCTCGCCCAAGCACGCTTAACTTCGGAGTTCTGATGGGATCCGGAGCATTAGTGCTGGTATGATCGCACCCGTCATGTTGAGGGCACAATTCCTATATGTGTTAACGGTTCACAGTGCCAGCCTAGAGAGATGGCCCATTCAAAAGGCCCAATGGGCTTAACAACAACCCATCCGCTTCAACAATGCAGCATCCTCGCAAGACGTGATATCGACACGTTGTAGGGCCCTCTGATGTCCCGCGAGTCAGGTTGTCGTCCTTTTAACAACTCACGACATGCGATTCGTGACGGAAAAATAGAGCAAAAGAACAAAAGTGACCTGAAACTGATGAAAACGTTCGATTTTGGGCTTCAAAAATGGGCACAGCGAGCAAGCTGGCTGCCCCCGTCGTAGAGCTCTCGGAGAGTTTTGCAACGGTATGCTGTGCGCCGCGTAACTCCTTACGGATCAAAAGTTATGGGCACCGGAGCGACGGAGACTTGGTCACAAACCCTACGCCCTCGGTTTGCGAGCCCGGCCTCTATGTGAAGCGAAGTTGTCTTACCCAATGTTCCGTGGGATTTGGTAATAGAGATTTGGTTGATAAAGTATCTTGGCAACCCTAACCAGGGCAAAAAAAATTGAAAAGCGGGTGCAAAACGAGGACTTCCCAGAGGGTCACCCATCCTAGTATTACTCTCGCCCAAGCACGCTTAACTTTGGAATTCTGATGAGATCCGGTGCATTAGTGCTGGTATAATAGCACCCGTCATGTTGCGGACACAATTCCTATATGTGCTAACAGTTCACAATGCCAGCCTAGAGAGATGGCCATTCAAAAGGCCCAATGGGCTTAACAACTACCCATCCCCTTCAACAACGCAGCATCCTCGCAAGACGTGATATCGACAAGTTGTAGGGCCCTCTGATGTACCGCGAGTCAGGTTGTCGTCCTTTTAACAGCTCACGACGTATGATCCGGGACGAAAAAATAGGGCAAAAGATGAAAAGTGTCCTGAAACTGATGAAAACATTCAATTTTGGGCTCCAAAAATGGGAACAGCGAGCAAGCTGGCTGTCCCCGTCGTAGAGCTCTCAGAGAGCTTTGCAACGGTATGCTGTGCGCCACGTAACTCCTTACGGATCAAAAGTTATGGGCACCAGAGCGACGGAGACCTGGTCACAAACCCTACGCCTTCGGTTTGCGGGCCCGACCTCTACGTGAAGCGAAGTTGTCTTGCCCAATGTTCCGTGGGATTCAGTAATAGAGATTTGGTGGATAAAGTATCTTGGCAACCCTAATCAGGGCAAAAAAAATAGAAAAAGGGGTGCAACACGAGGACTTCCCAGGGGGTCATCCATCCTAGTACTACTCTCACCCAAGCACGCTTAACTTCGGAGTTCTGATGGGATCCGGTGCATTAGTGCTGGTATGATCGAACCCGTCATGTTGAGGGCACAATTCCTATATGTGTTAACGATTCACAGTGCCAGCCTAGAGAGATGGCCCATTCAAAAGGCCCAATGGGCTCAACGACAACCCATCCGCTTCAACAACGCAGCATCCTCGCAAGACGTGATATCAACACGTTGTAGAACCCTCTGATGTCCCGCGAGTCAGGTTCTAGTCCTTTTAACATCTCACGACGTACAATCCGGAACGAAAAAATAGAGCAAAAGAAAAAAAGTGTTTGGACACAAATGAAACCGTTTCATTTTGGACTCCAAAAAGGGCACAGCGAGCAAGCTAGCTGCCCCCGTCGTAGAGGTCTCAGAGTACTTTGCAACGGTATGCTGTACGCCGTGTAACTCCTTACGGATCAAAAGTTATGGGCACTGGAGCGACGGAGACCTAGTCACAAACCCTATGCCCTCGGTTTGTGGTCCCGGCCTCTACGTGAAGCGAAGTTGTCTTGCCCAATGTTCCGTGGGATTCGGTAATAGAGATTTGTTGGATAAAGTATCTTGGAAACCTTAACCAGGGCAGAAAAAATTGAAAATGGGGTGCAACACGAGGACTTCCCAGGGGGTCACCCATCCTAGTACTACTCTCGCCCAAGCACGCTTAACTTCGGCGTTCTGATGGGATCCGGTGCATTAGTGCTGGTTTGATCACACTTGTCATGTAAAGGGCACAATTCCTATATGTGTTAACGGTTCACAGTCCCAGCCTAGAGAGATGGTCCATTCAAAAGGCCCAATAGGCTTAACGACAACCCATCCGCTTCAACAACGCAACATCCTCGCAAGACGTGATATCGACACGTTGTAGGGCCCCCTGATGTCCCGCGAGTCAGGTTGTCGTCCTTTTAATAGCTCACGACATACGATCCAGGACGGAAAAATAGAGCAAAAGAACAAAAGTGGCCTGAAACTGATGAAAACGTTCGATTTTGGGCTCCAATAATGGGCATAGCGAGCAAGCAAGCTGCCCCTTCGTAGAGCTCTCAGAGAGCTTTGTAACGGTATGTTGTGTGCCGCGTAACTCCTTACGGATCAAAGGTTATGGGCACCGGAGCGACGGAGACCTGGTCACAAACCTTACGCCCTCGGTTTGCGGGCCCGGCATCTATGTGAAGTGAAGTTGTCTTACCCAATGTTCCGTGGGATTCGGTAATAGAGATTTGGTGGATAAAGTATCTTGGCAACCCTAACCAGGGAAAAAAAAATTGAAAAGCGGGTGCAACACGAGGACTTCCCAACGGGTCACCCATCCTAGTACTACTCTCACCCAAGCACACTTAACTTCGGAGTTCTGATGGGATCCGGTGCATTAGTGCTGGTATAATCGCACCCGTCATGTTGAGGGCACAATTCCTATATGTGTTAACGGTTCACAGTGCCAGCCTAGAGAGATGGTTCATTCAAAAGGCCCAAAAGGCTTAACGACAACCCATCCGCTTCAACAACGCAGCATCCTCGCAAGACGTGATATAGACACGTTGTAGGGCCCCCTGATGTACCGCGAGTCAGGTTGTCGTCCTTTTAATAGCTCACGACGTACGATCCGGGACGAAAAAACAGGGCAAAAGAAGAAAAGTGTCCTGAAACTGATGAAAACGTTCGTTTTAGGCTCCAAAAATGGGCAAAGCGAGAAAGCTAGCTGCCCCCGTCATACAGCTCTCAAAGAGCTTTGCAACGGTATGTCGTGCGCCGCATAACTCCTTACGGATCAAAAGTCATGGGCACCGGAGCGATGGAGACCTGGTCAAAAACCTACGCCTTCGGTTTGCGCGCCTAACCTCTACGTGAAGCGAAGTTGTCTTTCCCAATGTTCCGTGGGATTCGGTAATAGAGATTTTTGTGGATAAAGTATCTTTGCAACCCTAACCAGGGCAAAAAAAATTGAAATGGGTGTGTAACACGAGGAATTCCCAGGGGGTCACCCATCCTAGTACTACTCTCGCCCAAGCACGCTTAACTTTGGAGTTCTGATGGGATCCGGTGCATTAGTGCTGGTATGATCGCACCCGTCATGTTGAGGGCACAATTCCTATATGTGTTAACGATTCACAGTGCCAGCCTAGAGAGATGGCCCATTCAAAAGGCCCAATGGGCTTAACGACAACCCATCCGCTTCAACAACGCTGCATCCTTGCAAGACGTGATATCGACACATTGTAGGGCCCTCTGATGTCCCGCGAGTCAGGTTGTCGTCCTTTTAACAACTCACAACGTACAATGCGGGACAAAAAAATAGAGCAAAAGAACAAAAGTGGGCTGAAACTTATGAAAACATTCGATTTTGGTCTCCAAAAAGGGCACAGCGAACAAGCTAGCTTCCCCATCGTAGAAAAATAAGAGAGCTTTGCAACGGTATGCTGTGCGCCGCGTAACACCTTACGGATCAAAAGTTATGGGCACCGGAGCGACGGAGACCTGGTCACAAATCTTACGCCCTCGGTTTCTGTGCCCGGCCTCTACGTGAAGTGAAGTTGTCTTTTCCAATGTTCTGTGGGATTCGGTAATAGAGATTTGGTGGATAAAGTATCTTGGCAACCCTAACCAGGGCAAAAAAATTTGAAAAGCGGGTGCAACATGAGGACTTCCCAGGGGGTCACCCATCCTAGTACTACTCTCACCCAAGCACGCTTAACTTTGGAGTTCTGATGGGATCCAGTGCATTAGTGCGGGTATGATCACACCCGTCATGTTGAGGGCACAATTCCTATATGTGTTAACGGTTCACAATGCTAGCCAAGAGAGATGGCCCGTTCAAAAGACCAAATAGGCTTAACGACAACCCATCCGCTTCAACAACGCAACATCCTCGCAAGACGTGATATCGACACATTGTAGGCCCCTCTGATGTACCGCGAGTCAGGTTGTCGTCCTTTTAACAGCTCACGACGTATGATCCAGGACGGAAAAATAGGGCAAAAGAAGAAAAGTGTCCTGAAATTAATTAAAATGTTTGATTTTGATATCCAAAAATGGGCACAGCGAGCAAGTAGGTTGCCCCCGTCGTAGAGCTCTCAAAGAGCTATGCAACGGTATGATGTGCGCCGCGTAACTCCTTACGGATCAAAAGTTATGGGCACCGGTGCGACAGAGACTTGGTCACAAACCCTACGACCTCGATTTGAGGGCCCGGCCTCTACGTGAAGCGAAGTTGTCTTTCCCAATGTACCGTAGGATTCCGTAATAGAGATTTGGTGGATAAAGTGTCTTGGCAACCCTAACCAAGGCAAAAAAATTGAAAAGGGGGTGCAACACGAGGACTTCCCAGGGGGTCACCTATCCTAGTACCACTCTCTCCCAAGCACACTTAACTTCAGAGTTCTGATGGGATCCGGTGCATTAGTGCTGGTTTGATCGCACCCGTCATGTTGAGAGCACAATTCCTATATGTGTTAGAGGTTCACAGTGCTAGCCTAGAGAGATGGCCCATTCAAAAGGCCCAATGGGCTTAATGACAACCCATCCCCTTCAACAACGTAGCATCCTCGCAAGACGTGTTATCGACACGTTGTAGGGCCATCTGATGTCCAGCGAGTCTGCTTGTCTTCCTTTTTACAGCTCACGACGTACGATCCGGGACGGAAATATAGGGCAAAAGAAGAAAAGCATCCTGAAACTGATGAAAACGTTCAATTTTGAGCTCCAAAAATAGGCACAGCGAGACAAGCTGGCTGCCCCCGTCGTAGAGCTCTCAAAGAGCTTTGCAACGGTATGCTGTGTGCCGCGTAACTCCTTACGGATCAAAAGTTATGGGCACCGGAGCGATGGAGACCTGGTCAAAAACCCTACGCCCTCAGTTTACGGGCCCGACATCTACGTGAAGTGAAGTTGTCTTGCCCAATGTTCCGTGGGATTCAATAATAGAGATTTGGTGGATAAAGTATCTTGGCAACCCTAACCAGGGCAAAAAAAATTGAAAAGGCGGTGCAACATGAGGACTTCCCAGGGGGTCACCCATCCTAGTACTACTCTCGCCCAAGCACGCTTAACTTCGGCGTTCTGATGGGATCCGGTGCATTAGTGCTGGTATGATCGCACCCGTCATGTTGAGGGTACAATTCCTATATATGTTAACGGTTCACAGTCCCAGCCTAGAGAGATGGCCATTCAAAAGGCCCAATGGGCTTAACGACAAACCATCCGCTTCAACAACGCAGCATCCTCGCAAGATGTGATATCGACAAGTTGTAGGGCCCTCTGATGTACCGCCAGTCAGGTTGTCTTCCTTTTAATAGCTCACGACGTACGATCCGGGATGGAAAAATAGCGCAAAAGAAGAAAAGTGTCCTGAAACTGATGAAAACGTTCGATTTTGGGCTCCAAAAATGAGCACAGTGAACTAGCAGGTTGCCCCCGTCGTAGAGCTCTCAGAGAGCTTTGCAATGGTATGCTGGGAGGCGCGTAAGTCCTTACGGATCAAAAGTTATGGGCACCGGAGCGACAGAGACTTGGTCATAAACCCTACGACCTCAGTTTGTGAGCTCGGCCTCTACGTGAAGCGAAGTTATCTTTCCCAATGTTCCGTGGGATTCGGTAATAGAGATTTGGTGGATAAAGTGTCTTGGCAACGCAAACCAAGGCAAAAAAAATTGAAAAAGGGGTGCAACACGAGGACTTCCCAGGGGGTCACCCATCCTAGTACCACTCTCTCCCAAGCACGCTTAACTTCGGAGTTCTGATGGGATCCGGTGCATTAGTGCTGGTATGATCGCACCCGTCATGTTGAGAGCACAATTCCTATATTTGTTAGCGGTTCACAATGTCAGCCTAGAGAGATGGCCCATTCAAAAGGCCTAATGGGCTTAACGACAACCCATCCACTTCAACAACGCAGCATCCTTGCAAGACGTGATATTGACACGTTGTAAGGCCCTCTGATGTACCGCGAGTCAGGTTGTCGTCATTTTAACAGCTCACGACGTACAATCCGGGATGGAAAAATAGGGCAAAAGAAGAAAAGTGTCCTTAAATTGATGAAAACGTTCGATTTTGGGCTACAAAAATGGGTACAGTGAGCAAGCAGGTTGCCCCCGTCCTAGAGCTCTCAAAGAGCTTTGCAACGGTATGCTTTGCGCTGCGTAAGTCCTTACGGATCAAAAGTTATGGGCACCGGAGCGACGGAGATCAAGTCACAAACCCTACGACCTCGGTTTGCGGGCCTGACCTCTATGTGAAGCGAAGTTGTCTTTCCGAATGTTCCGTCGGATTCCGTAACAGAGATTTGGTGGATAAAGTATCTTGGCAACCCAAACAGGGCAAAAAAAATTGAAAAGGGGGTGCAACACGAGGACTTCACAAGGGGTCACACATCCTAGTACCACTCTCTTCCAAGTACGCTTAACTTCAGAGTTCTGATGGGATCCGGTGCATTAGTGCTGGTATGATCGCACCCGTCATTTTGAGAGCACAATTCCTATATGTGTTAGCGGTTCACAGTGCCAGCCTAGAGAGATGGCCCATTCAAAAGGCCCAATGGGCTTAACGATTACCCATCCGTTTCAACAACGTAGCATCCTCGCAAGACATGATATCGACACGTTGTAAGGCCCTCCGATGTTTCGCGAGTCAGGTTGTCGTCCTTTAACAGCTCACGACGTAAGATCCAGGAAGGAAAAATAGGGTAAAAGAAGAAAAGCGTCCTGAAACTGATGAAAACGTTCGATTTTGGGCTCCAGAAATGGGCACAGCGAGACAAGCTGGCTGCCCCCGTCGTAGAGCTCTCAAAGTGCTTTGCAGCGGTATGCTGTGCGTCGCGTAACTCCTTACGGATCAAAAGTTATTGGCACCGGAGCGACGGAGACCTCGTCAAAAACCCTACGCCCTCGGTTTGCGGGGCTGACCTTTACGTGAAGCGAAGTTGTCTTGCCCAATGTTCCGTGGGATTCGGAAATAGAGATTTGGTGGATAAAGTATCTTGGCAACCCTAACCAGGGCAAAAAAAATTGAAAAGGGGTGCAACACGAGGACTTCCCAGGGCGTCACCCATCCTAGTACTACTCGCGCCCAAGCACGCTTAACTTCGGAGTTCTGATGGGATCCGGTGCATTAGTGCTGGTATGATCGCACCCGTCATGTTGAGGGTACAATTCCTATATGTGTTAACGGTTCACAGTCCCAGCCTAGAGAGATGGCCGATTCAAAAGGCCCAATGGGCTTAACGACAGCCCATCTGCTTCAACAACGCAGCATCCTCGCAAGATGTGATATTGACACATTGTAGGGCCCTCTGATGTACCGCCAGTCAGGTTGTCTTCCTTTTAACAGCTCACGACGTACGATCCGGGATGGAAAAACTGGGCAAAAGAAGAAAAGTGTCCTGAAACTGATGAAAATGTTCGATTTTGGGCTCCAAAAATGAGCACAGCGAGCAAGCAGTTTGCCCCCGTCGTAGAGCTCTCATAGAGCTTTGCAACGGTATGCTGGGCACCGCGTAACTCCTTACGGATCAAAAGTTAAGGGCACCGGAGCGACGGAGACCTGGTCACAAACCCTACGACCTCGGTTTGCGAGCACGGCCTCTACGTGAAGCGAAGTTGGCTTTCCCAATGTTCCGTGGGATTCGGTAATAGAGATTTGGTGGATAAAGTGTCTTGGCAACCCTAACCAAGGCAAAAAAAATTGAAAAGGTGGTGCAACACGAGGACTTCCCAGGGGGTCACCCATCCTAGTACCACTCTCTCCCAAGCACGCTTAACTTCGGAGTTCTGATGGGATCCAGTGCATTAGTGCTGGTATGATCGCACCCGTCATGTTGAGAGCACAATTCCTATATGTGTTAGCGATTCACAGTGTCAGCCTAGAGAGATGGCCCATTCAAAAGGCCTAATGGGCTTAACGACAACCCATCCACTTCAACAACGCAGCATCCTTGCAAGACGTGATATTGACACGTTGTAAGGCCCTCTGATGTACCGCGAGTCAGGTTTTCGTCCTTTTACTAGCTGACGACGTACAATCCGGGATGGAAAAATAGGGCAAAAGAAGAAAAGTGTCCTTAAATTGATGAAAACGTTCGATTTTGGGCTACAAAAATGGGTACAACGAGCAAGCAGGTTGCCCCCGTCGTAGAGCTCTCAAAGAGCTTTGCAACGGTATGCTGTGCGCTGCGTAAGTCCTTAGGGATCAAAAGTTATGGGCATCGGAGCGACGGAGACCAGGTCACAAACCCTACGACCTCGGTTTGCGGGCCCGACCTCTATGTGAAGCGAAGTTGTCTTTCCGAATGTTCCGTCGGATTCCGTAACAGAGATTTGGTGGATAAAGTATCTTGGCAACCCAAACAGGGCAAAAAAAATTGAAAAGGGGGTGCAACACGAGGACTTCACAGGGGGTCACACATCCTAGTACCACTCTTTTCCAAGTACGCTTAACTTCAGAGTTCTGATGGGATCCGGTGCATTAGTGCTGGTATGATCGCACCCGTCATGTTGAGAGCACAATTCCTATATGTGTTAGCGGTTCATAGTGCCAGCCTAGAGAGATGGCCCATTCAAATGGCCCAATGGGCTTAACGATTACCCATCCGCTTCAACAACGTAGCATCCTCGCAAGACATGATATCGACATGTTGTAAGGCCCTCTGATGTTTCGCGAGTCAGGTTGTCGTCCTTTAACAGCTCACGACGTACGATCAGGGAAAGAAAAATAGGGCAAAAGAAGAAAAGCGTCCTGAAACTGATGAAAATGTTCGATTTTGGGTTCCAGAAATGGGCACAGCGAGACAAGCTGGCTGCCACCGTCGTAGAGCTCTCAAAGTGCTTTGCAACGGTATGCTGTGCGTCGCGTAACTCCTTACGGATCAAAAGTTATTGGCACCGGAGCGACGGAGACCTGGTCAAAAACCCTACGCCCTCGGTTTGCGGGCCTGACCTTTACGTGAAGCGAAGTTGTCTTGCTCAATGTTCCGTGGGATTCGGAAATAGAGATTTGGTGGATAAAGTATCTTGGCAACCCTAACCAGGACAAAAAAAATTGAAAAGGGGTGCAACACGAGGACTTCCCAGGGAGTCACCCATCCTAGTACTACTCGCGCCCAAGCACGCTTAACTTCGGAGTTCTGATGGGATCCGGTGCATTAGTGCTGGTATGATCGCACCCGTCATGTTGAGGGTACAATTCCTATATGTGTTAACGGTTCACAGTCCCAGCCTAGAGAGATGGCCGATTCAAAAGGCCCAATGGGCTTAACGACAGCCCATCTGCTTCAACAACGCAGCATCCTCGCAAGATGTGATATTGACACATTGTAGGGCCCTCTGATGTACCGCCAGTCAGGTTGTCTTCCTTTTAACAGCTCACGACGTACGATCCGGGATGGAAAAACTGGGCAAAAGAAGAAAAGTGTCCTGAAACTGATGAAAATGTTCGATTTTGGGCTCCAAAAATGAGCACAGCGAGCAAGCAGTTTGCCCCCGTCGTAGAGCTCTCATAGAGCTTTGCAACGGTATGCTGGGCACCGCGTAACTCCTTACGAATCAAAAGTTATGGGCACCGGAGAGACAGAGACCTGGTCACAAACCCTACGACCTCGGTTTGCGAGCTCGGCCTCTACGTGAAGCGAAGTTGTCTTTCGCAATGTTCCGTGGGATTCGGTAACAGAGATTTGGTGGATAAAGTGTCTTGGCAACCCTAACCAGGGCAAAAAAATTGAAAAGGGGGTGGAACACGAGGACTTCCCAGGGGGTCACCCAACCTAGTACCACTCTCTCCCAAGCACAATTAACTTCGGAGTTCTAATGGGATCCGGTGCATTAGTGCCGGTATGATCGCACCCGTCATGTTGAGAGCACAATTCCTATATGTGTTAGCAGTTCATAGTGCCAGCCTAGAGAGATGGCCTATTCAAAAGGCCCAATGGGCTTAACGACAACCCATCTGCCTCAACAACGCAGCATCCTCGCAATACGTTATATTGATACATTGTAGGGCCCTCTGATGTACCTCGAGTCAGGTTGTCGTCCTTTTAACCGCTCCTGACGAACGATCCGGGATGAAAAAATAGGGCAAAAGAAGAAAAGTGTCTTGAAACTGATGAAAACGTTCGATTTTGGGCTACAAAAACGGGCACAGCGAGCAAGCCGGCTGCCTGCGTCATGGAGCTCTCAGAGAGCTTTGCAACGGTATGCTGTGCGCCGTGTAACTCCTTACGGATCAAAAGTTATGGGAACCGGAGCGACGGAGACCTGGTCATAAATCCTACGCCCTCGGTTTGCGGGCCCGACCTCTACGTGAAGCGAACTTGTCTTGCCCAATGTTCCGTGGGATTCGGTGATAGAAATTTGGTGGATAAAGTATCTTGGCAACCCTAACCAAGACAAAAAAAATTGAAAGTGGGGTGCAACACGAGGACTTCCCAGGGGGTCACCCATCCTAGTACTACTTTCGTCCAAGCACGCTTAACTTCGGAGTTCTGATGGTATCCGGAGCGTTAGTGCTGGTATGATCGCACCCGTCAAGTTGAGGGCATAATTCCTATATGTGTTAACGGTTCACAGTCCCAGCGTAGAGAGATGGCCCATTCAGAAGGCCCAATGGGCTTAACGACAACCCATCCGCTTCAACAACGTAGCATCCTCGCAAGACGTGATATCGACATGTTGTAGGGCCCTTTGATGTACCGCGAGTCAGGTTGTCGTCCTTTTAACAGCTTACGACGTATGATCCGGGATGGAAAAATAGGGCAAAAGAAGAAAAGTGTCCTGAAATTGATGAAAAAGTTCGATTTTGGGCTCCAAAAACGGGTACAGCGAGCAAGCAGGTTGCCCCCGTCGTAGAGCTCTCAAAGAGCTTTGCAACGGTATGCTGTGCGCCGCGTAACTCCTTATGGATCAAAAGTTATGGGCACCGGAGCGACGGAGACCTGGTCACAAACCCTACGGCCTCGGTTTGCGGGCCCGGCCTCTACGTGTAGCGAAGTTGTCTTGCCCAATGTTCCGTGGGATTCGGTAATAGAGATTTGGTGGATAAAGTATCTTGGCAACCCTAACCAAGGCAAAAAAAATTGAAAAGGGGGTGCAACATGAGGACTTCCCAGGGGGTCACCAATCCTAGTACTACTCTCGCCCAAGCACGCTTCACTTCGGAGTTCTGATGGGATCCGGTGCATTAGTGCTGGTATGATCAGAACCATCATGTTGAGGCACAATTCCTATATGTGTTAACGGTTCACAGTGCCAGCCTAGAGAGATGGCCAATTCAAAAGGCCCAATGGGCTTAGCGACAACCCATCCGCTTCAACAACGCAGCATCCTCACAAGACATGATATTGACACGTTGTTGGGCCGTCTGATGTACCGCGAGTTAGGTTGTCGTCCTTTTAACAACTAACGACGTACGATCCGGGATGGAAAAATAGAGCAAAAGAACAAAAGTGGCCTGAAACTGATGAAAACGTTCGATTTCGGGCTCCAAAAAGGGGCACAGCGAGTATGCTAGCTACCCCCGTCGTAGAGCTCTCAGAGAGCTTTGCAATGGTATGTTGTGCACCGCGTAACTCCTTACGGATCAAAATTTATGGGCACCGGAGCAACACGGACCTAGTCACAAACCCTACGCCCTCGGTTTACGGTCCCGGCCTCTACATGAAGCGAAGTTGTCTTTCCCAATGTTCCGTGGGATTCGATAATAGAGATTTGGTGGATAAAGTGTCTTGGCAACCCTAACCAGGGCAAAAAAAATTGAAAAGGGGGTGCAACACGAGGACTTCCCAATGTTACGTGAAGCGAAGTTGTCTTGCCCAATGTTCTGTGGAATTTGGTAATAGAGATTTGGAGGATAAAATATATTGGCAATCCTAACCAGGGCAAAAAAAATTGAAAATGGGGTTCAACACGAGGACTTGCCACGGGGTCACCCATCCTAGTACTACTCTCGCCCAAGCACGCTTAACTTCGGAGTTCTGATGGGATCCGTTGCATTAGTGCTGGTATGATCGCACCCGTCATGATGAGGGCACAATTCCTATATGTGTTAACGGTTCACTGTGCCAACCTAGAGAGATGGCCCATTCAAAAGGCCCAATGGGCTTAACGACAACCCATCCGCTTCAACAACGCAGCATCCTCGCAAGACGTGATATCGACACGTTGTAGGGCCCTCGGATGTACCACGAGTCAGGTTGTCATCCTTTTAACAACTCAAGACGTACGATACGGGATGAAAAAACAGGGCAAAAGAAGAAAAGTCTCTTGAAACTGATGAAAACGTTAAATTTTGGGCTCGAAAAACGGGCACAGTGAGCAAGCTGGCTGCCCCCGTCGTAGAGCTCTCAGAGAGCTTTGAAACGGTATACTGTGCGCCGCGTAACTCATTACGGATCAATTGTTGTGGGCACCGGAGTGACGGAGACCTGGTCACCACCCCTACGCCCTCGATTTGCAGGCCCGGCTTCTACGTGAAGCGAAGTTGTCTTGCCCAATGTTCCGTGGGATTCGGTAATTGATATTTGGTGGATAAAGTATCTTGGCAACCCCAACCAGGGCAAAAAAAAATGAAATGGTGGTGCAACACGAGGACTTCCCAGGGGGTCACCCATCCTAGTACTACTATTGCCCAAGCACGCTTAACTTTAGAGTTCTGATGGGATCTGGTGCATTAGTGGTGGTATGATTGCACCCGTCCTGTTGAGGGCACAATTCCTATATGTGTTAACGTTTCACAGTGCCAGCCTAGATAGATGGCCCATTCAAAAGGCCCAATGGGCTTAACGACAACCTATCCGCTTCAATATCGCAGTATCCTCGCAAGACGTGATATCGACACGTTGTAGGGCCCTCTGATGTACCGAGAGTCAGGTTGTCATCCTTTTAATAGCTCACGAAGTACGATCCGGGACGGAAAAACACGGCAAACGAAGAACAATGTCCTAAAATTGATGAAAACATTCAATTTTGGGCTTCAAAAATGGGCACAGCGAGCAAGCTAGCTGCCCCCGTCGTGGTGCTATCAGAGAGCTTTGCAACGGTATGCTGTGCGCCGCGTAACTCCTTGCGGATCAAAAGTTATACGCACTGGAGAAACGGAGACCCGGTCACAAACCCTACGCTCTCGGTTTGTGGGCCCGGCTTCTACGTGAAGCGAAGTTGTCGTTCCCAATGTTCCGTGGGATTCGGTAATAGAGATTTGGAGGATAAAATATCTAGGCAATCCTAACAAGGGCAAAAAAAATTGAAAAGGGGGTGCAACACGAGGACTTCCCATGGGGTCACCCATCCTTGTACTACTCTCGCCCAAGCACGCTTAACTTCGGAGTTCTGATGGGATCCGTTGCATTAGTGCTGGTATGATCGCACCTGTCATGATGAGGGCACAATTCCGATATGTGTTAACGGTTCACAGTGCCAGCCTAGAGAGATGGCCCATTCAAAAGGCCCAATAGACTTAACGACAACCCATCTGCTTCAACAACGCAGCATCCTCGCAAGACGTGATATTGACACATTGAAGGGCCCTCTGATGTACCGCGAGTCAGGTTGTCATCCTTTTAACAGCTCACGACGTACGATACGGGATGGAAAAATAGGGCAAAAGAAGAAAAGTGCCCTGAAACTGATGAAAACGTTCGATTTTGGGCTCCAAAAAGGGGCAAAACGAGCAGGCTGGCTATCATTGTCGTACAGCTCTCTGAGAGCTTTGTAACGGTATGCTGTGCGCCGCGTAACTCCTTACGGAACAAATGTTATGGGCACCGGAGCGACGGAGACCTGGTCAAAAACCCTACGCCCTCGGTTTGCGGTCCCGGCCTCTATGTGAAGCGAAGTTGTCTTGCCCAATGTTCCGTGGGATTCGGTAATAGAGATTTGGTGGATAAAGTATCTTGGCAACCCTAACCAGGGAAAAAAAATTGAAAAAGGGGTGCAACACGAGGACTTCCCAGGGGGTCACCCATCCTTTTACTACTCTCGCCCAAGCATGCTTAACTTCGGAGTTCTGATGGGATCCGTTGCATTAGTGCTGGTATGATCACATCTGTCATGATGAGGGCACAATTCCTATATGTGTTAACGGTTCACAGTGCCAGCCTAGAGAGATGGCCCATTCAAAAGGCCCAATAGGCTTAACGAAAACCCATCCGCTTCAACAACACAGCATCCTCGCAAGACGTGATATTGACACATTGTAGGGCCCTCTGATGTACCGCGAGTCAGGTTTTCATCCTTTTAAGAGCTCACGACGTACGATACGGGACAGAAAAACAGGGCAAAAGAAGAAAAGTGTCATGAAACTGCTGAAACCATTCAATTTTGGGCTCCAAAAATGGGCACAGCGAGCAAGCTGGCTACCCCAGTCGTAGAGCACTCAGAGAGCTTTGCAACGGTATGCTGTGTGCGGCGTAACTCCTTACGAATCAAATGTTATAGGCACCGGAGCGACGGATACCTGGTCACAAACCCTACGCCCTCGGTTTGCGGGCCCGACCTCTACGTGAAGCGAAGTCGTCTTGCCCAATGTTCCGTGGGATTTGGTAATAGAGATTTGGAGGATAAAGTATCTTGGCAATCCTAACCAGGGCAAAAAAAATTGAAAAGGGGGTGCAACACGAGGACTTCCCAGGGGGTCACCCATCTTAGTACTAATCTCGCCCAAGAACGCTTAACTTCGGAGTTCTGATGGGATTTGTTGCATTAGTGCTAGTATGATTGCACCCGTCATGATGAGGGCACAATTCCTATATGTGTTAACGGTTCACAGTGCCAACCTAGAGAGATGGCCCATTCAAAAGGCCCAATGGGCTTAATGACAACCCATCCGCTTCAACAACGCAACATCCTCGCAAGACGTGATATCGACACGTTGTAGGGCCCTCTGATGTACCACGAGTCCGGTTGTCTTCCTTTTAACAGCTCACGACGTACGATACGAGACGGAAAAACAGGGCAAAAAAAAGAAAAGTCTCCTGAAACTGATGAAAACGTTCTATTTTGGGCTCCAAAAATGGTCATATTGAGAAAGCTGGTTGCCCCGGTCGTAGAGCTCTCAGAGAGCTTTGCAACAGTATGTTGTGCGCCGCGTAACTCCTTACGGATCAAATGTTATGGGCAACGGAGCGACGGAGACCTGGTCACAAACCCTACGCCTTCGGTTTGCGGGCCCGGCCTCTACGTGAAGTGAAGTTGTCTTGCCCAATGTTCCGTGGGATCCAGTAATAGAGATTTGGTTGATAAAGTATCTTGGCAACCCTAAGCAGGGTAAAAAAAATTTAAATGGGTGTGTAACACGAGGACTTCCCAGGGGGTCAACCATCCTAGTACTACTCTCGCCCAAGCACGCTTAACTTCGGAGTTCTGATAGGATCCGGTGCATTAGTGCTGGTATGATCGCACCCGTCATGTTGAGGGCACAATTCCTATATGTGTTAATGGTTCGCAGTCCCAGCCTAGGGAGATGGCTCATTCAGAAGGCCCAATGGGCTTAACGACAACCCATCCGCTACAACAACACAGCATCCTCACAAGACGTGACATCGACACGTTGTAGGCCCCTCTGATGTCCCGCGAGTCAGGTTGTCGTCCTTTTAGCTGCTCACGACGTACAATCCGGGATGGAAAAATAGAGCAAAAGAACAAAAGTGGCCTAAAACTGATGAAAATGTTCGATTTTCGGCTCCAAAAAGGGGCACAGCGAGCATGCTGGCTGCCCTCGTCGTACGGCTCTCAGAGAGCTTTGCAACGGTATGCTGTGCACCACGTAACTCCTAACGGATCAAAAGTTATGGGCACCGGAGCGACGGAGACCTGGTCACAAACCTTACGCCCTCAGTTTGCGGGCCTGGCCTATACGTGAAGCGAAGTTGTCTTGCCCAATGTTCCGTGGGATTCGGTAATAGAGATTTGGTGGATAAAGTAACTTGGCAACCCTAACCAGGGCAAAAAAAATTGAAAAGGGGGTGCAACACGAGGACATCCCAGGGGTCACCCATCCTAGTACTACTCTCGCTCAAGCACGCTTAACTTCGGAGTTTTGATGGGATCCGTTGCATTAGTGCTGGTATGATCGCACCCGTCAAGTTGAGGGCACAATTCCTATATGTGTTAACTGTTCACAGTGCCAGCCTAGAGAGATGGCCCATTCAAAAGGCCCAATGGGCTTAACGACAACCCATCCGCTTCAATAACGCAGCATCCTCGCAAGACATGATATCGACACGTTTTAGGGCCCTCTGATGTACCGCGAGTCAGGTTGTCGTCCTTTTAACAGCTCACGACGTACGATCCGGGATGAAAAAACAGGGCAAACGAAGAAAAGTGTCTTGAACCTAATGAAAACATTCGATTTTGGGCTTCAAAAATGGGCACAACGAGCAAGCAAGCTGCCCCCGTCATAGAGCTCTCAGAGAGCTTTGCAACGGTATGCTGTGCGCCGCGTAACTCCTTACGGATCAAAAGTTAAGGGCACCGGAGCGACGGAGACCTGGTCACAAACCCTACGCCCTCAGTTTGCGGGCCCGGCCTCTACGTGATGCGAAGTTGTCCTGCCTAATGTTCCTAGGGATTCGGTAATAGATATTTGGAGGATAAAGTATCTTGGCAATCCAAACCAGGGCAAAAAAAATTGAAAATGGGGTGCAACACGAGGACTTCCAGGGGGTCACCCATCCTTGTACTACTCTTGCCCAAGAACGCTTAACTTCGGAGTTCTGATGGGATTTGTTGCATTACTGTTGGTATGATCGCACCCGTCATGATGAGGGCACAATTCCTATATGTGTTAACGGTTCACAGTGCCAGCCTAGAGAGATGGCCCATTTAAAAGGCCCAATGGGCTTAACGACAACCCATCCGCTTCAACAACGCAGCACCCTCGCAAGACGTGATATCGACATGTTGTAGGGCCCTCTGATGTACCACGAGTCAGGTTGTCGTTCTTTTAACAGCTCACGACGTACTATACGGGACGGAAAAACAGAGCAAAAAAAGAAAAGTCTCCTGAAACTGATGAAAATGTTCGATTTTGGGCTCCAAAAACGAGCACATTGAGCAAGCTGGCTGCCCTCGTCGTAGAGCTCTCAGAGAGCTTTGCAACGGTATGCTGTGCGCCGCGTAACTCCTTACGGATCAAAAGTTAAGGGCACCGGAGCGACAGAGACCTGGTCACAAACCCTACGCCCTCGGTTTGCGGGCCCGGCCTCTACGTGAAGTGAAGTTGTCTTGCCCAATGTTCTGTGGGATTCGGTAATAGAGATTTGGTGGATAATGTATCTTGGCAACCCTAACCAGGCAAAAAAAATTGAAATGGGGGTACAACACAAGGACTTCCCTGGGGGTCACCCATTCTAGTACTACTCTAGCCCAAGCACACTTAACTTGAGAGTTCTGATGGGATCCAGTGCATTAGTGGTGGTATGATTGCACCCGTCATGTTGAGGGCACAATTCTTATATGTGTTAACGGTTCACAATGCCAGCCTAGAGAGATGGCCCATTCAAAAGGCCCAAAGGGCTTAACGACATCCCATCCGCTTCAACAACACAGCATCCTCGCAAGACGTGATATCGACACGTTGTAGGGCCCGCTGATGTACAGCGAGTCAGATTGTCGTCCTTTTAAAAGCTCACGACGTACGATCCGGGATAGAAAAACAGAGCAAAAGAAGAAAAGTGTCCTGAAACTTATGAACACATTCGATTTTGGGCTCCAAAAATAGGAACAGCGAGCAAGTTGGCTGCCCCCGTCGTAGAGCTCTCAGAGAGCTTGGCAACGGTATGCTTTGCGCTGCGTAACTCCTTACAGATCAAAAGTTATGGGCACCGGAGCGACGGAGACCTGGTCACAAACCCTATGCCCTCGGTTTGCGGGCCCGGCCTCTACGTGAAGTGAAGTTTTCTTACCCAATGTTCCGTGGGATTCAGTAATAGAGATTTGGTGGATAAAGTATCATGGCAACCCAAACCAGGGCAAAACAAATTGAAAAGTGGGTGCAACGCGAGGATTTCCCAGGGGGTCACCCATCCTAGTACTACTCTCGCCCAAGCACGCTTAACTTCGGAGTTCTGATGGGATACGGTGCATTAGTGCTGGTATGATGGTACCCGTCATGTTTAGGGCACAATTCCGATATGTGTTTACGGTTCACAATCCCAGCCTAGAGAAATGGCTCATTCAAAAGGCCCAATAGGCTTAACGACAACACATCCGCTTCAACAACGCAGCATCCTCGCAAGACATGATATCGACACGTTGTAGGGCCCTCTGATGTACCGCGAGTCAGGTTGTCGTCCTTTTAACAACTCACGACGTACGATCCGGGATGAAAAAATAGGGCAAAAGAACGAAAGTGGCCTAAAACTGATCAAAACGTTCGATTTTGGGTTCCAAAAATGGGCATAGCGTGCAAGTTGGCTGCCCCCGTCGTAGAGCTCTCAGAGATCTTTGCAACGGTATGCTGTGCGCCGCGTAACTCCTTACGGATCAAAAGTTTTGGGCACCGGAGCGACAGAGACCTAGTCACAAACCCTACGCCCTCGGTTTGCGGGCCCGACCTCTACGTGAAGCGAAGTTGTCTTGCCTAATGTTCCATGGGATTCGGTAATAGAGATTTGGGGGATAAAGTATCTTGGCAACCCTAACCAGGGCAAAAAAAATTGAAAAGGGGGTGCAACACGAGGACTTCCCAGGGGGTTACCCATCCTAGTACTACTCTCGCCCAAGCACAATTAACTTCGGAGTTCTGATGGGATCCGTTGCATTAGTGCTGGTATGATCACACCCGTCATGTTCAGGGCACAATTCCTATATGTGTTAACGGTTCACAGTGCAAGCATAGAGATATGGCCCATTCAAAAGGCCCGATGGGCTTAACGACAACCTATCCACTTCAACAACGCAGCATCCTCGCAAGACGTGATATCGACATGTTGTAGGGCCCTCTGATGTACCGCGAGTCAGGTTGTCGTCCTTTTAACAGCTCACGACGTACGATCCGGGATGGAAAAATAGGGCAAAAGAACAAAAGTAGCCTGAAACTGATGAAAAAGTTCGATTTTGGTCTCCAAAAAGGGGCACAACGAGCAAGCTTGCTGCCCCCGTCGTTGAGCTCTCATAGAGTTTTGCAACGGTATGTTGTGCGTCGCGTAACTCTTTACGGATCAAAAGTTATGGGCACCGAAGCGACGGAGACCTGGTTACAAACCCTACGCCCTCGATTTGCGGTCCCGGCCTCTACGTGAAGCAAAGTTGTGTTGCCCAAAGTTTTGTCGGATTCGGTAATAGATATTTGGTGGGTAAAGTATCTTGGTAACCCTAACCAGGGAAAAAAAAGTTGAAAAGGGGGTGCAACACGAGGACTTCCCAGGGGGTCATCCATCCTATTACTACTCTTGCCCAAGCATGCTTAACTTCGGAGTTCTGATGGGATCTGGTGCATTAGTACTGGTATGATCGCACCCGTCATGTTGAGGGCACAATTCCTATATGTGTTAACTGTTCACAGCGCAGGCCTTGAGAGATGGCCCATTCAAAAGGGCCAATGGGCTTAACGACAACCCATCCGCTTCAACAACCCAGCATCCTCGCAAGACGTGATATCGACACGTTGTAGGGCCCTCTGATGTACCGCGAGTCAGGTTGTCCTCCTTTTAACAACTCACGACGTACGATCCGGGATGAAAAAACTGGGAAAAAGAAGAAAAGTGTCTTGAAATTGATGAAAACGTTCGATTTTGGGTGCCAAAAAGGGGCACAACGAGAAAGCTGGCTGCCCCCATCGTAGAGCTCTCAGAGAGCTTTGCAACGGTATGCTGTACGCCGCGTAACACCTTACGGATCAAAATTTATGGGCACCGGAGCGACGGAGACCTGGTCACAAACCCTACGCCCTCGGTTTGCAGGCCTGACCTCTACGTGAAGCGAAGTTGCCTTGCCCAATGTTCCGTGGGATTCGGTAATAGAGATTTGGGGTATAAAGTATCTTGGCAACCCTAACCGGGGCAAAAAAAATTGAAAAGTGGGTGCAACACGAGGACTTCCCTGGGGTTACCCATCCTAGTACTACTCTCGCCCAAGCACGCTTAACTTCGGAGTTCTGATGGGATCCGTTGCATTAGTGCTGGTATGATCGCACCCATCATGTTCAGGGCACAATTCCTATATGTGTTAACGGTTCACAGTGCAAGCATAGAGAGATGGCCCATTCAAAAGGCCCGATGGGCTTAACGACAACCCATCCGCTTCAATAACGCAGCATCCTCGCAAGACGTGATATCGACACGTTGTAGGGCCCTCTGATGTACCGCGAGTCAGGTTGTCATCCTTTTAACTGCTCACGACGTACGATCAGGGACGGATAAACAAGGCAAAAGAAGAAAAATGTCCTGAATCTGATGAAAACGTTCGATTTTGGGCACCAAAAATGGGCAAAGCGAGCAAACAGGCTGCCCCCGTCGTAGAGCTCTGAGAGAGCTTTGCAACAGTATGCTGTGCGCCACATAACTCTTTACGGATCCAAAGTTATGGGTACCGAAGCGACGGTGACCTGGTGACAAACCCTACGCCCTCGATTTGCAGGCCCTGCCTCTACGTTAAGCGAAGTTGTCTTGCCCAATGTTCCGTGGGATTCGGTAATAGAGATTTGGTGGATAAAGTATCTTGGCAACCCTAACCAGGGCAAAAAAAATTGAAAAGGGGGTGCAACACGAGGACTTCCCAAGGGGTTACCCATCCTAGTACTACTCTCGCCCACGCACGCTTAACTTCGGAGTTCTGATAGGATCTGCTGCATTAGTGCTGGTATGATCGCACCCGTCATGTTGAGGGCACAATTCTTATATGTGTTAACGGTTCACAATCCAAGCCTAGAGAGATGGCCCATTCAAAAGGCCCAATAGGCTTAACGACAACCCATCCGCTTCAACAACGGAGCATCCTCGCAAGACGTGATATTGACACGTTGTAGGGTCCTATGATATACCACTAGTCAGGTTGTCGTCCTTTTAACAGCGCACGGCGTACGATCCGGGATGAAAAAATTGGGCAAAAGAAGAAAAGTGTCTTGAAACTGATGAAAACGTCCGTCGTAGAGCTCTCAGAGAGTTTTGCAACGGTATGTTGTACACCACGTAACTCCTTACGGATCAAAAGTTATGGGCACCAGAGCGACGGAGACCTGGTCACAAACCCTACACCCTCGGTTTGCGGGCCCGGCCTCTACGTGAAACGAAGTAATCTTGCCCAATGTTCCGTGGGATTTGGTAATAGAGATTTGGTGGATAAAGTATCATGGCAACCCTAACCAGGGAAAAAAAAATTGAAAAGGGGGTGCAACACGAGGACTTCCCAAGGGGTTACCCATCCTAGTACTACTCTCGCCCAAGCACGCTTAACTTCGGAGTTTTGATGGGATCTGTTGCATTAGTGCTGGTATGATCGCACCCGTCATGTTGAGGGCACAATTCCTATATGTGTTAACGGTTCACAGTGCAGGCCTAGAGAGATGGCCCATTCAAAAGGCCCAATGGGCTTCACGACAACCCATCCGCTTCAACAATGGAGCATCCTCGCAAGACGTGATATCGACACGTTGTAGGGTCCTATGATATACCACTAGTCAGGTTGTCGTCCTTTTAACAGCGCACGGCGTACGATCCGGGATGAAAAAATTGGGCAAAAGAAGAAAAGTGTCTTGAAACTGATGAAAACGTCCGTCGTAGAGCTCTCAGAGAGTTTTGCAACGGTATGTTGTACACCACGTAACTCCTTACGGATCAAAAGTTATGGGCACCAGAGCGACGGAGACCTGGTCACAAACCCTACACCCTCGGTTTGCGGGCCCGGCCTCTACGTGAAACGAAGTTATCTTGCCCAATGTTCCGTGGTATTCGGTAATAGAGATTTGGTGGATAAAGTATCATGGCAACCCTAACCAGGGAAAAAAAAATTGAAAAGGGGGTGCAACACGAGGACTTCCCAAGGGGTTACCCATCCTAGTACTACTCTCGCCCAAGCACGCTTAACTTCGGAGTTTTGATGGGATCTGTTGCATTAGTGCTGGTATGATCGCACCCGTCATGTTGAGGGCACAATTCCTATATGTGTTAACGGTTCACAGTGCAGGCCTAGAGAGATGGCCCATTCAAAAGGCCCAATGGGCTTCACGACAACCCATCCGCTTCAACAATGGAGCATCCTCGCAAGACGTGATATCGACACGTTGTAGGGCTCTCTGATATACCGCGAGTCAGGTTGTCGTCCTTTTAACTGCTGACGACGTACGATCCGGGATAGAAAAATGGGGCAATAGAAGAAAAACGTCCTGAAACTGATGAAAACATTCGATGTTGGGCAACAAACATGGGCACAGCGAGTAAGCTAGCTGCCCCTATCGTAGAGCTTTTAGAGAGCTTTGCAACGGTATACTGTGCGCTGCGTAACTCCTTACGGATCAAAAGTTATGGGCACCGGAGCGACGGAGACATGGTCACAAACCTTACGGCCTCGGTTTGCGAGCCCGGCCTCTACGTGAAGCGAAGTTGTCTTGCCCAATGTTTCGTGGGATTCGGTAATAGAGATTTGGTGGATAAAGTATCTTGACAACCCTAACCAGGGCAAAAAATATTGAAAAGGGTGTGTAACAAGAGGACTTCCCAAGGGGTCACCCATCCTAGTACTACTCTCGCCCAAGCACGCTTAACTTCGGAGTTCTGATGGGATCCGGTGCATTAGTGCTGGTATGATCACACCCGTCATGTTGAGGGCACAATTCCTATATGTGTTAACGGTTCACAGTGCCAACCTGGAGAGATGGCCCATTCAAAAGGCCCAATGGGCTTAACGACAACCCATCCGCTTCAACAACGCAACATCCTCGCAAGACATGATATAAAAAATGTTGTTAGGCCTTCTGATGTCCCGCGAGTCAGGTTGTCGTCCTTTTAACAGCTCACGACGTACGATCCGGGATGAAAAAACAGAGGAAAAGAAGAAAAGTGGCCTGAAACTAATGAAAACGTTCCATTTTGGGCTACGAAAATGGGTACAACGAGCAAGCCTGCTGCCACCATCGTAGAATTCTCAAAGAGCTTTGCAACGGTATGCTGTGCGCCGCGTAACTCCTTACGGATCAAAAGTTAAGGGCATCGGAGCGACGGAGACTTGGTCACAAAACCTACGCCCTCGGTTTGCGGGCCCAGCCTCTACGTGAAGTGAAGTTGTCTTGCCCAATGTTCCGTGGGATTCAGTAATAAAGATTTGGTGGATCGACTATCTTGGTAACCCTAACCAGGGCAAAAAAAAATTTGAAAAGGGGGTGCAACACGAGGACTTCCCATGGGGTCACCCATCCTAGTACTACTCTCGCACAAGCACGCTTAACTTCGGAGTTCTGATGGGATCCGGTGCATTAGTGCTGGTATGATCGCACCCGTCATCTTGAGGGCACAATTCCTATATGTGTTAACGGTTCACAGTCCCAGCCTAGAGAGATGGCCCATTCAAAAGGCCCAATGGGCTTAATGACAACCCATCCGCTTCAACAACACAGCATCCTCGCAAGATCTGATATCGACGCATTGTAGGGCAATCTGATGTCCCGCGAGTCAGGTTGTCATCCTTTTAACAGCTCATGACATACGATCTGGGATGAAAAAACAGGGCAAAAAAAAATTTGAAAAGGGGGTGCAACACGAGGACTTCCTAGGTGGTCACCCATCCTAGTACTACTCTCGCCCAAGCACGCTTGACTTCGGAGTTCTGATGGGATCCGGTGCATTAGAGCTGGTATGATCGCACCCGTCATGTTGAGGGCACAATTCTTATATGTGTTAACGGTTAACAGTCCTAGCCTAGAGAGATGGCCCAGTCAAAAGGCCCAATGGGCTTAACGACAACCCATCCGCTTCAACAACGCAGCATCCTCGCAAGACGTGATATCGACACGTTGTAGGGCCCTCTGATGTCCAGCGAGTCAGGTTGTCGTCCTTTTAACAGCTCACGACGAATGATCCGGGACGGAAAAAAAGAGCAAAAGAGGAAAAGTGGCATGAAACTGATGAAAACGTTCGATTTTGGGCTCCAAAAACGAGCACAGCGGGAAAGCTGGTTGCCCCTGTCGTAGAGCTTTCAGAGAGCTTTGCAACGGTATGCTGTGCGCTGCGTAACTCCTTACGGATCAAAAGTTATGGGCACCGAAGCGACGGAGACCAGGTTACAAACCCTACGCCCTCGGTTTGCGGTCCCGGCCTCTACGTGAAGCAAAGTTGTGTTGCCCAATGTTCCGTGGGATTCGGTAATAGAGATTTGGTGGGTAAAGTATCTTGGTAACCCTAACCAGGGCAAAAAAAGTTGAAAAGGGGGTGCAACACGAGGACTTCACAGGGGGTCACCCATCCTATTACTACTCTTGCCCAAGCATGCTTAACTTCGGAGTTCTGATGGGATCCGGTGCATTAGTGCTGGTATGATCGCAACCGTCCTGTTGAGGGCACAATTCCTTTATGTGTTAACGGTTCACAGTCCCAGCCTAGAGAGATGGCCCATTCAAAAGGTCCAATGGGCTTAACGACAACCCATCCGCTTCAACAACACAACATCCTCGCAAGACGTGATATCGACACGTTGTAGGGCCCTCTGATGTCCCGTGAGTTAGGTTGTCGTCCTTTTAAGAGCCCACGACGTACGATCCGGGACGGAAAAACAGAGCAAAAGAAGAAAAGTGGACTGAAACTGATGAAAGCGTTCAATTTTGGGCTCCAAAAATGGGCATAGCGAGCAACCTGGCAGCCCACGTCGTAGAGCTCTCAGAGAGCTTTGCAACGGTATGCTGTGTACCGCGTAACTCCATACGGATCAAAAGTTATGCGCACTGGAGCGACGGAGACCTGGTCACAAACCCTACGCCCTCGGTTTGCAGGCCCGGCTTCTTTGTGAAGTGAAGTTGTCTTGTCCAATGATCCGTGGGATTCGGTAATAGAGATTTGGTGGATAAAGTATCTTGGCAATCCTAACAAGGCAAAAAAAATTGAAAAGTGGGTGCAACACGAGGACTTCACAAGGGGTCACCCATCCTAGTACTACTCTCGCCCAAGCACGCTTAACTTCAGAGTTCTGATGGGATCTAGTGTATTAGTGCTGGTATGATCGCACCCGTCATCATGAGGGCACAATTCCTATATGTGTTAACGGTTCACAGTGCCAGCCTAGAGAGATGGCCCATTCAAAAGGCCCAATGGGCTTAACGACAACCCATCCGCTTCAACAACGCAGCATCCTCGCAAGACGTGATATCGACACGCTGTAGGGCCCTCTGATGTCCCGCGAGTCAGGTTGTCGCCCTTTTAACAGCTCACGACGTATGATCCGGGACGGAAAAATAGAGCAAAAGAAGAAAAATGGCCTGAAAATGACGAAAACGTTCGATTTTGGTCTCCAAAAATGGGCACAGCGAGCAAAGTGGCTGCCCCCGTCGTAGAGCTCTCAGAGAGCTTTGTAATGGTATGTTGTGCGCCGCATAACTCCTTACGGATCAAAAGTTATGGGCACCGAAGCGACGGAGACGTGGTCACAAACCCTACGCCCTCGGTTTGCAGGCCCGGCTTCTTCGTGAAGTGAAGTTGTCTTGTCCAATGATCCGTGGGATTCGGTAATAGAGATTTGGTGGATAAAGTATCTTGGCAATCCTAACAAGGAAAAAAAAATTGAAAAGGGGGTGCAACACGAGGACTTCACAAGGGGTCACCCATCCTAGTACTACTCTCGTCCAAGCACGCTTAACTTCGGAGTTCTGATGGGATCCGTTGCATTAATGCTGGTATGATCACACCCATCATGTTGAGGGCACAATTCCTATATGTGTTAACGGTTCATAGTGCCAGCCTGGAGAGATGGCCCATTCAAAAGGCCCAATGGGCTTAACGACAACCCATCCGCTTTAACAACGCAGCATCCTCGCAAGACGTGATATCAAAAATGTTGTAGGGCCCTCTGATGTCCTGCGAGTCAGGTTGTCGTCCTTTTAACAGCTCACGACGTACGATTCGGGACGGAAAAATAGAGGAAAAGAAGAAAAGTGGCCTGAAACTAATGAAAATGTTCAATTTTGGGCTCCAAAAATGGTCACACGAGCAAGCTGGCTGCCATTGTCGTAGAACTCTCAGAGAGCTTTGCAACGGTATGTTGTGCACCACGTAACTCTTTACGGATCAAAAGTTATGGGCACCGTGAGCGACGGAGACCTGGTCATAAACCCTACGCCCTCGGTTTGCGGGCCCGGCCTCTACGTGAAGCGAAGTTGTCTTGCACAATGTTCCATGGGATTCGGTAATAGAGATTTGGTGGATAAAGTATCTTGGCAACCATAACCAGGGCAAAAAAAATTGAAAAGGGAGTGCAACACGAGGAATTCACAGGGGGTCACCCATCCTAGTACTACTCTCGCCCAAGCATGCCTGACTTCAGATTTCTGATGGGATCCTGTGCATTAGTGCTGGTATGATCGCACCCGTCATATTGAGGGCACAATTCTTATATGTGTTAACGGTTCACAGTTCTAGCCTAGAGAGATGGCCCATTCAAAAGGCCCAATGGGCTTAACGACAACCCATCCGCTTCAACAATGCTGCATCCTCGCTACATGTGATATTGACACATTGTAGGGCCCTCTGATGTCCCGCGAGTTAGGTTGTCGTCCTTTCAACAGCTCACGACGAACGATTCGGGACGGAAAAATAGAGCAAAAGAAGAAAAGTGGCATGAAACTGATAAAAATGTTCGATTTTGGGCTCCAAAAATGAGTAAAGCGAGCAAGCTAGCTTCCCCTCTCGTAGAGCTCTCAGAGAGCTTTGCAACGGTATGCTGTGCGCTGCGTAACTCCTTACGGATCAAAAGTTATGGGCACCGGAGCGACGGAGACATGGTCATAAACCTTACGCCCTCGGTTTGCGGGCCCGACCTCTACGTGAAGCGAAGTTGTCTTGCCCAATGGTCCGTGGGATTCGGGAATAGAGATTTGGTGGATAAAGTATCTTGGCAACCCTAACGGGGCAAAAAAAATTGAAAATGAGGTGCAACACGAGGACTTCTCAAGGGGTCACCCATCCTAGTACTACTCTCGCCCAAGCACACTTAACTTCGGAGTTCTGATGGGATCCGGTGCATTAGTGCTGGTATGATCGAACCTGTCCTATTGATGGCACAATTCCTATATGTGTTAACGGTTCACTGTCCCAGCCTAGAGAGATGGCCCATTCAAAAGGTCCAATGGGCTTAACGGCAACCCATCTGCTTCAACAACACAGCATCCTCGCAAGACGTGATATCGACACGTTATAGGGCGCTCAGATATCCCGTGAGTCAGGTTGTCGTCCTTTTAACAGCTCACGACGTACGATCTGGGACGGAAAAACAGAGCAAAAGAAGAAATGTGGACTGAAACTGATGAAAACGTTCGATTTTGGGCTACAAAAAGGGCGTAGCGAGCAACCTGGCTGCCCACGTCGTAGAGCTCTCAGAGAGCTTTGCAACGGTATGCTGTGCACCGCGTAACTCCTTATGGAACAAAAGTTATGGGCACCGAAGCGACGGAGACCTAGTCACAAACACTACGCCCTCGGTTTGCGGGCCCGGCCTCTACGTCAAGCGAAGTTGTCTAGCCCAATTTTCCGTGGGATTCGGTAATAGAGATTAGGTGGATAAAGTATCTTGGCAACCCTAACCAGGGCAAAAAAAATTGAAAAGGTGTTGCAACACGAGGACTTCACAAGGGGTCACCCATCCTAGTACTACTCTCGCCCAAGCACGCTTAACTTCGGAGTTCTGATGGGATCCAGTGCATTAGTGCTAGTATGATCGCACCCGTCATCTTGAGGGCACAATTCTTATATGTGTTAACGGTTCAAAGTGCCAGCCTAGAGAGATGGCCCATTCAAAAGGCCCAATGGGCTTAACGACAACCCATCCGCTTCAACAACGCAGCATCCTCGCAAGACGTGATATCGACACGCTGTAGGGCCCTCTGATGTCCCGCGAGTCAGGTTGTCGCCCTTTTAACAGCTCACGACGTTCGATCCGGGACGAAAAAATAGAGTAAAAGAATGGGCACAGCGAGCAAGGTGGCTGCCTCCATCGTAGAGCTCTCAGAGAGCTTTGTAATGGTATGCTGTGCGCCGCATAACTCCTTACGGATCAAAAGTTATGGGCACCGGAGCGACGGAGATGTGGTGACAAATACTACACCCTCGGTTCGCAGGCCCGGCTTCTATGTGAAGCGAAGTTGTCTTGTCCAATGATCCGTGGGATTCGGTAATAGAGATTTGATGGATAAATTATCTTGGCAACCCTAACCAGGGCAAAAAAAATTGAGAAGGGGGTGCAACACGAGGACTTCACAGGGGGTCACCCATCCTAGTACTACTCTCGCCCAAGCACGTTTAACTTCAGAGTTTTGATGGGATCCGGTGCATTAGTGCTGGTATGATCACACCCGTCATGGTGAGGGCACAATTCCTATATGTGTTAACGGTTCACAGTGCCAGCCTGGAGAGATGGCCCATTCAAAAGGCCCAATGGGCTTAACGACAACCCATCCGCTTCAACAACGCAGCATCCTCGCAAGACGTGATATCAAAAATGTTGTAAGGCCCTCTGATGTCTCGCGTGTCAGGTTGTCATCCTTTTAACAGCTCACGACGTACCATCCGCGACGGAAAAACAGTGGAAAAGAAGAAAAGTGGCTTGAAACTAATGAAAACGTTCGATTTTGGGCTCCGAAAATGCGTACAGCGAGCAAGCTGGCTGCCATCATCGTAGAACTCTCAGAGAGCTTTGCAACGGTATGTTGTGCGCCGCGTAACTCCTTACGGATCAAATGTTATGGGCACCGGAGCGACGGAGACCTGGTCATAAACCCTACGCCCTCGGTTTGCTGGCCCGGCCTCTACGTGAAGCGAAGTTGTCTTGACCAATGTTCCGTGGGATTCGGCAATAGAGATTTGGTGGATAAAGTATCTTGGCAACCCTAACCAGGGCAAAAAAAATTGAAAAGGGGGTGCAACACGAGGAATTCACAGGGGGTCACCCATCCTAGTACTACTCTCGCCCAAGCACGCTTAACTGCAGAGTTCTGATGGGATCCGGTGCATTAGTGCTGGTATGATCGCACCCGTCATGTTGAGGACTCAATTCCTATATGTGTTAACGGTTCATAGAGCCAGCCTAGAGAGATGGCCCATTCAAAAGGCCCAATGGGCTTAACGACAACCCATCCGCTTCAACAACGCAGCATCCTCGCAAGATGTGATATCGACATGTTGTAGGGCCCTCTGATGTACAACGAGTCAGGTTGTCGTCCTTTTAACAGCTCACGACGTACGATCCGGGACGGAAAAACAGGGCAAAAGAAGAAAAGTGGCTTGAAACTGATGAAAACGTTTGATTTTGGGCTACAAAAATGGGCATAGCGAGCAAGATGGCTGCCCCCGTCGTAGAGCTCTCAGAGAGATTTGCAACGGTGTGCTGTGCGCCGCGTAACTCCTTACGGATCAAAAGTTAAGGGCACTAGAGCGACGGAGACCTGGTCACAAAACTTACGCCCTCGCTTTGCGGGCCCGGCCTCTACGTGAAGCAAAGTTGCCTTGCCCAATGTTCCGTGGGATTCAGTAATAGAGATTTGGTGGAACAAGTATTTTGGCAACCCTAACCAGGGCAAAAAAAATTGAAAAAGGGGTGCAACACGAGGACTTCCCATGGGGTCACCGATCCTAGAACTACTCTCGCACAAGCACGATTAACTTCGGAGTTCTGATGGGATCTGGTGCATTAGTGCTGGTATGATCGCACCCGTCATCTTGAGGGCACAATTCCTATATGTGTTAACGGTTCACAGTCCCAGCCTAGAGGGATGGCCCATTCAAAAGGCCCAATGGGCTTAACGACAACCCATCCGCTTCAACAACGCAGCACCCTCGCAAGATCTGATATCGACATGTTGTAGGGCAATCTGATGTCCCGCGAGTCAGGTTGTCGTCCTTTTTACAGCTCATGACGTACGATCCGGGATGGAAAAACAGGGCAAAAGAAGAAAAGTCGCCTGAAACTGATGAAAACGTTAAATTTTGGGCTCCAAAAACGGGCATAGCGAGCAAGCTGGCTGCCCCTATCGTTGAGCTCTCAGAGTGCTTTGGAACGGTATGATGTGCGTTGCGTAACTCCTTAAGTTTCAAAAGTTATGGGCACCAGAGTGACGAAGACCTGGTCACAAACACTACGCGCTCGGCTTGCGGGCCCAGCCTCTACGTGAAGCGAAGTTGTCTTGCCCAATGTTCAGTGGGATTTGGTAATAGAGATTTGGTGGATAAATTATCTTGGCAATCCTAACCGGGGCAAAAAAAATTGAAAAGGAGGTGCAACACGAGTACTTCCCAGGGCGTCACCCATCCTAGTGCTACTCTCGCCCAAGCACGCTTAACTTCGGAGTTCTGATAGGATCCGGTGCATTAGTGCTGGTATGATCGCACCCGTCATGTTGAGGGCACAATTCTTAAATGTGTTAACAGTTCACAGTCCCAGCATAGAGAGATGGCCCATTCAAAAGGCCCAATCGGCTTAACGACAAACCATCCGCTTCAACAACGCAGCATCCGCGCAAGACGTTATATCAAAAACGTTGTAAGGCCCTCTGATGTCCCGCGAGTCAGGTTTTCATCCTTTTAACAGCTCAAGACGTAAGATTCAGGACGGAAAAACAGAGGAAAAGAAGAAAAGTGGCCTGAAACTGATGAAAACATACAATTTTGGGCTCCGAAAATGGGCATAGCGAGCATGCTGGCTACCACCGTCGTAGAGATCTCAGAGAGCTTTGCAACGGTATGCTGTGCGCCGCGTAACTCCTTACAAATCAAAAGTTATGGGTACCGGAGCGACGGACACCTGGTCACAAACCCTACGCCCTCAGTTTGCGGGCCCGACCTCTACGTGAAGCGAAGTTGTCTTGCCCAATGTTCCGTGGGATTCAGTAATAGAGATTTGGTGGATAAAGTATCTTGGCAACCCTAACAGGGCAAAAAAAATTGAAAAGGGGTGCAACACGAGGACTTCCCTGGGGGTCACCCATCCTAGTACTACTCTCGCCCAAGCACGCTTAACTGCGGAGTTCTGATGGGATCCGGTGCATTAGTGCTGGTATGAAATTGTTCCACTTTGGGCTCCAAAAACAGGCACAGCGAGCAAGCTGGCTGCCTATGTCGTAGAGCTCTCAGAGGATATTGCAATGGTATGTTGTGCGCTGCGTAACTCCGTTCGAATCAAAAGTTATGGGCACCGGAGCGACGGAGACCTGGTCACAAACCCTACGCCCTCGGTTTGGGGGCCCGTCCTCTACGTGAAGCGAAGTTGTCTTGCCCAATGTTCCGTGGGATTCGGTAATAGAGATTTGGTGGATAAAGTATCTTGGCAACCCTAACCAGTGCAAAAAAAATTGGAAAGGGGGTGCAACAGGAGGACTTCCCGAGGGGTCACCCATCCTAGTACTACTCTCGCCCAAGCACGCTTAACTTCGGAGTTCTGATGGGATCCGGTGCATTAGTGCTGGTATGATCGCACCCGTCATGTTGAGAGCACAATTCCTATATGTGTTAATGGTTCACAGTCTCAGCCTAGAGAGATGACCCATTCAAAAGGCCCAATGGGCTTAACGACAACCCATTCGCTTCAACAACGCAGCATCCTCATAAGACGTGATATCGACACATTGTAGGGCCCTCTGATGTATCGAGAGTCAGGTTGTCGTCCTTTTAACAGCTCTCGACATACGATCCGGGATGAAAAAACAGGGCAAAAGAAGAAAAGTGGCCTGAAACTGATGAAAACGTTCGATTTTGGGCGCCAAAAAGGGGCACGGCGAGCAAGCTCGCCGCCCCCGTCGTCGAGCTTTCAGAGGGGTTTCCAACAATATGCTGTGCGCCACGTAACTCCTTACGGATCAAAAGTTATTGGCACCAGAGCGACGGAGACCTAGTCGCAAACCATACGCCCTCGGTTTGCGAGCCCGGCCTCCACGTGAAGCGAAGTTGTCTTGCCCAATGTTCCGTGGGATTCGATAATAGAGATTTGGTGGATAAAGTATCTTGGCAACCCTACCAGGGCAAAAAAAATTGAAAAGGGGTGCAACACGAGGACTTCCCAGGGGGTCACCCATCTTAGTACTACTCTCACCCAAGCACGCTTAACTTCGGAGTTCTGATGGGATCCGGTGCATTAGTGCTGGTATGATTGCACCAGTCATGTTGAGGGCACAATTACTAAATGTGTTAACGGTTCACAGTCCTAGCCTAGAGAGATGGCCCATTCAAAAGGCCCAATGGGCTTAACGACAACCCATCCGCTTCAACAACACAGCATCCTCACAAGACGTGATATCGACACGTTGTAGGGCCCTCTGATATACCGCGAGTCAGGTTGTCATCCTTTTAACAACTCACAACGTACGATCTGGGACCCAAAAAAGGGCAAAAGAAGAAAAGTGGCCTAAAATTGATGAAAACGTTCGATTTTGGGCTCCAAAAATGGGCAAAGTGAGCAAGCTCGCTGCCTCCGTCGTAGAGATCTCAGAGAGCTTTGCAACGGTATGTTGTACACCGCATAATTCCTTACGGATCAAAAGTTATGGGCACCGGAGCGACGGAGACCTTGTCACAAACCCTACGCCCTCGGTTTGTGGGCCCGGCCTCTACGTGAAGCGAAGTTGTCTTGCCCAATGTTCCGTGGCATTCTGTAATAGAGATTTGGTGGATAAAGTATCTTGGCAACCCTAACCAGAGCAAAAAAAATTGAAAAGGGGGTGCAACACGAGGACTTCCCAGGGGGTCATCCATCCTAGTACTACTCTCGCCCAACCACGCTTAACTTCGGAGTTCTGACGGGATCCGGTGCATTAGTGTTGGTATGATCGCACCCATCCTGTTGAGGGCACAATTCCTATTGGGATTAACGGTTCACAGACCCAGCCTAGAGAGATGGCCCATTCAAAAGGACCAATGGGCTTAACGACAACCCATACGCTTCAATAACGCAGCATTCTCGCAAGACGTGATATCGACACATTGTAGGACCCTCTGATGTCCAGCGAGCCAGGTTGTCGTCCTTTTAACAACTCAAGACGTACGATCCGGGACGGAAAAATAGAGCAAAAGAACAAAAGTGGCCTGAAACTAATGAAAACGTTCGATTTTGGGCTCCAAAAACATGCAAAGCGAGCAACCTCACTGCCTCCGTCTTTGAGCTCTCAGAGAGCTTTGCAACGGTATGTTGTGTGCCGCGTAACTCCATACGGATCAAAAGTTATGGGCACCGGAGCGACGGAGACCTGGTCACAAACCCTACGCCCTCGGTTTGCGGGCCCGACCTCTACGTGAAGTGAAGTTGTCTTGCCCAATGTTTCATTGGATTCGGTAATATAGATTTGGTGGATAAAGTATCTTGGCAACCCTAACCAGAGCAAAAAAAATTCAAAAGGGGGTACAACACAAGGACTTCCCATGGGGTCACCCATCCTAGTACTACTCTCGCCCAAGCACGCTTAACTTCGTAGTTCTGATGGGATCCGGTGCATTAGTGATGGTATTATCGCACCCGTCATGTTGAGGGCACAATTCCTATATGTGTTAACGGTTCACATTCCCAGCCTAGAGAGATGGCCCATTCAAAAAGCCCAATGGGCTTAACGACAACCCATCCGCTTCAACAACGCAGCATCCTCGCAAGACGTAATATCAACACGTTGTAGGGTCCTCTGATGTACTGCGAGTCAGGTTGTCGTCCTTTTAACAGCTCACGACGTACGATCCGGGACGGAAAATTAGAGCAAAAGAAGAAAAGTGGCCTGAAACTGATGAAAACGTTCGTTTTAGGGCTACAAAAATAGGCATTGCAAGCAAGCTGGCTGCCCCCGTCGTAGAGCTCTTAGAGAGCTTTGCAACTGTATGCTGTTAGCCGCGTAACACCTTAAGGATCAAAAGTTATGGGCACCGGAGCGACGGAGACCTGGTCACAAACCCTACGCCCTCGGTTTTCCGGCCCGGCCTCTACGTGAAGCGAAGTTGTCTTGCCCAATGTTACGTGGGATTCAGTAATAGTTATTTGGTGGATAAAGTATCTTGGCAACCCAAACCAGGACAAAAAAAATTGAAAAAGGGGTGCAACACGAGGACTTCCCAGGGGGTCACCCATCCTAGTACTACTCTCGCCCAACCACGCTTAACTTTGGAGTTCTGATAGGATCCGGTGCATTAGTGCTGGTATGATCGCACCCGTCCTGTTGAGGGCACAATTCCTATAGGTGTTAATGGTTCACAGTCCCAGCCTAGAGAGATGGCACATTCAAAAGGCCCAATGGGCTTAACGACAACCCATCCGCTTCAACAATGCAGTATCCTCGCAAGACGTGATATCGACACATTGTAGGGCCCTCTGATGTCCCGCGAGTCAGGTTGTCGTCCTTTTAACAACTCACGTTGTACGATCCGGGAGGAAAAAATAGAGCAAAAGAACAACCTATACACATAGTAAAAAGGATACAGTGAGCTTTTGCTCTCAGATCAGTTCCAGGATCAGTTGTTGCAGCCGACTTCAAATCATCCCCCAAACACGCCAAGTGGGTGTACTCCGGATGTACCCCAAAATCCTACGACCCAACTCTCCGAGGAAGTCTAGCCCCCAAGCGAGAGAGGGAATGGGACCATGGTAGTCACGGGAGCACCAGCAAGCCCGATGCCGCCCGGTGTGCGTGATCGCTACCATGCCAACAGGAAAGGTTGCAACCTTGTATGCAAATGCACATTCATGACAGGTAATATATCACAGTAGGAGGACAACAAAGTAGGTTGCTTCCGGACAATCATAAGATTGCACATTGACAGGTAAACAAGCAGGGCACGATAAGACAGGAAATTTCACTTGAAAGGCATATAGAGTTATATGAAAATTAAATGGGCAGCCATGTAACACATGTAAAACAGGCCATATAACTCATTAAGAAGCCCACGTGATCAAGTGATAAGATTATTCAACATGCAATGATATCAACATGGGTTCGGATGCAAGGAAAGCTTATTTGTCAACATGCAATGGTCAAAATCCCATTTAAAGTTATAAGACAATTACGGGCAGCCCACTAAGCATATAATTTCCACACAATATGCAAATGATCAACACTTAGCAAGACTACCTAGTCATTAGGGTTTCCGTTTCATGCTTAATCGTGTGATTAAAACCCTAAGTCAACTCAAAATCATTCTCAAGTCATGCATCATTCAATTCAAGCATCCTCAAGTACTCAAAACAGTCCACATAACATCCCAACACCACATTTCCACACAATTAGTACCACAAGAGAGGTTACAACAATTTTCCAAGCATGTAGTTAAGTGAAACCTTTACTGCAATAGGCTGTTTTCTCACAATCAATAGGATAATCAAACAATCTCCAAATTCAGTGAATAAGATTTCAAATTAAATCTTAAGAAGTTAAATAAAATCAGAAACAAACCTTGCATCAATTGGAGTTCGGAATCATTAGTTATAGCCGAAACAGTGAGGTAGCACAAAACTGTCCAGATTTGCACACTTTTCAGAAATTGACGTTTTTGAGGTCCTTAGGGTCAGTTTTAGCCTTAGTCCATTTCTGACAAAATTGTCCAGAACTGAAAAATATATCAGAAAACCAAATTTCATACATTTTGGACATCATTTACTAAGTCAAATATGGTTCGTTCCACAAGGTCAGTGCATCTGCCAAAACCTGCTTCATTTTTCCAGATTTCCAGATTTGGTCACATTTTAAAGATTTTCCATTTTGAGGACCTTAGAGTCAAAATTTGCTTCGGCCTATTTCTGAGAAAAATGTTCAAAACTGTCCAAACTATTCACCTACCAATTTCATTCATTTTCAACATCATTTGCCTAGCTAAACTTACCTCGCATAGACTGGTCAGAGAGCTATCAACAATTTCGACTTCTCCTAGCATCATTTTCAAGCCAAGATCTTGCCATGCATGGTTGTTTAAGCTTATGAACGACCATATAGCTCAAGTACAGAAGCAAATACACACATTTATGAGCATGCATGTGAATTTTTGAAGAGTTTTCAAAAGGTTTTAACCCTCACCTTAGCAATCAACCATAAAGATGCTCAAAAACCTTGTTGAAGCACAACCTTCTTCCTCTCCTTGCTTAGCCGAAAACCCAACTAGCTTTTCTCTATTTTTCCTAGCTTAGTGATCAATCTCTTAGCACATGCATGAAGTTAGAACATGAAGAAAAGAAATGGATGCCAAGAAGCTTACCTAGGCCGAATAGAGTCTTCAATGCACATGCATGTGTAATTTTCACATCCTAGCTAGCTCGGTTGAGGTTCTTTGCTTGTAGCTTGCTTTGCTTAGCTATGCTGTGAAGAAGAGAAGCTAAGAAGATGAAGAACTCAGCCAAGGCCGAGAATGAGAGAGGAAAATGAGAGGGGAGAGAGAAAGATTGAAAAGGAAATGAAGAAATGACAAGAATAAAACTCTTTTGCATTCACCCAAGCATTGGTCGGCCTTGGGCTTCCAAATCTGATTTTTTTTTTGTGTTCAAGGTGGAATTTTGAAATGTTAGCATGGGCTATGAGTTTTTGGTCGAGCAAGAGAGAGATTTGAGGTGGTTTTGATCATATTTTTATGCATTTTGTGTCACAGTTTGTCTAAGCATGCATAGTTGATTATAAAATTGTTCAAACCTTGGGCAAAACCATGGTATGGTCGGCCAAGCATGTGGGAAAATTCTGAATTTTGTCTTGGTTAAGCTTATTTTATTGCTTGTGTTTGGAAGTGCAAAAAGAAAAGGAATAAAGAATGAAGAATGTTTAGTGTTTGGTGCATTTTTTGTCTTCTAATGAGTTGAATTAGGATTATTATATTGATAGGGGATTTTGTAGGATTGTTTAATAGTCTAGTGCTCCGTGAAAGATGGTTTCTTGATTAGCGTGAAGGCACGCTTTCCTAGGTCTAGGGCACGCACTACGAGGTAGGACACGAACTACGAGACGATTACAAGTTTTCCAAGTAAGTGCACGCAACCCTAAATGAATGCACGTAATTCAATGCATGGCACAAATAATGAACACAATTCTTAAACCTAGGTCATGGCACGCAAATCTAGGTTAGGGCACACGAAGCTAGGTTTCGCATGCAAATCGGGGTCGGGCCTCACAACTTCCCATGGCGTCACCCATCCTAGTACTATTCTCGCCCAAGCACGCTTAACATCGGAGTTCTGATGGGATTCGGTGCATTAGTGCTGGTATGATCGCACCCGTCATGTTGAGGGCACATTTCCTATATGTGTTAACGGTTCACAGTCCTAGCCTAGAGAGATGGCCCATTCAAAAGGCCCAATGGGCTTAACGACAACCCATCCGCTTCAACAACGCTGCATCTTCGCAAGATGTGATATCGACACGTTGTAGGGCCCTCTGATGTCCCGCGAGTCAGGTTGTCGTCCTTTCAACAGCTCACGACGTACGATCCAGGACAGAGAAATAGAGCAAAAGAAGAAAAATGGCTTGAAACCGATGAAAATGTTCGCTTTTGGGCTCCAAAAATGGGCACATCAAGCAAGCTGGCTACCCCTATCGTAGAGCTCTTAGAGAGCTTTGCAACGGTATGCTATGCGCTGCGTAACTCTTTACGGATCAAAAGTTATGAGCACCGGAGCGACGGAGACCTGGTCACAAACCCTACGCCCTCGGCTTGCGGGCCCAGCCTCTACGTGAAGCGAAGTTGTCTCCACAATGTTTCGTGGGATTCGGTAATAGAGATTTGGCGGATAAAGTATCTTGGCAACCCTAACCAGGGCAAAAAAAATTGAAAAGGGGGTGCAACATGAGGACTTCCCAGGGGGTCACCTATCCTAGTACTACTCTCGCCCAATCACGCTTAACTTCGGAGTTCTGATGGGATCTGGTTCATTAGTGCTGGTATGATCGCACCCGTCATATTGAGGGCACAATTCCTATATGTGTTAACGGTTCACAGTCCCAGCCAAGAGAGATGGCCCATTCAAAAGGCCAATGGGCTTAACAACAACCCATCTACTTCAACAACGCAGCGTTCTCGCAAGACGTGATATCGACACGTTGTAGGGCCCTCTGATGTTCGCGAGTCAGGTTGTTGTCCTTTGAACAGCTCACGACGTACGATCCGGGATAGAAAAACAGAGCAAAAGAAGAAAAGTGGCCTAAAACTGATGAAAACGTTCAATTTTTGGGTCCAAAAATGGGCACAACGTGCAAGCTTGTTGCCCCTGCCGTAGAGCTCTCAGAGAGCTTTACAGCGGTATGTTGTGCGCTGCGAGCAAGCTGGCTACCCATGTCGTAGAGCTCTTAGAGAGCTTTGCAACGGTATGTTGTGCGCTGTGTAACTCCTTACGGATCAAAAGTTATGGGCACGGGAGCGACGGAGACCTGGTCACAAACCCTACGCCCTCGGTTTACGGGCCCGGCCTCTACGTGAAGCGAAGTTGTCTTGCCCAATGTTCCGTGGGATTCGGTAATAGAGATTTGGTGGATAAAGTATCTTGGCAACCCTAACCAGGGCAAAAAAAATTGAAAAGGGGGATCAACACGAGGACTTCCCAGGGGGTCACCCATCCTAGTACTACTCTCGCCCAAGCACGCTTAACTTCGGAGTTCTGAAGGGATCCGGGACATTAGTGCTGGTATGATTGCACCCGTCATGTTGAGGGCACAATTCTTATATGTGTTAACGGTTCACAGTCCTAGCCTAGAGAGATGGCCCATTCAAAAGGCCCAATGGGTTAACGACAACCCATCCGCTACAACAACGAAGCATCCTTGCAGGACGTGATATCGACACGTTGTAAGTCCCTCTGATGTACCTCGAGTCAGGTTGTCTTCCTTTTAACAGCTCACGACGTACGATTCGGGACGAAAAAACAGAGCAAAAGAAGAAAAGTGGCCTGAAACTGATGAAAACATTCGATTTTGGGCTCCAAAAAAGGCCACAGTGAGCAAGCATGCTGCCCCTGTCGTAGAGCTCTCAAAGTGCTTTGCAACGGTATGTTCTGCGCTATGTAACTCCTTACGGATCAAAAGTTATGGGCACCGGAGCAACGGAGACCTGGTCACAAACACTACGCCCTCGGTTTGCGGGCCCGGCCTCTACGTGAAGCGAAGTTGTCTTGCCCAATGTTTAGTGGGATTCGGTAATAGAGATTTGGTGCTTAAAGTATCTTGGCAACCCTAACCAGGGAAAAAAAAATTGAAAAGCGCGTGCAACACGAGCACTTCCCAGGGGGTCACCCATCCTAGTACTACTCTCACCCAAGCATGCTTAGCTTTGGAGTTCTGAAGGGATTCGGTGCATTAGTGCTGGTATGATCGCACCTGTCATGTTGAGGGCACAATTCCTATATGTGTTAACGGTTCACAGTGCCAGCCTAGAGAGATGGCCCATTCAAAAGGCCCAATGGGCTTAACGACAACCCATCCGCTTCGACAACGTAGCATCCTCGCAAGACGAGATATCAACATGTTTTAAGGACATCTGATATCCCGCGAGTCAGGTTGTCATCCTTTTAACAGCTCACGACGTACGATCCGGGACGGAAAAACAGGGCAAAATGAGAAAAGTGGCCTGAAACAGATGAAAACGTTACATTTTGGGATCCCAAAACGGTCACAATGAGCAAACTCGCTGCCCCCGTCATAGAGCTCTCAGAGAGCTTTGCAACGGTATGCTGTGCGCCGCGTAACTTCTTCCGGATCAAAAGTTATGGGCACCGGTGCGACGGAGACCTGGTCACAAACTCTACGCCCTCGATTTGCGGGCCCAGCCTCCACGTGAAGCGAAGTTGTCTTGCCCAATGTTCCGTGGGATTCGGTAATAGAGATTTGTTGGATAAAGTATCTTGGCAACCCTAACAAGGGCAAAAAAAATTGAAAAGGGGGTGCAACACGAGGACTTCCCAGGGGGTCACCCATCCTAGTACTACTCTCGCCCAGGCACGCTTAACTACGGAGTTCTGATGGGATCCGGTGCATTAGTGCTAGTATAATCACACCCGTCATGTTGAGGGCACAATTCCTATATGTGTTAACGATTCACAGCGCCAGCCTAAAGAGATGGCCCATTCAAAAGGCCCAATAGGCTTAACGACATCCCATCCGCTTCAACAACGCAACATCCTTGCAAGACGTGGTATCAACACGTTGTAGGGCCCTCAGATGTCCCGCGAGTCAGGTTGTCGTCCTTTTAACAGCTCACGACGTACGATCCGGGATGAAAAAATAGAGCAAAAGCACAAAAGTGGCCTGAAACTGACGAAAACGTTCAATTTTGGATTCCAAAAATGGGCATAGCGAGCAACCTCGCTGCCTCCGTGTTTGAGCTCTCAGAGAGCTTTGCATAGGTATGCTGTGCGCCGCGTAACTCCTTACGGATCAAAAGTTATGGGCACCGGAGCGACGGAGACCTGGCCAGAAACCCTACGCCCTCGGTTTGCGAGCCCAGCCTCTACGTGAAGCGAAGTTGTCTTGCCCAATGTTCCGTGGGATTCGGTAATAGTGATTTGGTGGATAAAGTATCTTGGCAACCCTAACTAGGGCAAAAAAAATTGAAAAGGAGGTGCAACCCGAGGACTTCCCAAGGGGTCACCCATCCTAGTACTACTCTCGCCCAAGCACGTTTAACTTCGGAGTTCGGATGGGATCCGGTGCATTAGTGCTGGTATGATCGCACCCGTCATGTTGAGGGCACAATTCCTATATGTGTTAACGGTTCACAATGCCAGCCTAGAGAGATGGCCCATTCAAAAGGCCCAATGGGCTTAACAAAAACCCATCCACTTCAACAACGCAGCATCCTCGAAAGACGTGATATCGACATGTTGTAGGGCCCTCTGATGTCCTGTGAGTTAGGTTGTCATCATTTTAACAGCTCACAACCTATGATACGGAACGAAAAAACTGAGCAAAAGAAGAAAAATGGCTTGAAACTGATGAAAATGTTCGATTTTGGGCTCCAAAAACGGGCACAGCGAGCAAGCTGGCTACCCCCGTGGTAGAGCTCTCAGAGAGCTTTGCAACGATATGCTGTGCGCCGCGTAACTCCTTACGGATCAAAAGTTATGGGCACCGGAGCGACGTAGACCTGGTCACAAACCCTACGCCCTCGGTTTGCGGGATCGGCCACTATGTGAAGCGAAGTTGTTTTACCCAATGTTTCGTGGGATTCGGTAGTAGAGATTTGGTGGATAAAGTATCTTGGCAACCCTAACCAGGGAAAAAAAATTGAAAAGCCGGTGCAACACGAGGACTTCTCAGGGGCTCACCCATCCTAGTACTACTCTCGCCCAAGCACGCTTAACTTCGGAGTTCTGATGGGATCCGGTGCATTAGTGCTGGTATGATCACACCCGTCATGTTGACAGCACAATTCCTATATGTGTTAACGATTCACAATGCCAGCCTAGAGAGATGGCCCATTCAAACGGCCCAATGGGCTTAACGACAACCCATCCACTTCAACAACGCAGCATCCTCGCAAGACGTGATATCGAAACGTTGTAGGGCCCCCTGATGTACCGCGAGTCAGGTTGTCGTCCTTTTAACAACTCACAACGTACGATCCGGGACGGAAAAACAGGGCAAAAGAAGAAAAGTGTCCTGAAACTGATGAAAACTTTCGATTTTGGGCTCCAAAAATGGGCACAGCGAGCAAGCTGGCTGCCCCCGTCGTAGAGCTCTGAGAGAGCTTTGCAACGGTAAGCTGTGCGCCGCGTAACTCCTTACAGATCAAAAGTTATGGGCACCGGAGCGAAGAAGACCTGGTCAAAAACCCTACGGCCTCGGTTTGCAGGCCCGACCTCTACGTGAAACGAAGTTTTCTTGCCCAATGTTCCGTGGTATTCGGTAATAGAGATTTGGTGGATAAAGTATCTTGGCAACCCTAACCAGGGCAAAAAAAATTGAAAAGGGGGTGCAACACAAGGACTTCCCAGGGGGTCACCCATCCTAGTACTACTCTCGCCCAAGCACGCTTAACTTCGGAGTTCTGATGGGATCCGGTGCATTACTGCTGGTATGATCGCACCCGTCATCTTCAGGGAACAATTCCTATATGTGTTAATGATTCACAGTGCCAGCCTAGAGAGATGGCCCATTCAAAAGGCCCAATGGGCTTAACGACAACCTATCCGCTTCAACAATGCAACATCCTTGCAAGACGTGATATCGACACATTGTAGGGCCCTCTGATGTACCCCGAGTCAAGTTGTTGCCCTTTTAACAGCTCACGACGTACAATCCGGGATGAAAAAATAGAGCAAAAGAACAAAAGTGGCCTGAAACTGATAAAAACGTTCGATTTTGGTCTCTAAAAAGGGCACAGCGAGCAAGCTAGCTGCCCCCGTCGTAGAGCTCTTAGAGAGCTTTGCAACGGTATGATGTGCGCCGCGTAACACCTTACGGATCAAAGGTTATGGGCATTGGAGCAACAGAGACCTGGTCACAAACCCTACACCCTCTGTTTGCCGGCCCGGCCTCTACGTGAAGCGAAGTTGTGTTGCCCAATGTTCCATGGGATTCGGTAATAGAGATTTGGTGGATAAAGTATCTTGGAAACCCTAGCCAGGGCAAAAAAAATTGAAAAGGGGTGCAACACGAGGACTTCCCAGTGGGTCACCTATCCTAGTACTACTCTCGCCCAAGCACGCTTAACTTCGGAGTTCTGATGGGATCCGGTGCACTAGTGCTGGTATGATCGCACCCGTCATGTTGAGGGCACAATTCCTATATGTGTTAACGGTTCACAGCCCCAGCCTAGAGAGATGGCCCATTCAAAAGGCCCAATGGGCTTAACGACAACCCATCCACTCCAACAACGCAACATCATCGCAAGACGTGATATCGACACGTTGTAGGGCCCTCTGATGTACCACGAGTCAGGTTGTCGTCCTTTTAACAGCTCACGACATACGATCCGGGACGAAAAAATAGAGCAAAAGAACAAAAGTGGCCTTAAAATGATGAAAACATTCAATTTTGGGCTCCAAAAAGGGGCACAGTGAGCAAGCTAGCTGCCCCCGTCGTAGAGCTCTCAAAGAGCTTTGCAACGGTATGTTGTGCGCCGCGTAACTCCTTACGGATCAAAAGTTATGGGCACCGGAGCGACGGAGACCTGGTCACAAACCCTATGCCCTCGGTTTGTGGGCCCAGCCTCTATGTGAAGCAAAGTTGTTTTACCCAATGTTCCGTGGGATTCGGTAATAGAGATTTGCTGGATAAAGTATTTTGGCAACCCTAACCAGGGCAAAAAAAATTGAAAAGCGGGTGCAACACGAGGACTTCCTATGGGGTCACCCATCCTAGCACTACTCTCACCCAAGCACGCTTAACTTCGGAGTTCTGATGGGATCTGGTGCATTAGTGCTGGTATGATCGCACCCATCATGTTGAGGGCACAATTCCTATATGTGTTAACAGTTCACAGTGCCAGCCTAGAGAGAAGGCCCATTATAAAGGCCCAATGGGCTTAACGACAACCCATCCGCTTCAACAATGCAACTTCCTCGCAAGACGTGATATCGACACGTTGTAGGGCCCTTTGATGTCCCGCGAGTCAGGTTGTCGTCCTTTTAACAGCTCACGACTTACGATCCGGGACGAAAAAATAGAGAAAAAGAACAAAAGTGGCCTGAAACTGATGAAAACGTTCAATTATGGGCTCCAAAAATGGGCATAGCGAGCAAGCTAGCTGCCCCCGTCGTAGAGCTCTTAGAGAGCTTTGCAACGGTATGCTGTGCGCCGCGTAACTCCTTACGGATCAAAAGTTATGGGCACCGGAGCAACGGAGACCTGGTCACGAACCCAACTTCCTCGGTTTGTGGGCCCGGCCTCTACGTGAAGCGAAGTTGTCTTGCCCAATGCTCCGTGGGATTCGGTAATAGAGATTTGGTGCCTAAAGTATCTTAGCAACCCTAACCAGGGAAAAAAAAATTGAAAAGGGGGTTCAACACGAGGACTTCCTAGGGGGTCACCCATCATAGTACTACTCTCGTCCAAGCATGGTTAGCTTCGGAGTTCTGATGGGATTCGGTGCATTAGTGCTGCTATGATCGCACCCGTCATGTTAAGGGCACAATTCCTATATGTGTTAACGGTTCACAGTGCCAGCCTAGAGAGATGGCCCATTCAAAAGGCCCAATAGGCTTAACGACAACCCATCCGATTCAACAACACAGCATCCTCGCAAGACGTGATATCGACACGTTGTAGGGCCATCTGATATCCCGCGAGTCAGGTTGTCGTCCTTTTAACAGCTCACGACATACGATCCGGGACGGAAAAACAGGGCAAAAGAAGAAAAGTGGCTTGAAACAGATGAAAATGTTCCATTTTGGGATCCCAAAACGGGCATAGCGAGCAAGCTCGCAGCCCCCGTCATAGAGCTCTTAGAGAGCTTTACAACGGTATGCTGTGCGCCGCGTAACTCCTTACGGATCAAAAGTTATGGGCACCGGAGCGACGGAGACTTGGTCACAAACCCTACGCCCTCGATTTGCGAGCCCGGCCTCTACGTGAAGCGAAGTTGTCTTGCCCAATGTTCCGTGGGATTTGGTAATAGAGATTTGGTGGATAAAGTATCTTGGCAACCCTAACCAGGGCAAAAAAAATTGAAAAGGGGGTGCAACCCGAGGACTTCCCAGGGGGTCACCCATCCTAGTACTACTCTCGCCCAAGCACGCTTAACAACGGAGTTCTAATGGGATTCGGTGCATTAGTGCTAGTATGATCGCACCCATCATGTTGAGGGCACAATTCCTATATGTGTTAACGATTCACTGTACCAGCCTAGAGAGATGGCCAATTCAAAAGGCCCAATGGGCTTAACGACAACCCATCCGCTTCAACAATGCAACTTCCTCGCAAGACGTGATATCGACACGTTGTAGGGCCCTCTGATGTCCCGCGAGTCAGGTTGTCGTCCTTTTAACAGCTCACGACGTACGATCCGGGACGAAAAAATAGAGAAAAATAACAAAAGTGGCCTGAAACTGATGAAAACGTTCAATTTTGGGCTCCAAAAATGGGCATAGCGAGCAAGCTAGCTGCCCCCGTCGTAGAGCTCTTAGAGAGCTTTGCAACAGTATGCTGTGCGCCGCGTAACTCCTTACGGATCAAAAGTTATGGGCACCGGAGCAACGGAGACCTGGTCACGAACCCAACTTCCTCGGTTTGTGGGCCCGGCCTCTACGTGAAGCGAAGTTGTCTTGCCCAATGCTCCGTGGGATTCGGTAATAGAGATTTGGTGCCTAAAGTATCTTAGCAACCCTAACCAGGGAAAAAAAAATTGAAAAGGGGGTTCAACACGAGGACTTCCTAGGGGGTCACCCATCATAGTACTACTCTCGTTCAAGCATGGTTAGCTTCGGAGTTCTGATGGGATTCGGTGCATTAGTGCTGGTATGATCGCACCCGTCATGTTAAGGGCATAATTCCTATATGTGTTAACGGTTCACAGTGCCAGCCTAGAGAGATGGCCCATTCAAAAGGCCCAATAGGCTTAACGACAACCCATCCGATTCAACAACACAGCATCCTCGCAAGACGTGATATCGACACGTTGTAGGGCCATCTGATATCCTGCGAGTCAGGTTGTCGTCCTTTTAACAGCTCACGACATACGATCCGGGACGGAAAAACAGTGCAAAAGAAGAAAAGTGGCTTGAAACAGATGAAAATGTTCCATTTTGGGATCCCAAAACTGGAATAGCGAGCAAGCACGCAGCCCCCGTCATAGAGCTCTCAGAGAGCTTTACAACGGTATGCTGTGCGCCGCGTAACTCCTTACGGATCAAAAGTTATGGGCACCGGAGCGACGGAGACTTGGTCACAAACCCTACGCCCTCGATTTGCGAGCCCGGCCTCTACGTGAAGCGAAGTTGTCTTGCCCAATGTTCCGTGGGATTTGGTAATAGAGATTTGGTGGATAATTATCTTGGCAACCCTAACCAGTGCAAAAAAAATTGAAAAGGGGGTGCAACCCGAGGACTTCCCAGGGGGTCACCCATCCTAGTACTACTCTCGCCCAAGCACGCTTAACAACGGAGTTCTAATGGGATCCGGTGCAATAGTGCTAGTATGATCGCACCCGTCATGTTGAGGGCACAATTCCTATATGTGTTAACGATTCACAGTGCCAGCCTAGAGAGATGGCCCATTCAAAAGGCCCAATGGGCTTAACGACAACCCATCCACTTCAACAATGCAACTTCCTCACAAGACGTGATATCGACACGTTGTAGGGCCCTCTGATGTCCAGCGAGTCAGGTTGTCGTTCTTTTAACAGCTCACGACGTACGATCCGGGACGAAAAAATAGAGAAAAAAACAAAAGTGGCCTGAAACTGATGAAAACGTTCAATTTTGGGCTCCAAAAATGGGCATAGCGAGCAAGCTAGCTGCCCTCGTCGTAGAGCTCTCAGAGAGCTTTGCAACGGTATGCTGTGCGCGGCGTAACTCCTTACGGATCAAAAGTTATGGGCACCGGAGCGACGGAGACCTGGTCACAAACCCTAGGCCCTCGGTTTGTGGGCCCGGCCTCTACGTGAAGCGAAGTTGTCTTGCCAAATGTTCTGTGGGATTCGGTAATAGAGATTTGGTGGATACAGTATCTTGGCAACCCTAACCAGGGCAAAAAAAATTGAAAAGGGGGTGCAACCCAAGGACTTCCCAAGGGGTCACCCATCCTAGTACTACTCTCGCCCAAGCACGTTTAACTTCGGTGTTTGGATGGGATCCGGTGCATTAGTGCTGGTATGATCACACCCGTCATGTTGATGGCACAATTCCTATATGTGTTAACGGTTCACAATGCCAGCCTAGAGAGATGGCCCATTCAAAAGGCCCAATGGGCTTAACGAAAACCCATCCACTTCAACAACGCAGCATCCTCGCAAGACGTGATATCGACACGTTGTAGGGCCCTCTGATGTCCTACGAGTCAGGTTGTCGTCCTTTTAACATCTCACGACGTATGATATGGGACGAAAAAACTGAGCAAAAGAAGAAAACTGGCTTGAAACTGATGAAAACGTTCGATTTTGGACTCAAAAAACGGGCACAGCGAGCTAGCTAGCTGCCGCCGTGGTAGAGCTCTCAGAGAGATTTGCAACGGTATGCCATGCGCCGCGTAACTCCTTACGGATCAAAAGTTATGGGCACCGGAGCGACGGAGACCTGGTCACAAACCCTACGCCGTCGGTTTGCGGGCCCGGCCACTATGTGAAGCGAAGTTGTCTTACCCAATGTTCCGTGGGATTCGGTAATAGAGATTTGGTGGATAAAGTTTCTTGGCAACCATAACCAGGGCAAAAAAAATTGAAAAGCGGGTGCAACACGAGGACTTCCCAGGGGGTCACCCATCCTAGTACTACTCTCGCCCAAGCACGCTTAACTTCGGAGTTCTGATGGGATCCAGTGCATTAGTGCTGGTATGATCGCACCCGTTGTGAGGCCCGACCCCGAATAACGTGTCTTACCTTGTTTTGCGTGCCATAGACCACTAATTATATGACCGACCTTGGATTACGTGTCCTATCTTGGTTTTCGTGTATACCTCGTCATACGTGCCTTGACCTAGAATAGTGTGCCCTAATCCCTGACTCACGTGCGGTACCTAGAAATACGTGCCCTAACCTCGATGTACATGCGTTACCTCGTTTCGTGTGTCCTAACCTTGAACTACGTACCTTAACCTAGGTTTAAGAGTCGTACCTCGATTTGCGTGCATTGCATTGGATTACGTGTCTTGCATTGGTTTACGTGCATTCACCTAGGATTGTGTGCATTAGTCTTGAAGTCCGTGTCTTACCTCGTAGTTCGTGTCTACCTCATGATTCGTGCCCTGTATTGATTTCTGTGTGTGTCTCGTTGTGCGTGCCCTAGACTTAGGAAAGCGTGCCCGCACGCTAATCAATAAAGAATCCTACACAAAGCACTATACTATAAAATAATCCTACAAACACCACTAACTATTATTATAATCCTAATTCAAATCTCTACAAAATCCACTAACACCTAAATATTATATTTTAAACTCACTACATGACAAAATCTCACAAACCTCTAAACATATCCTATATTCTATTCTACCTAAAATCCCTAAATACCCAACATTCTCTTACGCACATGTTAAAACAATTCAAAAGATGACACAAATCTGAATTTTTGCATGCCCAAGGCCAACATATGCATCAACTTTTGCAAAAGCCTCATTTTTCTCTCATTTCTCTCACTTTCCTCACATTTTCTCTCTCTCCCTCTCGCTCTCTCTCTCCATTTCGGTTTTGGCTGAGTTCTCTCCACCTCTTAGCTCATCTTCATCATCCTATGGTGCATCAAGACAAACCACAAGCAAAGAAACTCACCCAAGCAAGCTAGGATGCAAGAAACACACATGCAAGCATTTTGAGTCACCATTTTCGGCCTTGGTGAGTTTTTAAGCTTCCATTTCTTTTCTTCTTGTTCTAACCTCATGCATGTGCTAAGAGATTGATCACTAAGCTAGGAAAAATAGAGAAAAGCTAGTTGGAATATCGGCTAAGCAAGAAGAAGAAGAGATTTGAGTTTCAACAAGGTTTTTGAGCATTTTTTGGGTTGATTGCAAAGATGAGGGCTAAAACCTTTTGAAAACTCTTCAAAAATCCACATGCATGCTAATAAATGTGTGTATTTTCTTCTGTACTTGAGGTATGTGGTCGTTCATAAGCTTAAACAACCATGCATGGCAAGATCTTGGCTTGAAAATGATGCTAGGTGAAGTCGAAATTGTTGACAGCTCTCTGACCAGTCTGTTCGAGGTATGTTTAGCTAGAAAAATGATGTTGAAAATACATGAAAATTGGTAGGTGTCTATTTTGGACAGTTTTGAACATTTTTCCCAGAAATAGGACGAAGCTAATTTTGAGTCTAAAGTCCTCAAAATGGCAAATCTTTAAAATGTGACCAAATCTGGAAATCTGGAAAAATGAAGCAGGTTTTGGCAGATGCACTGACCTTGTGGAACGAACCATATTTTACTTAGTAAATGATGTCCAAAATGTATAAAATTTGGTGTACTGCTAGCGTTTTCAGTTCTGGACAATTTTGTCAGAAATGGACCAAGGCTAAAACTGACCCTAAGGACCTCAAAAACATCAATTTCTGAAAAGTGTGCAAATCTGGACAGTTTTGTGCTATTCCACTGTTTCGGATATATCTAATGATCCCGAATTCCAATTGATGCAAGGTTTGTTTCTGATTTTAGTTAACTTCTTGAGCTTTAATTTGACATCTTATTCACTGAATTTGGAGATTGTTTGCTTATCCGATTGATTGTAAGAAGACAGCCTGTTGTAGTAAGGGTTTCACTTAATGTTGTGCTTGGAAATATTGTTGTGACTCCTCTTGTTGAATTAGATGCTTGGGATTGTAGCTACGGGATGTTGTGTGGACTGTTTTGAATGTTTGAGGATGTTGAATTAAATGATGCATGGTTTGAGATTGACCTTGAGTTGGGTTGAGGCCCAAATTGCACGAATATACATGAAATGGAAACCCTAATGACTAGGTAGTTTTGCTAAGTATTGATCAATTGGATATTGTGTGGGAATTATATGCTTAGTGGGCTTCCCGTTAATGTCTTATAACTTCAAATGTGATTTTGACCATTGCATGTTGGCAAATAAACTTTTCTTGCACCCGAACCCATGATTGATGTCATTGCATGCTGAATAATCTTATCACTTGATCACGTGGACTTCTTAATGAGTTATATGGCCTGTTTTACATGTGTTACATGGCTGCCCGTTTAATTTTCATATAACTCTATATGCCTTCAAGTGAAATTTTCCTGTCTTATCGTGCCTTGCTTGTTTACCTGTCATAAATGTGCATTGCATACAAGGTTGCAACCTTTCCTGTTGGCATGGTAGCGATCACGCACACCGGAAGGCATCGGGCTTTCCGGTGCACCCGTGACTACCATGGTCTCATTCCCTCTCTTGCTTGGGGGCTAGACTTCCTCGGAGAGTTGGGTCGTAGGATTTCGGGGTACATCCGGAGTACACCCACCTGGCGTGTTTGGGGGATGATTTGAAGTCGGCCGCAACAACTGATTCTGGAACTGATCTGAGAGCAAAAGCTCACCGTATCCTTTTACTGTGTTTATAAGTACTCTCGCTTGGTTCCTAGAGAACCTCGGGGAGGAAAAATTGGTATTTATGTTCCTGTACTTATATTATTGTTACATTCATGCTTGCAAAAGGATTTTCATAAGTTGAACCGGAAAATGAGTTTCAAAACCTATTTCTCGTTCCCCCTCGCTGAGTTCATAAGGACTCACCCTCTTTTATCATCTCAGGTGAAGAAGATCAAGAACAGGTACTCGAGGACGATGTGCCTAACGATGATTCCTTGGAGTGATTGCCTGTCCCTACGTGCTTTTGTGCTTTACCTGAAAGTGGTTGCTATATGGATGTTGTGTTTGATTGCAAACTACTCATTTTATTGATGTAAATGACCCCGTTGTAATTTGGGTCTAATTATGGGATTGTACTATCTATAACCGGACGAACTTTTATTTGGTTGTTTGCTTTCGTTTTCTTCATTAGTAGTTATCGTAGGCATTCAAACCACTAGATGAACAATCAACTAAGTTAATTCTATCCAATTTCACTTAGGTTCTCATTTGCAAACTAAAGGATAATAGGTACTTGCATGATAGGAAATTGGCAAATAAACGGGACATAGTTATCATGTTAGGCTTATTAACCAAACGAGACTTTCAAGATAAACTAGTAGGCAAATCGGTTGGTGACAAATAGGAGTCCTTAATGGAATTGGATTAATGATTGGAATAATTGAGGCATTTAGAGAATTAGGTCAAACCAAAGAGCCCAATTACAGCCGTTATGCTGCCGGTTTACCGAAAAATTTTGGAGTTTAGGCCAAAACGTTAAGCGTTAAATCTTCATGAACGATTAAGTACGTGAAATGATATGAATGTTTAGATCACACCCTAGTCTAAGCTTCATAGGCCGGGTTGGGGCGTGACACCTTATAGTAGAATGGTATCAGAGCTTAGTTTAGTAACTAGGCGTTAGCTAGGTTCAACTCTCGGACCATGGATAAAAGCTAAGGTAATTATGATGTCTTGTTTATATGTGTTAATGTGTGCTAATGTGCTTTAATTGCTTTGAGAATTGAATACTATGTGCCTTTGTGGACTATATGTATTATGTGTCATGTACACTGACACGTTAGTGCCCTCAATATCGCATGCATGCTTTTATACTCCTTCCTTCATACATGTGCATGTTATATAACCGTGAATGACTGTTTATACACATAGATAGTTAGGATTAGGACTTTTAGGGAAGTGAATTTGTGCAGGACGAACGAAAAGGCTCGGTTAGAGATTTCTGGCATCTTTACAGGTACTCAATGGATCGTATATATTATTGCATATGCATATATAAAATGTGTAGCACAGGTATAATTGTTGAGGTAAAGTTATCTCCTTATCTTTGGAATACCTATACCTGTAATTAAGTTATCAATTTTGTAGCCATAAAGTTCTTGATTCTGTTAAACCGTTCTTCTAATTGTGGTTCAAGAATAAATGTTAAGGACATACAACTTCCCTTAGATATAAGAATATACTATTGGACATGTGGAGTAATCTATCTATATATTCGTATGCCTATAATGGAAGTTTGACTTAGGAGCTGCTTTTGAATCAAATTCTTATATCTTCAAATGGTATAATAGACTATTTATATGATTGAATCCTTACTTGATTGGAATTAAGCATCGTTGAACCTAATAAAGTGTATATTAATGAGTTTCAAGTTTACTCAATGGTAAGATTGTGACCTAGAAATTAAGAGATGAACTCGTGGAAATGGACGATAGGGGTTAGATTATTAAGGCGTGAATAATGTGTTTAAGTAACTTAACAATGGATGACCTCAAAACATGTAGGCAACTCTAGAGACCGAATTTAACAAGGTTGATGATTCTTTAATATAACAAGATATAAGGATGCTGTAATCAAGGAATTCACGTAGCTAGAACTCGTGTTTGGAAAGCTGCACCTAAAATGTTAGGTCGGATAGAAGTGTAAGGAATTGAATTATACATTAGATGACTAACATTGCTAAAGGTCCTAAGTTGGATATTGGTGATATTAAGAATCATGGTATTAAATTGTTGCCCCTCGGATTTAGTTATGATTATGCGAAGTAAGTCATTCTATGCACTAGTTATTTGGATACCCTAAAGGATATTAGGAAGCATATATCCCTAAATATTACCGATGGACCTAATATATAAACCATGGAAATGAGATTAAAGCATTTGGTTACAAAGTGGAGTCGTTAGGGTATGATTAGTAATCCTAAATAGCTAATAGTGAGTATGCATGATGATTCATGGTGAACCCTAGGGCCTAAGGTCAATGAGTCTTGATGCTCTTAGCTAGTTGAACATGTAAATGAGAAGAGTAAGATTTCATATAGTTAAGATAGATATGAATTAGAGTTACGATGACCCAAGAGGTTGTTGTTAGACAACCGTATTTAAGTGCATCGTTTCACTTCTAAAAACTAGCGGTTGGTAAACTTCGAATCGTGGTCGTTGAATAGAGGGTGAATCTTGTAGTGATAGTTAAATAAGTGGTTGATTACTTTTGAAGTTCTATTAGGTTATGTTGAAGGATGCCTCGTGATCATAATTCTTATGTTGATACAACCCTGAAGTTATCTCGTGTAAGTATTTTATGAGCTAGATCATTTGGGTACCCATTTATAGCCCTAGGATTGTTGTTGTACGGCCGGTAACCTAGTAGAGCATTGATATCACCTACATGGCGATGAACCCAGCTTAGTAACATTAATGTCGAAGATATATTGGCGGGCATTAAGTATTCAAAGGAATGACTAGGTCGCTAAATGAGTAGGACCATTGCCTTCTTAAGTATGACGTAACCTTGGATTGAGGTGAGTGGAATTTATTTGAGGTTGAAACTAATCGCCTTAGGAGTTTTGGATAAGATTAAAAGAAAATTCTGAAGTCTCGTGACTTGAAGATAGAGATTCGAATAAGGAAATAAATTGTGGATCACAAGCTGATGAATTTTACTTGTAAGAGTTGAACTAGTGCTACATGATTAGTTACTCATGCAATTTCAATGGCAATTTGTTGATGGTACTTAATAAACCTTAGAGTTTGAGTTTCATGAACCTCAACAGTCTTTCTCCTTGATTACGGGCGTGAAGGTTAACGAAGCTGGGAAAGGATGTTAGTGAATAGGAGCCTATGATCGGGAGACTAGTCATTAGAATATTTGCTAATCTAATGTACCTGCGAGATAAGAAGGGCTATAATACCATCGATAGATGACGATTTGAGATGGATCAGTTTGTTTGGAGAGTTTTTCCTGAAAATAGAGTCGTATTGTGGAAACGACCCATAACACGTGTATGTCCTAGGTGTTAACAATTTTGAAGCTAGTTGATAGAATATGTAAATCTGATATAGATCTATCGTCTTGAAATTAGCGTATGTCACCCTAGGACCATGGAATTATTGTGATATTCCTTTTGAGGTATGAATGTGAGATTGACACAACATGAGTCATGATTTTGGAGTTACAGTTCTATTGTTAGAATACCGATGCAACTTTGATGACTATGTTTGAAGACTCTAACCTTAGTTAATGAACTTGACCTTAAGATCAAATGGAGAATAGAGTCGTTCAAAGAAAAGAACTATAAATGTAGAGGTCACACCAAACTAAATGATTGGAGAAACATAGGAAGTGAATTGGTTATGGTAAGAGATCACCAAACACAGGACGAACCGGAGTAGGAATAATAACAAGGGTCAGAATCCGTCTAAATGACCTCAATAGACAAGAATGAATTTCAAGACGAAATTCTTTTAAGGAGGGGAGGATGTGAGGCCCGACCCGGAATAACGTGTGTTACCTTGATTTGCGTGCCATAGACCCCTAATTATATGACCGACCTTGGATTACGTGTCATGTCTTGGTTTTCGTGCATACCTCGTCATACGTGCCTTGACCTAGAATAGTGTGCCCTAATCCCCGACTCACGTGCGGTACCTAGAAATACGTGCCCTGACCTTGATGTACATGCGTTATCTCGTTTTGTGTGCCCTAACCTTGAACTGCGTACCTTAACCTAGGTTTAAGAGTCGTACCTCGATTTGCATGCATTGCATTGGATTACGTGCCTTGCATTGGTTTATGTGCATTCACCTAGGATTGCGTGCATTAGTCTTGAAGTCCGTATCTTACCTCGTAGTTCGTGTCTACCTCGTGATTCGTGTCCTGTATTGATTTCTGTGTGTGTCTCGTTGTGCGTGCCCTAGACTTAGAAAAGCGTGCCTGCACGCTAATCAATAAAGAATCCTACACAAAGCACTAGACTATAAGATAATCCTACAAACACCACTAACTATTATTATAATCCTAATTCAAATCTCTACAAAATCCACTAACACCTAAATATTATATTTTAAACTCACTACATGACAAAATCTCACAAACCTCTAAACATATCCTATATTCTATTCTACCTAAAATCCCTAAATACCCAACATTCTCTTACACACATGTTAAAACAATTCAAAAGTTGACACAAATCTGAATTTTTGCATGCCCAAGGCAACATATGCATCAACTTTTGCAAAAGCCTCATTTTTCTCTCATTTCTCTCACTTTCCTCACATTTTCTCTCTCTCCCTCTCACTCTCTCTCTCCATTTCGGTTTTGGCTGAGTTCTCTCCACCTCTTAGCTCATATTCATAATCCTATGGTGCATCAAGACAAACCACAAGCAAAGAAACTCACCCAAGCAAGCTAGGATGCAAGAAACACACATGCAAGCATTTTGAGTCACCATTTTCAGCCTTGGTGAGTTTTTAAGCTTCCATTTCTTTTCTTCTTGTTCTAACCTCATGCATGTGCTAAGAGATTGATCACTAAGCTAGGAAAAATAGAGAAAAGCTAGTTGGAATCTCGGCTAAGCAAGAAGAAGAAGAGATTTGAGCTTCAACAAGGTTTTTGAGCATTTTATGGGTTGCTTGCAAAGGTGAGGGCTAAAACCTTTTGAAAACTCTTCAAAAATCCACATGCATGCTAATAAATGTGTGTATTTTCTTCTGTACTTGAGGTATGTGGTCGTTCATAAGCTTAAACAACCATGCATGGCAAGATCTTGGCTTGAAAATGATGCTAGGTGAAGTCGAAATTGTTGACAGCTCTCTGACCAGTCTGTTCGAGGTATTTTTAGCTAGGCAAATGATGTTGAAAATACATGAAAATTGGTAGGTGTCTATTTTGGACAGTTTTGAACATATTTCCCAGAAATAGGACGAAGCTAATTTTGAGTCTAAAGTCCTCAAAATGGCAAATCTTTAAAATGTGACCAAATCTGGAAATCTGGAAAAATGAAGCAGGTTTTGGCAGATGCACTGACCTTGTGGAACGAACCATATTTTACTTAGTAAATGATGTCCAAAATGTATTAAATTTGGTGTACTGCTATATTTTTCAGTTCTGGACAATTTTGTCAGAAATGGACCAAGGCTAAAACTGACCCTAAGGAACTCAAAAACATCAATTTCTGAAAAGTGTGCAAATCTGGACAGTTTTGTGCTATTCCACTGTTTCGGATATATCTAATGATCCCGAATTCCAATTGATGCAAGGTTTGTTTCTTATTTTAGTTAACTTCTTGAGATTTAATTTGACATCTTATTCACTGAATTTGGAGATTGTTTGCTTATCCGATTGATTGTGAGAAGACAGCCGGTTGCAGTAAGGGTTTCACTTAATGTTGTGCTTGGAAATATTGTTGTGACTCCTCTTGTTGAATTAGATGCTTGGGATTGTAGCTACGGGATGTTGTGTGGACTGTTTTGAATGTTTGAGGATGTTGAATTAAATGATGCATGGTTTGAGATTGACCTTGAGTTGGGTTGAGGCCCAAATTGCACGAATATACATGAAATGGAAACCCTAATGACTAGATAGTTTTGCTAAGTATTGATCAATTGGATATTGTGTGGGAATTATATGCTTAGTGGGCTGCCTGTTAATGTCTTATAACTTCAAATGTGATTTTGACCATTGCATGTTGGCAAATAAGCTTTTCTTGCACCCGAACCCATGATTGATGTCATTGCATGTTGAATAATCTTATCACTTGATCACGTGGACTTCTTAATGAGTTATATGGCCTGGTTTACATGTGTTACATGGCTGCCCGTTTAATTTTCATATAACTCTATATGCCTTCAAGTGAAATTTTCCTATCTTATCGTGCCTTCCTTGTTTACCTGTCATAAATGTGCATTGCATACAAGGTTGCAACCTTTCCTGTTGGCATGGTAGCGATGACGCACATCTGGCGGCATCGGGCTTGCCGGTGCACCCGTGACTACCATGGTCCCATTCCCTCTCTTGCTTGGGGGCAAGACTTCCTCGGAGAGTTGGGTCGTAGGATTTCAGGGTACATCCGGAGTACACCCACCTGGCATGTTTGGGGGATGATTTGAAGTCGGCCGCAACAACTGATTCTGGAACTGATCTGAGAGCAAAAGCTCACCGTATCCTTTTACTCTGTGTATAAGTACTCTCGCTTGGTTCCTAGAGAACCTCGGGGAGGAAAGACTGGTATTTCTGTTCCTGTACTTATATTATTGTTACATTCATGCTTGCAAAAGGATTTTCATAAGTTGAACCGGAAAATGAGTTTCAAAACCTATTTCTCGTTCCCCCTCGCTGAGTTCATAAGGACTCACCCTCTTTTATCATCTCAGGTGAAGAAGATCAAGAACAGGTACTCGTGGACGATGTGCCTAACGATGATTCCTTGGAGTGATTGCCTGTCCCTACGTGCTTTTGTGCTTTGCCTGAAAGTGGTTGCTATATAGATGTTGTGTTTGATTGCAAACTACTCATTTTATTGATGTAAATGACCCCGTTGTAATTTGGGTCTAATTATGGGATTGTACTATCTATAACCGGACGAACTTTTATATGGTTGTTTGCTTTCGTTTTCTTCATTAGTAGTTATCGTAGGCATTCAAACCACTAGATGAACAATCAACTAAGTTAATTCTATCTAATTTCACTTAGGTGCTCATTTGCAAACTAAAGGATAATAGGTACTTGCATGATAGGAAATTGACAAATAAACAGGACATAGTTATCATGTTAGGCTTATTAACCAAACGAGACTTTCAAGATAAACTAGTAGGCAAATCGGTTGGTGACAAATAGGAGTCCTTAATGGAATTGGATTAATGATTGGAATAATTGAGGCATTTAGAGAATTAGGTCAAACCAAAGAGCCCAATTACAGCCGTTATGCTGCCGGTTTACTGAAAAATTTTGGAGTTTAGGCGAAAACATTAAGCGTTAAATCTTCATGAACGGTTAAGTACGTGAAATGATATGAACGTTTAGATCACACCCTAGTCTAACCTTCATAGGCCGGGTTGGGGCGTGACACCTGTCATGTTGAGGGTACAATTCCTATATGTGTTAACGGTTCAAAGTGCCAGCCTAGAGAGATGGTCCATTCAAAAGGCCCAATGGGCTTAACGACAACCCATCCGCTTCAAGAACGCAGCAACCTCGCAAGACGTGATATCGACACGTTGTAGGGCCCTCTGATGTATCGCAAGTCAGGTTGTCGTCCTTTTAACAGTTCACGACGTACGATCCGGGATGGAAAAACAGGGCAAAAGAAGAAAAGTATCCTGAAACTGATGAAAACGTTCGATTTTGGGCTCCAAAAAGGGGCACAGCGAGAAAACTGGCTGCCCCCGTCATAGAGCTCTCCGAGAGCTTTGCAACGGTATGCTGTGCGCCGCGTAACACCTTACGGATCAAAAGTTATGGGTACCGGAGCGACGGAGACCTGGTCACAAACCCTACGCCCTCGGTTTGCGGGGTCGGCCTCTACGTGAAGCGAAGTTGTTTTGCCCAATGTTCCGTGGGATTCAGTAATAGAGATTTGGTGGATACAGTATCTTGGCAACCCTAGCCAGCGAAAAAAATTGAAAAGGGGGTGCAACCCGAGGACTTCCCAAGGGGTCACCCATCCTAGTACTACTCTCGCCCAAGCACGCTTAACTTCGGAGTTCGGATGGGATCCGGTGCATTAGTGCTGGTACGATCGCACCCGTCATGTTGAGGGCACAATTCCTATATGTGTTAACGGTTCACAGTACCAGCCTAGAGAGATGGCCCATTCAAAAGGCCCAATGGGCTTAACGACAACCCATCCGCTTCAACAACGCAGCATCCTCACAAGACATGATATCGACACGTTGTAGGGCCCTCTGATGTACCGCGAGTCAGGTTGTCATCCTTTTAACAGCTCACGACGTATGATACGGGATTAAAAAACATAGCAAAAGAAAAAAAGTGGCTTGAAACTGATGAAAACGTTCGATTTTGGGCTCCAAAAACGGGCACAGTGAACAAGCTAGCTGCCCCGTCGTAGAAAACTCAGAGAGCTTTGCAACGGTATGCTGTGTGCCGCGTAACGCCTTACGGTTCAAAAGTTATGGGCACCGGAGCGACGGAGACCTAGTCACAAACCCTATGCCCTCGGTTTGCGAGACCGGCCTCTATGTGAAGCGAAGTTGTCTTACCCAATGTTCTATGGGATTCGGTAATAGAGATTTGGTAGAAAAAGTATATTGGCAACCCTAACTAGGGCAAAAAAAATTGAAAAGGGGGTGCAACACGAGGACTTCCCAGGGGGTCACCCATCCTAGTACTACTCTCGCCCAAGCACGCTTAACATCGGAGTTCTGATGGGACCAGGTGAATTAGTGCTGGTATGATCGCACCCGTCATGTTGAGGGCACAATTCCTATATGTGTTAACGATTCACAGTGCCAGCCTAGAGAGATGGCCCATTCAAAAGGCCCAATGGGCTTAACGGCAACCCATCCACTTCAACAACGCAGCATCCTCGCAAAACGTGATATCGACACATTGTAGGGCCCTCTGATGTCCTGCAAGTCAGGTTGTCGTCCTTTTAACAGCTCACGACGTACAATCCGTGATGAAAAAATAGAGCAAAAGAACAAAAGTGGCCTGAAACTGATGAAAACGTTCGATTTTGGGCTCCAAAAAGGGCACAACGAGCAAGCTAGCTGCCCCCGTCGTAGAGCTCTCAGAGTGCTTTCCAACGGTATGCTGTGCACCGCGTAACTCCTTACGGATCGAAAGTTAAGTGCACCGGAGCAACGGATACCTGGTCACAAACCCTACGCCCTCGGTTTGAGGGCCCGGCCTCTACGTGAAGCGAAGTTGTCTTGCCCAATGTTTCGTGGGATTCGGTAATAGAGATTTGGTGGATAAAGTATTTTGGAAACCCTAGCAAGGGCAAAAGAAATTGAAAATGGGTGCAACACAAGGACTTCCCAGGGGGTCACCTATTGTAGTACTACTCTCGCCCAAGCACGCTTAACTTCGGAGTTCTGATGGGATCCGGTGCATTAGTGCTGGTATGATCGCACCCGTCATGTTGAGGGCACAATTCCAATATGTGTTAATGGTTCACAATCATTTCCTAGAGAGATGGCCCATTCAAAAGGCCCAATGGGCTTAACGATAACCCATCCACTTCAACAACGCAGCATCCTCGCAAGATGTGATATCGACACGTTGTAGGGCCCTCTAATGTCCCGCGAGTCAGGTTGTCGTCCTTTTAACAGCTCACGACATACGATCCGGGATGGAAAAATAGAGCAAAAGAACAAAAGTGGCATGAAACTGATGAAAACGTTCGATTTTGGGATCCAAAAACAAGCACATTGAGCAAGCTAGCTGCCCCCGTCGTAGAGCTCTCAGAGAGCTTTGCAACTGTATGTTGTGCACCGCGTAACTCCTTACGGATCAAAAGTTATGGGCACCGGAGCGACGGAGACCTGGTCACAAACCCTATGCCCTCGGTTTGCGGGCCCGGCCTCTATGTGAAGTGAAGTTGTCTTACCCAATGTTCCGTGGGATTCGGTAATAGAGATTTGGTGGATAAATTATCTTGGCAACCCTAATCAGGGCAAAAAAAATTGAAAAGCAGGTGCAACACGAGGACATCCCAGGGGGTCACCCATCCTAGTACTACTCTCGCACAAACAAGCTTAACTTCGGAGTTCTGATGGGATCCGGTGCATTAGTGCTGGTATGATCGCACCCGTCATGTTGAGGGCACAATTCCTATATGTGTTAACAGTTCACAGTGCCAGACTAGAGAGATGGCTCATTCAAAAGGCCCAATGGGCTTAACGACAACCCATCCGCTTCAACAACGCAGCATCCTCGCAAGACATGATATCGACACGTTGTAAGGCCCTCTGATGTACTGCGTCTCAGGTTGTCGTCCTTTTAACAGCTCACGACGTACGATCCAGGACGGAAAAATAGGGCAAACCAAGAAAAGTGTCCTGAAACTGATGAAAACGTTCGATTTTGGGTTCCAAAAATGGCAACCGCGAGAAAGCTTGTTGCCCCCGTCGTAGAGCTCTCAGAGAGCTTTGGAACGGTATGTTGTGCGCCGCGTAACTCCTTACGGATCAAAAGTCATGGGCACCGGAGCGACGCAGACCTGGTCACAAAACCTACGCCCTCGGTTTGCGGGCCCGACCTCTACGTGAAGCGAAGTTGTCTTGCCCAATGTTCCGTGGGATTCGGTAATAGAGATTTGGTGGATAAAGTATCTTGGCAACCCTAACCAGGGCAAAAAAAATTGAAAGTGGGTGCAACACGAGGACTTCCCAGGGGGTCACCCATCCTAATACTACTCTCGCCCAAGCACGCTTAACTTCGAAGTTTTGATGGGATCCGGTGCATTAGTGCTGGTATGATCGCACCCGTCATGTTGAGGGCACAATTCCTATATGTGTTAACGATTCACAATGCCAGCCTAGAGAGATGGCCCATTCAAAAGGCCCAATGGGCTTAACGACAACCCATCCCCTTCAACAACGCAGCATCCTCGCAAGACGTAATATCGACACGTTGTAGGGCCCTCTGATGTCCCGCGAGTCAGGTTGTCGTCCTTTTAACAGCTCACGACATACGATCCGGGATGAAAAAATTGAGCAAAAGAACAAAAGTGGCTTGAAACTGATGAAAACGTTAGATTTTGGGCTCCAATAACGGGCAAAGCGAGCAAGCTAGCTGCCTCCATCGTAGAGCTCTCAGAGAGCTTTGCAACGGTATGCTTTGCGCCGCGTAACTCCCTACGGATCAAAAGTCATGGGCACCGGAGCGACGGAGACCTGGTCACAAACCCTACGACCTCGGTTTGCGGGCCCGACCTCTATGTGAAGCGAAGTTGTCTTGCCCAATGTTCCGTGGGATTCGGTAACAGAGATTTGGTGGATAAAGTATCTTGGCAACCCTAACCAGGGCAAAAAAAATTGAAAAGGGGTTGCAACACGAGGATTTCCCAGGGGGTCACCCATCCTAGTACTACTCTCGCCCAAGCACGCTTAACATCGGAGTTCTGACGGGATCTGGTGCATTAGTGCTGGTATGATCGCACCGGTCATGTTGAGGGTACAATTCCTATATGTGTTAACGATTCACAGTGCCAGCCTAGAGAGATGGCCCATTCAAAAGGCCCAATGGGCTTAACGATAACCCATCCGCTTCAACAACGCAGCATCCTCGCAACACATGATATTGACACATTGTAGGGCCTTCTGATGTCCCGCGAGTCAGGTTGTCTTCCTTTTAACAGCTCACGACGTACAATCCGGGATGAAAAAATAAAGCAAACGAACAAAAGTGTCCTAAAATTGATGAAAACGTTCAATTTTGGACTCCAAAAAGGGCACAGCGAGCACGGTAGCTGCCCCCGTCATAGAGCACTCAGAGAGGTTTGCAACGGTAAGCTGTGCGCTGCGTAACTCCTTACAAATCAAAAGTTATTGGCACCGGAGCGACGGAGACCTGGTCACAAACCCTATGCCCTTGGTTTGCGGGCCCGGCCTCTACGTGAAGCGAAGTTGTCTTGCCCAATGTTCTGTGGGATTCGGTAATAGAGATCTGGTGGATAAAGTATCTTGGCAACCCTAACCAGGGCAAAAAAAAATTGAAAATGTGGTGCAACACGAGGACTTCTCAGGGGGTAACCCATTCTAGTACTACTCTCACCAAGCACGCTTAACTTCAGAGTTCTGATGGGATCCGGTGCATTAGTGCTGGTATGATCTCACCCGTCATGTTGAGGGCACAATTCCTATATATGTTAACGGTTAACAGTCCCAGCCTAGAGAGATGGCCCATTCAAAAGGCCCAATGGGCTTAACGACAACCCTTCCGCTTCAACAACGCAGCAACCTCGCTAGACGTGATATCGACACGTTATAAGGCCCTCTGATGTCCCTTGAGTCAGGTTGTCGTCCTTTCAACAGCTCACGACGTACGATCCGGGACGAAAAAATAGAGCAAAAGAAGAAAAGTGGCCTGAAACAGATGAAAAGTTCGATTTTGGGCTCCCAAAAAGGGCAAAGAGAGCTAGCTGGCTGCCCCCGTCGTAGAGCTCTCAGAGAGCTTTGCAACGGTATGCTGTGCGCTGCGTAACTCCTTACAGATCAAAAGTTATGGGCACAACAAGCAAACTGGATGCCCCCGTCATAGAGCTCTCAGAGAGCTTTGCAACGGTATGCTGTGCGCCGCGTAACACCTTACGGATCAAACGTTATGGGTACCGGAGTGACGGAGACCTGGTCACAAACCCTACGCCCTCGGTTTGCGGGGTCGGCCTCTACGTGAAGTGAAGTTGTTTTGCCCAATGTTCCGTGGGATTCGGTAATAGAGATTTGGTGGATACAGTATCTTGGCAACCCTAGCCAGCGAAAAAAAATTGAAAAGGGGGTGCAACCCGAGGACTTCCCAAGGGGTCACCCATCCTAGTACTACTCTCGCCCAAGCACGCTTAACTTCGGAGTTCGGATGGGATTTGGTGCATTAGTGCTGGTATGATCGCACCCGTCATGTTGAGGGCACAATTCCTATATGTGTTAACGGTTCACAGTACCAGCCTAGAGAGATGGCCCATTCAAAAGGCCCAATGGTCTTAACGACAACCCATCCGCTGAAACAACGCAGCATCCTCGCAAGACATGATATCGACACGTTGTAGGGCCCTCTGATGTACCGCGAGTCAGGTTGTCATCCTTTTAACAGCTCACGACGTATGATTCGGGATGAAAAAACATAGCAAAGGTAGAAAAGTGGCTTGAAACTGATGAAAACGTTCGATTTTTGGCTCCAAAAACGGGCACAGCGAACAAGCTAGCTGCCCCGTCGTAGAAAACTCAGAGAGCTTTGCAACGGTATGCTGTGCGCCGCGTAACTCCTTACGGTTCAAAAGTTATGGGCACCGGAGCGACGGAGACCTGGTCACAAACCCTATGCCATCGGTTTGCGAGCCCGGCCTCTATGTGAAGCGAAGTTGTCTTACCCAATGTTCTGTGGGATTCGGTAATAGAGTTTTGGTAGAAAAAGTATATTGGCAACCCTAACCAGGGCAAAAAAAATTGAAAAGGGGGTGCAACACGAGGACTTCCCTGGGGGTCACCCATCCTAGTACTACTCTCGCCCAAGCACGCTTAACATCTGAGTTCTGATGTGACCCGGTGAATTAGTGCTGGTATGATCACACCCGTCATGTTGAGGGCACAATTCCTATATGTGTTAACGATTCACAGTGCCAGCCTAGAGAGATGGCCCATTCAAAAGGCCCAATGGGCTTAACGGCAACCCATCCACTTCAACAACGCAGTTTCCTCACAAGACGTGATATCGACACATTGTAGGGCCCTCTGATGTCCTGCAAGTCAGGTTGTCATCCTTTTAACAGCTCACGACGTACAATCCGGGATGAAAAAATAGAGCAAAAGAACAAAAGTGGCCTGAAACTAATGAAAACGTTCGATTTTGGGCTCCAAAAAGGGCCCAACGAGCAAGCCAGCTGCCCCCGTCGTAGAGCTCTCAAAAAGCTTTCCAACGGTATGCTGTGCACCGCGTAACTCCTTACGGATCAAAAGTTAAGTGCACCGGAGCAACGGATACCTGGTCACAAAACCTACGCCCTCGGTTTGAGGGCCCGGCCTCTACGTGAAGCGAAGTTGTCTTGCCCAATGTTCCGTGGGATTCGGTAATAGAGATTTGGTGGATAAAGTATTTTGGAAACCCTAGCCAGGGCAAAAAAAATTGAAAAGGGGGTGTAACACGAGGACTTCCCTGGGGGTCACCTATCGTAGTACTACTCTCGCCCAAGCATGCTTAACTTCGGAGTTCTGATGGGATCCGGTGCATTAGTGCTGTTATGATCGCACCCGTCATGTTGAGGGCACAATTCCAATATGTGTTAACGGTTCACTATCATTGCCTAGAGACATGGCCCATTCAAAAGGCCCAATGGGCTTAACGATAACCCATCCACTTCATCAACGCAGCATCCTCGCAAGACGTGATATCGACACGTTGCAGGGCCCTCTAATGTCCCGCGAGTCAGGTTGTCGTCCTTTTAACAGCTCACGACATACGATCCGGGATGGAAAAATAGAGCAAAAGAACAAAAGTGGCATGAAACTGATGAAAACGTTCGATTTTGGGTTCCAAAAACAAGCACATTGAGCAAGCTAGCTGCCCCCGTCGTAGAGCTCTCAGAGAGCTTTGCAACTGTATGTTGTGCACCGCGTAACTCCTTACGGATCAAAAGTTATAGGCACCGGAGCGACGGAGACCTGGTCACAAACCCTACGCCCTCGGTTTGCGAGCCCGGCCTCTATGTGAAGCGAAGTTGTATTACCCAATGTTCCGTGGGATTCGGTAATAGAGATTTGGTGGATAAAGTATCTTGGAAACCCTAACCAGGGCAAAAAAAATTGAAAAGCAGGTGCAACACGAGGACTTCCCAGGGGGTCACCCATCCTAGTACTACTCTCGCACAAGCATGCATAACTTCAGAGTTCTGATGGGATCCGGTGCATTAGTGCTGGTATGATCGCACCCGTCATGTTGAGGGCACCATTCCTATATGTGTTAACAGTTCACAGTGCCAGCCTAGAGAGATGGCTCATTCAAAAGGCCCAATGGGCTTAACGACAACCCATCCGCTTCAACAACGCAGCATCCTCGCAAGACATGATATCGACACGTTGTAAGGCCCTCTGATGTACTGCGTGTCAGGTTGTCGTCCTTTTAACAGCTCAAGACGTACGATCCAGGGCGAAAAAACATGGCAAAAGAAGAAAAGTGTCCTGAAACTGATGAAAACGTTCGATTTTGGGTTCCAAAAATGGCCACAGCGAGAAAGCTGGTTGCCCCCGTCGTAGAGCTCTCAGAGAGCTTTGCAACGGTATGTTGTGCGCCGCGTAACTCCTTACGGATCAAAAGTTATGGGCACCGGAGCGACGCAGACCTGGTCACAAAACCTACGCCCTCGGTTTGCGGGCCCGACCTCTACGTGAAGCGAAGTTGTCTTGCCCAATGTTCCGTGGGATTCGGTAATAGAGATTTGGTGGATAAAGTATCTTGGCAACCCTAACCAGGGCAAAAAAAATTGAAAAGTGGGTGCAACACGAGGACTTCCCAGGGGGTCACCTATCCTAGTACTACTATCGCCCAAGCACGCTTAACTTCGAAGTTCTGATGGGATCCGGTGCATTAGTGCTGGTATGACGCACCCGTCATGTTGAGGGCACAATTCCTATATGTGTTAACGATTCACAGTGCCAGCCTATAGAGATGGCCCATTCAAAAGGCCCAATGGGGTTAACGACAACCCATCCCCTTCAACAACGCAGAATCCTCGCAAGACGTGATATCGACACGTTGTAGGGCCCTTTGATGTCCCACGAGTTAGGTTGTCATCCTTTTAACAGCTCACGACATACGATCCGGGATGAAAAAATTGAGCAAAAGAACAAAAGTGGCCTGAAACTGATGAAAATGTTCGATTTTGGGCTCCAATAACGGGCAAAGCGAGCAAGCTAGCTGCCCCCATCGTAGAGCTCTCGGAGAGCTTTGCAACGGTATGCTGTGCGCCGCGTAACTCCCTACGGATCAAAAGTTATGGGCACCGGAGCGACGGAGACCTGGTCACAAACCCTACGACCTCGGTTTGCGGGCCTGACCTCTACATGAAGCGAAGTTGTCTTGCCCAATTTTCCGTGGGATTCGGTAATAGAGATTTGGTGGATAAAGTATCTTGGCAACCCTAACCAGGGCAAAAAAAATTGAAAAGGGGTTGCAACACGAGGATTTCCCAGGGGTTCACCCATCCTAGTACTACTCTCGCCCAAGCACGCTTAACAACGGAGTTATGACAGGATCCGGTGCATTAGTGCTGGTATGATCGCACCGGTCATGTTGATGGTACAATTCCTATATGTGTTAACGATTCACAGTGCCAGCCTTGAGAGATGGCCCATTCAAAAGGCCCAATGGGCTTAACGACAACCCATTCGCTTCAACAACACAGCATCCTCGCAACACATGATATCGACACATTGTAGGGCCCTCTGATGTCCCGCGAGTCAGGTTATCTTCCTTTTAACAGCTCACGACGTACAATCCGGGACGAAAAAATAGAGCAAACGAACAAAAGTGTCCTGAAATTGATGAAAACATTCGATTTTGGGCTCCAAAAAGGGCACAGCGAGCACGCTAGCTACCCCCGTCGTAGAGCCCTCAGAGAGGTTTGCAACGGTATGCTGTGCACTGCGTAACTCCTTACAGATCAAAAGTTATGGGCACCGGAGCGACGGAGACCTGGTCACAAACCCTACGCCTTTGGTTTGCGGGCCCGGCCTCTACGTGAAGCGAAGTTTTCTTGCCCAATGTTCTGTGGGATTCGGTAATTGAGATCTGGTGGATAAAGTATCTTGGCAACCCTAACCAGGGCAAAAAAAATTGAAAATGTGATGCAACACGAGGACTTCTCAGGGGGTCACCCATCCTAGTACTACTCTCACCAAGCACGCTTAACTTCGGAGTTCTGATGGGATCCGGTGCATTATTGCTGGTATGATCTCACCCGTAATGTTGACGGCACAATTCCTATTTGTGTTAACGGTTAACAGTCCCAGCCTAGAGAGATGGCCCATTCAAAAGGCCCAATGGGCTTCACGACAACCCTTCCGCTTCAACAACGCAGCAACCTTGCAAGACGTGATATCGACACGTTATAAGGCCCTCTGATGTCCCTTGAGTCAGGTTGTCATCCTTTCAGCAGCTCACGACGTACGATCTGGGACGGAAAAATAGAGCAAAAGAAGAAAAGTGGCCTGAAACAGATAAAAAGTTCGATTTTGGGCTCCCAAAATGGGCAAAGAGAGCTAGCTGGCTGCCCCTGTCGTAGAGCTCTCAGAGAGCTTTGCAACGGTATGTTGTGCGCCGTGTAACTCCTTACGCATCAAAAGTTATGGGCACCGGAGCGACGCAGACCCGGTCACAAACCCTACGCCCTCGGTTTGTGGGCCCGGCTTCTACGTGAAGCGAAGTTGTCTTGCCCAATGTTCCGTGGGATTCGGTAATATAGATTTGGAGGATAAAGTATCTTGGCAATCCTAACCAGGGCAAAAAAAATTAAAAAGGGGGTGCAACACGAGGACTTCCCAGGGGGCCACCCATCCTAGTACTACTCTCACCCAAGCACACTTAACTTTTGAGTTCTGATGGGATCCGGTGCATTAGTGCTGGTATGATCTCACCCGTCATGTTGAGGGCACAATTCCTATATGTGTTAACGGTTCACAATGCCAGCCTAGAGAGATGGCCCATTCAAAAGGCCCAATGGGCTTAACGACAACCCATCCGGTACAACAACACAGCATCCTAGCAAGACGTGATATCGACACTTTGTAGGGCCCTCTGATGTCCCGCGAGTCTGGTTGTCGTCCTTTTAACAGCTCACGACATACGATCCGGGACGGAAAAATAGAGCAAAAGAACAAAAGTGGCCTGAAACTGATGAAAACGTTCGATTTTGGCCTACAAAAACAGGCACAGTGAGCAAGCTGGCTGTGCCCGTCGTAGAGCTCTCAGAGAGCTTTGCAACGGTATACTGTGAGCCACATAACTCCTTACGGATCAAAAGTTATGTGCACCAGAGCGACGGAAACCTGGTCACAAACCCTACGCCTTCAGTTTGCGGGCCCGACCGCTACGTGAAGCGAAGTTGTCTTGCCCAATGTTCTGTGGGATTCGGTAATAGAGATTTGGTGGGTAAAGTATCTTGGCAACCCTAACCAGGGCAAAAAAAATTGAAAAGGGGGTGCAACACGAGGACTTCCCACGGGGTCATCCATCCTAGTACTACTCTCGCCCAAGCACCCTTAACTTCGGAGTTCTGATGGGATCCGGTGGATTAGTGCTGGTATGATCGCACCCATCATGTTGAGGGCACAATTCCTATATGTGTTAACGGTTCACAGTGCCAGCCTAGAGAGATGGCCCATTGAAAAGGCCCAATGGGCTTAACGACAACCCATCCGCTTCAACAACGCAGCAACCTACAAGACGTGGTATCGACACGTTATAAGGCCCTCTGATGTCCCTTGAGTCAGGTTGTCGTCCTTTTAACAGCACACGACGTAAGATCCGGGACTGAAAAATAGAGCAAAAGAAGAAAAGTGGCCTGAAACAGATGAAAACATTCGATTTTGGGCTCCCAGAACTGGCACAGAGAGCAAGCTGGCTGCCCCTGTAGTAGAGCTCTCAGAGAGCTTTGGAACGGTATGTTGTGCGCCGCGTAACTCCTTACAGATCAAAAGTTATGGGCAACAGAGCGACGGAGACCAGGTCACAAACCCTACGCCTTCGGTTTGCGATCCCGGCCTCTACGTGAAGTGAAGTTGTCTTGCCCAATGTTTCGTGGGATTCGGTAATAGAGATTTGGTGGATAAAGTATTTTGGAAACCCTAGCCAGGGCAAAAAAAATTGAAAATGGGGTGCAACACGAGGACTTCCCAGGGGGTCACCCATCCTAGTACTACTCTCGCCCAAGCACACTTAACTTCGGAGTTCTGATGGGATCTGGTGCATTAGTGCTGGTATGATCGCACCCGTCATGTTGAGGGCACAATTCCTATATGTGTTAACGGTTCACAGTGCCAGCCTAGAGAGATGGCCCATTCAAAAGGACTAATGGGCTTAACGACAACCAATCCCCTTCAACAACGCAGCATCCTAGCATGACGTGATATCGACACGTTGTAGGGCCCTTTCATGTCCCGCGAGTAAGGTTGTCGTCCTTTTAACAACTCACGACATACGATCCGGGATGAAAAAATTGAGCAAAAGAACAAAAGTGGCCTGAAACTGATGAAAACATTCGATTTTGGGCTCCAGTAACGGGCAAAGCGAGCAAGCTAGCTGCCCCCATCGTAGAGCTCTCAGAGAGCTTTGCAACGGTATGTTGTGCGCCGCGTAACTCCCTACGGATCAAAAGTTATGGGCACCGGAGCGACGGAGACCTGGTCACAAACCCTACGATCTCGGTTTGCGGGCCCGACCTCTACGTGAAGCGAAGTTGTCTTGCCCAATGTTCCGTGGGATTCGGAAATAGAGATTTGGTGGATAAAGTATCTTGGCAACCCTAACCAGGGCAAAAAAAATTGAAAAGGGGTTGCAACACGAGGATTTCCCACGGGGTCACCCATCCTAGTACTACTCTCGCCCAAGCACGCTTAACATCGGAGTTCTGTCGGGATCCGGTGCATTAGTGCTGGTATGATCGCACCGGTCATGTTGAGGGTACAATTCCTATATGTGTTAACGGTTCACAGTGCCAGCCTGGAGAGATGGCTCATTCAAGAGGCCCAATAGGCTTAACGATAACCCATTCGCTTCGAGAACGCAGCATCCTCGCAAGACGTGATATCAACACATTGTAGGGCCCTCTGAAGTACTGCGAGTCAGGTTGTCGTCCTTTTAACAGCTCACGGCGTACAATCTGGGATTAAAAAATTGAGCAAAAGAACAAAAGTGGATTGAAACTGATGAAAATGTTCGATTTTGGGCTCCAAAAAGGACACAGCGAGCAAGCTAGCTGCCCCCGTCGTAGAGCTCTCAGAGAGCTTTGCAACGGTATGCTGTGTACCGCGTAACTCCTTACGGATCAAAAGTTATGTGCACCGGAGCGACGGAGACCTGGTCACAAACCCTACGCCCTCGGTTTGAGGGCCCGGCCTCTACATGAAGCGACGTTGTTTTGCCCAATGTTCCGTGGGATTCGGTAATAGAGATTTGGTGGATTAAGTATTTTGGAAACCCTAGCCAGGGCAAAAAAAATTGAAAAGGGGGTGTAACACGAGGACTTTCCGGGGTGTCACCAATCCTAGTACTACTCTCGCCCAAGCACCCTTAACTTCGGAGTTCTGATGGGATCCGGTGCATTAGTGCTAGTATAATCGCACCCGTCATGTTGAGGGCACAATTCCTATATGTGTTAACGATTCACAGTCATTGCCTCGAGAGATGGCCCATTCAAAAGGCCCAATGGGCTTAACGACAACCCATCCACTTCAACAACGCAGCATCCTCGCAAGATGTGATATCAACACATTGTAGGGCCCTTTGATGTCCCTTGAGTCAGGTTGTCGTCCTTTTAACGGCTCACGACGTACAATCCGGGATGAAAAAATAGAGCAAACGAACAAAAGTGTCTAGAAATTGATGAAAACGTTCAATTTTGGGCTCCAAAAAGGGCACAGCGAGCAAGCTAGCTGCCACCGTCAAAAAGCTCTCAGAGAAGTTTGCAATGGTATGCTGTGCGCCGGGTAACTCCTTACGGATCAAAAGTTATGGGCACCGAAGCGACGGAGACCTAGTCACAAACCCTACGCCCTTGGTTTGCGGGCTCGGCCTCTACGTGAATCGAAGTTGTCTTGCCCAATGTTCCGTGGGATTCGGTAATAGATATCTGGTGGATAAAGTATCTTGGCAACCCTAACCAGGGCCAAAAAAATTGAAAATGGGGTGCAACACGAGGACTTCTCAGGGGGTCACCCATCCTAGTACTACTCTCACCAAGCACGCTTAACTTCGGAGTTCTGATGGGATCCGGTGCATTAGTGCGGGTATGATCGCACCTGTCATGTTGAGGGCACAATTCGTATATGTGTTAACGGTTCACAGTCCCAGCATAGAGAGATGGCACATTCAAAAGGCCCAATGGGCTTAACGACAACCCTACCGCTTCAACAATGCAGCAACCTCGCAAGACGTGATATCGACACGTTATAAGGCCCTCTGATGTCCCTTGAGTCAGGTTGTCATCCTTTTAACAGCTCACGACGTACGATCCGAAACGGAAAAATAGAGAAAATGAAGAAACGTGGCCTGAAATAGATGAAAATGTTCGATTTTGGGCTCCCAAAATGGGCATAGAGAGCAAGCTGGCTGCCCCCTTCGTAGAGCTCTCAGAGTGCTTTGCAACGATATGTTGTGCGCCGTGTAACTCTTTACGGATCAAAAGTTATGGGCACCGGAGCGACGGAGACCTGGTCACAAACCCTACGCCTTCGGTTTGCGAGCCCGGCCTCTACGTGAAGCGAAGTTGTCTTGCCCAATGTTCCGTGGGATTCGGTAATAGAGATTTGGTGGATAAAGTATCTTGGCAACCCTAACCAGGGCAAAAAAAATTGAAAAGGGGGTGCAACACGAGGACTTCCCAGGGGGTCACCCATCCTAGTACTATTCTCGCCCCAGCACGCTTAACTTCGGAGTTCTGATGGGATCCGGAGCATTAGTGCTGGTATGATCGCACCCGTCATGTTGAGGGCACAATTCCTATATGTGTTAACGGTTCACAGTGCCAGCCTAGAGAGATGGCCCATTCAAAAGGCCCAATGGGCTTAACAACAACCCATCCGCATCAACAATGCAGCATCCTCGCAAGACGTGATATCGACACGTTGTAGGGCCCTCTGATGTCCCGCGAGTCAGGTTGTCGTCCTTTTAACAACTCACGACATGCGATTCGTGATGGAAAAATAGAGCAAAAGAACAAAAGTGACCTGAAACTGATGAAAACGTTCGATTTTGGGCTCCAAAAATGGGCACAGCGAGCAAGCTGGCTGCCCCCGTCGTAGAGCTCTCGGAGAGTTTTGCAACGGTATGCTGTGCGCCGCGTAACTCCTTACGGATCAAAAGTTATGGGCACCGGAGCGACGGAGACTTGGTCACAAACCCTACGCCCTCGGTTTGCGAGCCCGGCCTCTATGTGAAGCGAAGTTGTCTTACCCAATGTTCCGTGGGATTCGGTAATAGAGATTTGGTTGATAAAGTATCTTGGCAACCCTAACCAGGGCAAAAAAAATTGAAAAGCGGGTGCAAAGCGAGGACTTCCCAGAGGGTCACCCATCCTAGTATTACTCTCGCCCAAGCACGCTTAACTTTGGAATTCTGATGAGATCCGGTGCATTAGTGCTGGTATAATAGCACCCGTCATGTTGCGGACACAATTCCTATATGTGCTAACAGTTCACAATGCCAGCCTAGAGAGATGGCCATTCAAAAGGCCCAATGGGCTTAACAACTACCCATCCCCTTCAACAACGCAGCATCCTCGCAAGACGTGATATCGACAAGTTGTAGGGCCCTCTGATGTACCGCGAGTCAGGTTGTCGTCCTTTTAACAGCTCACGACGTATGATCCGGGACGAAAAAATAGGGCAAAAGATGAAAAGTGTCCTGAAACTGATGAAAACATTCAATTTTGGGCTCCAAAAATGGGAACAGCGAGCAAGCTGGCTGTCCCCGTCGTAGAGCTCTCAGAGAGCTTTGCAACGGTATGCTGTGCGCCACGTAACTCCTTACGGATCAAAAGTTATGGGCACCAGAGCGACGGAGACCTGGTCACAAACCCTATGCCTTCGGTTTGCGGGCCTGACCTCTACGTGAAGCGAAGTTGTCTTGCCCAATGTTCCGTGGGATTCAGTAATAGAGATTTGGTGGATAAAGTATCTTGGCAACCCTAATCAGGGCAAAAAAAATAGAAAATGGGGTGCAACACGAGGACTTCCCAGGGGGTCATCCATCCTAGTACTACTCTCACCCAAGCACGCTTAACTTCGGAGTTCTGATGGGATCCGGTGCATTAGTGCTGGTATGATCGAACCCGTCATTTTGAGGGCACAATTCCTATATGTGTTAACGATTCACAGTGCCAGCCTAGAGAGATGGCCCATTCAAAAGGCCCAATGGGCTCAACGACAACCCATCCGCTTCAACAACGCAGCATCCTCGTAAGACGTGATATCAACACGTTGTAGAACCCTCTGATGTCCCGCGAGTTAGGTTCTAGTCCTTTTAACATCTCACGACGTACAATCCGGAACGAAAAAATAGAGCAAAAGAAAAAAAGTGTTTGGACACAAATGAAACCGTTTCATTTTGGACTCCAAAAAGGGCACAGCGAGCAAGCTAGCTGCCCCCGTCGTAGAGGTCTCAGAGTACTTTGCAACGGTATGCTGTACGCCGTGTAACTCCTTACGGATCAAAAGTTATGGGCACTGGAGCGACGGAGACCTAGTCACAAACCCTATGCCCTCGGTTTGTGGTCCCGGCCTCTACGTGAAGCGAAGTTGTCTTGCCCAATGTTCCGTGGGATTCGGTAATAGAGATTTGTTGGATAAAGTATCTTGGAAACCTTAACCAGGGCAGAAAAAATTGAAAATGGGGTGCAACACGAGGACTTCCCAGGGGGTCACCCATCCTAGTACTACTCTCGCCCAAGCACGCTTAACTTCGGCGTTCTGATGGGATCTGGTGCATTAGTGCTGGTTTGATCACACTCGTAATGTAGAGGGCACAATTCCTATATGTGTTAACGGTTCACAGTCCCAGCCTAGAGAGATGGTCCATTCAAAAGGCCCAATAGGCTTAACGACAACCCATCCGCTTCAACAACGCAACATCCTCGCAAGACGTGATATCGACACGTTGTAGGGCCCTCTGACGTCCCGCGAGTCAGGTTGTCGTCCTTTTAATAGCTCACGACATACGATCCAGGACGGAAAAATAGAGCAAAAGAACAAAAGTGGCCTGAAACTGATGAAACGTTCGATTTTGGGCTCCAATAATGGGCATAGCGAGCAAGCAAGCTGCCCCTTCGTAGAGCTCTCAGAGAGCTTTGTAACGGTATGTTGTGTGCCGCGTAACTCCTTACGGATCAAAGGTTATGGGCACCGGAGCGACGGAGACCTGGTCACAAACCTTACGCCCTCGGTTTGCGGGCCCGGCATCTATGTGAAGTGAAGTTGTCTTACCCAATGTTCCGTGGGATTCGGTAATAGAGATTTGGTGGATAAAGTATCTTGGCAACCCTAACCAGGGAAAAAAAATTGAAAAGCGGGTGCAACACGAGGACTTCCCAACGGGTCACCCATCCTAGTACTACTCTCACCCAAGCACACTTAACTTCGGAGTTCTGATGGGATCCGGTGCATTAGTGCTGGTATAATCGCACCCGTCATGTTGAGGGCACAATTCCTATATGTGTTAACGGTTCACAGTGCCAGCCTAGAGAGATGGTTCATTCAAAAGGCCCAAAAGGCTTAACGACAACCCATCCGCTTCAACAACGCAGCATCCTCGCAAGACGTGATATAGACACGTTGTAGGGCCCCCTGATGTACCGCGAGTCAGGTTGTCGTCCTTTTAATAGCTCACGACGTACGATCCGGGACGGAAAAACAGGGCAAAAGAAGAAAAGTGTCCTGAAACTGATGAAAACGTTCGTTTTAGGCTCCAAAAATGGGCAAAGCGAGAAAGCTAGCTGCCCCCGTCATACAGCTCTCAAAGAGCTTTGCAACGGTATGTCGTGCGCCGCATAACTCCTTACGGATCAAAAGTCATGGGCACCGGAGCGATGGAGACCTGGTCAAAAACCTACGCCTTCGGTTTGCGCGCCTAACCTCTACGTGAAGCGAAGTTGTCTTTCCCAATGTTCCGTGGGATTCGGTAATAGAGATTTTTGTGGATAAAGTATCTTTGCAACCCTAACCAGGGCAAAAAAAATTGAAATGGGTGTGTAACCCGAGGAATTCCCAGGGGGTCACCCATCCTAGTACTACTCTCGCCCAAGCACGCTTAACTTTGGAGTTCTGATGGGATCCGGTGCATTAGTGCTGGTATGATCGCACCCGTCATGTTGAGGGCACAATTCCTATATGTGTTAACGATTCACAGTGCCAGCCTAGAGAGATGGCCCATTCAAAAGGCCCAATGGGCTTAACGACAACCCATCCGCTTCAACAACGCTGCATCCTTGCAAGACGTGATATCGACACATTGTAGGGCCCTCTGATGTCCCGCGAGTCAGGTTGTCGTCCTTTTAACAACTCACAACGTACAATGCGGGACAAAAAAATAGAGCAAAAGAACAAAAGTGGGCTGAAACTTATGAAAACATTCAATTTTGGTCTCCAAAAAGGGCACAGCGAACAAGCTAGCTTCCCCATCGTAGAAAAATAAGAGAGCTTTGCAACGGTATGCTGTGCGCCGCGTAACACCTTACGGATCAAAAGTTATGGGCACCGGAGCGACGGAGACCTGGTCACAAATCTTACGCCCTCGGTTTCTGTGCCCGGCCTCTACGTGAAGTGAAGTTGTCTTGCCCAATGTTCTGTGGGATTCGGTAATAGAGATTTGGTGGATAAAGTATCTTGGCAACCCTAACCAGGGCAAAAAAATTTGAAAAGCGGGTGCAACATGAGGACTTCCAGGGGGTCACCCATCCTAGTACTACTCTCACCCAAGCACGCTTAACTTTGGAGTTCTGATGGGATCCAGTGCATTAGTGCGGGTATGATCACACCCGTCATGTTGAGGGCACAATTCCTATATGTGTTAACGGTTCACAATGCTAGCCTAGAGAGATGGCCCGTTCAAAAGACCAAATAGGCTTAACGACAACCCATCCGCTTCAACAACGCAGCATCCTCGCAAGACGTGATATCGACACATTGTAGGCCCCTCTGATGTACCGCGAGTCAGGTTGTCGTCCTTTTAACAGCTCACGACGTTTGATCCGGGACGGAAAAATAGGGCAAAAGAAGAAAAGTGTCCTGAAATTAATTAAAATGTTCGATTTTGATATCCAAAAATGGGCACAGCGAGCAAGTAGGTTGCCCCCGTCGTAGAGCTCTCAAAGAGCTATGCAACGGTATGATGTGCGCCGCGTAACTCCTTACGGATCAAAAGTTATGGGCACCGGTGCGACGGAGACTTGGTCATAAACCCTACGACCTCGATTTGAGGGCCCGGCCTCTACGTGAAGCGAAGTTGTCTTTCCCAATGTACCGTAGGATTCCGTAATAGAGATTTGGTGGATAAAGTGTCTTGGCAACCCTAACCAAGGCAAAAAAATTGAAAAGGGGGTGCAACACGAGGACTTCCCAGGGGGTCACCTATCCTAGTACCACTCTCTCCCAAGCACACTTAACTTCAGAGTTCTGATGGGATCCGGTGCATTAGTGCTGGTTTGATCGCACCCGTCATGTTGAGAGCACAATTCCTATATGTGTTAGAGGTTCACAGTGCTAGCCTAGAGAGATGGCCCATTCAAAAGGCCCAATGGGCTTAATGACAACCCATCCCCTTCAACAACGTAGCATCCTCGCAAGACGTGTTATCGACACGTTGTAGGGCCATCTGATGTCCAGCGAGTCTGGTTGTCTTCCTTTTTACAGCTCACGACGTACGATCCGGGACGGAAATATAGGGCAAAAGAAGAAAAGCATCCTGAAACTGATGAAAACGTTCAATTTTGAGCTCCAAAAATGGGCACAGCGAGACAAGCTGGCTGCCCCCGTCGTAGAGCTCTCAAAGAGCTTTGCAACGGTATGCTGTGTACCGCGTAATTCCTTACGGATCAAAAGTTATGGGCACCGGAGCGATGGAGACCTGGTCAAAAACCCTACGCCCTCAGTTTACGGGCCCGACATCTACGTGAAGTGAAGTTGTCTTGCCCAATGTTCCGTGGGATTCAATAATAGATATTTGGTGGATAAAGTATCTTGGCAACCCTAACCAGGGCAAAAAAAATTGAAAAGGCGGTGCAACATGAGGACTTCCCAGGGGGTCACCCATCCTAGTACTACTCTCGCCCAAGCACGCTTAACTTCGGCGTTCTGATGGGATCCGGTGCATTAGTGCTGGTATGATCGCACCCGTCATGTTGAGGGTACAATTCCTATATATGTTAACGGTTCACAGTCCCAGCCTAGAGAGATGGCCATTCAAAAGGCCCAATGGGCTTAACGACAAACCATCCGCTTCAACAACGCAGCATCCTCGCAAGATGTGATATCGACAAGTTGTAGGGCCCTCTGATGTACCGCCAGTCAGGTTGTCTTCCTTTTAATAGCTCACGACGTACGATCCGGGACGGAAAAATAGCGCAAAAGAAGAAAAGTGTCCTGAAACTGATGAAAACGTTCGATTTTGGGCTCCAAAAATGAGCACAGTGAACTAGCAGGTTGCCCCCGTCGTAGAGCTCTCAGAGAGCTTTGCAATGGTATGCTGGGCGGCGCGTAAGTCCTTACGGATCAAAAGTTATGGGCACCGGAGCGACAGAGACTTGGTCATAAACCCTACGACCTCAGTTTGTGAGCTCGGCCTCTACGTGAAGCGAAGTTGTCTTTCCCAATGTTCCGTGGGATTCGGTAATAGAGATTTGGTGGATAAAGTGTCTTGGCAACGCAAACCAAGGCAAAAAAAATTGAAAAAGGGGTGCAACACGAGGACTTCCCAGGGGGTCACCCATCCTAGTACCACTCTCTCCCAAGCACGCTTAACTTCGGAGTTCTGATGGGATCCGGTGCATTAGTGCTGGTATGATCGCACCCGTCATGTTGAGAGCACAATTCCTATATTTGTTAGCGGTTCACAATGTCAGCCTAGAGAGATGGCCTATTCAAAAGGCCTAATGGGCTTAACGACAACCCATCCACTTCAACAACGCAGCATCCTTGCAAGACGTGATATTGACACGTTGTAAGGCCCTCTGATGTACCGCGAGTAAGGTTGTCGTCATTTTAACAGCTCACGACGTACAATCCGGGATGGAAAAATAGGGCAAAAGAAGAAAAGTGTCCTTAAATTGATGAAAACGTTCGATTTTGGGCTACAAAAATGGGTACAGTGAGCAAGCAGGTTGCCCCCGTCCTAGAGCTCTCAAAGAGCTTTGCAACGGTATGCTTTGCGCTGCGTAAGTCCTTACGGATCAAAAGTTATGGGCACCGGAGCGACGTAGACCAAGTCACAAACCCTACGACCTCGGTTTGCGGGCCTGACCTCTATGTGAAGCGAAGTTGTCTTTCCGAATGTTCCGTCGGATTCCGTAACAGAGATTTGGTGGATAAAGTATCTTGGCAACCCAAACAGGGCAAAAAAAATTGAAAAGGGGGTGCAACACGAGGACTTCACAGGGGGTCACACATCCTAGTACCACTCTCTTCCAAGTACGCTTAACTTCAGAGTTCTGATGGGATCCGGTGCATTAGTGCTGGTATGATCGCACCCGTCATTTTGAGAGCACAATTCCTATATGTGTTAGCGGTTCACAGTGCCAGCCTAGAGAGATGGCCCATTCAAAAGGCCCAATGGGCTTAACGATTACCCATCCGCTTCAACAACGTAGCATCCTTGCAAGACATGATATCGACACGTTGTAAGGCCCTCCGATGTTTCGCGAGTCAGGTTGTCGTCCTTTAACAGCTCACGACGTAAGATCCTGGAAGGAAAAATAGGGTAAAAGAAGAAAAGCGTCCTGAAACTGATGAAAACGTTCGATTTTGGGCTCCAGAAATGGGCACAGCGAGACAAGCTGGCTGCCCCCGTCGTAGAGCTCTCAAAGTGCTTTGCAGCGGTATGCTGTGCGTCGCGTAACTCCTTACGGATCAAAAGTTATTGGCACCGGAGCGACGGAGACCTGGTCAAAAACCCTACGCCCTCGGTTTGCGGGGCTGACCTTTACGTGAAGCGAAGTTGTCTTGCCCAATGTTCCGTGGGATTCGGAAATAGAGATTTGGTGGATAAAGTATCTTGGCAACCCTAACCAGGGCAACAAAAATTGAAAAGGGGTGCAACACGAGGACTTCCCACGGCGTCACCCATCCTAGTACTACTCGCGCCCAAGCACGCTTAACTTCGGAGTTCTGATGGGATCCGGTGCATTAGTGCTGGTATGATCGCACCCGTCATGTTGAGGATACAATTCCTATATGTGTTAACGGTTCACAGTCCCAGCCTAGAGAGATGGCCTATTCAAAAGGCCCAATGGGCTTAACGACAGCCCATCCGCTTCAACAACGGAGCATCCTCGCAAGATGTGATATTGACACGTTGTAGGGCCCTCTGATGTACTGCCAGTCAGGTTGTCGTCCTTTTAACAGCTCACGACGTACGATCCGGGATGGAAAAACTGGGCAAAAGAAGAAAAGTGTCCTGAAACTGATGAAAATGTTCAATTTTCAGCTCCAAAAATGAGCACAACGAGCAAGCAGGTAGCCCCCGTCGTAGAGCTCTCAGAGAGCTTTGCAACGGTATGCTGGGCACCGCGTAACTCCTTACTGATCAAAAGTTAAGGGCACCGGAGCGACGGAGACCTGGTCACAAACCCTATGACCTCGGTTTGCGAGCACGGCCTCTACGTGAAGCGAAGTTGGCTTTCCCAATGTTCCGTGGGATTCGGTAATAGAGATTTGGTGGATAAAGTGTCTTGGCAACCCTAACCAAGGCAAAAAAAATTGAAAAGGTGGTGCAACACGAGGACTTCCCAGGGGGTCACCCATCCTAGTACCACTCTCTCCCAAGCACGCTTAACTTCGGAGTTCTGATGGGATCCGGTGCATTAGTGCTGGTATGATCGCACCCGTCATGTTGAGAGCACAATTCCTATATGTGTTAGCGATTCACAGTGTCAGCCTAGAGAGATGGCCCATTCAAAAGGCCTAATGGGCTTAACGACAACCCATCCACTTCAACAACGCAGCATCCTTGCAAGACGTGATATTGACACGTTGTAAGGCCCTCTGATGTACCGCGAGTCAGGTTTTCGTCCTTTTACCAGCTGACGACGTACAATCCGGGATGGAAAAATAGGGCAAAAGAAGAAAAGTGTCCTTAAATTGATGAAAACGTTCGATTTTGGGCTACAAAAATGGGTACAGCGAGCAAGCAGGTTGCCCCCGTCGTAGAGCTCTCAAAGAGCTTTGCAACGGTATGCTGTGCGCTGCGTAAGTCCTTACGGATCAAAAGTTATGGGCATCGGAGCGACGGAGACCAGGTCACAAACCCTACGACCTCGGTTTGCGGGCCCGACCTCTATGTGAAGCGAAGTTGTCTTTCCGAATGTTCTGTCGGATTCCGTAACAGAGATTTGGTGGATAAAGTATCTTGGCAACCCAAACAGGGCAAAAAAAATTGAAAAGGGGGTGCAACACGAGGACTTCACAGGGGGTCACACATCCTAGTACCACTCTCTTCCAAGTACGCTTAACTTCAGAGTTCTGATGGGATCCGGTGCATTAGTGCTGGTATGATCGCACCCGTCATGTTGAGAGCACAATTCCTATATGTGTTAGCGGTTCATAGTGCCAGCCTAGAGAGATGGCCCATTCAAATGGCCCAATGGGCTTAACGATTACCCATCCGCTTCAACAACGTAGCATCCTCGCAAGACATGATATCGACATGTTGTAAGGCCCTCTGATGTTTCGCGAGTCAGGTTGTCGTCCTTTAACAGCTCACGACGTACGATCAGGGAAAGAAAAATAGGGCAAAAGAAGAAAAGCGTCCCGAAACTGATGAAAACGTTCGATTTTGGGCTCCAGAAATGGGCACAGCGAGACAAGCTGGCTGCCCCCGTCGTAGAGCTCTCAAAGTGCTTTGCAACGGTATGCTGTGCGTCGCGTAACTCTTTACGGATCAAAAGTTATTGGCACCGGAGCGACGGAGACCTGGTCAAAAACCCTACGCCCTCGGTTTGCGGGCCTGACCTTTACGTGAAGCGAAGTTGTCTTGCCCAATGTTCCGTGGGATTCGGAAATAGAGATTTGGTGGATAAAGTATCTTGGCAACCCTAACCAGGGCAAAAAAAATTGAAAAGGGGTGCAACACGAGGACTTCCCAGGGCGACACCCATCCTAGTACTACTCGCGCCCAAGCACGCTTAACTTCGAAGTTCTGATGGGATCCGGTGCATTAGTGCTGGTATGATCGCACCCGTCATGTTGAGGGTACAATTCCTATATGTGTTAACGGTTCACAGTCCCAGCCTAGAGAGATGGCCGATTCAAAAGGCCCAATGGGCTTAACGACAGCCCATCTGCTTCAACAACGCAGCATCCTCGCAAGATGTGATATTGACACATTGTAGGGCCCTCTGATGTACCGCCAGTCAGGTTGTCTTCCTTTTAACAGCTCACGACGTACGATCCGGGATGGAAAAACTGGGCAAAAGAAGAAAAGTGTCCTGAAACTGATGAAAATGTTCGATTTTGGGCTCCAAAAATGAGCACAGCGAGCAAGCAGTTTGCCCCCGTCGTAGAGCTCTCATAGAGCTTTGCAACGGTATGCTGGGCACCGCGTAACTCCTTACGAATCAAAAGTTATGGGCACCGGAGAGACAGAGACCTGGTCACAAACCCTACGACCTCGGTTTGCGAGCTCGGCCTCTACGTGAAGCGAAGTTGTCTTTCCCAATGTTCCGTGGGATTCGGTAACAGAGATTTGGTGGATAAAGTGTCTTGGCAACCCTAACCAGGGCAAAAAAATTGAAAAGGGGGTGGAACACGAGGACTTCCCAGGGGGTCACCCAACCTAGTACCACTCTCTCCCAAGCACAAGTAACTTCGGAGTTCTAATGGGATCCGGTGCATTAGTGCCGGTATGATCGCACCCGTCATGTTGAGAGCACAATTCCTATATGTGTTAGCAGTTCATAGTGCCAGCCTAGAGAGATGGCCCATTCAAAAGGCCCAATGGGCTTAACGACAACCCATCTGCCTCAACAACGCAGCATCCTCGCAATACGTTATATTGATACATTATAGGGCCCTCTGATGTACATCGAGTCAGGTTGTCGTCCTTTTAACCGCTCCTGACGAACGATCCGGGATGAAAAAATAGGGCAAAAGAAGAAAAGTGTCTTGAAACTGATGAAAACGTTCGATTTTGGGCTACAAACACGGGCACAGCGAGCAAGCCGGCTGCCTGCGTCATGGAGCTCTCAGAGAGCTTTGCAACGGTATGCTGTGCGCCGTGTAACTCCTTACGGATCAAAAGTTATGGGAACCGGAGCGACGGAGACCTGGTCATAAATCCTACGCCCTCGGTTTGCGGGCCCGACCTCTACGTGAAGCGAACTTGTCTTGCCCAATGTTTCGTGGGATTCGGTGATAGAAATTTGGTGGATAAAGTATCTTGGCAACCCTAACCAAGACAAAAAAAATTGAAAGTGGGGTGCAACACGAGGACTTCCCAGGGGGTCACCCATCCTAGTACTACTTTCGCCCAAGCACGCTTAACTTCGGAGTTCTGATGGTATCCGGAGCGTTAGTGCTGGTATGATCGCACCCGTCAAGTTGAGGGCATAATTCCTATATGTGTTAACGGTTCACAGTCCCAGCGTAGAGAGATGGCCCATTCAGAAGGCCCAATGGGCTTAACGACAACCCATCCGCTTCAACAACGTAGCATCCTCGCAAGACGTGATATCGACATGTTGTAGGGCCCTTTGATGTACCGCGAGTCAGGTTGTCGTCCTTTTAACAGCTCACGACGTATGATCCGGGATGGAAAAATAGGGCAAAAGAAGAAAAGGGTCCTGAAATTGATGAAAAAGTTCGATTTTGGGCTGCAAAAACGGGTACAGCGAGCAAGCAGGTTGCCCCCGTCGTAGAGCTCTCAAAGAGCTTTGCAACGGTATGCTGTGCGCCGTGTAACTCCTTATGGATCAAAAGTTATGGGCACCGGAGCGACGGAGACCTGGTCACAAACCCTACGGCCTCGGTTTGCGGGCCCGGCCTCTACGTGTAGCGAAGTTGTCTTGCCCAATGTTCCGTGGGATTCGGTAACAGAGATTTGGTGGATAAAGTATCTTGGCAACCCTAACCAAGGCAAAAAAAATTGAAAAGGGGGTGCAACATGAGGACTTCCCAGGGGGTCACCAATCGTAGTACTACTCTCGCCCAAGCACGCTTCACTTCGGAGTTCTGATGGGATCCGGTGCATTAGTGCTGGTATGATCGCAACCATCATGTTGAGGCACAATTCCTATATGTGTTAACGGTTCACAGTGCCAGCCTAGAGAGATGGCCAATTCAAAAGGCCCAATGGGCTTAGCGACAACCCATCCGCTTCAACAACGCAGCATCCTCACAAGACATGATATTGACACGTTGTTGGGCCGTCTGATGTACCGCGAGTTAGGTTGTCGTCCTTTTAACAACTCACGACGTACGATCCGGGATGGAAAAATAGAGCAAAAGAACAAAAGTGGCCTGAAACGGATGAAAACGTTCAATTTCGGGCTCCAAAAAGGGGCACAGCGAGTATGCTAGCTGCCCCCGTCGTAGAGCTCTCAGAGAGCTTTGCAATGGTATGTTGTGCGCCGCGTACCTCCTTACGGATCAAAATTTATGGGCACCGGAGCAACACTGACCTAGTCACAAACCCTACGCCCTCGGTTTACGGTCCCGGCCTCTACGTGAAGCGAAGTTGTCTTTCCCAATGTTCAGTGGGATTCGATAATAGAGATTTGGTGGATAAAGTGTCTTGGCAACCCTAACCAGGGCAAAAAAATTGAAAATGGGGTGCAACACGAGGACTTCCCAATGTTACGTGAAGCGAAGTTGTCTTGCCCAATGTTCTGTGGAATTTGGTAATAGAGATTTGGAGGATAAAATATATTGGCAATCCTAACCAGGGCAAAAAAAATTGAAAATGGGGTTCAACACGAGGACTTGCCACGGGGTCACCCATCCTAGTACGACTCTCGCCCAAGCACGCTTAACTTCGGAGTTCTGATGGGATCCGTTGCATTAGTGCTGGTATGATCGCACCCGTCATGATGAGGGCACAATTCCTATATGTGTTAACGGTTCACTGTGCCAACCTAGAGAGATGGCCCATTCAAAAGGCCCAATGGGCTTAACGACAACCCATCCGCTTCAACAACGCAGCATCCTCGCAAGACGTGATATCGACACGTTGTAGGGCCCTCGGATGTACCACGAGTCAGGTTGTCATCCTTTTAACAACTCAAGACGTACGATACGGGATGAAAAAATAGGGCAAAAGAAGAAAAGTCTCCTGAAACTGATGAAAACGTTAAATTTTGGGCTCGAAAAACGGGCACAGTGAGCAAGCTGGCTGCCCCCGTCGTAGAGCTCTCGGAGAGCTTTGAAACGGTATACTGTGCGCCACGTAACTCATTACGGATCAATTGTTGTGGGCACCGGAGTGACGGAGACCTGGTCACCACCCCTACGCCCTCGATTTGCAGGCCCGGCTTCTACGTGAAGCGAAGTTGTCTTGCCCAATGTTCCGTGGGATTCGGTAATTGATATTTGGTGGATAAAGTATCTTGGCAACCCCAACCAGGGCAAAAAAAATTGAAATGGTGGTGCAACACGAGGACTTCCCAGGGGGTCACCCATCCTAGTACTACTATTGCCCAAGCACGCTTAACTTTAGAGTTCTGATGGGATCTGGTGCATTAGTGGTGGTATGATTGCACCCGTCCTGTTGAGGGCACAATTCCTATATGTGTTAACGTTTCACAGTGCCAGCCTAGATAGATGGCCCATTCAAAAGGCCCAATGGGCTTAACAACAACCTATCCGCTTCAATATCGCAGTATCCTCGCAAGACGTGATATCGACACGTTGTAGGGCCCTCTGATGTACCGCGAGTCAGGTTGTCATCCTTTTAATAGCTCACGAAGTACGATCCGGGACGGAAAAACACGGCAAACGAAGAACAATGTCCTAAAATTGATGAAAACATTCAATTTTGGGCTTCAAAAATGGGCACAGCGAGCAAGCTAGCTGCCCCCGTCGTGGTGCTGTCAGAGAGCTTTGCAACGGTATGCTGTGCGCCGCGTAACTCCTTACGGATCAAAAGTTATACGCACTGGAGAAACGGAGACCCGGTCACAAACCCTACGCTCTCGGTTTGTGGGCCCGGCTTCTACGTGAAGCGAAGTTGTCGTTCCCAATGTTCCGTGGGATTCGGTAATAGAGATTTGGAGGATAAAATATCTAGGCAATCCTAACAAGGGCAAAAAAAATTGAAAAGGGGGTGCAACACGAGGACTTCCCATGGGGTCACCCATCCTTGTACTACTCTCGCCCAAGCACGCTTAACTTCGGAGTTCTGATGGGATCCGTTGCATTAGTGCTGGTATGATCGCACCTGTCATGATGAGGGCACAATTCCGATATGTGTTAACGGTTCACAGTGCCAGCCTAGAGAGATGGCCCATTCAAAAGGCCCAATAGACTTAACGACAACCCATATGCTTCAACAACGCAGCATCCTCGCAAGACGTGATATTGACACATTGAAGGGCCCTCTGATGTACCGCGAGTCAGGTTGTCATCCTTTTAACAGCTCACGACGTACGATACGGGACGGAAAAATAGGGCAAAAGAAGAAAAGTGCCCTAAAACTGATGAAAACGTTCGATTTTGGGCTCCAAAAAGGGGCAAAGCGAGCAGGCTGGCTATCATCGTCGTACAGCTCTCTGAGAGCTTTGCAACGGTATGCTGTGCGCCGCGTAACTCCTTACAGAACAAATGTTATGGGCACCGGAGCGACGGAGACCTGGTCAAAAACCCTACGCCCTCGGTTTGCGGTCCCGGCCTCTACGTGAAGCGAAGTTGTCTTGCCCAATGTTCCGTGGGATTCGGTAATAGAGATTTGGTGGATAAAGTATCTTGGCAACCCTAACCAGGGAAAAAAAATTGAAAAGGGGGTGCAACACGAGGACATCCCAGGGGGTCACCCATCCTTTTACTACTCTCGCCCAAGCATGCTTAACTTCGGAGTTCTGATGGGATCCGTTGCATTAGTGCTGGTATGATCACATCTGTCATGATGAGGGCACAATTCCTATATGTGTTAACGGTTCACAGTGCCAGCCTAGAGAGATGGCCCATTCAAAAGGCCCAATAGGCTTAACGAAAACCCATCCGCTTCAACAACACAGCATCCTCGCAAGACGTGATATTGACACATTGTAGGGCCCTCTGATGTACCGCGAGTCAGGTTTTCATCCTTTTAAGAGCTCACGACGTACGATACGGGACAGAAAAACAGGGCAAAAGAAGAAAAGTGTCATGAAACTGCTGAAACCATTCAATTTTGGGCTCCAAAAATGGGCACAGCGAGCAAGCTGGCTACCCCAGTCGTAGAGCACTCAGAGAGCTTTGCAACGGTATGCTGTGTGCGGCGTAACTCCTTACGAATCAAATGTTATAGGCACCGGAGCGACGGATACCTGGTCACAAACCCTACGCCCTCGGTTTGCGGGCCCGACCTCTACGTGAAGCGAAGTCGTCTTGCCCAATGTTCCGTGGGATTTGGTAATAGAAATTTGGAGGATAAAGTATCTTGGCAATCCTAACCAGGGCAAAAAAAATTGAAAAGGGGGTGCAATACGAGGACTTCCCAGGGGGTCACCCATCTTAGTACTAATCTCGCCCAAGAACGCTTAACTTCGGAGTTATGATGGGATCTGTTGCATTAGTGCTAGTATGATTGCACCCGTCATGATAAGGGCACAATTCCTATATGTGTTAACGGTTCACAGTGCCAACCTAGAGAGATGGCCCATTCAAAAGGCCCAATGCGCTTAATGACAACCCATCCGCTTCAACAACGCAACATCCTCGCAAGACGTGATATCGACACGTTGTAGGGCCCTCTGATGTACCACGAGTCCGGTTGTCTTCCTTTTAACAGCTCACGACGTACGATACGAGACGGAAAAACAGGGCAAAAAAAAGAAAAGTCTCCTGAAACTGATGAAAACGTTCTATTTTGGGCTCCAAAAATGGTCATATTGAGAAAGCTGGTTGCCCCGGTCGTAGAGCTCTCAGAGAGCTTTGCAACAGTATGATGTGCGCCGCGTAACTCCTTACGGATCAAATGTTATGGGCAACGGAGCGACGGAGACCTGGTCACAAACCCTACGCCTTCGGTTTGCGGGCCCGGCCTCTACGTGAAGTGAAGTTGTCTTGCCCAATGTTCCGTGGGATCCAGTAATAGAGATTTGGTTGATAAAGTATCTTGGCAACCCTAACCAGGGTAAAAAAAATTTAAATGGGTGTGTAACACGAGGACTTCCCAGGGGGTCAACCATCCTAGTACTACTCTCGCCTAAGCACGCTTAACTTCGGAGTTCTGATTGGATCCGGTGCATTAGGGCTGGTATGATCGCACCCGTCATGTTGAGGGCACAATTCCTATATGTGTTAATGGTTCACAGTCCCAGCCTAGGGAGATGGCTCATTCAGAAGGCCCAATGGGCTTAACGACAACCCATCCGCTACAACAACACAGCATCCTCACAAGACGTGACATCGACACGTTGTAGGCCCCTCTGATGTCCCGCGAGTCAGGTTGTCGTCCTTTTAGCAGCTCACGACGTACAATCCGGGATGGAAAAATAGAGCAAAAGAACAAAAGTGGCCTAAAACTGATGAAAATGTTCGATTTTCGGCTCCAAAAAGGGGCACAGCGAGCATGCTGGCTGCCCTCGTCGTACGGCTCTCAGAGAGCTTTGCAACGGTATGCTGTGCACCACGTAACTCCTAACGGATCAAAAGTTATGGGCACCGGAGCGACGGAGACCTGGTCACAAACCTTACGCCCTCAGTTTGTGGGCCTGGCCTATACGTGAAGCGAAGTTGTCTTGCCCAATGTTTCGTGGGATTCGGTAATAGAGATTTGGTGGATAAAGTAACTTGGCAACCCTAACCAGGGCAAAAAAAATTGAAAAGGGGGTGCAACACGAGGACATCCCAGGGGTCACCCATCCTAGTACTACTCTCGTTCAAGCACGCTTAACTTCGGAGTTTTGATGGGATCCGTTGCATTAGTGCTGGTATGATCACACCCGTCAAGTTGAGGGCACAATTCCTATATGTGTTAACTGTTCACAGTGCCAGCCTAGAGAGATGGCCAATTCAAAAGGCCCAATGGGCTTAACGACAACCCATCCGCTTCAATAACGCAGCATCCTCGCAAGACATGATATCGACACGTTTTAGGGCCCTCTGATGTACCGCGAGTCAGGTTGTCATCCTTTTAACAGCTCACGACGTACGATCCGGGATGAAAAAACAGGGCAAATGAAGAAAAGTGTCTTGAACCTAATGAAAACATTCGATTTTGGGCTTCAAAAATGGGTACAACGAGCAAGCAAGCTGCCCCTGTCATAGAGCTCTCAGAGAGCTTTGCAACGGTATGCTGTGCGCCGCGTAACTCCTTACGGATCAAAAGTTAAGGGCACCGGAGCGACGGAGACCTGGTCACAAACCCTACGCCCTCAGTTTGCGGGCCCGGCCTCTAGGTGATGCGAAGTTGTCTTGCCTAATGTTCCTAGGGATTCGGTAAAAGAGATTTGGAGGATAAAGTATCTTGGCAATCCAAACCAGGGCAAAAAAAATTGAAAATGGGGTGCAACACGAGGACTTCCAGGGGGTCACCCATCCTTGTACTACTCTTGCCCAAGAACGCTTAACTTCGGAGTTCTGATGGGATTTGTTGCATTACTGTTGGTATGATCGCACCCGTCATGATGAGGGCACAATTCCTATATGTGTTAACGGTTCACAGTGCCAGCCTAGGAGATGGCCCATTTAAAAGCCCCAATGGGCTTAACGACAACCCATCCGCTTCAACAACGCAGCATCCTCGCAAGACGTGATATCGACATGTTGTAGGGCCCTCTGATGTACCACGAGTCAGGTTGTCGTCCTTTTAACAGCGCACGACGTACGATTTGGGACGAAAAAACAGGGCAAAAGAAGAAAAGTCTCCTGAAACTGATGAAAATGTTCGATTTTGGGCTCCAAAAACGAGCACATTGAGCAAGCTGGCTGCCCTCGTCGTAGAGCTCTCAGAGAGCTTTGCAACGGTATACTGTGCGCCACGTAACTCCTTACGGATCAAATGTCATGGGCACCGGAGCGACGGAGACCTGGTCACAAACCCTACGCCCTCGGTTTGCGGGCCCGGCCTCTACGTGAAGTGAAGTTGTCTTGCCCAATGTTCCGTGGGATTCGGTAATAGAGATTTGGTGGATAATGTATCTTGGCAACCCTAACCAGGCAAAAAAAATTGAAATGGGGGTACAACACAAGGACTTCCCTGGGGGTTACCCATTCTAGTACTACTCTAGCCCAAGCACACTTAACTTGAGAGTTCTGATGGGATCCAGTGCATTAGTGGTGGTATGATTGCACCCGTCATGTTGAGGGCACAATTCTTATATGTGTTAACGGTTCACAATGCCAGCCTAGAGAGATGGCCCATTCAAAAGGCCCAAAGGGCTTAACGACAACCCATCCGCTTCAACAACACAGCATCCTCGCAAGACGTGATATCGACACGATGTAGGGCCCGCTGATGTACAGCGAGTCAGATTGTCGTCCTTTTAAAAGCTCACGACGTACGATCCGGGATAGAAAAACAGAGCAAAAGAAGAAAAGTGTCCTGAAACTTATGAACACATTCGATTTTGGGCTCCAAAAATAGGAACAGCGAGCAAGTTGGCTGCCCCCGTCGTAGAGCTCTCAGAGAGCTTGGCAACGGTATGCTTTGCGCTGCGTAACTCCTTACAGATCAAAAGTTATGGGCACCGGAGCGACGGAGACCTGGTCACAAACCCTACGCCCTCGGTTTGCGGGCCCGGCCTCTACGTGAAGCGAAGTTTTCTTACCCAATGTTCCGTGGGATTCAGTAATAGAGATTTGGTGGATAAAGTATCATGGCAACCCAAACCAGGGCAAAACAAATTGAAAAGTGGGTGCAACGCGAGGATTTCCCAGGGGGTCACCCATCCTAGTACTACTCTCGCCCAAGCACGCTTAACTTCGGAGTTCTGATGGGATACGGTGCATTAGTGCTGGTATGATGGTACCCGTCATGTTTAGGGCACAATTCCGATATGTGTTTACGGTTCACAATCCCAGCCTAGAGAAATGGCTCATTCAAAAGGCCCAATAGGCTTAACGACAACACATCCGCTTCAACAACGCAGCATCCTCGCAAGACATGATATCGACACGTTGTAGGGCCCTCTGATGTACCGCGAGTCAGGTTGTCGTCCTTTTAACAACTCACGACGTACGATCCGGGATGAAAAAATAGGGCAAAAGAACGAAAGTGGCCTAAAACTGATCAAAACGTTCAATTTTGGGTTCCAAAAATGGGCATAGCGTGCAAGTTGGCTGCCCCCGTCGTAGAGCTCTCAGAGATCTTTGCAACGGTATGCTGTGCGCCGCGTAACTCCTTACGGATCAAAAGTTTTGGGCACCGGAGCGACAGAGACCTAGTCACAAACCCTACGCCCTCGGTTTGCGGGCCCGACCTCTACGTGAAGCGAAGTTGTCTTGCCTAATGTTCCATGGGATTCGGTAATAGAGATTTGGGGGATAAAGTATCTTGGCAACCCTAACCAGGGCAAAAAAAATTGAAAAGGGGGTGCAACACGAGGACTTCCCAGGGGGTTACCCATCCTAGTACTACTCTCGCCCAAGCACACTTAACTTCGGAGTTCTGATGGGATCCGTTGCATTAGTGCTGGTATGATCACACCCGTCATGTTCAGGGCACAATTCCAATATGTGTTAACGGTTCACAGTGCAAGCATAGAGATATGGCCCATTCAAAAGGCCCAATGGGCTTAACGACAACCTATCCACTTCAACAACGCAGCATCCTCGCAAGACGTGATATCGACATGTTGTAGGGCCCTCTGATGTACCACGAGTCAGGTTGTCGTCCTTTTAACAGCTCACGACGTACGATCCGGGATGGAAAAATAGGGCAAAAGAACAAAAGTAGCCTGAAACTGATGAAAAAGTTCGATTTTGGTCTCCAAAAAGGGGCACAACGAGCAAGCTTGCTGCCCCCGTCGTTGAGCTCTCATAGAGTTTTGCAACGGTATGTTGTGCGTCGCGTAACTCTTTACGGATCAAAAGTTATGGGCACCGAAGCGACGGAGACCTGGTTACAAACCCTACGCCCTCGATTTGCGGTCCCGGCCTCTACGTGAAGCAAAGTTGTGTTGCCCAAAGTTTTGTCGGATTCGGTAATAGATATTTGGTGGGTAAAGTATCTTGGTAACCCTAACCAGGGAAAAAAAAGTTGAAAAGGGGGTGCAACACGAGGACTTCCCAGGGGGTCATCCATACTATTACTACTCTTGCCCAAGCATGCTTAACTTCGGAGTTCTGATGGGATCTGGTGCATTAGTACTGGTATGATCGCACCCGTCATGTTGAGGGCACAATTCCTATATGTGTTAACTGTTCACAGCGCAGGCCTTGAGAGATGGCCCATTCAAAAGGGCCAATGGGCTTAACGACAACCCATCCGCTTCAACAACCCAGCATCCTCGCAAGACGTGATATCGACACGTTGTAGGGCCCTCTGATGTACCGCGAGTCAGGTTGTCCTCCTTTTAACAACTCACGACGTACGATCCGGGATGAAAAAACTGTGAAAAAGAAGAAAAGTGTCTTGAAATTGATGAAAACGTTCAATTTTGGGTGCCAAAAAGGGGCACAACGAGAAAGCTGGCTGCCCCCATCGTAGAGCTCTCAGAGAGCTTTGCAACGGTATGCTGTGCGCCGCGTAACACCTTACGGATCAAAAGTTATGGGCACCGGAGCGACGGAGACCTGGTCACAAACCCTACGCCCTCGGTTTGCAGGCCCGACCTCTACGTGAAGCGAAGTTGTCTTGCCCAATGTTCCGTGGGATTCGGTAATAGAGATTTGGGGGATAAAGTATCTTGGCAACCCTAACCGGGGCAAAAAAAATTGAAAAGTGGGTGCAACACGAGGACTTCCCTGGGGTTACCCATCCTAGTACTACTCTCGCCCAAGCACGCTTAACTTCGGAGTTCTGATGGGATCCGTTGCATTAGTGCTGGTATGATCGCACCCATCATGTTCAGGGCACAATTCCTATATGTGTTAACGGTTCACAGTGCAAGCATAGAGAGATGGCCCATTCAAAAGGCCCGATAGGCTTAACGACAACCCATCCGCTTCAATAACGCAGCATCCTCGCAAGACGTGATATCGACACGTTGTAGGGCCCTCTGATGTACCGCGAGTCAGGTTGTCATCCTTTTAACTGCTCACGACGTACGATCAGGGACGGATAAACAAGGCAAAAGAAGAAAAATGTCCTGAATCTGATGAAAACGTTCGATTTTGGGCACCAAAAATGGGCAAAGCGAGCAAACAGGCTGCCCCCGTCGTAGAGATCTGAGAGAGCTTTGCAACAGTATGCTGTGCGCCACATAACTCTTTACGGATCCAAAGTTATGGGTACCGAAGCGACGGTGACCTGGTGACAAACCCTACGCCCTCGATTTGCAGGCCCTGCCTCTACGTTAAGCGAAGTTGTCTTGCCCAATGTTCCGTGGGATTCGGTAATAGAGATTTGGTGGATAAAGTATCTTGGCAACCCTAACCAGGGCAAAAAAAATTTGAAAAAGGGGTGCAACACGAGGACTTCCCAGGGGGTTACCCATCCTAGTACTACTCTCGCCCACGCACGCTTAACTTCGGAGTTCTGATAGGATCTGCTGCATTAGTGCTGGTATGATCGCACCCGTCATGTTGAGGGCACAATTCCTATATGTGTTAACGGTTCACAATCCAAGCCTAGAGAGATGGCCCATTCAAAAGGCCCAATAGGCTTAACGACAACCCATCCGCTTCAACAACGGAGCATCCTCGCAAGACGTGATATCGACACGTTGTAGGGTCCTATTATATACCACTAGTCAGGTTGTCGTCCTTTTAACAGCGCACGGCGTACGATCCAGGATGAAAAAATTGGGCAAAAGAAGAAAAGTGTCTTGAAACTGATGAAAACGTCCGTCATAGAGCTCTCAGAGAGTTTTGCAACGGTATGTTGTACACCACGTAACTCCTTACGGATCAAACGTTATGGGCACCAGAGCGACGGAGACCTGGTCACAAACCCTACACCCTCGGTTTGCGGGCCCGGCCTCTACGTGAAACGAAGTTATCTTGCCCAATGTTCCGTGGGATTCGGTAATAGAGATTTGGTGGATAAAGTATCATGGCAACCCTAACCAGGGAAAAAAAAATTGAAAAGGGGGTGCAACACGAGGACTTCCCAAGGGGTTACCCATCCTAGTACTACTCTCGCCCAAGCACGCTTAACTTCGGAGTTTTGATGGGATCTGTTGCATTAGTGCTGGTATGATCGCACCCGTCATGTTGAGGGCACAATTCCTATATGTGTTAACGGTTCACAGTGCAGGCCTAGAGAGATGGCCCATTCAAAAGGCCCAATGGGCTTCACGACAACCCATCCGCTTCAACAATGGAGCATCCTCGCAAGACGTGATATCGACACGTTGTAGGGCTCTCTGATATACCGCGAGTCAGGTTGTCGTCCTTTTAACTGCTGACGACGTACGATCCGGGATAGAAAAACGGGGCAATAGAAGAAAAACGTCCTGAAACTGATGAAAACATTTGATGTTGGGCAACAAAAATGGGCACAGCGAGTAAGCTAGCTGCCCCTATCGTAGAGCTTTTAGAGAGCTTTGCAACGGTATACTGTGCGCTGCGTAACTCCTTACGGATCAAAAGTTATGGGCACCGGAGCGACGGAGACATGGTCACAAACCTTACGGCCTCGGTTTGCGAGCCCGGCCTCTACGTGAAGCGAAGTTGTCTTGCCCAATGTTCCGTGGGATTCGGTAATAGAGATTTGGTGGATAAAGTATCTTGACAACCCTAACCAGGGAAAAAAATATTGAAAAGGGTGTGTAACAAGAGGACTTCCCAAGGGGTCACCCATCCTAGTACTACTCTTGCCCAAGCACGCTTAACTTCGGAGTTCTGATGGGATCCGGTGCATTAGTGCTGGTATGATCACACCCGTCATGTTGAGGGCACAATTCCTATATGTGTTAACGGTTCACAGTGCCAACCTGGAGAGATGGCCCATTCAAAAGGCCCAATGGGCTTAACGACAACCCATCCGCTTCAACAACGCAACATCCTCGCAAGACATGATATAAAAAACGTTGTTAGGCCCTCTGATGTCCCGCGAGTCAGGTTGTCGTCCTTTTAACAGCTCACGACGTACGATCCAGGATGAAAAAACAGAGGAAAAGAAGAAAAGTGGCCTGAAACTAATGAAAACGTTCCATTTTGGGCTACGAAAATGGGTACAACGAGCAAGCCTGCTGCCACCGTCGTAGAATTCTCAAAGAGCTTTGCAACGGTATGCTGTGCGCCGCGTAACTCCTTACGGATCAAAAGTTAAGGGCATCGGAGCGACGGAGACTTGGTCACAAAACCTACGCCCTCGGTTTGCGGGCCCAGCCTCTACGTGAAGTGAAGTTGTCTTGCCCAATGTTCCGTGGGATTCAGTAATAAAGATTTGGTGTATCGACTATCTTGGTAACCCTAACCAGGGCAAAAAAAAATTTGAAAAGGGGGTGCAACACGAGGACTTCCCATGGGGTCACCCATCCTAGTACTACTCTCGCACAAGCACGCTTAACTTCGGAGTTCTGATGGGATCCGGTGCATTAGTGCTGGTATGATCGCACCCGTCATCTTGAGGGCACAATTCCTATATGTGTTAACGGTTCACAGTCCCAGCCTAGAGAGATGGCCCATTCAAAAGGCCCAATGGGCTTAACGACAACCCATCCGCTTCAACAACACAGCATCCTCGCAAGATCTGATATCGACGCATTGTAGGGCAATCTGATGTCCCGCGAGTCAGGTTGTCGTCCTTTTAACAGCTCATGACATACGATCTGGGATGAAAAAATAGGGCAAAAAAAAATTTGAAAAGGGGGTGCAACACGAGGACTTCCTAGGTGGTCACCCATCCTAGTACTACTCTCGCCCAAGCACGCTTGACTTCGAAGTTCTGATGGGATCCGGTGCATTAGAGCTGGTATGATCGCACCCGTCATGTTGAGGGCACAATTCTTATATGTGTTAACGGTTAACAGTCCTAGCCTAGAGAGATGGCCCAGTCAAAAGGCCCAATGGGCTTAACGACAACCCATCCGCTTCAACAACGCAGCATCCTCGCAAGACGTGATATCGACACGTTGTAGGGCCCTCTGATGTCCAGCGAGTCAGGTTGTCGTCCTTTTAACAGCTCACGACGAATGATCCGGGACGGAAAAAAAGAGCAAAAGAGGAAAAGTGGCATGAAACTGATGAAAACGTTCGATTTTGGGCTCCAAAAACGAGCACAGCGAGCAAGCTGGTTGCCCCTGTCGTAGAGCTTTCAGAGAGCTTTGCAACGGTATGCTGTGCGCTGCGTAACTCCTTACGGATCAAAAGTTATGGGCACCGAAGCGACGGAGACCAGGTTACAAACCCTACGCCCTCGGTTTGCGGTCCCGGCCTCTACGTGAAGCAAAGTTGTGTTGCCCAATGTTCCGTGGGATTCGGTAATAGAGATTTGGTGGGTAAAGTATCTTGGTAACCCTAACCAGGGCAAAAAAAGTTGAAAAGGGGGTGCAACACGAGGACTTCACAGGGGGTCACCCATCCTATTACTACTCTTGCCCAAGCATGCTTAACTTCGGAGTTCTGATGGGATCCGGTGCATTAGTGCTGGTATGATCGCAACCGTCCTGTTGAGGGCACAATTCCTTTATGTGTTAACGGTTCACAGTCCCAGCCTAGAGAGATGGCCCATTCAAAAGGTCCAATGGGCTTAACGACAACCCATCCGCTTCAACAACACAACATCCTCGCAAGATGTGATATCGACACGTTGTAGGGCCCTCTGATGTCCCGTGAGTTAGGTTGTCGTCCTTTTAAGAGCCCACGACGTACGATCCGGGACGGAAAAACAGAGCAAAAGAAGAAAAGTGGACTGAAACTGATGAAAGCGTTCAATTTTGGGCTCCAAAAATGGGCATAGCGAGCAACCTGGCAGCCCACGTCGTAGAGCTCTCAGAGAGCTTTGCAACGGTATGCTGTGTACCGCGTAACTCCATACGGATCAAAAGTTATGCGCACTGGAGCGACGGAGACCTGGTCACAAACCCTACGCCCTCGGTTTGCGGGCCCGCCCTCTACGTGAAGCGAAGTTGTCGTGCCCATTTTCCGTGGGATTCGGTAATAGAGATTTGGTGGATAAAGTATCTTGGCAACCCTAACCAGGGCAAAAAAAATTGAAAAGGGGCTGCAACACGAGGACTTCACAGGGGGTCACCCATCCTAGTACTACTCTCACCCAAGCACGCTTAACTTCAGAGTTCTGATGGGATCTAGTGTATTAGTGCTGGTATGATCGCACCCGTCATCATGAGGGCACAATTCCTATATGTGTTAACGGTTCACAGTGCCAGCCTAGAGAGATGGCCCATTCAAAAGGCCCAATGGGCTTAACGACAACCCATCCGCTTCAACAACGCAGCATCCTCGCAAGACGTGATATCGACACGCTGTAGGGCCCTCTGATGTCCCGCGAGTCAGGTTGTCGCCCTTTTAACAGCTCACGACGTATGATCCGGGACGGAAAAACAGAGCAAAAGAAGAAAAATGGCCTGAAAATGACGAAAACGTTCGATTTTGGTCTCCAAAAATGGGCACAGCGAGCAAAGTGGCTGCCCCCGTCGTAGAGCTCTCAGAGAGCTTTGTAATGGTATGTTGTGCGCCGCATAACTCCTTACGGATCAAAAGTTATGGGCACCGAAGCGACGGAGACGTGGTCACAAACCCTGCGCCCTCGCTTTGCAGGCCCGGCTTCTTTGTGAAGTGAAGTTGTCTTGTCCAATGATCCGTGGGATTCGGTAATAGAGATTTGGTGGATAAAGTATCTTGGCAATCCTAACAAGGCAAAAAAAATTGAAAAGGGGGTGCAACACGAGGACTTCACAAGGGGTCACCCATCCTAGTACTACTCTCGCCCAAGCACGCTTAACTTCGGAGTTCTGATGGGATCCGTTGCATTAATGCTGGTATGATCACACCCATCATGTTGAGGGCACAATTCCTATATGTGTTAACGGTTCATAGTGCCAGCCTGGAGAGATGGCCCATTCAAAAGGCCCAATGGGCTTAACGACAACCCATCCGCTTTAACAACGCAGCATCCTCGCAAGACGTGATATCAAAAATGTTGTAGGGCCCTCTGATGTCCTGCGAGTCAGGTTGTCGTCCTTTTAACAGCTCACGACGTACGATTCGGGACGGAAAAATAGAGGAAAAGAAGAAAAGTGGCCTGAAACTAATGAAAACGTTCAATTTTGGGCTCCAAAATGGTCACACGAGCAAGCTGGCTGCCATTGTCGTAGAACTCTCAGAGAGCATTGCAACGGTATGTTGTGCACCACGTAACTCTTTACGGATCAAAAGTTATGGGCACCGTGAGCGACGGAGACCTGGTCATAAACCCTACGCCCTCGGTTTGCGGGCCCGGCCTCTACGTGAAGCGAAGTTGTCTTGCACAATGTTCCATGGGATTCGGTAATAGAGATTTGGTGGATAAAGTATCTTGGCAACCATAACCAGGGCAAAAAAAATTGAAAAGGGGGTGCAACACGAGGAATTCACAGGGGGTCACCCATCCTAGTACTACTCTCGCCCAAGCATGCCTGACTTCAGATTTCTGATGGGATCCGGTGCATTAGTGCTGGTATGATCGCACCCGTCATATTGAGGGCACAATTCTTATATGTGTTAACGGTTCACAGTTCTAGCCTAGAGAGATGGCCCATTCAAAAGGCCCAATGGGCTTAACGACAACCCATCCGCTTCAACAATGCTGCATCCTCGCTACATGTGATATTGACACATTGTAGGGCCCTCTGATGTCCCGCGAGTTAGGTTGTCGTCCTTTCAACAGCTCACGACGAACGATTCGGGACGGAAAAATAGAGCAAAAGAAGAAAAGTGGCATGAAACTGATAAAAATGTTCGATTTTGGCTCCAAAAAAGAGTAAAGCGAGCAAGCTAGCTGCCCCTCTCGTAGAGCTCTCAGAGAGCTTTGCAACGGTATGCTGTGCGCTGCGTAACTCCTTACGGATCAAAAGTTATGGGCACCGGAGCGACGGAGACATGGTCATAAACCTTACGCCCTCGGTTTGCGGGCCCGACCTCTACGTGAAGCGAAGTTGTCTTGCCCAATGTTCCGTGGGATTCGGGAATAGAGATTTGGTGGATAAAGTATCTTGGCAACCCTAACGGGGCAAAAAAAATTGAAAATGAGGTGCAACACGAGGACTTCTCAAGGGGTCACCCATCCTAGTACTACTCTCGCCCAAGCACACTTAACTTCGGAGTTCTGATGGGATCCGGTGCATTAGTGCTGGTATGATCGAACCCGTCCTATTGATGGCACAATTCCTATATGTGTTAACGGTTCACAGTCCCAGCCTAGAGAGATGGCCCATTCAAAAGGTCCAATGGGCTTAACGGCAACCCATCTGCTTCAACAACACAGCATCCTCGCAAGACGTGATATCGACACGTTGTAGGGCGCTCAGATATCCCGTGAGTCAGGTTGTCGTCCTTTTAACAGCTCACGACGTACGATCTGGGACGGAAAAACAGAGCAAAAGAAGAAATGTGGACTGAAACTGATGAAAACGTTCGATTTTGGGCTACAAAAAGGGCGTAGCGAGCAACCTGGCTGCCCACGTCGTAGAGCTCTCAGAGAGCTTTGCAACGGTATGCTGTGCACCGCGTAACTCCTTACGGAACAAAAGTTATGGGCACCGAAGCGACGGAGACCTAGTCACAAACCCTACGCCCTCGGTTTGCGGGCCCGGCCTCTACGTCAAGCGAAGTTGTCTAGCCCAATTTTCCGTGGGATTCGGTAATAGAGATTTGGTGGATAAAGTATCTTGGCAACCCTAACCAGGGCAAAAAAAATTGAAAAGGTGTTGCAACACGAGGACTTCACAAGGGGTCACCCATCCTAGTACTACTCTCGCTCAAGCACGCTTAACTTCGGAGTTCTGATGGGATCCAGTGCATTAGTGCTAGTATGATCGCACCCGTCATCTTGAGGGCACAATTCTTATATGTGTTAACGGTTCAAAGTGCCAGCCTAGAGAGATGGCCCATTCAAAAGGCCCAATGGGCTTAACGACAACCCATCCGCTTCAACAACGCAGCATCCTCGCAAGACGTGATATCGACACGCTGTAGGGCCCTCTGATGTCCTGCGAGTCAGGTTGTCGCCCTTTTAACAGCTCACGACGTTCGATCCGGGACGAAAAAACAGAGTAAAAGAAGAAAAATGGCCTGAAACTGATGAAAACGTTTGATTTTGGACTCCAAAAATGGGCACAGCGAGCAAGGTGGCTGCCTCCATCGTAGAGCTCTCAGAGAGCTTTGTAATGGTATGCTGTGCGCCGCATAACTCCTTACGGATCAAAAGTTATGGGCACCGGAGCGACGGAGATGTGGTGACAAACACTACACCCTCGGTTCGCAGTCCCGGCTTCTATGTGAAGCGAAGTTGTCTTGTCCAATGATCCGTGGGATTTGGTAATAGAGATTTGATGGATAAATTATCTTGGCAACCCTAACCAGGGCAAAAAAAATTGAGAAGGGGGTGCAACACGAGGACTTCACAGGGGGTCACCCATCCTAGTACTACTCTCGCCCAAGCACGTTTAACTTCAGAGTTTTGATGGGATCCGGTGCATTAGTGCTGGTATGATCACACCCGTCATGGTGAGGGCACAATTCCTATATGTGTTAACGGTTCACAGTGCCAGCCTGGAGAGATGGCCCATTCAAAAGGCCCAATGGGCTTAACGACAACCCATCCGCTTCAACAACGCAGCATCCTCGCAAGACGTGATATCAAAAATGTTGTAAGTCCCTCTGATGTCTCGCGTGTCAGGTTGTCATCCTTTTAACAGCTCACGACGTACCATCCGGGACGGAAAAACAGTGGAAAAGAAGAAAATTGGCTTGAAACTAATGAAAACGTTCGATTTTGGGCTCCAAAAATGCGCACAGCGAGCAAGCTGGCTGCCATCATCGTAGAACTCTCAGAGAGCTTTGCAACGGTATGTTGTGCGCCGCGTAACTCCTTACGGATCAAATGTTATGGGCACCGGAGCGACGGAGACCTGGTCATAAACCCTACGCCCTCGGTTTGCTGGCCCGGCCTCTACGTGAAGCGAAGTTGTCTTGACCAATGTTCCGTGGGATTCGGTAATAGAGATTTGGTGGATAAAGTATCTTGGCAACCCTAACCAGGGCAAAAAAAATTGAAAAGGGGGTGCAACACGAGGAATTCACAAGGGGTCACCCATCCTAGTACTACTCTCGCCCAAGCACGCTTAACTGCAGAGTTCTGATGGGATCCGGTGCATTAGTGCTGGTATGATCGCACCCGTCATGTTGAGGACTCAATTCCTATATGTGTTAACGGTTCATAGAGCCAGCCTAGAGAGATGGCCCATTCAAAAGGCCCATTGGGCTTAACGACAACCCATCCGCTTCAACAACGCAGCATCCTCGCAAGATGTGATATCGACATGTTGTAGGGCCCTCTGATGTACAACGAGTCAGGTTGTCGTCCTTTTAACAGCTCACGACGTACGATCCGGGACGGAAAAATAGGGCAAAAGAAGAAAAGTGGCTTGAAACTGATGAAAACGTTTGATTTTGGGCTACAAAAATGGGCATAGCGAGCAAGCTGGCTGCCCCCGTCGTAGAGCTCTCAGAGAGATTTGCAACGGTGTGCTGTGCGCCGCGTAACTCCTTACGGATCAAAAGTTAAGGGCACTAGAGCGACGGAGACCTGGTCACAAAACTTACGCCCTCGCTTTGCGGGCCCGGCCTCTACGTGAAGCAAAGTTGTCTTGCCCAATGTTCCGTGGGATTCAGTAATAGAGATTTGGTGGAACAAGTATTTTGGCAACCCTAACCAGGGCAAAAAAAATTGAAAAAGGGGTGCAACACGAGGACTTCCCATGGGGTCACCGATCCTAGAACTACTCTCGCACAAGCACGATTAACTTCGGAGTTCTGATGGGATCTGGTGCATTAGTGCTGGTATGATCGCACCTGTCATCTTGAGGGCACAATTCCTATATGTGTTAACGGTTCACAGTCCCAGCCTAGAGGGATGGCCCATTCAAAAGGCCCAATGGGCTTAACGACAACCCATCCGCTTCAACAACGCAGCACCCTCGCAAGATCTGATATCGACATGTTGTAGGGCAATCTGATGTCCCGCGAGTCAGGTTGTCGTCCTTTTTACAGCTCATGACGTACGATCCGGGATGGAAAAACAGGGCAAAAGAAGAAAAGTCGCCTGAAACTGATGAAAACGTTAAATTTTGGGCTCCAAAAACGGGCATAGCGAGCAAGCTGGCTGCCCCTATCGTTGAGCTCTCAGAGTGCTTTGGAACGGTATGATGTGCGTTGCGTAACTCCTTAAGGATCAAAAGTTATGGGCACCAGAGTGACGAAGACCTGGTCACAAACACTACGCGCTCGGCTTGCGGGCCCAGCCTCTACGTGAAGCGAAGTTGTCTTGCCCAATGTTCAGTGGGATTTGGTAATAGAGATTTGGTGGATAAATTATCTTGGCAATCCTAACCGGGGCAAAAAAAATTGAAAAGGAGGTGCAACACGAGTACTTCCCAGGGCGTCACCCATCCCAGTGCTACTCTCGCCCAAGCACGCTTAACTTCGGAGTTCTGATAGGATCCGGTGCATTAGTGCTGGTATGATCGCACCCGTCATGTTGAGGGCACAATTCTTAAATGTGTTAACAGTTCACAGTCCCAGCATAGAGAGATGGCCCATTCAAAAGGCCCAATCGGCTTAACGACAAACCATCCGCTTCAACAACGCAGCATCCTCGCAAGACGTTATATCAAAAACGTTGTAAGGCCCTCTGATGTCCCGCGAGTCAGGTTTTCATCCTTTTAACAGCTCAAGACGTAAGATTCAGGACGGAAAAACAGAGGAAAAGAAGAAAAGTGGCCTGAAACTGATGAAAACATACAATTTTGGGCTCCGAAAATGGGCATAGCGAGCATGCTGGCTACCACCGTCGTAGAGATCTCAGAGAGCTTTGCAACGGTATGCTGTGCGCCGCGTAACTCCTTACAAATCAAAAGTTATGGGTACCGGAGCGACGGACACCTGGTCACAAACCCTACGCCCTCAGTTTGCGGGCCCGACCTCTACGTGAAGCGAAGTTGTCTTGCCCAATGTTCCGTGGGATTCAGTAATAGAGATTTGGTGGATAAAGTATCTTGGCAACCCTAACAGGGCAAAAAAAATTGAAAAGGGGTGCAACACGAGGACTTCCCTGGGGGTCACCCATCCTAGTACTACTCTCGCCCAAGCACGCTTAACTGCGGAGTTCTGATGGGATCCGGTGCATTAGTGCTGGTATGAAATTGTTCCATTTTGGGCTCCAAAAACAGGCACAGCGAGCAAGCTGGCTGCCCATGTCATAGAGCTCTCAGAGGATATTGCAACGGTATGTTGTGCGCTGCGTAACTCCGTTCGAATCAAAAGTTATGGGCACCGGAGCGACGGAGACCTGGTCACAAACCCTACGCCCTCGGTTTGCGGGCCCGTCCTCTACGTGAAGCGAAGTTGTCTTGCCCAATGTTCCGTGGGATTCGCTAATAGAGATTTGGTGGATAAAGTATCTTGGCAACCCTAACCAGTGCAAAAAAAATTGGAAAGGGGGTGCAACAGGAGGACTTCCCGAGGGGTCACCCATCCTAGTACTACTCTCGCCCAAGCACGCTTAACTTCGGAGTTCTGATGGGATCCGGTGCATTAGTGCTAGTATGATTGCACCAGTCATGTTGAGGGCACAATTACTAAATGTGTTAACGGTTCACAGTCCTAGCCTAGAGAGATGGCCCATTCAAAATGCCCAATGGGCTTAACGACAACCCATCCGCTTCAACAACACAGCATCCCCACAAGACGTGATATCGACACGTTGTAGGGCCCTCTGATATACCGCGAGTCAGGTTGTCATCCTTTTAACAACTCACGACGTACGATCTGGGACCCAAAAAAGGGCAAAAGAAGAAAAGTGGCCTAAAATTGATGAAAACGTTCGATTTTGGGCTACAAAAATGGGCAAAGCGAGCAAGCTCGCTGCCTCCGTCGTAGAGATCTCAGAGAGCTTTGCAACGGTATGTTGTACACTGCATAATTCCTTACGGATCAAAAGTTATGGGCACCGGAGCGACGGAGACCTTGTCACAAACCCTACGCCCTCGGTTTGTGGGCCCGGCCTCTACGTGAAGCGAAGTTGTCTTGCCCAATGTTCCGTGGCATTCTGTAATAGAGATTTGGTGGATAAAGTATCTTGGCAACCCTAACCAGAGCAAAAAAAATTGAAAAGGGGGTGCAACACGAGGACTTCCCAGGGGGTCATCCATCCTAGTACTACTCTCGCCCAACCACGCTTAACTTCGGAGTTCTGACGGGATCCGGTGCATTAGTGTTGGTATGATCGCACCCGTCCTGTTGAGGGCACAATTCCTATTGGGATTAACGGTTCACAGACCCAGCCTAGAGAGATGGCCCATTCAAAAGGACCAATGGGCTTAACGACAACCCATACGCTTCAATAACGCAGCATTCTCGCAAGACGTGATATCGACACATTGTAGGACCCTCTGATGTCCAGCGAGCCAGGTTGTCGTCCTTTTAACAACTCAAGACGTACGATCCAGGACGGAAAAATAGAGCAAAAGAACAAAAGTGGCCTAAAACTAATGAAAACGTTCGATTTTGGGCTCCAAAAACATGCAAAGCGAGCAACCTCACTGCCTCCGTCTTTGAGCTCTTAGAGAGCTTTGCAACGGTATGTTGTGTGCCGCGTAACTCCATACGGATCAAAAGTTATGGGCACCGGAGCGACGGAGACCTGGTCACAAACCCTACGCCCTCGGTTTGCGGGTCCGACCTCTACGTGAAGTGAATTTGTCTTGCCCAATGTTTCGTTGGATTCGGTAATATAGATTTGGTGGATAAAGTATCTTGGCAACCCTAACCAGAGCAAAAAAAATTCAAAAGGGGGTACAACACAAGGACTTCCCAGGGGTCACCCATCCTAGTACTACTCTCGCCCAAGCACGCTTAACTTCGTAGTTCTGATGGGATCCGGTGCATTAGTGATGGTATTATCGCACCCGTCATGTTGAGGTCACAATTCCTATATGTGTTAACGGTTCACATTCCCAGCCTAGAGAGATGGCCCATTCAAAAAGCCCAATGGGCTTAACGACAACCCATCCGCTTCAACAACGCAGCATCCTCGCAAGACGTAATATCAACACGTTGTAGGGTCCTCTGATGTCCTGCGAGTCAGGTTGTCGTCCTTTTAACAGCTCACGACGTACGATCCGGGACGGAAAATTAGAGCAAAAGAAGAAAAGTGGCCTGAAACTGATGAAAACATTCGTTTTAGGGCTACAAAAATAGGCATTGCAAGCAAGCTGGCTGCCCCCGTCGTAGAGCTCTCACAGAGCTTTGCAACTGTATGCTGTTAGCCGCGTAACACCTTAAGGATCAAAAGTTATGGGCACCGGAGCGACGGAGACCTGGTCACAAACCCTACGCCCTCGGTTTTCCGGCCCGGCCTCTACGTGAAGCGAAGTTGTCTTGCCCAATGTTCCGTGGGATTCAGTAATAGTGATTTGGTGGATAAAGTATCTTGGCAACCCTAACCAGGACAAAAAAAATTGAAAAAGGGGTGCAACACGAGGACTTCACAGGGGGTCACCCATCCTAGTACTACTCTCGCCCAACCACGCTTAACTTTGGAGTTCTGATAGGATCCGGTGCATTAGTGCTGGTATGATCGCACCCGTCCTGTTGAGGGCACAATTCCTATAGGTGTTAACAGTTCACAGTCCCAGCCTAGAGAGATGGCACATTCAAAAGGCCCAATGGGCTTAACGACAACCCATCCGCTTCAACAACGCAGTATCCTCGCAAGACGTGATATCGACACATTGTAGGGCCTTCTGATGTCCCGCGAGTCAGGTTGTCGTCCTTTTAACAACTCACGTTGTACGATCCGGGAGGAAAAAATAGAGCAAAAGAACAAAAATCGTCTGAAACTAATGAAAACGTTCGATTTTGGGCTCCAAAAACATGCAAAGCGAGCAACCTCGCTGCATTCGTCTTTGAGCTCTCAGAGAGCTTTGCAACGGTATGTTGTGTGCCGCGTAACTCCTTACGGATCAAAAGTTATGGGCACCGGAGCGACAGAGACCTGGTCACAAACCCTACGCCCCCGGTTAGGGCCCGACCTCTACGTGAAGCGAAGTTGTCTTGCCCAATGTTCCATTGGATTCGGTAATAGAGATTTGGTGGATAAAGTATCTTGGCAACCTTAACCAGAGCAAACAAAATTCAAAAGGGGGTACAACACAAGGACTTCCCAGGTGGTCACCCATCCTAGTACTACTCTCGCCCAAGCACGCTTAACTTCGGAGTTCTGATGGGATCCGGTGCATTAGTGCTGGTATGATTGCACCCGTCATGTTGAGGGCACAATTCTTATATGTGTTAACGGTTCACAGTCCCAGCCTAGAGAGATGGCCTATTCAAAAAGACCAATGGGCTTAACGACAACCCATCTGCTTCAACAACGCAGCATCCTCACAAGACGTAATATCGACACGTTGTAGGGCCCTCTGATGTCCTATGAGTCAGGTTGTCGTCCTTTTAAAAGCTCACGACGTACGATCCGGGACGGAAAAATAGAGCAAAAGAAGAAAAGTGGCCTGAAACTGATGAAAACGTTCGTTTTAGGGCTACAAAAATGGGCATTGCAAGCAAGCTAGCTGCCCCCGTCGTAGAGCTCTCAGAGAGCTTTGCAACTGTATGCTGTGCGCCACGTAACTCCTTACGGATCAAAAGTTATGGGCACCGGAGCGACGGAGACCTGGTCTCAAACCCTACGCCCTCGGTTTGCCGGCCCGACCTCTACGTGAAGCGAAGTTGTCTTGCCTAATGCTCCGTGGCATTCGGTAATCGAGATTTGGTGGATAAAGTATCTTGGCAACCCTAACCAGGGCAAAAAAAATTGAAAAGGGTGTGCAACACGAGGACTTCAAAAATGTTCGATTTTGGGCTCCAAAAACGGTCACAACGAGCAAGATGCCTACCCCCGTCGTAGAGCTCTCAGAGAGCTTTGTAACTGTATGCTGTGCACCGTGTAACTCCTTACAGATCAAAAGTTATGGGCACCGGAGCGACGGAGACCACGTCACAAACCCTACGCCCTCGGTTTGCGGGCCCGGCCTTTACATGAAGCGAAGTTGTCTTGCCCAATGTTCCGTGGAATTCGGTAATAGAGATTTGGTGGATAAAGTATCTTGGCAACCCTAACCAGGGCAAAAAAAATTGAAAAGGCGGTGCAACACGAGGACTTTCAAGGGGGTCACCCATCCTAGTACTACTCTCGCCCAAGCACGCTTAACTTCGGAGTTCTGATGGGATTCGGTGCATTAGTGCTGGTATGATCGCACCCGTCTTGTTGAGGGTACAATTCCTATATGTGTTAACGGTTCATAGTCCCAGCCTAGAGAGATGGCCCATTCAGAAGGCCCAATGGGCTTAACGACAACCCATCCGCTTCAACAACGCGGCACCCTTGCAAGATGTGATATCGACACATTTTAGGGCCCTCTGATGTCCCGCGAGTCAGGTTGTCGTCCTTTTAACAGCTCACGACGTACGATCCGGGTTGGAAAAATAGGGCAAAAGAAGAAAAGTAGCATGAAACTGATGAAAACATTCGATTTTGGGCTTCAAAAACGGACACAGCGAGCAAGCTGGCTGCCCCTGTCGTAGAGCTCTCAGAGAGCTTTGCAACTGTATGCTGTGCGCCACGTAACTCCTTACGGATCAAAAGTTATGGGCACCGGAGCGACGGAGACCTGGTCTCAAACCCTACGCCCTCGGTTTGCCGGCCCGACCTCTACGTGAAGCGAAGTTGTCTTGCCTAATGCTCCGTGGCATTCGGTAATCGAGATTTGGTGGATAAAGTATCTTGGCAACCCTAACCAGGGCAAAAAAAATTGAAAAGGGTGTGCAACACGAGGACTTCAAAAATGTTCGATTTTGGGCTCCAAAAACGGTCACAACGAGCAAGATGCCTACCCCCGTCGTAGAGCTCTCAGAGAGCTTTGTAACTGTATGCTGTGCACCGTGTAACTCCTTACAGATCAAAAGTTATGGGCACCGGAGCGACGGAGACCACGTCACAAACCCTACGCCCTCGGTTTGCGGGCCCGGCCTTTACATGAAGCGAAGTTGTCTTGCCCAATGTTCCGTGGAATTCGGTAATAGAGATTTGGTGGATAAAGTATCTTGGCAACCCTAACCAGGGCAAAAAAAATTGAAAAGGCGGTGCAACACGAGGACTTTCAAGGGGGTCACCCATCCTAGTACTACTCTCGCCCAAGCACGCTTAACTTCGGAGTTCTGATGGGATCTGGTGCATTAGTACTGGTATGATCGCGCCCATCATGTTGAGGGCACAATTCCTATATGTGTTAACGGTTCACAGTCCCAGCCTAGAGAGATGGCCCATTCAATAGGCCCAATGGGCTTAACGACAACCCATCCGCTTCAACAACGCAGCATCCTCGCAAGATGTGATATCGACACGTTGTAGGGCCCGCTGATGTACCGCGAGTCAAGTTGTCGTCCTTTTAACAGCTCACGACGTACGATCCGGGATAGAAAAACTGAGCAAAAGAAGAAAAGTGGCCGGAAACTTATGAAAACGTCCAATTTTGGGCTTCAAAAATGGGCACAGCGAGCAAGCCGGCTACCCACGTCGTAGAGCTCTCAGAGAGCTTTGCAACGGTATGTTGTGCGTCGCGTAACCCCTTACAGATCAAGAGTTATGGGCACCGGAACAACGAAGACTTGGTCACAAACACTACACCCTCGGTTTGCGGGCCCGGCCTCTATGTGAAGCGAAGTTGTCTTGCCCAATGTTCCGTGGGATTTGGTAATAGAGATTTGGTGGATAAAGTATCTTGGCAACCCTAACCATGGCAAAAAAAATTGAAAAGGGGGTGCAACACGAGGACTTCCCATGGGGTCATCCATCCTAGTACTACTCTCGCCCAAGCACGCTTAACTTCGGAGTTCTGATGGGATTCGGTGCATTAGTGCTGGTATGATCGCACCCGTCTTGTTGAGGGTACAATTCCTATATGTGTTAACGGTTCATAGTCCCAGCCTAGAGAGATGGCCCATTCAGAAGGCCCAATGGGCTTAACGACAACCCATCCGCTTCAACAACGCGGCACCCTTGCAAGATGTGATATCGACACATTTTAGGGCCCTCTGATGTCCCGCGAGTCAGGTTGTCGTCCTTTTAACAGCTCACGACGTACGATCCGGGTTGGAAAAATAGGGCAAAAGAAGAAAAGTAGCATGAAACTGATGAAAACATTCGATTTTGGGCTTCAAAAACGGACACAGCGAGCAAGCTGGCTGCCCCTGTCGTAGAGCTCTCAGAGAGCTTTGCAACGGTATGCTGTGCGCTGCGTAACTCCTTATGGATCAAAAGTTATGGGCACCGGAGCGACGGAGACCTGGTCACAAATCCAACACCCTCGGTTTGCGGGCCTGGCCTCTACGTGAAGCGAAGTTGTCTTGCCCAATGTTCCGTGGGATTCGGTAATAGAGATTTGGTGGATAAAGTATCTTGGCAACCCTAACCAGGGCAAAAAAAATTGAAAATGGGGTGCAACACGAGGACTTCCAAGGGGGTCACCCATTCTAGTACTACTCTCGCCCAAGCACGCTTAACTACGGAGTTCTGATGGGATCCGGTGCATTAGTGCTGGTATGATCGCACCCGTCTTGTTGAGGGCACAATTCCTATATGTGTTAACGGTTCACAGTCCCAGCCTTGAGAGATGGCCCATTCAAAAGGCCCAATGGGCTTAACGACAACCCATACGCTTTAACAACGCAGCATCCTCGCAAGATATGATATCGACACATTGTAAGGCCCTCTGATGTCCCACAAGTCAGGTTGTCGTCCTTTTAACAGCTCACAGCGTACGATATGGGATGAAAAAACATAGAAAAAGAAGAAAAGTGGCATAAAACTGATGAAAACATTCGATTTTGGTCTCCAAAAACGGGCACAGCGAGCAAGCTGACTGCCCCATTGGTAGAGCTCTCAGAGAGCTTTGCAACGGTATGCTGTGCGCTGCGTAACTCCTTACGGATCAACAGTTATGGGCACCGGAGCGACAGAGACCTGGTCACAAACCCTACGCCCTCGGTTTGCGGGCCCGGCCTCTACGTGAAGCGAAGTTGTCTTGCCCAATGTTCTGTGGGATTCGGTAATAGATATTTGGTGGATAAAGTATCTTGGCAACCCTAACCAGGGCAAAAAAAATTGAAAATGGGGTGCAACACGAGGACTTCGAAGGGGGTCACCCATCCTAGTACTACTCTCGCCCAATCACGCTTAACTTCGGAGTTCTGATGGGATCCGGTGCATTAGTGCTGGTATGTTCACACCCGTCATGTTGAGGGCACAATTCCTATATGTGTTAACAGTTCACAGTCCCAGCCGAGAGAGATGGCACATTCAAAAGGCCCAATGGGCTTAACGACAACTCATCCGATTCAACAACGCAGCATTCTCGCAAGACGTGATATCGACACATTGTAGAGCCCTCTGATGTCCCACGACTTAGGTTGTCGTCCTTTTAACAGCTCACGACGTACGATCCGGGACCGAAAAACAAAGCAAAAGAAGAAAAGTGTCCTGAAACTGATGAAAACGTTCGATTTTAGGCTCCAAAAACGGGCAATGTGAGCAAGCTCACGGCCCTCGTTGTAGAGCTCTCAGACAGCTTTGCAACGGTATGATGGGCGCTGCGTAACTCCTTACGGATCAAAAGTTATGGGCACCAGAGCGAAGGAGACCTGGTCATACACCCTACACCCTCGGTTTGCGGGCACGGCCTCTACGTGAAGCGAAGTTGTCTTGCCCAATGTTCCGTGGGATTCGGTAATAGAGATTTGGTGGATAAAGTATTTTGGCAACCTAACTAGGGCAAAAAAAATTGAAAAGGGGGGTGCAACACGAGGACTTCCCAGGGGCTCACCCATCCTTGTACTACTCTCGCCCAAGCACGCTTAACTTCGGAGTTCTGATGGGATCCGGTGCATTAGTGCTGGTATGATCGCACCCGTCATGTTGAGGGCACAATTCCTATATGTGTTAACGAATCATAGTCCCAGCCTAGAGAGATGGCCCATTCAAAAGACCCATTGGGATTAACGATAACCCATCCGCTTCAGCAATGCAGCATCCTCGCAAGACGTGATATCGACACGTTGTAGAGACCTCTGATGTCCCGCGAGTCAGGTTGTCGTCCTTTTAACAGCTCACAACGTTCTATCCGGGATGGAAAAATTGAGCAAAAGAACAAAAGTGGCCTAAAACTGATGAAAACGTTCGATTTAGGGCTCCAAAAACTGGCACAGCGAGCAAGCTGGCTACCCCCGTCGTAGAACTCAAAGAGGGTTTTGCAACGGTATGCTGTGCACCGCGTAACTCTTTACGGATCAAAAGACATGGGCACCGGAGCGTCGGAGAACGGTCACAAACCCTACGCCCTCGGTTTGCGAGCCCGGCCTCTACGTGAACCGAAGTTTTCTTGCCCAATGTTCCGTAGGATTCGGTAATAGAGATTTGGTGGATAAAGTATCTTGGCAACCCTAACCAGGGCAAAACAAATTGAAAATGGGGTGCAACACGAGGACTTCCCAAGGGGTCACCCATCCTAGTACTACTCTCACCCAAGCACGCTTAACTTCGGAGTTCTGATGGGATCCGGTGCATTAGCGCTGGTATGATCGCACCCATCATGTTGAGGGCACAATTCCTATATGTGTTAACGGTTCACAGTGCCAGCCTAGAGAGATGGCCCATTCAAAAGGCCCAATGGGTTTAACGACAACCCATCCACTTCAACAACGCATCATCCTCGCAAGACGTGATATCGACACATTGTAGGGCCCTCTGATGTACCGCGAGTCAGGTAGTCATCCTTTTAACAGCTCACGACGCACGATCCGGGACGGAAAAACAGGGCAAAATAACAAAAGTTGCCTGAAACAGATGAAAACGTTCGATTTTGGGATCCCAAAACAGGCACAGCGAGTATGCTCGCTGCCACCGTCGTAGAGCTCTCAGAGAGCTTTACAACGGTATGCTGTCCGCCGCGTAACTCTTTACGGATCAAAAGTTATGGGCACCGGAGCAACGGAGACCTGGTCACAAACCCTACGCCCTCGGTTTGCGGGCCCAGCCTCTACGTGAATCGAAGTTTTCTTGCCCAATGTTCCGTAGGATTCGGTAATAGAGATTTGGTGGATAAAGTATCTTGGCAACCCTAACCAGGGCAAAACAAATTGAAAAAGGGGTGCACCACGAGGACTTCCCAGGGGGTCACCCATCCTAGTACTACTCTCACCCAAGCACGCTTAACTTCGGAGTTCTGATGGGATCCGGTGCATTAATGCGGGTATGATCGCACCCATCATGTTGAGGGCACAATTCCTATATGTGTTAACGGTTCACAGTGCCAGCCTAGAGAGATGGCCCATTCAAAAGGCCCAATGGGTTTAACGACAACCCATCCACTTCAACAACGCATCATCCTCGCAAGACGTGATATCGACACGTTGTAGGGCCCTCTGATGTACCGCGAGTCAGGTAGTCATCCTTTTAACAGCTCACGACGCACGATCCGGGACGGAAAAACAGGGCAAAATAACAAAAGTTGCTTGAAACAGATGAAAACGTTGAATTTTGGGATCCCAAAACAGGCACAGCAAGTATGCTCGCTGCCACCGTCGTAGAGCTCTCAGAGAGCTTTACAACGGTATGCTGTCCGCCGCGTAACTCTTTACGGATCAAAAGTTATGGGCACCGGAGCAACGGAGACCTGGTCACAAACCCTACGCCCTCGGTTTGCGGGCCCGGCCTCTACGTGAAGCGAAGTTGTCTTGCCCAATGTTCCGTGGGATTCGGTAATAGAGATTTGGTGGATAAAGTATCTTGGCAATCCTAACCAGGGCAAAAAAAATTGAAAAAGGGGTGCAACACGAGGACTTCCCTGGGGGTCACCCATCCTAGTACTACTCTCGCCCAAGCACGCTTAACTTCGGAGTTCTGATGGGATCCGGTGCATTAGTGCTGGTATGTTCGCACCTGTCATGTTGAGGACACAATTCCTATATGTGTTAACAGTTCACAGTCCCAGCCTAGAGAGATGGCCCATTCAAAAGGCCCAATGGGCTTAACGACAACCCATCCGCTTCAACAACGCAGCTTCCTCGCAAGACGTGATATTGACACGTTGGAGGGCCCTCTGATGTACCGCGAGTCAGGTTGTCATCCTTTTAACAGCTCACGATGTACGATTTGGGACGAAAAAACATGGCAAAAGAAAAAAAAGTGGCCTGAAACTGATGAAAACGTTCGATTTTGGGCTCCAAAAATGGGTACAACGAGCAAGCTCTCACTGGCCCCATCGTAGAGCTCTCAGTGAGCATTGCAACGGTATGATGTGCACCGCGTAACTCCTTACGGATCAAAAGTTATGGGCACTGGAGTGACGAAGACTTGGTCACAAACCCTACGCCCTCGGTTAGCGGGCCCGGCCTCTACGTGAAGCGAAGTTGTCTTGCCCAATGTTCCGTGGGATTCGGTAATAGAGATTTGGTGGATAATGTATCTTGGCAACCCTAACCAAGGCAAAAGAAATTGAAAAGGGGTGCAACACGAGGACTTCCCAGGGAGTCACCCATCCTAGTACTACTCTCGCCCAAGCACGCTTAACTTCGGATTTCTGATGGGATCCGGTGCATTAGTTGTTGATATATGTCAATATCCACCTCTTCATAATAAGTATCGTTAATTATATGGTAGCATAAATTAATGATTCCGACTTAATTGTCGATGAGGTCAAAAGAGATCGCGATGGCTACAAGAAAGAAGTTCGGGAATTTGGAATTACCTAAGATGACGTCGGGATGATGCAATGCTAAAGTTAGCCAATTTGACCAAAGGAAACTTCCTAGAAGTTGACTTGGATGCTAGCCACCCATGTGGTCAATTGTAGCTACCCATGTGATAAATATGGGTGGCTAATACTTTGAACATGGTTGGTAAAGCCAACCAATATTGAAATGTTTGATAGGAAAGTCTCCTATGACGGGCTAGCTGAATTCTATAAATAGGCATGCATTAGTTCATCATTTTCATCCAGAACACAACTCCAAACACAATCCTAAGTTAGTCTTTCTTTCTTGTATTCTCCTTGTAAGTCCAGAAGCCATTGAAGCTCTAATCTTGAGAGTGCACGGTGGGACAATTATCTTGTAAGTGTTATATTGAATTGTTATAACGAGTAGTGTTGTCTTTCTACTTGATTGTTGTTAAGACGTTTCTGGGAAATTGGTTATATTCTTACATGGTATCAGAGCTTAAGGGGCTCTTAACAACAATCTTGTCTAGTAAAGCTCAACAACTATGACTACTCAAGGTGCTAGTTCTTCTTCTACCAGTTCTAGTTCCGGTTTAGTACCGACAATTCGTATCCGTCCCCCTACCTTCACAGAAGGAAAGCTTGATGGCACGAACTATCTTTTGTGGAAGTTCAAAATCACTACAGTTCTGGACTCCTATGAACTCCTTGATACAGTGTTAGGCACAGATGCAGAACTAGTTGCAGTTCGTGCTGAAGATGACACAAAAAAGGTCACACCTCCTGATCCTCAGCTTGTCAAAGAATGGAGGAGACGAAATGCTAATGCACTTTGTGCAATTGTAACAAGTGTTCAGGATTCTGTCCTTACTCTAATTCAACACACAACCAAGGCAACTAAAGCTTGGAACATACTGAGAAATCAATATGAAACAAGGAACCAGACTCGCATTCAGAACTTGGAGAATCAGTTAGCTGCTGAGAGATTAAGTGAAGATGAAGCAGCTGAGTCATTTATCAGTAGGATGAAAAACCTACGTGATCAAATGGCTGCAGTTGGTATTGCCAAATCAACCGAGGAATTAGCTCGAAGGTGCATTAGAGTGTTGCCTCCAAAATTTGACGGCCTTGTGACAGCACTCAATACACAAGTTCGCATTCTTCCTTTGACGTTTGAAGAATTCACTGCCATGTTGATGGAGGAGGAGATGAGGCTGAGGAGCAGAGAAAATCAACTTGACTCTGCCTTTACAGCCAAGGTGAGGAGTAAGCAAGAAGAAAAGAAGAAAGCAAAGAAGAAGACGTTCTCTGGATCGTGCTGCTACTGCAATAAGAAAGGTCATGCTGTCAAAGATTGCAGGAAACGAATCCATGACGAGAAGAATGGAACTTTAAAGCCAAATTGGAGAAATAAAGAATCTGCCAATACGGCTGAAACGGAAGTGCATCTGTTTACTGTAACAGATGTATCGGAGGAAACGTGTACTAGCGCACATGTACATCAAACAAGTGCATGGGTGTTAGACAGTGGAGCTTCCCGACACATGACCAGCAAGAAGGAGTTATATGACTCCATAAAACCTCTACAAGAACCAATGAATGTTATCGTCGGGAATAATGCTAGGTGTCTCGTTGAGGGCACTGGAACCATCTCGCTCGTGTCTAAAGATGGAGGAAGCAAGAAGCTGTCCAACGTACTCTTTGTACCCCAGATCACCAGAAATTTGCTATCTGTAGCTGCTATTACAGATAATGATCTAAAAGTGCGGTTCAAGAAGACGGAAGCTTTGATTCTTGACAAGGATCAAAATATCGTAAGTAAAGGTATTCGCAAAAATAATCTTTACGAAATCAGCTCTCTTTCTGCTGTCGTGGATGCCAAAACAAGTCAACTTTGGCATGAAAGGTTCGGGCACATTGTTTATCCTGTGTTAAAGGAAATGCAAAAGAAGAAGATGGTGGCCGACTTGCCTTCAATTGACGAGATTGAAGGACCATGTGAAGCTTGTATGCTGGGCAAGCAACATAGACAATCATTTCCCAAAGAGAGTCATAACTGATCAAAGGCTCCTCTAGAGTTGGTACATGCTGACCTCTGTGGAAAAATGACTACGACGGCGTTGGGAGGATCTTCCTACTTTATGCTATTAGTCGACGATTATAGTAGGAAGATGTGGGTGTACTTCCTTCGGGATAAGGCTGATGCTCTTAAAAAGTTTAAAGTGTGGCACAAACTTATGACAAATGAGAACACAACTCAGTTGAAGAAACTTCGTACCGATCGTGGGGGGGGATTCTGTTCTACAGAGTTCACCAACTACTACAACATGCTTGGGATTAAGCGCCAATTGACTGCTCCATACACACCACAACAAAATGGAGTTGTGGAACGAAGAAATCGAACAATTGTAGAAATGGCTCGATGCATGTTGAAAGATGCTGGCCTACCTGACACATTCTGGTCTGAAGCAGTCAACACAGCGGTATACATCCTCAATCGGTGCTCAACCAGGTCACTCAACGATAAGACTCCTAATGAGGATTATTATGGTATGAAACCTTCTGTGTCTCATTTAAGAAAATTTGGGTGTAAGTGTTTTGTACACATTCCAAATGAAAATCAAAAGAAATTGGATGACAAGAGCAAGAAGGGCATTTTCTTGGGATATAGTGAAGAGTCTAAAGCATACAGAATCTATGATGTAGAGGCCAAGAAGGTGATCATAAGCCGAGATGTGGTGTTTAATGAAAGACCACACTTGATGGAGGATAGCGGTCCTGCCATTTCGTCATCAACCGATGAAGTAATCCACCAAGTGCCTGAACAATGACCGTTGAACAATGAAGAAGTCTCTAATGATGAGGAGACTGAAGACCAACCTGTTGTACCCACAAGGAAGCCACAACTGAAGTGGTTCCAACAGCTCTTTGATGGAAGAAATCCAGGAGTTACTGATGATAGTCCACATCCTGATGGACTCAGACGATCAAAGAGAATAGAGGAGCAGAACAGATCAGGACAACAACTAGTAAACATGGCTTTGATGACACAAATCATCAAGACGGTAAAAGAACCGGTAACTGTGGAGGAAGCCATGTCAGATCCAAATTGGAGAGCAGCTATGCAAGCCGAGTATGATAGTATCATGAAAAATGATACTTGGGAGATCGTTGAAAAGCCACCGAACAGAAAAATTATCGGCACCAAATGGATCTAGAAAGTGAAGTACAAGGCAGATGGAAGTCTTGAAAAATACAAGGCACGCCTTGTAGCACAAGGATTTTCGCAAGTCGAAGGTTTTGATGTATATGAAACCTTTGCTCCAACAGCAAAAATGTCAACAATCAGGCTAGTTGTTGCAACTGCCGCGCATTATGAATGGATTGTACATCAAATGGATGTCAAGTCAGCTTTTCTTAATGGGCAACTCGAAGAAGAAGTCTACGTTGCACAACCCGCTGGCTTCGAAATACCAGGTGAAGAAGAAAAAGTCTGCAAATTGAAAAAGGCTTTATATGGGTTAAAGCAAGCACCACGAGCTTGGTACAAACGTATAGACTCTTTCTTCTTACAACGTGGTTTCTGTAGAAGCAAATCAGAGGCCAACTTGTATGTTCTAAGTGAACAAGGAAAGAAGGTAATTGTAGTTCTATATGTGGATGATCTTGTAATCACTGGTGACCATGAAGATAATATTCAGAAGACGCAAGAATGGTTGAGCCAAGAATTTGAAATGACAAATCTTGGTCTTCTTCATTATTGCTTGGGAATCGAGGTATGGCAAAAACCTCATACTATCTTCATCTCGCAGCAACGATATGTTCGTGAGCTTCTGACTGCATTTGGTATGTCCGAATGCAAACCAGTTGTCACCCCGATAGAAGTGAATACAAAGTTATCAATTGACGATCCTTCAAAACAAGTTGATAACAAGCTCTACAGAAGGTTGGTGGTAAGTTTAATCTTCCTTTGTAACACAAGACCTGATATTAGTTATGCTGTGGGAGTTCTCAGTCGGTTTTCAAATAAACCGAAACAAAGTCACTGGCAAGCAGGGATGCGGATCCTCAAATATCTCAAAGGCACGTTGGAGTATGGGATATCATACAAGTCTGGAGATACTTTATCTGGGTACTGTGACTCAGATTGGGCTGGTGATATTGACTCAAGAAAATCTGTTAAAGGTTACGTATTCACATTCGGTGGTGGAGTCATCTCATGGGCTAGTAAGAAGCAACCCACCGTTGCACTTTCATCAACGGAGGCAGAATACAAGGCTGCTTGTGTAGCATCCTGTGAAGCTGTTTGGCTACGACGCATCATGACTGATATTGGCATTCTAATAGAGGAAGCAACAATGTTGAAATGTGACAGTCAGAGTTGTATAGCCATGTCAAAGAATCCGGTATTTTATGCTAGAACAAAACACATAGAGATTCAGTATCACTATGTGAGGGAACTGATCGAGGAAGGTAAAATCTACATGGAGTACTGCCCTACAGAAGATAATTGTGCAGATATCTTCACTAAAGTGTTAGGGAGCATCCAATTGAGCAAGCATCTTCAAACATTGGGTGTTGGCCCAATAGCTTAGTCAACATGAGGTGAACATTGAGGGGGGGTGTTGATATATGTTAATATCCACCTCTTCATAATAAGTATCGTTAATTATATGGTAGCATAAATTAATGATTCCGACTTAAACGTCGATGAGGTAAAAAGAGATCGCGATGGCTACAAGAAAGAAGTTCGGGAATTTGGAATTACCTAAGATGACGTCGGGATGATGCAATGCTAAAGTTAGCCAATTTGACCAAAGGAAACTTCCTAGAAGTTGACTTGGATGCTAGCCACCCATGTGGTCAATTGTAGCCACCCATGTGATAAATATGGGTGGCTAATACTTTGAACATGGTTGGTAAAGCCAACCAAGATTGAAATGTTTGATAGGAAAGTCTCCTATGGAGGGCTAGCTGAATTCTATAAATAGGCATGCATTAGTTCATCATTTTCATCCACAACACAACTCCAAACACAATCCTAAGTTAGTCTTTCTTTCTTGTATTCTCCTTGTAAGTCCAGAAGCCATTGAAGCTCTAATCTTGAGAGTGCACGGTGGGACAATTATCTTGTAAGTGTTATATTGAATTGTTATAACGAGTAGTGTTGTCTTTCTACTTGATTGTTGTTAAGACGTTTCTGGGAAATTGGTTATATTCTTACATTAGTGCTGGTATGATCACACCAGTCATGTTAAGGACACAATTCCTATATGTGTTAACGGTTCACAGTCCTAGCCTAGAGAGATGGCCCATTCAAAAGGCCCAATCGGCTTCACGACAACCCATACGCTTCAACAATGCAGCATCCTCGTAAGATATGATATCGACACGTTGTAGGGCCCTCTGATGTCCAACGAGTCAGGTTGTCATCCTTTTAACAGCTCACGGCGTACGATCTGGGATGAAAAAACATAGCAAAAGAATAAAAGTGGCATGAAACTGATGAAAACATTCAATTTTGGTCTCCAAAAATGGGTACAGCGAGCAAGCTGACTGCCACTGTCGTAGAGCTCTCAGAGAGCTTTGCAACGGTATGCTGTGCGCTGCGTAACTCCTTACGGATCAAAAGTTATGGGCACCAGAGCGACAGAGACCTGGTCACAAACCCTACGCCCTCGGTTTGCGGGCCCGGCCTCTACGTGAAGTGAAGTTGTCTTGCCCAATGTTTCGTGGGATTCGGTAATAGATATTTGGTGGATAAAGTATCTTGGCAACCCTAACCAGGGCAAAAACAATTGAAAATGGGGTGCAACACGAGGACTTCCAAAGGGGTCACCCATCCTAGTACTACTCTCGCCCAATCACGCTTAACTTCGGAGTTCTGATGGGATCCGGTGCATTACTGCTGGTATGTTCGCACCCGTCATGTTGAGGGCACAATTCCTATTTGTGTTAACGGTTCACAGTCCTAGCCTAGATAGATAGCCCATTGAAAAGGCCCAATGGGCTTAACGACAACTCATCCGCCTCAACAACGCAGCATTCTCGCAAGACGTGATATCGACACGTTGTAGGGCCCTCTGATGTCCCGCGAGTCAGGTTGTCGTCTTTTTAACAGCTCACGACGTACGATACGGGATAGAAAAACAAAGCAAAATTAGAAAAGTGGCATGAAACTGATGAAAACGTTCGATTTTGGGCTCCAAAAAGGGGCACTGTGAGCATGCTCACTGCCCCCGTCGTAGAGATCTCAGACAGCTTTGCAACGGTATGCTGGGCGCTGCGTAACTCCTTACGGATCAAAAGTTATAGGCACCGGAGCGATGGAGACCTGGTCATAAACCCTACGCCCTCGGTTTGCGGGCCCGGCCTCTACGTGAAGTGAAGTTGTCTTGCCCATTGTTCCGTGGGATTCGGTAATAGAGATTTGCTGGATAAAGTATCTTGGAAACCCTAACTAGGGCAAAAAAAATTGAAATGGGGGGGCAACACGAGGACTTCCCAGGGGCTCACCCATCCTTGTACTACTCTCGCCCAAGCACGCTTAACTTCGGGGTTCTGATGGGATCCGGTGCATTAGTGCTGGTATGATCGCACCCGTCATGTTGAGGGCACAATTTGCCATATGTGTTAACGGTTCATAGTCCCAGCCTAGAGAGATGGCCCATTCAAAAGACCTATTGGGATTAACGACAACTCATCCGCTTCAACAATGCAGCATCCTCGCATGACGTGATATCGACACGTTGTAGGGCCCTCTGATGTCCCGCGAGTCAGGTTGTTGTCCTTTTAACAGCTCACGACGTACGATCCGGGATGAAAAATTGAGCAAAAGAACAATAGTGGCCTGAAACTGATGAAAACGTTCGATTTAGGGCTCCAAAAACAGGCACAACGAGCAACCTAGCTACCCCCGTCGTAGAGCTCTCAGAGATTTTTGCAACGGTATGCTATGCGCCGCGTAGCTCTTTACGGATAAAAAGTTATGGGCACCGGAGCGTCGGAGAACTTGTCACAAACCCTACGCCCTCGGTTTGTGGGCCCGGCCTCTACGTGAAGCGAAGTTTTCTTGCCCAATGTTCTGTGGGATTCGGTAATAGAGATTTGGTGGATAAAGTATCTTGGCAACCCTAACCAGGGCAAAAAAAATTGAAAAAGGGGTGCAACACGAGGACTTCCCTGGGGGTCACCCATCCTAGTACTACTCTAGCCCAAGCACGCTTAACTTCGGAGTTCTGATGGGATTCGGTGCATTAGTGCTGGTATGATCGCACCCGTCATGTTGAGGGCACAATTCCTATATGTGTTAACGGTTCACAGTCCTAGCCTAGATAGATAGCCCATTGAAAAGGCCCAATAGGCTTAACGACAACTCATCCGCCTCAACAACGCAGCATTCTCGCAAGACGTGATATCGACACGTTGTAGGGCCCTCTGATGTCCCGCGAGTCAGGTTGTCGTCTTTTTAACAGCTCATGACGTACGATCCGGGATAGAAAAACAAAGCAAAATTAGAAAAGTGGCATGAAACTGATGAAAACGTTCGATTTTGGGCTCCAAAAAGGGGCACTGTGAGCATGCTCACTGCCCCCGTCGTAGAGCTCTCAGACAGCTTTGCAACGGTATGCTGGGCGCTGCGTAACTCCTTACGGATCAAAACTTATAGGCACCGGAGCGACGGAGACCTGGTCATAAACCCTACGCCCTCGGTTTGCGGGCCCGGCCTCTACGTGAAGCGAAGTTGTCTTGCCCATTGTTCCATGGGATTCGGTAATAGAGATTTGCTGGATAAAGTATCTTGGCAACCCTAACTAGGGCAAAAAAAATTGAAAAGGGGGGGCAACACGAGGACTTCCCAGGGGCTCACCCATCCTTGTACTACTCTCGCCCAAGCACGCTTAACTTCGGGGTTCTGATGGGATCCGGTGCATTAGTGCTGGTATGATCGCACCCGTCATGTTGAGGGCACAATTTGCCATGTGTGTTAACGGTTCATAGTCCCAGCCTAGAGAGATGGCCCATTCAAAAGACCCATTGGGATTAACGACAACTCATCCGCTTCAACAATGCAGCATCCTCGTATGACGTGATATCGACACGTTGTAGGGCCCTCTGATGTCCCGCGAGTCAGGTTGTTGTCCTTTTAACAGCTCACGATGTACGATCCGGGATGAAAAATTGAGCAAAAGAACAATAGTGGCCTGAAACTGATGAAAACGTTCGATTTAGGGCTCCAAAAATGGGCACAACGAGCAACCTAGCTACCCCGGTCGTAGAGCTCTCAAAGAGTTTTGCAACGGTATGCTATGCGCCGCGTAGCTCTTAACGGATCAAAAATTATGGGCACTGGAGCGTCGGAGAACTTGTCACAAACCCTACGCCCTCGGTATGTGGGCCCGGCCTCTACGTGAAGCGAAGTTTTCTTGCCCAATGTTCCGTGGGATTCGGTAATAGAGATTTGGTGGATAAAGTATCTTGGCAACTCTAACCAGGGCAAAAAAAATTGAAAAAGGGGTGCAACACGAGGACTTCCCTGGGGGTCACCCATCCTAGTACTACTCTAGCCCAAGCACGCTTAACTTGGGAGTTCTGATGGGATCCGGTGCATTAGTGCTGGTATGATCGCACCAGTCATGTTAAGGGCACAATTCCTATAGTGTTAACGGTTCACAGTCCCAACCTAGAGAGATGGCCCATTCAAAAGGCCCAATGGGCTTAACGACAACCCATCCGCTTCAACAACGCAGTATCCTCGCAAGACGTGATATCGACACTTTGTAGGGCCCTCTAATGTCCGTAAGTCAGGTTGTCGTCCTTTTAACAGCTCACGACATACGATATGGGAAGGAAAAATAGAGCAAAAGAAGAAAATTGGACTGAAACTGATGAAGACGTTCAATTTTGGGCTCCAAAAATGGGCACAACGAGCAAGCTTTCTACCCACGTCGTAGAGCTCTCAGAGAGCTTTGCAACGGTATGTTGTACGCCGCGTAACTCCTTACGGATCAAAAGTTATGGGCACCGGAGCGATAGAGACCTGGTCATAAACCCTACGCCCTCAGTTTGCGGGCCCGGCCTCTACGTGAAGCGAAGTTGTCTTGCCCAATGTTCCGTTGGATTCGGTAATAGAGATTTGGTGGATAAAGTATCTTGGCAACCCTAACCAGGGAAAAAAAAATTGAAAAGGGGTGCAACACGAGGACTTCCCAGGGGGTCACCCATCCTAGTACTACTCTCGCCCAACCACGCTTAACTTTGGAGTTCTGATGGGATCCGGTGCATTAGTGCTGGTATGATCGCACCAGTCATGTTAAGGGCACAATTCCTATATGTGTTAACGGTTCACAGTCCCAACCTAGAGAGATGGCCCATTCAAAAGGCCCAATGGGCTTAACGACAACCCATCCGCTTCAACAACGCAGTATCCTCGCAAGACGTGATATCGACACTTTGTAGGGCCCTCTAATGTCCGCAAGTCAGGTTGTCGTCCTTTTAACAGCTCACGACATGCGATCCGGGAAGGAAAAATAGAGCAAAAGAAGAAAATTGGACTGAAACTGATGAAGACGTTCGATTTTGGGCTCCAAAAATGGGCACAATGAACAAGCTTTCTACCCACATCGTAGAGCTCTCACGGAGCTTTGCAACGGTATGTTGTACGCCGCGTAACTCCTTACGGATCAAAAGTTATGGGCACCGGAGCGATAGAGACCTGGTCATAAACCCTACGCCCTCAGTTTGCGGGCCAGGCCTCTACGTGAAGCGAAGTTGTCTTGCCCAATGTTCCGTTGGATTCGGTAATAGAGATTTGGTGGATAAAGTATCTTGGCAACCCTAACCAGTGCAAAAAAAATTGAAAAGGGGGTGCAACACTAGGACTTCCCAGGGGGTCACCCATCCTAGTACTAATCTCGCCCAACCACGCTTAACTTCGGAGTTCTGATGGGATCCGGTGCATTATTGCTAGTATGATCGCACCCGTCATGTTGAGGGCACAATTCCTATATGTGTTAACGGTTCACGGTCCTAGCCTAGAGAGATGGCCCATTCAAAAGGCCCAATGGGCTTAACGACAACCCATCCGCTTCAACAACGCAGCTTCCTCACAAGACGTGATATTGACACGTTGTAGGGCCCTCTGATGTACTGCGAGTCAGGTTGTGGCCCTTTTAACAGCTCACGACGTACGATTTGGGACGAAAAAACAGGGCAAAAGAAGAAAAAGTGGCCTGAAACTGATGAAAACGTTCGATTTTGGGCTCCAATAATGGGCACAACGAGCAAGCTCTCGGTGGCCCCGTCGTAGAGCTCTCAAAGAACATTGCAACGGTATACTGTGCGCCGCGTAACTCCTTACGGATCAAAAGTTATGGGCACCGGAGTGATGAAGACTTGGTCACAAACCCTACGCCCTCGGTTTGCGGGCTCAGCCTCTACGTGAAGCGAAGTTGTCTTGCCCAATGTTCCGTGGGATTCGGTAATAGAGATTTGGTGGATAATGTATCTTGGCAACCCTAACCAAGGCAAAAAAAATTGAAAAGGGGGTGCAACACGAGGACTTCCCAGGGAGTCACCCATCCTAGTACTACTTTCGCCCAAGCACGCTTAACTTTGGAGTTCTGATGGGATCCGGTGCATTAGTGCTGGTATGATCGCACCAGTCATGTTAAGGGCACAATTCCTATATGTGTTAACGGTTCACAGTCCCAACCTAGAGAGATGGCCCATTCAAAAGGCCCAATGGGCTTAACTACAACCCATCCGCTTCAACAACGCAGTATCCTCGTAAGACGTGATATCAACACTTTGTAGGGCCCTCTAATGTCCGCAAGTCAGGTTGTCGTCCTTTTAACAGCTCACGACATGCGATCCGGGAAGGAAAAATAGAGCAAAAGAAGAAAATTGGACTGAAACTGATGAAGATGTTCGATTTTGGGCTCCAAAAATGGGCACAACGAGCAAGCTTTCTACCCACGTCGTAGAGCTCTCACGGAGCTTTGCAACGGTATGTTGTATGCCGCGTAACTCCTTACGGATCAAAAGTTATGGGCACCGGAGCGATAGAGACCTGGTCATAAACCCTACGCCCTCAGTTTGCGGGCCCGGCCTCTACTTGGAGCGAAGTTGTCTTGCCCAATGTTCCGTTGGATTCGGTAATAGAGATTTGGTGGATAAAGTATCTTGGCAACCCTAACCAGGGCAAAAAAAATTGAAAAGGGGGTGCAACACGAGGACTTCCCAGGGGGTCACCCATCCTAGTACTACTCTCGCCCAACCACGCTTAACTTCGGAGTTCTGATGGGATCCGGTGCATTATTGCTGGTATGATCGCACCCGTCATGTTGAGGGCACAATTCCTATATGTGTTAACGGTTCACAGTCCTAGCCTAGAGAGATGGCCCATTCAAAAGGCCCAATGGGCTTAACGACAACCCATCCGCTTCAACAACGCAGCTTCCTCACAAGACGTGATATTGACACGTTGTAGGGCCCTCTGATCTACATCGAGTCAGGTTGTGGCCCTTTTAACAGCTCACGACGTACGATTTGGGACGAAAAAACAGGGCAAAAGAAGAAAAAGTGGCCTGAAACTGATGAAAACGTTCGATTTTGGGCTCCAATAATGGGCACAACGAGCAAGCTCTCGATGGCCCCGTCGTAGAGCTCTCAGAGAACATTGCAACGGTATTCTGTGCGCTGCGTAACTCCTTACGGATCAAAAGTTATGGGCACCGGAGTGACGGAGACTTGGTCACAAACCCTACGCCCTCGGTTTACGGGCTCGGCCTCTACGTGAAGCGAAGTTGTCTTGCCCAATGTTCCGTGGGATTCGGTAATAGAGATTTGGTGGATAATGTATCTTGGCAACCCTAACCAGGGCAAAAAAAATTGAAAAAGGGGTGCAACACGAGGACTTCCCAGGGAGTCACCCATCCTAGTACTACTTTCGCCCAAGCACGCTTAACTTTGGAGTTCTGATGGGATCCGGTGCATTAGTGCTGGTATGATCGCACCAGTCATGTTAAGGGCATAATTCCTATATGTGTTAACGGTTCACAGTCCCAACCTAGAGAGATGGCCCATTCAAAAGGCCCAATGGGCTTAACGACAACCCATCCGCTTCAACAACGCAGTATCCTCGCAAGACGTGATATCGACACTTTGTAGGGCCCTCTAATGTCCGCAAGTCAGGTTGTCGTCCTTTTAACAGCTCACGACATGCGATCCGGGAAGGAAAAATAGAGCAAAAGAAGAAAATTGGACTGAAACTGATGAAGACGTTCGATTTTGGGCTCCAAAAATGGGCACAACGAGCAAGCTTTCTACCCACGTCGTAGAGCTCTCAGAGAGCTTTGCAACGGTATGTTGTACGCCGCGTAACTCCTTACGGATCAAAAGTTATGGGCACCGGAGCGATAGAGACCTGGTCATAAACCCTACGCCCTCAGTTTGCGGGCCCGGCCTCTACGAGAAGCGAAGTTGTCTTGCCCAATGTTCCGTTGGATTTGGTAATAGAGATTTGGTGGATAAAGTATCTTGGCAACCCTAACCAGGGCAAAAAAAATTGAAAAGGGGGTGCAACACGAGGACTTCCCAGGGGGTCACCCATCCTAGTACTACTCTCGCCCAACCACGCTTAACTTCGGAGTTCTGATGGGATCCGGTGCATTATTGCTGGTATGATCGCACCCGTCATGTTGAGGGCACAATTCCTATATGTGTTAACGGTTCACAGTCCTAGCCTAGAGAGATGGCCCATTCATAAGGCCCAATGGGCTTAACGACAACCCATCCGCTTCAACAACGCAGCATCCTCGTAAGACGTGATATCGACATGTTGTAGGGCCCTCTGATGTCCCGTGAGTCAGGTTGTTGTCCTTTTAACAGCTCACGAGGTACGATCCAGGACGGAAAAACAGAGCAAAAGAACAAAAGTGGCCTAAAACTGATAAAAACGTTCGATTTTGGGCTCCAAAAACGGGCACAGCGAGCAAGCTGGCTGCCCCCGTCGTAGAGTTCTCAGAGAGCTTTGCAACGGTATGCTGTGCACCGCGTAACTCCTTACGGATAAAAAGTTATGGGCACCGGAGCGACGGAGACCTGGTCACAAACCCTACGCCCTCGGTTTGCGGGCCCAGCCTCTACGTGAAGCGAAGTTTTCTTGCCCAATGTTCCGTGGGATTCGGTAATAGAGATTTGGTGGATAAAGTATCTTGGAAACCCTAACCAGGGCAAAAAAAAATTGAAAGGGGGGTGCAACACGAGGACTTCCCATAGGGTCACCCATCCTAGTACTACTCTCGCCCAAGCATGCTTAACTTCGGAGTTCTGATGGGATCCGGTGCATTAGTGCTGGTATGATCGCACCCGTCATCTTGAGGGCACAATTCCTATATGTGTTAATGATTCACAGTCCCAACCTAGAGAGATGGCCGATTCAAAAGGCCCAATGGGCTTAACGAAAACCCATCCGCTTCAACAACGCAACATCCTCGCAAGACGTGATATCGACATGTGGTAGGGCCCTCTGATGTCCCGCGAGTCAGGTTGTCATCCTTTTAACAGCTCCCGACGTACGATTCGGGACGGAAAAACAGAGCAAAAGAACAAAAGTGGCCTGAAACTGATGTAAACGTTCGATTTTGGGCTCCAAAAAGGGGCACAGTGAACAAGTTGGCTGCCCCTGTCGTAGAGCTCTCAGAGAGCTTTGCAACGGTTTGTTGTGTGCTATGTAACTCCTTACGGATCAAAAGTTATGGGCACCGGAGCGACGGAGATCTGGTCACAAACCCTTCGCCCTCGGTTTGCGGGCTCGGCCTCTACGTGAAGCAAAGTTGTCTTGCCCAATGTTCCGTGGGATTCGGTAATAGAGATTTGGTAGATAAAGTATCTTGGCAACCCTAACCAGGACAAATAAAATTGAAAAGGGGGTGCAACACGAGGACTTCCCTGGGGCCAATGTTCCGTGGGATTTGGTATGCCCCTTCCTGTCACAATAAGAACAGCTGACAGACTGAGTAGCCGGTGAAATACCTGTGGATACGCGGGCGGAAGAGGCTGATGGCGCTTTCGTCGGGCCACGGTTATTCCCTGGTCTGTTCTGGCTCTGGCCCTGATTACGACCCTGACTCTGGAATTTCATCTGCTGACCTGGAGGCTGGTATGGTTTCTTGTTTGGCTGACTCGAACCGGCTCCATCTAGTTTCCTCTTCTCCACTCGAGAGGCAGCAGCAAAGAGAGTAGAATAGGTATCAAAGTCATGAGAGGCCAACTGGTCCTGAATCTCTGGCCTCAATCCAATAGTAAATTTCCACATTCTCGCCTCCGGAGTACAAACCATATATTGGGCATAACGGGACAGTCGATCAAAACGAGCCTCGTACTGGGCCACCGTCATATTACCCTGGGTCAAGTGCATGAACTCCTCGATCCGCCTCTGCCTGGAAACTGCAGGTACATATTTCTCCTTAAATGCCTTAACGAAATTACCCCACAAGCGAGGTGTCTGATCAGTCTCCCACAGTGCCTCTACAGTTTGCCACCAATGCTCGGCATCCCCATGCAACAGAAATACAGCAAACTCCACTTTATCTTCGTCTGTATAATCAAGTGGCTTGAAAATCTTCTCAATCTCGGACAACCAAGCCTCTGCTTTCTCATCATCAGCTTCCCCGTAGAATTTAGACGGGCGAAAGTCAAGGAATTCCCTCATTCTGCTATGTCTCCCATGGTTACCCTCATTCCTATTGTTGATGTTGTTGTTGTTGGCTTCATGAGCATCCTGACGCTCCATCACACGTGATACACGATCCATGGCATTTGCCATCATATTAAACATAGCTATACCGGGATTAGTCTGATAGGCATCCCCAGTCTCTTGAGGTTCACCGCTCCTATTAGTAGTACGGGTACTAGGGCCAGCCATCTATAGGCACAAATTACGATGTACAATTTATTGAAATATGACAATTAAGAATCTAATGCATATGATATGCAACATAATATAGGTACAATTCTAAAAACATTTAAGGCAGGTAAGTCACTTAAGCACATAGAACATAAAAGGCACATTTATCACACAATAACACATAAACAAGTCATCCTAATTATCTTAAGGCTCTACCCATGGTCCGAGAGTTAAACCCGGCTTAAGCAATCTTAGCTCTGATACCATTCTTCTAAGGTGTCACGCCCCAACCCGGCCTATAAGGTTAGACTAGGGTGTGAACTACCATTCAAGTAATATCACGTACTTAGCTGTTTATGAAGATTAACACCTAATGATTTAGTCTAAACTCCAAAGTTTTTCCGGAAAACCGGTAGCATAACGGCTGTAATTGGCCCTTTGGTTTAACCTAATTCGCTAAACGCCTCAAAATTTACCATCTCAAAATCATTTCCAACTAAGATTACTAATTTACCATCAATTGAATTGCCTATTGGTTATTTCGACGTCCCGTTTGATTTATAACCTAGCATGATACTATGTCTCGTTTGTTTATTTATCCTCGTTACAAATATACCTGTTGATCTTAGCTCAATAGCAAGTACCTGTTAAGATTGAATAAGTTCATTTACTTAGTTCTTAACTAAAGCGTCATAACCTAAGATAGATACTAGCGGTAATAAAAGCAAAACGATCATAGTAGTGTCATGTCTAGCATCAGTCTACTTAATATAAGTACAAACCAAAATTAGACCCCAAATTACAACGAGGGTCTTTTACATCATGACATCGAGCAACATAAAAGGAAATAGTCTTCAAGTAACATAAAGTTCACAAGTAGTCACATTCAACCAAAACAAACAATGACAGGCAGTCACTCCAGAGGTTCATCATTAGGCACACCGTCCTCGGGTACCTGTTCTGGGTCTTCTTCACCTGAGATGATAAAAGAAGGTGAGTCCTTATGAACTCAGCGAGGGAGAACGAGAAATAAGTTTTGAAACTTATTTTCCAGTTCAACTTATGAAAATCCCTTTTGCAAGCATGAACACAACAGAAATATAATTACAGAAACAGGAATACCGGTCTTTCCTCCCCGAGGTTCTCTAGGAATCAAGCGAGAGTACTTATACACATAGTAAAAAGGATACAGTGAGCTTTTGCTCTCAGATCAGTTCCAGGATCAGTTGTTGCGGCCGACTTCAAATCATCCCCCAAACACGCCAAGTGGGTGTACTCCGGATATACCCCAAAATCCTACGACCCAACTCTCCGAGGAAGTCTAGCCCCCAAGCGAGAGAGGGAATGGGACCATGGTAGTCACGGGAGCACCGGCAAGCCTGATGCCGCCCGGTGTGCGTGATCGCTACCATGCCAACAGGAAAGGTTGCAACCTTGTATGCAAATGCACATTCATGACAGGTAATATATCACAGTAGGAGGACAACAAAGTAGGTTGCCTCCGGACAGTCATAAGATTGCACATTGACAGGTAAACAAGAAGGGCACGATAAGACAGGAAATTTCACTTGAAAGGCATATAGAGTTATATGAAAATTAAACGGGCAGCCATGTAACACATGTAAAACAGGCCATATAACTCATTAAGAAGCCCACGTGATCAAGTGATAAGATTATTCAACATGCAATGATATCAACATGGGTTCGGATGCAAGGAAAGCTTATTTGTCAACATGCAATGGTCAAAATCCCATTTAAAGTTATAAGACAATTACGGGCAGCCCACTAAGCATATAATTTCCACACAATATCCAAATGATCAACACTTAGCAAGACTACCTAGTCATTAGGGTTTCCGTTTCATGCTTAATCGTGTGATTAAAACCCTAAGTCAACTCAAAATCATTCTCAAGTCATGCATCATTCAATTCAAGCATCCTCAAGTACTCAAAACAGTCCACATAACATCCCAACACCACATTTCCACACAATTAGTACCACAAGAGAGGTTACAACAATTTTTCAAGCATGTAGTTAAGTGAAACCTTTACTGCAATAGGCTGTTTTCTCACAATCAATAGGATAATCAAACAATCTCCAAATTCAGTGAATAAGATGTCAAATTAAATATTAAGAAGTTAAATAAAATCAGAAACAAACCTTGCATCAATTGGAGTTCGGAATCATTAGTTATAGCCGAAACAGTGAGGTAGCACAAAACTGTCCAGATTTGCACACTTTTCAGAAATTGACGTTTTTGAGGTCCTTAGGGTCAGTTTTAGCCTTAGTCCATTTCTGAAAAAATTGTCCAGAACTGAAAACTCTAGCAGAAAACCAAATTTCATGCATTTTGGACATCATTTACTAAGTCAAATATGGTTCGTTCCACAAGGTCAGTGCATCTGCCAAAACCTGCTTCATTTTTCCAGATTTCCAGATTTGGTCACATTTTAAAGATTTTCCATTTTGAGGACCTTAGAGTCAAAATTTGCTTCGGCCTATTTCTGGGACAAAATGTTTAAAACTGTCCAAACTATTCACCTACCAATTTTCATTCATTTTCAACATCATTTGCCTAGCTAAACTTACCTCGCACAGACTGGTCAGAGAGCTGTCAACAATTTCGACTTCTCCTAGCATCATTTTCAAGCCAAGATCTTGCCATGCATGGTTGTTTAAGCTTATGAACGACCATATAGCTCACGTACAGAAGCAAATACACACATTTATGAGCATGCATGTGAATTTTTGAAGAGTTTTCGAAAGGTTTTAACCCTCACCTTAGCAATCAACCACAAAGATGCTCAAAAACCTTGTTGAAGCATAACCTTCTTCCTCTCCTTGCTTAGCCGAAAACCCAACTAGCTTTTCTCTATTTTTCCTAGCTTAGTGATCAATCTCTTAGCACATGAATGAAGTTAGAACATGAAGAAAAGAAATGGATGCCAAGAAGCTTACCTAGGCCGAATAGAGTCTTCAATGCACATGCATGTGTAATTTTCACCTCCTAGCTAGCTCGGTTGAGGTTCTTTGCTTGTAGCTTGCTTTGCTTAGCTATGGTGTGAAGAAGAGAAGCCAAGAAGATGAAGAACTCAGCCAAGGCCGAGAATGAGAGTGGAAAATGAGAGGGGAGAGAGAAAGATTGAAAAGGAAATGAAGAAATGACAAGAATAAAACTCTTTTGAATTCACCCAAGCATTGGTCGGCCTTGGGCTTCCAAATCTGATTTTTTTTTTGTCTTCAAGGTGGAATTTTGAAATGTTAGCATGGGCTATGAGTTTTTGGTCGAGCAAGAGAGAGATTTGAGGTGGTTTTGATCATATTTTTATGCATTTTGTGTCATAGTTTGTCTAAGCATGCATAGTTGATTATAAAATTGTTCAAACCTTGTGCAAAACCATGGTATGGTCGGCCAAGCATGTGGGAAAATTCTGAATTTTGTCTTGGTTAAGCTTATTTTATTGCTTGTGTTTGGAAGTGCAAAAAGAAAAGGAATAAAGAATGAAGAATGTTTAGTGTTTGGTGCATTTTTTGTCTTCTAATGAGTTGAATTAGGATTATTAAATTGATAGGGGATTTTGTAGGATTGTTTAATAGTCTAGTGCTCCGTGAAAGATGCTTTCTTGATTAGCATGAAGGCACGCTTTCCTAGGTCTAGGGCACGAACTAAGAGGTAGGACACGAACTACGAGACGAACGCACATTTTCCAAGTAAGTGCACGCAACCCTAAATGAATGCACGTAATTCAATGCATGGCACAAATAATGAACACAATTCTTAAACCTAGGTCATGGCACGCAAATCTAGGTTAGGGCACACGAAGCTAGGTTTCGTACGCAAATCGGGGTCGGGCCTCACAACTTCCCAAGGGGTCACCCATCCTAGTACTACTCTCGCCCAAGCACGCATAACTTCGGAGTTCTGATGGGATTCGGTGCATTAGTGCTGGTATGATCGCACCTGTCATGTTGAGGGCACAATTCCTATATGTGTTAACGGTTCACAGTCCTAGCCTAGAGAGATGGCCCATTCAAAAGGCCCAATGGGCATAACGACAACCCATCCGCTTCAACAACGCTGCATCCTCACAAGATGTGATATCGACACGTTGTAGGGCCCTCTGATGTCCCGCGAGTCAGGTTGTCGTCGTTTCAACAGCTCACGACGTACGATCCAGGACGGAAAAACAGAGCAAAAGAAGAAAAATGCCTTGAAACGGATGAAAACGTTCACTTTTGGGCTCCAAAAATGGGCACAGCGAGCAAGCTGGCTGCCCCTATCGTAGAGCTCTCACAGAGCTTTGCAACGGTATGCTATGCGCTGCGTAACTCCTTACGGATCAAAAGTTCTGGGCACCGGAGCGACGGAGACCTGGTCACAAACCCTACGCCCTCGGTTTGCGGGCCCGGCCTCTACGTGAAGCGAAGTTGTCTGCCAAATGTTCCGTGGGATTCGGTAATAGAGATTTGGTGGATAAAGTATCTTGGCAACCCTAACCAGGGCAAAAAAAATTGAAAAGGGGGTGCAACATGAGGACTTCCCAGGGGGTCACCCATCCTAGTACTACTCTCGCCCAATCACGCTTAACTTCAGAGTTCTGATGGGATCCGGTTCATTAGTGCTGGTATGATCGCACCCGTCATGTTGAGGGCACAATTCCTATATGTGTTAATGGTTCACAGTCCCAGCCTAGAGAGATGGCCCATTCAAAAGGCAAATGGGCTTAACGACAACCCATCCACTTCAACAACGCAGCATCATCGCAAGACGTGATATCGACACGATGTAGGGCCCTCTGATGTTCTCGAGTCAGGTTGTTGTCCTTTGAACAGCTCACGACGTACGATCCGGGACAGAAAAACAGAGCAAAAGAAGAAAAGTGGCCTAAAACTGATAAAAACGTTCAATTTTTGGGTCCAAAAAAGGGCACAACGTGCAAGCTTGTTGCCCTTGCCGTAGATCTCTCAGAGAGATTTGCAACGGTATGCTATGCGCTGCGAGCAAGCTGGCTACCCCAGTCGTAGAGCTCTCAAAGAGCTTTGCAACGGTATGTTGTGCGCTGTGTAACTCCTTACGGATCAAAAGTTATGGGCACCAGAGCGAAGGAGACCTGGTCACAAACCCTACGCCCTCGGTTTGCGGGCCCGGCCTCTACGTGATGCGAAGTTGTCTTGCCCAATGTTCCGTGGGATTCGGTAATACAGATTTGGTGGATAAAGTATCTTGGCCACCCTAACCACAGCAAAAAAAATTGAAAAGGGGGTTCAACACGAGGACTTTCCAGGGGGTCACCCATCCTAGTACTACTCTCGCCCAAGCACGCTTAACTTCGGAGTTTTGAAGGGATCCGGTGCATTAGTGCTGGTATGATTGCACCCGTCATGTTGAGGGCACAATTCCTATACGTGTTAACGGTTGACAGTCCTAGCCTAGAGAGATGGCCCATTCAAAAGGCCCAATGGGCTTAACGACAACCCATCCGCTTCAACAAAGAAGCATCCTTGCAAGACGTGATATCGACACGTTGTAGGGCCCTCTGATGTACCGCGAGTTAGGTTGTCTTCCTTTTAACAGCTCACGACGTACGATCTGGGACGGAAAAATAGAGCAAAAGAATAAAAGTGGCCTAAACCTGATGAAAACGTTCAATTTTGGGCTCCAAAAAAGGGCACAGCGAGCAAGCATGTTGCCCTTGTCGTAGAGCTCTCAAAGAGCTTTGCAACGGTTTGTTGTGCGCTGCGTAACTCCTTACGGATCAAAAGTTATGGGCACCGGAGCGACGGAGACCTGGTCACAAACGCTACACCCTCAGTTTGCGGGCCCGGCCTCTACGTGAAGCGAAGTTGTCTTGCCCAATGTTCCGTGGGATTCGGTAATAGAGATTTGGTGGATAAAGTATCTTGGCAACCCTAACCAGGGCAAGAAAAATTGAAAAGGGGGTGCAACATGAGGACTTCCCAGGGGATCACCTATCCTAGTACTACTCTCGCTCAAGCACGCTTAACTTCGGAGTTCTGATGGGATCCGGTGCATTAGTGCTGGTATGATCGCACCCGTCATGTTGAGGGCATAATTCCTATATGTGTTAACGGTTCACAGTCGTAGCCTAGAGAGATGGCCCATTCAAAAGGCCCAATGGGCATAACGACAACCCTTCCGCTTCTACAACGCAGCATCCTCGCAAGACGTGATATCGACACATTGTAGGGCCCTCTAATGCCCCGCAAGTCAGGTTGTTGTCCTTTTAACAGCTCACGACGTATGATCCGGGACGAAAAAATAGAGCAAAAGAAGAAAAGTGGCCTGAAACTAATGAAAACGTTCGATTTTGGGCTCCAAAAACAGGCACAGTGAGCAAGCTTGTTGCTGCTGTCGTAGAGCTCTCAGAGAGCTTTGCAACGGTATGCTGTGCGCTGCGTAACTCCTTACGGATCAAAAGTTTTGGGCACCGGTGCGACGGAGACCTGGTCACAAACCCTACGCCCTCGGTTTGCGGGCCCAGCCTCTACGTGAAGCGAAGTTGTCTTGCCCAATGTTCCGTGGGATTCGGTAATACAGATTTGGTGGATAAAGTATCTTGGCAACTGTAACACCCCGATCCCTCTCGAGATTGGGAGTTCTATCAATCAATCTAATCACAACCCAAATCCAAACCCGGGCATAATTTTCAGGGAAAACGGACGGAGTCTCCCCTGTTTTAGGCAAAATATAAAACCTGCAATAGCATTTAAATGGACCAACGCCGTGTCCATCCATACAAAACTTTCTCAAGGCCATCCGAGCCTCGGTTTTCAACAATTAAACTCAGCAGGTATACATACATTTCCAATTTAAAAGCTAACCTTTCTCTTTTCATTTTTGACCAGTACATTCAAACTAGACAATTAAACCATACTAAGCTACTGCATAAAATAAACTATCATGCCATTCTAACTATTTTCCTTTGGACATTACAAACATGCATTGAAGATAAGCTATGCTAACTGATTACATAAACTAGCTTATCAATTCACCTCAACTACTTAGCTAAATTTAAATTACATTTCTTTTAACAATAAATACCTACAACATATGAAAACATATATCTTTACAACTTCGACACTCAAGCCACATAGGCACGCAAGACAACTCTTCAGGCAACGAACTTTCACGAAATCACGAACTTTCCAGCTAACATGACATTTCCTGAAATGTGGTGGTGAGGAGTGAGTATACACAACACGTATACTCAGTGAGGGCGAGACAAATATCGAGTTGGAGAGAAAGAAAGTCGTGCAATGCAAATAAGACAGTTAAGCAATATAACTGATAAATAAGCAATCAAGACAACAATCAATACAATAAGCAATTACTGAAAGCATTAACACAACCATTCAAAGCTATACCACACTCTGAAGGCTATGGTTCACTCATACGAGCAATGTACCATTTCACGAGCGATACATCAATCTCGAGCTTGATGTTGACAATGATGACAATAAGCGCGCATCCACCTTATAACACCAGTTTGGAATACCCCGGAAGTATCCATCAATTCTACGACCCAAATCTCCCTGGGAGGCAACCCAAGCGAGAAAGGGAATAGCAGCGGAGCTAGAGTAACCAACACTGGCAACCCGAGGCTACCCAGAGAGGCCCATCACTCACGCGCGAGACACTATGCAATGCAAGACTCGATACAAGGCAATAAACGAGCGATAGCACAACAATACAAACTACTGACAACAAACGAGATAGCAAGCAATCACAATCAATACTAGCATTCAACTAACTTTTCAAGCATAACAAGCAATAATAAGCAACAATAACACCAATTAAACAAGTATATCAAGCAACCCTAAGCATTCTATAGGCATAATATCAAGATAACAAGCAAAATCACAAATCGGCCCCAACTATCAAAACACTACCATTTCCAAACGAGCCACGAGTTCTGGAAACCGACTTCGCCAATCCTCCTAGGTCACCATAAGGCACGTCTAAGGACCCCGAAACCCTACTTTACCCTAGAATTCGCGCAAAGCCCCGATTTCTCCCTTTGCTCGTTTGAACTACAACTATACTAACCAAACATCCAACCAACGCCATAATCGCACCAAAAGTGCCTCCATGGCCTCCCGAAACAATGCCATCACGCAAAACGAGAAAACGCTAAACTCGACCTAAACGACCCCGACTTTCACTAAGCCGTTTTTCTCCGTTTTTCCATTACACATTCCAATTAAACCACACATTTAGGCATTCTAGCATATCTAGCACCTTTCTACAACAACAGAACGCGTAACGGAGAAACTTCATCGAAACGGGGGTTTACTATTCATAATTTACTATTCATTATACAATTTATATTTCAATTTCAATATTCAACCGCAGAAAATGTTAAAAAGCTATAAATACATGTTCTACAATCAACAAGGAACATTCTTTAAGCATTAAAATGATTAAACTAACGATCTATGCATAAAATCCAAAAATCAAAGTTATTATACAAAATATTCAAATGTGCAAATAAACGTGAAACCCTCACCTTAGATGCTCCTAGACGCTAGGAAAACCTCGTAGAGTGCCTCGGAAACCACCCCGTGCAAGCTCACGCAAAGATTTGGTGATTTGTAGTTGAAATTTTCTTTTTTTTCTCCTTATTTTCCTCATGGTTTCAAGCCTTTCTTCTCTCTTTTTTTTTCGTGTGCAATTCTGCTTATTTAGGAAAAAAAATGACAAGTCAAAGGTCAAAGATTTGGTCAACCCGCTAAACCAAAACAGCTATGCGCGACCTTACGAAAAAGGCCATAACTTCTTCTAGAAAACACCAATTCACGAACGGTTTGAAGCCTCAGAAACTAGACTCATAGAGCTTTCCAACCATATATAATTTGCTACCTAACTCTTCCCCAATTGGTTCAGATTTAATTCCAAAGTTGACCCAAAATTTGACTAACTTAACATTGCATTTTTTTATTTCTAATCCCAAGTTTGCCCTTTATTAAACATTTCAAAAATTTTCACCTTGTCCTAGTTGGTCAATGTAGATGATAAGTCAACTAGTTTGGTCAAAGAAGGTGAAAGATCAATAAAATGCAATTTAAATGAACTTTAAATGCTATTGAATACATGCCAGGTTCGGGGTATCACAGCAACCCTAACCAGGGCAAAAAAAATGAAAAGGGGGTGCAACACGAGGACTTCCCAGGGGGTCACCCATCCTAGTACTACTCTCGTCCAACCACGCTTAACTTCAGAGTTCTGATGGGATCCGGTGCATTAGTGCTGGTATGATCGCACCCGTCATGTTGAGTGTACAATTCCAATATGTGTTAACGGTTCACAGTCCTAGCCTAGAGAGATGGCCCATTCAAAAGGCCCAATGGGCTTAACGACAACCCATCCGCTTCAACAAAGCAGTATCCTCACAAGACGTGATATCGACACGTTGTAGGGCCCTATGATGTCCCACGAGTCAGGTTGTTGTCCTTTTAACAGCTCACGACGTACGATCCGGGATGGAAAAACAGAGCAAAAGAAGAAAAGTATCCAGAAACTGATGAAAACGTTCGATTTTGAGCTCCAAAAAATGGGCACAGCGAGCAAGCTGGCTGCCCCTGTCGTAGAGCTCTCAAAGAGCTTTGCAGCGGTATGTTGTGCGCTGCGTAACTCCTTACGGATCAAAAGTTATGGGCACTAGAGCGACGGAGACCGGGTCACAAACCCTACGCCCTCGGTTTGCGGGCTCGGCCTCTACGTGAACGAAGTTGTCGTGCCCAATGTTCCGTGGGATTCGGTAATAGAGATTTGGTGGATAAAGTATCTTGGCAACCCTAACCAGCGCAAAAAAAATTGAAAAGGGGGTACAACACGAGGACTTCCCATGGGGTCACCCATCCTAGTACTACTATCGCCCAAGCACGCTTAACTTCGGAGTTCTGATGGGATCCGGTGCATTAGTGCTGGTATGATCGCACCCGTCATGTTGAGTGCACAATTCCAATATGTGTTAACGGTTCACAGTCCTAGCCTAGAGAGATGGCCCATTCAAAAGGCCCAATGGGCTTAACGACAACCCATCCGCTTCAACAACGCAGTATCCTCGCAAGACGTGATATCGACACGTTGTAGGGCCCTATGATGTCCCGCCAGTCAGGTTGTCGTCCTTTTAACAGCTCACGACGTACGATCCGGGATGAAAAAACAGAGCAAAAGAAGAAAAGTGGCCAGAAATTGATGAAAACGTTCGATTTTGGGCTCCAAAAAATGGGTACAGCGAGCAAGCTGGCTGCCCCTGTCGTAGAGCTCTCAAAGAGCTTTGCAGCGGTATGTTGTGCGCTGCGTAACTCCTTACGGATCAAAAGTTATGGGCACCGGAGCGACGGAGACCGGGTCACAAACCCTACGCCCTCGGTTTGCGGGCTCGGCCTCTACGTGAACGAAGTTGTCTTGCCCATTGTTCCGTGGGATTCGGTAATAGAGATTGGGTGGATAAAGTATCTTGGCAACCCTAACCAGGGCAAAAAAAATTGAAAAGGGGGTGCAACACAAGGACTTCCCAGGGGGTCACCCATCCTAGTACTACTCTCGCCCAAGCACGCTTAACTTTGGAGTTCTGATGGGATCCGGTGCATTAGTACTAGTATGATCGCACCCATCATGTTGAGCGCACAATTCCTATATTTGTTAACGGTTCACAGTCCTAGCCTAGAGAGATGGCCCATTCAAAAGGCCCAATGGGCTTAACGACAACCCATCCGCTTCAACAACGCAGCATCCTCGCAAGACGTGATATCGACACATTGTAGGGCCCTATGATGTCCCACGAGTCAGGTTGTTGTCCTTTTAACAGCTCACGACGTACGATCCGGGATGAAAAAACAGAGCAAAAGAAGAAAAGTGGCCAGAAATTGATGAAAACGTTCGATTTTGGGTTCCAAAAAATGGGCACAGCGAGCAAGCTGGCTGCCCCTGTCGTAGAGCTCTCAAAGAGCTTTGCAGCGGTATGTTGTGCGCTGCGTAACTCCTTACGGATCAAAAGTTATGGGCACCAGAGCGACGGAGACCGGGTCACAAACCCTACGCCCTCGGTTTGCGGGCTCAGCCTCTACGTGAACGAAGTTGTCTTGCCCAATGTTCCGTGGGATTCGGTAATAGAGATTTGGTGGATAAAGTATCTTGGCAACCCTAACCAGCGCAAAAAAAAATTGAAAAGGGGGTACAACACGAGGACTTCCCATGGGGTCACCCATCCTAGTACTACTATCGCCCAAGCACGCTTAACTTCGGAGTTCTGATGGGATCTAGTGCATTAGTGCTGGTATGATCGCACCCGTCATGTTGAGTGCACAATTCCAATATGTGTTAACGGTTCACAGTCCTAGCCTAGAGAGATGGCCCATTCAAAAGGCCCAATGGGCTTAATGGCAACCCATCCGCTTCAACAACGCAGTATCCTCGCAAGACGTGATATCGACACGTTGTAGGGCCCTATGATGTCCCGCCAGTCAGGTTGTCGTCCTTTTAACAGCTCACGACGTACGATCCGGGATGAAAAAACAGAGCAAAAGAAGAAAAGTGGCCAGAAATTGATGAAAACGTTCGATTTTGGGCTCCAAAAAATGGGCACAGCGAGCAAGCTAGCTGCCCCTGTCGTAGAGCTCTCAAAGTGCTTTGCAGCGGTATGTTGTGCGCTGCGTAACTCCTTACGGATCAAAAGTTATGGGCACCGGAGCGACGGAGACCGGGTCACAAACCCTACGCCCTCGGTTTGCGGGCTCGGCCTCTATGTGAACGAAGTTGTCTTGCCCATTGTTCCGTGGGATTCGGTAATAGAGATTGGGTGGATAAAGTATCTTGGCAACCCTAACCAGGGCAAAAAAAATTGAAAAGGGGGTGCAACACAAGGACTTCCCAGGGGGTCACCCATCCTAGTACTACTCTCGCCCAAGCACGCTTAACTTTGGAGTTCTGATGGGATCCGGTGCATTAGTACTAGTATGATCGCACCCATCATGTTGAGAGCACAATTCCTATATTTGTTAACGGTTCACAGTCCTAGCCTAGAGAGATGGCCCATTCAAAAGGCCCAATGGGCTTAACGACAACCCATCCGCTTCAACAACGCAGCATCCTCGCAAGACGTGATATCGACACATTGTAGGGCCCTCCAATATCCCGCGAGTCAGGTTGTCGTCCTTTTAACAGCTCTCGACGTACGATCCGAGACGGAAAAACATGGCAAAAGAAGAAAAGTGGGATGAAACTGATTAAAAATTTCGATTTTGGGCTCCAAAAAGGGCAAAGCGAGCAAGCTGGCTTCTCCCGTCGTAGAGCTCTCAGAGAGCTTTGCAACGGTATGCTGTGTGCCGCGTAACTCCTTACGGATCAAAAGTTATGGGCACCGGAGCGACGGAGACCTGGTCACAAACCCTACGCCCTCGGTTTGCAGGCCATGTCTCTACGTGAAGCGAAGTTGTCTTGCCCATTGTTCCGTGGGATTCGGTAATAGAGATTTGGTGGATAAAGTATCTTGGCAACCCTAACCAGGGCAAAAAAAATTGAAAAGGGGGTGCAACACAAGGACTTCCCAGGGGGTCACCCATCCTAGTACTACTCTCGCCCAAGCACGCTTAACTTTGGAGTTCTGATGGGATCCGGTGCATTAGTACTAGTATGATCGCACCCATCATGTTGAGGGCACAATTCCTATATGTGTTAACGGTTTACAGTCCCAACCTAGATAGATGGTCCATTCCAAAGGCCCAATGGGCATAACGACAACCCATCCGCTTCAACAACGCAGTATCCTCGCAAGACGTGATATCGACACGTTGTAGGGCCCTATGATGTCCCGCGAGTCAGGTTGTCGTCCTTTTAACAGCACACGAGGTACGATCCGGGACAGAAAAAAAGAGCAAAAGAAGAAAGTGGCCTAAAACTGATGAAAACATTTGATTTTGGGCTCCAAAAAATGGGTGCAGGGAGCAAGCTGGCTGCCCCTGTCGTAGAGCTCTCAAAGTGCTTTGCAATGGTATGTTGTGCGCTACGTAACTCCTTACGGATCAAAAGTTATGGGCACCGAAGCGACGGAGACCAGGTCACAAACCTTACGCCCTCGGTTTGCGGGCCCGGCCTCTACCTGAAGCAAAGTTGTCTTGCCCAATGTTCCGTGGGATTCGGTAATAGATATTTGGTGGATAAAGTATCTTGGCAACCCTAACCAGGGAAAAAAAAATTGAAAAGGGTGTGCAACACGAGGACTTCCTAAGGGGTCACCCATCCTAGTACCACTCTCGACCAAGCACGCTTAACTTCGGAGTTCTGATGGGATCCGGTGCATTAGTGCTGGTATAATCGCACCCGTCATCTTGACGGCACAATTCCTATATGTGTTAACGGTTCACAGTCCCAGCCTAGAGAGATGGCCCATTCAAAAGGCCCAATGGGCATAACGACAACCCATCCGCTTCAACAATGCAGTATCCTCGCAAAACGTGATATCAACACGTTGTAGGGCCCTATGATGTCCCGCGAGTCAGGTTGTTGTCCTTTTAACAGCTCACGACGTACGATCCGGGATGGACAAACAGAGCGAAAGAAGAAAAGTGGCCTGAAACTGATGAAAACGTTCGATTTTGGGCTCCAAAAAATGGGCACAGCGAGCAAGCTGGTTGCCCCTGTCGTAGAGCTCTCAAAGAGCTTTTCAACGGTATGTTGTGCGCTGCGTAACTCCTTACAGATCAAAAGTTATTGGCACCAGAGCGATGGAGACCTGGTCACAAACCCTACACCCTCGGTTTGTGGGCCCGGCCTCTACGTGAAGCGAAGTTGTCTCGCCCAATGTACCGTGGGATTCGGTAATAGACATTTGGTGGATAAAGTATCTTGGCAAACCTAACCAGCGCAAAAAAAATTGAAAAGGGGGTGCAACACGAGGACTTCCCAGGGGGTCACCCATCCTAGTACTACTATCGCCCAAGCACGCTTAACTTCGGAGTTCTAATGGAATCCGGTGCATTAGTACTGGTATGATCGCACCCGTCATGTTGAGCGCACAATTCCTATATGTGTTAACGGTTCACAGTCCTAACCTACAGAGATAGCACATTCAAAACGCCCAATGGGCTTAACGACAACCCATCCGCTTCAACAATGTAGCATCCTCGTAAGACGTGATATCGACATGTTGTGGGGCCCTCTGATGTCCTGCGAGTCAGGTTGTTGTCCTTTTAACAGCTCACGACGTACGATCCGGGATGGAAAAACAGGGCAAAAGAAGAAAAGTGGCCAGAAATTGATAAAAACGTTCGATTTTGGGCTCCAAAAAGGGCATTGAGAGCAAGCTGTGCCCCCGTCGTAGAGCTCTCAGAGAGCTTTGCAACGGTATGCTGTGCACCGCGTAACTCCTTACGGATCAAAAGTTATGGGCACCGGAGCGACGGAGACCTGGTCACAAACACTACACCCTCGGTTTGCGGGCCCGGCCTCCACGTGAATTGAAGTTGTCTTGCCCAATGTTCCGTGTGATTCGGTAATAGAGATTTGGTGGATAAAGTATCTTGGCAACCCTAACCAGGGAAAAAAAAATTGAAAATGGGGTGCAACACAAGGACTTCCTAGGGGGTCATCCATCCTAGTACTACTCTCGCCCAAGCACACTCAACATCGGAGTTCTGATGGGATTAGGTGCATTAGTGCTGGTATGATCGCACCCGTAATCTTGACGGCACAATTCCTATATGTGTTAACGGTTCACAGTCCCAGCCTAGAGAGATGGCCCATTCAAAAGGCCCAAGGGGCATAACGACAACACATCCGCTTCAACAATGCAACATCCTCGCAAGACGTGATATCGACACATTGTAGGGCCTTCTGATGTCCCGTGAGTCAGGTTGTCGTCCTTTTAACAGCTCACGACGTACGATCCGGGACGGAAAAACATAGCAAAAGAAGAAAAGTGGCCTGAAACTGATGAAAACGTTCAATTTTGGGTTCCAAAAATGGGAGTAGCGAGCAAGCTGGCTGCCCCTGTCGTAGAGCTCTCAGAGAGCTTTGCAACGGTATGTTGTGCGCTGCGTAACTCCTTACGGATCAAAAGTTATGGGCACCGTAGCGACGGAGACCTGGTCACAAACCTTACGCCCTCGGTTTGCGGGCCCGGCCTCTACGTGAAGCAAAGTTGTCTTGCCCAATGTTCCGTGGGATTCGGTAATAGAGATTTGGTGGATAAAGTATCTTGGCAACCCTAACCAGGGCAAAAAAAATTGAAAAGGGTATGCAACACGAGGACTTCCGAGGGGTCATCCATCCTTGTACCACTCTTGCCCAGGCACACTTAACTTCAGAGTTCTGATGGGATCCGGTGCATTAGTGCTGGTATGATCGCACCCGTCATCTTGACGGCACAATTCCTATATGTGTTAACGGTTCACAATCCCAGCCTAGAGAGATGGCCCATTCAAATGGCCCAATGGGCTTAACGATAACCCATCCGCTTCAACAACGCAGCATCCTCGCAAGACGTGATATTGAGACGTTGTAGGGCCCTATGATGTACCGCGAGTTAGGTTGTCGTCCTTTTAACAGCTCACGACATACGATCCGGGATCGAAAAACCGAGCAAAAGAAAAAAAGTGGCCTAAAACTGATGAAAATGTTCAATTTTGAGCTACAAAAATGGGCACAACGAGCAAGCTGGCTACCCCTGTCGTAGAGCTCTCAGAGAGCAATGCAACGGTATGCTGAGTGCCACGTAACTCCTTACGGACAAAAAGTTATGGGCACCGGAGCGACGGAGACCTGGTCACAAACCCTACGCCCTCGGTTTGCGGGCCCGGCCTCAACGTGAAGCGAAGTTGTCTTGTCCAATGTTCCGTGGGATTCGGTAATAGAGATTTGGAGGATAAAGTATCTTGGCAGCCCTAACCAGGGCAAAAAAAATTGAAAAGGGGGTGCAACACGAGGACTTCCCAGGGGGTCACCCATCCTAGTACTACTCTCACCCAAGCACACTTAACTTTGGAGTTCTGATGGGATCCGGTGCATTAGTGCTGGTATGATCGCACCCGTCATGTTGAGGGAACAATTCCTATATGTGTTAACTGTTCACAGTCCCAGCCGAGAGAGATGGTCCATTCAAAAGGCCCAATGGGCATAACGACAACACATTCACTTCAACAATGCAGCATCCTTGGAAGACGTGATATCGACACATTGTAGGGCCTTATGATGTCCCGCGAGTCCGGTTGTCGTACTTTTAACAGCTCACGACATACGATCCAGGACGGAAAAACAGAGCAAAAGAAGAAAAGTGGCATGAAACTAGAGAAAACGTTCGATTTTGGGCTCCAAAAAGGGCAAAGCGAGCAAGCTGGTTGCCCCCGTCGTAGAGCTCTCAGAGAGCTTTGCAACGGTATGCTGAGCGCCGCGTAACTCCTTACGGATCAAAAGTTATGGGCACCGAAGCGACGGAGACCTGGTCACAAACCCTACGTGATCGGTTTGCGGGCCCGACCTCTACGTGAAGCGAAGTTGTCTTGCCCAATGTTCCGTGGGATTCGGTAATAGAGATTTGGTGGATAAAGTATCTTGGCAACCCAAACCAGGGCAAAAATTGAAAAGGGGGTGCAACACGAGGACTTCCCAGGGGTCCCCATCCTTGTACTACTCTCGCCCAAGCACTCTTCATTTCGGAGTTCTGATGGGATCCGGTGCATTAGTGCTGGTATGATCGCACCTGACATGTTGAGCGCACAATTTCTATATGTGTTAATGGTTCATAGTCCTAGTCTAGAGAGATGGCCCATTCAAAAGGCCCAATGGGCTTAACGACAACCCATCCGCTTCAACAACCTAGTATCGTCGCAAGACGTGATATCGACACGTTGTAGGGCACTTTGATATCCCGCGAGTCAGGTTGTCGTCCTTTTAACAGCTCGCGACGTACGATCCAAGACGGAAAAACCGGGCAAAAGAAGAAAAGTGGCATGAAACTGATGAAAAAGTTTGATTTTGGGCTCCAAAAATGGGCACAGCGAGCAAGCTGGCTACCCCCGTCGTAGAGCTCTCACAGAGCTTTGCAACGATATGCTGAGAGCCGCGTAACTCCTTACGGATCAAAATTTATGGGCACCGGAGCGACAGAGACCTGGTCGCAAACCCTACACCCTCGGTTTGTTGGCCCGGCCCCTACGTGAAGCGAAGTTGTCTTGCCCAATGTTCCGTGGGATTCGGTAATAGAGATTTGGTGGATAAAGTATCTTGGCAACCCAAACCAGGGCAAAAATTGAAAAGGGGGTGCAACACGAGGACTTCCCAGGGGTCCCCATCCTTGTACTACTCTCGCCCAAGCACTCTTCATTTCGGAGTTCTGATGGGATCCGGTGCATTAGTGCTGGTATGATCACACCCGTCATGTTAAGGGCACAATTCCAATATGTGTTAACGGTTCACAGTCCTAGCCTAGAGAGATGGCCCATTCAAAAGGCCCAATGGGCTTCACGACAACCCATCCACTTCAACAACGCAGTATCCTCGAAAGACGTGATATCGACACGTTGTAGGGTCCTATGATGTTCGGCGAGTCAGGTTGTCGTCTTTTTAACAGCTCACGACATACGATCCGGGATGGAAAAACAGAGCAAAAGAAGAAAAGTGGCCTAAAACTGTTGAAAACGTTCGATTTGGGCTCCAAAAATGTACACAACGAGCAAGCTGGCTGCCCATGTCGTAGAGCTCTTAAAGAGCTTTGCAACGGTATGCTGTGCGCTGCGTGACTCCATATGGATCAAAAGTTATGGGCACCGGAGCGACGGAGACCTGGTCACAAACCCTACGCCCTCGGTTTGCAGGCCCGGCCTCTACGTGAAGCGAAGTTGTCTTGCCCACTGTTCCGTGGGATTCGGTAATTGAGATTTGGTGGATAAAGCATCTTCGCAACACTAACCAGGGCAAAAAAAATTGAAAAGGGGGTGCAACATGAGGACTTCCCAGGGGGTCACCTATCCTAGTACTACTATAGCCCAAGCACGCTTAACTTCGGAGTTCTGATGGGATCCGGTGCAATAGTGCTGGTATGATCGCACCCGTCATATTGAGCGCACAATTCCTATATGTGTTAACGGTTCACAGTCCCAGCCTAGAGAGATGGCCCATTCAAAAGGCCCAATGGGCTTAACGACAACCCATCCGCTTCAATAATGCAGCATCCTTGCAAGACGTGATATCGACACGTTGTAGGGCCCTCTGATGTCCCGCGAGTCAGGTTGTCGTCCTTCTAACAGCTCACGACGTACGATCCGGGACGGAAAAACAGGGCAAAGGAAGAAAAGTGGGATGAAACTGATAAAAACGTTCGATTTTGGGCTCCAAAAAGGGCAAAGCGAGCAAGCTGGCTGCCCCCATCGTAGAGTTCTCAGAGAGCTTTGCAACGGTATGCTGTGCGCCGCGTAACTTCTTACGGATCAAAAGTTATGGGCACCGGAGCGACAGAGACCTGGTCACAAACCCTACGCCCTCGGTTTGTGGGCCCGGCCTCTACGTGAAGCGAAGTAGTCTTGCCCAATGTTCCGTCTGATTCGGTAATAGAGATTTGGTGGATAAAGTATCTTGGCAACCCTAACAAGGGCAAAAAAAATTGAAAAGGGGGTGCAACACAAGGACTTCCTAGGGGGTCACCCATCCTAGTACTCTCGCCCAAGCACGCTTAACTTCGGAGTTCTGAAGGGATCCGGTGCATTAGTACTGGTATGATCGCACCCGTCATGTTGAGGGCACAATTCCTTTATGTGTTAACGGTTCACAGTCCCAGCTTAGAGAGATGGTCCATTCAAAAGGCCCAATGGGCATGACGACAACCCATCCGCTTCAACAACGCAGCATCCTCGCAAGACGTGATATCGACACATTGTAGGGGCTTCTGATGTTCCATGAGTCAGGTTGTCGTCCTTTAAACAGCTCACGACGTACGATCCGGGACGGAAAAACACAGCAAAAGAAGAAAAGTGGCCTAAAACTAATGAAAACGTTCTATTTTGGGCTCCAAAATCGGGCATAGCGAGCAAGCTAGCTGCCGTTGTCGTAGAGCTCTCAGAGAGCTTTGCAACGGTATGCTATGAGCTGCGTAACTCCTTACGGATCAAAAGTTATGGGCACCAAAGCGATGGATACCTGGTCACAATCCTTACGCCCCCGGTTTGCGGGCCCGGCCTTTACGTGAAACGAAGTTGTCTTGCCCAATGTTCTATGGGATTCGGTAATAGAGATTTGGTGGGTAAAGTATCTTGGCAACCCTAACCAGGGAAAAAAAATTGAAAAAGGGGTGCAACACGATGACTTCCCAGGGGGTCACCCATACTAGTACCACTCTCGCCCAAGCACGCTTAACTTCGGAGTTCTGATGGGATCCGGTGCAATAGTGCTGGTATGATTGCACTCGTCATCTTGACGGCAAAATTCCTATATGTGTTAACGGTTCACAGTCCCAGCCTAGAGAGATGGTCCATTAAAAAGGCCCAATGGGCATAACGACAACCCCGATTCAACAACGCAGCATCCTCGCAAGTTGTGATATCGACACATTGTAGGGCCCTCTGATGTCCCACGAGTCAGGTTGTCATCCTTTTAACAGCTCACGACGTACGATCCGGGATGGAAAAATAGAGCAAAAGAAGAAAAATGGCCTGAAACTGATGAAAACGTTCGATTTTGGGCTCCAAAAATGGGCACAGAGAGTAATCTGGCAGCCCCGTCGTAGATCTCTCAGAGAGGTTTGCAACGGTATGTTGTGCGCTGCGTAACTCCTTACGGATCGAAAGTTATGGTCACCGGAGTGACGGAGACTTGGTCACAAACCCTACGCCCTCGGTTTGCGGGCCCGGCCTCTACGTGATGCGAAGTTGTCTTGCCCAATGTTCCGTGGGCTTCGGTAATAGAGATTTTGTGGATAAAGTATCTTGGCAACCCTAACCAGGGCAAAAAAAATTGAAAAGGGGGTACAACACGAGGACTTCCCAGGGCGTCACCCATCCTAGTACTACTCTCGCCCAAGCACGGTTAACATCGGAGTTTCGATGGGATCCGGTGCATTAGTGCTGGTATGATCGCACCCGTCATGTTGAGGGCACAATTCCTATATGTGTTAACGGTTCACAGTCCTAGCCTAGAGAGATGGCCCATTCAAAAGGCCCAATGGGTTTAACGACAACCCATCCGCTTCAACAACGCAGCATCCTCACAAGACGTGATATCGACACATTGTAAGGCCCTCTGATGTCCCGCGAGTCAGGTTGTCGTCCTTTTAACAGCTCACGACGTACGATCCGGGACTGAAAAATAGGGCAAAAGAATAAAAGTGGGATAAAACTGATGAAAACGTTCAATTTTGGGCTCCAAAAAGGGCAAAGCGAGCAAGCTGGCTGCCCCCGTCGTAGAGCTCTCAGAGAGCTTTGCAACGGTATGCTGTGCACCGCGTAACTCCTTTCGGATAAAAAGTTATGGGCACCGGAGCGACGGAGACCTGGTCACAAAGCTTACGCCCTCAGTTTGCGGGCCCGACCTCTACGTGAAGCGAAGTTGTCTTGCCCAATGTTCCGTGGGATTCGGTAATCGAGATTTGGTGGATAAAGTACCTTGGCAACCCTAACCAAGGCAAAAAAAATTGAAAAGAGGGTGCAACACGAGGACTTCCCAGGGGGTCACCCATCCTAGTACTACTCTCGCCCAAGCACACTTAACTTTGGAGTTCTTATGGGATCCGGTGCATTATTGCTGGTATGATCGCACCCGTCATGTTGAGGGCACAATTTCTATATGTGTTAACGGTTCACAGTCCCAGACTAGAGAGATGGTCCATTCAAAAGGCCCAATGGGCCTAACGAAAACCCATCCGCTTGAACAACGCAGCATCCTCGCAAGACGTGATATCGACACATTGTAGGGACTTCTGATGTCCCGCGAGTCAGGTTGTCTTTCTTTTAACAGCTCATGACGTACAATCCGGGAAGAAAAAATAGAGCAAAAGAATAAAAGTTGCCTGGAACTGAAGAAAACGTCCAATTTTGGGCTCCTAAACAGGGCATAGCGAGCAAGCTGGCTGCCCCTGTCGTAGAGCTCTCAGAGACCTTTGCAACGGCATGCTGTGCACTGCGTATCTCCTTACGGATCAAAAGTTATGGGCACCGGAGTGACGGAGACCTGGTCACAAACCTTATACCCTCGGTTTGCAGGCCCGGCCTCTACGTGAAGCGAAGTTGTCTCGACCAATGTTCCGTGGGATTCGGTAATACATATTTGGTGGATAAAGTATCTTGGCAACCCTAACCAGGGCCAAAAAAATTGAAAAGGGGGTGCAACAAGAGGACTTCCCAGGGGGTCACCTATCCTAGTACCACTCTCGCCCAAGCACGCTTAACTTCGGAGATCTGATGGGATCCGGTGCATTAGTGCTTGTTTGATCGCACCCGTCATCCTGACGGCACAATTCCTATATGTGTTAACGGTTCACAATCCCAGCCTAGAGAGAAGGCCCATTCAAAAGGCCTAATGGGCTTAACGACAACCCATCCACTTCAACAACGCAGCATCCTAGCAAGACGTGATATTGACACGTCGTAGGGCCCTCTGATATCCCGCAAGTCAGGTTGTCGCCCTTTTAACAGCTCACGACGTACGATCCGGGATGGAAAAACACAGCAAAATAAGAAAAGTGGCCTAAAACTGATGAAAATGTTCGATTTTGGGCTCCAAAATTTGGCACAGTGAGCAAGCTGGCTGCCCCTGTCATAGAGCTCTCAGAGAGCGTTGCAACGGTATGCTGAGCGCCGCGTAACTCCTTACGGATCAAAAGTTATGGACATCGGAGCGACGGAGACCTGGTCACAAACCCTACGCCCTCGGTTTGCGGGCCCGGCCTCTACGTGAAGCGAAGTTGTCTTGCCCAATGTTCAGTGGGATTCGGTAATAAAGATTTGGTGGATAAAGTATCTTGGCAACCCTAACCAGGGAAAAAAAAATTGAAAAGGGGGTGCAACACGAGTACTTCCCAGGGGGTCACCCATCCTAGTACTACTCTAGCCCAAGCACACTTAACTTCGGAGTTCTGATGGGATCCGGTGCATTAGTGCTGGTATGATCGCACCCGCCATGTTGAGGGTGCAATTCCTATATGTGTTAACGGTTCACAGTCCCAGCCTAGAGAGATGGCCCATTCAAAAGGCCCAATGGGCATAACGAGAACCCATCCGCTTCAACAACGCAGTATCCTCGCAAGACGTGATATCGACACATTGTAGGGCCTTCTGATATCCCGCGAGTCATGTTGTCGTCCTTTTAACAGCTCACGACGTACGATCCGGGACGGAAAAATAGGTCAAAAGGAGAAAAGTGGGATGAAACTGATGAAAATGTTCGATTTTGGGTTCCAAAAAGGGCAAAGCGAGCAAGCTGGCTGACCCCGTCGTAGAGCTCTCAGAGAGCTTTGCAACGGTATGCTGAGCGCTGCGTAACTCCTTACGGATCAAAAGTTATGGGCGCCGGAGCGACGGAGACCTGGTCATAAACCCTACGCCCTCGGTTTGCGTGAAGAGAAGATGTCTTGTCCAATGTTCCGCGGGATTCGGTAATCAAGATTTGGTGGATAAAGTATCTTGGCAACTCTAACCAGGGCAAAAAAAATTGAAAAGGGGGTGCAACACGAGGACTTCGCAGGGGGTCACCCATCCTAGTACTACTCTCGCCCAAGGACACTTAACATTGGAGTTCTGATGGGATCCGGTGCATTAGTGCTGGTATGATTGCACCCGTCACGTTGAGGGCACAATTCCTATATGTGTTAACGGTTCACAGTCCCAGACTAGAGAGATGGTCTATTCAAAAGGCCCAATGGGCATAACGACAACCCATCCGCTTCAACAACGTAGCATCCTCGCAAGACGTGATATCGACACATTGTAGGGCCTTCTGATGTCCTGCGAGTCGGGTTGTCGTCCTTTTCACAGCTCACGACGTACAGTCCGGGATGAAAAAATAGAGCAAAAGAATAAAGGTTTCCTGAAACTGATGAAAACGTTCGATTTTGGGCTCTAAAACAGGGCATAGCAAGCAAGCTGGCTGCCCATATCGTAGAGCTCTCAGAGAGCTTTGCAACGGTATGTTGTGCACTGCGTAACTCCTTACGGATCAAAAGATATGGGCACCAGAGCGACGGAGACCTGGTATCAAACCTTACGCCCTCGGTTTGCGGGCCCGGCCTCTACGTGAAGCGAAGTTGTCTCGCCCAATGTTCCGTGGGATTCGGTAATACAAATTTGGGGGATAAAGTATCTTGGCAACCCTAACCAGGGCAAAAAAAAATTGAAAAGGGAGTGCAACACGAGGACTTCTAAGGGGGTCACCCATCCTAGTACCACTCTCGCCCAAGCACTTTTTACTTCGGAGTTCTGATGGGTTCCGGTGCATTAGTGCTGGTATGATCGCACCAGTCATGTTGACGGCACAATTCCTATATGTGTTAACCGTTCACAGTCCCAACCTAGAGAGTAGGCCCATTCAAAAGGCCCAATGGGCTTAACGACAGCCCATCCACTTCAACAACGCAGCATCCTCGCAAGACGTGATATTGACACGTTGTAGGGTCCTCTGATATCCCGTAAGTCAGGTTGTCGCCCTTTTAACAGCTCACGACGTCCGATCCGGGACGGAAAAACAGAGCAAAAAAAGAAACGTGGCCTAAAACTGATGAAAATGTTCGATTTTGGGCTCCAAAAATAGGCACAGGGAGCAAGCTGGCTGCCCTTGTCATAGAGCTCTCAGAGAGCGTTGCAACGGTATGCTGAGCGCCGCGTAACTCCTTACGGATCAAAAGTTATGGGCACCGGAGCGTCGGAGACCTGGTCACAAACCCTACGCCCTCGGTTTGCGGGCCCAGCCTCTACGTGAAGCGAAGTTGTCTTGCCCAATGTTCCGTGGGATTCGGTAATAGAGATTTGGTGGATAAAGTATCTTGGAAACCCTAACCAGGGCAAAAAAAATTGAAAAAGGTGTGCAACACGAGGACTTCCCAGGGGGTCACCCATCCTAGTACTACTCTAGCCCAAGCACACTTAACTTCGGAGTTCTGATGGGATCCGGTGCATTAGTGCTGGTATGATCGCACCCGTCATGTTGAGGGTGCAATTCCTATATGTGTTAACGGTTCACTGTCCCTAGAGAGATGGCCCATTCAAAAGGCCCAATGGGCATAACGACAACCCATCCGCTTCAACAATGCAGCATCCTTGCAAGACGTGATATCGACACATTGTAGGGCCCTCTAATGTCCCACGAGTCATGTTGTCGTACTTTTAACAACTCACGACGTACGATGCGGGACAGAAAAACAGGTCAAAAGGAGAAAAGTGGGATGAAACTGATGAAAACGTTCGATTTTGGGCTCCAAAAAAGGCAAAGCGAGCAAGCTGGCTGCCCCCGTCGTAGAGGTCTAAGAGAGCTTTGCAACGGTAAGCTGACCGCCACGTAACTCCTTACGGATCAAAAGTTATAGGCACCGGAGCGACGAAGACCTGGTCACAAACCCTGCGCCCTCGGTTTGCGGGCCCGGCCTCTACGTGAAGCGAAATTGTCTTGCCCAATGTTTCGTGGGATTCAGTAATAGAGATTTGGTGGATAAAGTATCTTGGCAACCCTAACCAGGGCAAAAAAAATTGATAATGGGGTGCAACACGAGGACTTCCCAAGGGGTCACCCATCCTAGTACTACTCTCACCCAAGCACGCTTAACTTCGGAGTTCTGATGGGATCCGGTGCATTTGTGATGGTATGATCGCACCCTTCATGTTGAGGGCACAATTCCTATATGTGTTAACGGTTCACAGTCCCAGCCTAGAGAGATGGCCCATCCAAAAGGCCCAATGGGCTTAACGACAACCCATCAGCTTCAACAATGCAGCATCCTCGCAAGACGTGATATCAACACGTTGTAGGGTCCTTCGATGTACCGTGAGATAGGTTGTCGTCCTTTTAACAGCTCACGATGTATGATCCGAGATGAAAAAACATAGCAAAAGAAGAAAAGTGGCCTGAAACTGATGAAAACATTCGATTTTGGGTTCCAAAAACAGGCACAGTGAGCAAGCTGGCGGCCCCCGTCGTAGAGCTCTCAGGGAGCTTTGCAAAGTATGCTGTGCACCGCGTAACTTCTTACGGATCAAAAGTTATGGGCACCAGAGCGACGGAGACTTGGTCATAAACCATATGCCCTCGGTTTGCGGGCCCGGACTCTACGTGAAGCGAAGTTGTCTTGCCCAATGTTCCGTGGGAGTCGGTAATAGAGATTTGGTGGATAAAGTATCTGGGCAACCCTAACTAGGTCAAAAAAAATTGAAAAGATGGTGCAACACGAGGACTTCCCAGGGGGTCACCCATCGTAGTACTACTCTCGCCCGAGCACGCTTAACTTCAGAATTCTGATGGATCTGGTGCATTAGTGTTGGTATGATCGCACCCGTCATGTTTAGTGCACAATTATTATATGTGTTAACGGTTCACAATCCAAGCCTAGAGAGATGGCCCATTCAAAAGGCCCAATGGGCTTAACAACAATCCATCCGCTTCAACAACACAGCATCCTCGCAAGACGTGATATCGACACGTTGTAGGTCCCTCTGATGTCCCACGAGTCAGGTTGTCGTCCTTTTAACAACTCACGACGTACGATCCGGGATGAAAAAATAGAGCAAAAGAAGAATAGTGGCCTGAAACTTATGAAAACGTTCAATTTTGGGCTACAAAAATGGACACAGTGAGCAAGCTCGCTGCTCTCGTCGTAGAAATCTCAGAGAGCTCTGCAACGGTATGCTGGGCGCAGCGTAACTCCTTACGGATCAAAAGTTATGGGCACCGGAGCGACGGAGACCTGCTCACAAACCCTACGCCCTCGGTTTGCGGGCCCGGCCTCTACGTGACACGAAGTTGCCTTGCCCAATGTTCCGTGGGATTCGGTAATAGAGATTTGGTGGATAAAGTATCTTGGCAACCCTAACCAGGGCAAAAAAAATTGAAAAGGGGGTGCAACACGCGAACTTCCCAGGGGGTTACCCATCCTAGTACTACTCTCACCCAAGCACGCTTAACTTCGGAGTTCTGATGGGATCCGGTGCATTAGTGCTGGTATGATCGCACCCGTCATGTTGATGGTACAATTCCTATATATGTTAACCGTTCACAGTGCCAGCCTAGAGAGATGGCCCATTCAAAAGGACCCCAATGGGCATAACGACAACCCATCCACTTCAACAACACAGCATCCTCGCAAGACGTGATATCGACACGTTGTAGGGTCCTCTGATTCACCGCGAGTCAGGTTGTCGTCTTTTTAACAGCTCACGACGTACGATCCGGGATGAAAAAACAGAGCAAAAGAAGAAAAGTGGCCTGAAACTGATGAAAATGTTTGATTTTGGGATCCAAAAATGGGCACATTGAGCAAGTCGGCTACCCCTGTCTTAGAGCTCTCAGAGAGCTTTGCAACAGTATATTGTGCGCTGCGTAACTCCTTACAGATCAAAAGTTAAGGGCACCGGAGCAACGGAGACCTGGTCACAAAACCTACACCCTCGGTTTGCGGGCTCGGCCTCTACGTGAAGCGAAGTGGTCTTGCCCCATGTTTCGTGGGATTCGGTAACAGAGATTTGGTGGATAAAGTATCTTGGCAACCCTAGCCAGGGCAAAAAAAATTGAAAAGGGGGTGCAACACGATGACTTCCCAGGGGGTCACCCATCCTAGTACTACTCTCGCCCAAGCACGCTTAACTTCGGTGTTCTGATGGGATCCGGTGCATTAGTGCTGGTATGATCGCACCCGTCCTGTTGAGGGCACAATTCCTATATGTGTTAACGGTTCACAGTCCCAGCCTAGAGAGATGGCCCGTTCAAAAGGACCAATGGGATTAACGACAACCCATCCGCTTCAACAACGCAGCATCCTTGCAAGACGTGGAATCGACACGTTGTAGGGCCCTCAGATGTCCCGCAACTCAGGTTGTCGTCCTTTTAACAGCTCACGATGTACGATCCGGGATAAAAAAATAGAGCAAAAGAACAAAAGAAGAAAATTGGTCTGAAACTTATGAAAACGTTCATTTTTGGTTTCCAAAAATGGACAGAGAGAGCAGGCTCGCTGCCCCCGTCGTAGAGCTCTCAGAGAGCTTAACAACGGTTTGCTGTGCGCTGCGTAACTCCTTACAGATCAAAAGTTATGGGCACCGGAGCGACGGAGACGTGGTCACAAACCATACGCCCTCGGTTTACGGGCCCGGCCTCTACGTGAAGCGAAGTTGTCTTGCCCAAATTTTTCGTGGGATTCGGTAATAGAGATTCGGTGGATAAAGTATCTTGGCAACCCTAACCAGCACAAAAAAAATTGAAAATGGGGTGCAACACGAGGACTTCCCAGGGGGTCACCCATCCAAGTACCACTCTCGCCCAAGCACGCTTAACTTCGGAGCCCTGATGGGATCCTGTGCATTAGTGCTGGTATGATCGCACCCGTCATGTTGAGGACACAATTCCTATATGTGTTAACGGTTCACTGTTCCAGCCTAGAGAGATGGCCCATCCAAAAGGCCCAATGGGCTTAACAACAACCCATCCGCTTCAACAACGCAGCGTCCTCGCAAGACGTGATATCGACACGTTGTAGGGCCCTCTGATGTCTTGTGAGTCAGGTTGTCGTCCATTTACCAGCTCACGACGTATGATCCGGGACAAAAAAATAGAGCAAAAGAACAAAAGTGGCCTGAAACTAATGAAAACGTTCGATTTTGGGCTCCAAAAAGGGGCACAGTGAGCAAGCTGGCGGCCCCCGTCGTAGATCTCTCAGAGAGCTTTGCAACGATATGCTGTGCACCGCGTAACTCCTTACGGATCAAAAGTTATGGGCACCAGAGCGACGGAGACCTGGTCACAAACCCTACGCCCTCGGTTTGCGGGCTCGGCCTCTACGTGAAGCGAAGTTGTCTTGCCCAATGTTTCGCGGGATTCGCAAATAGAGATTTGGTGGATAAAGTATCTTGGCAACCCTAACCAGGGCAAAAAAAATTGAAAAGGGGGTGCAACACGAGGACTTCCCAGGGGGTCACCCATCCTAGTACTACTCTCGCCCAAGCTCGCTTAACTTCGGAGTTCTGATGGGATCCGGTGCATTAGTGCTGGTATGATCGCACCCGTCATGTTGAGGGCACAATTCCTATATGTGTTAACGGTTCACAGTCCCAGCCTAGAGAGATGGCCCGTTCAAAAGGACCAATGGGCTTAACGACAACCCATCCGCTTCAACAACGCAGCATCCTCGCAAGACGTGATAACGACACGTTGTAGGGCCCTCAGATGTCCAGCAAGTCAGATTGTCGTCCTTTTAACAGCACACGATGTACGATCCGGGACAGAAAAATAGAGCAAAAGAAGAAAAGTGGCCTGAAACTTATGAAAATGTTCCATTTTGGTCTCCAAAAATGGGCAAAGTGAGCAGGCTCACTGCCCCCGTCGTAGAGCTCTCAGAGAGCTTTACAACGATATGTTGTGCGCTGCGTAACTCCTTACGGATCAAAAGTTATGGGCACCGGAGCGACAGAGACCTGGTCACAAACCCTACGCCCTCGGTTTGCGGGCCCGGCCTCTACGTGAAGCGAAGTTGTCTTGCCCAATGTTTCGTGGGATTCGGTAATAGAGATTTGGTGGATAAAGTGTCTTGGCAACCCTAACCAGGGCAAAAAAAAAATTGAAAAGGGGGTGCAACACGAGGACTTCCCAGGGGGGCACCCATCCTAGTACTACTCCTGCCCAAGCACGCTAAACTTCGGAGCCCTAATGGGATCCTGTGCATTAGTGCTGGTTTGATCGCACCTGTCATGTTGAGGGCACATATCCTATATGTGTTAACGGTTCACAGTTCCAGCCTAGAGAGATGGCCCATTCAAAAGGCCCAATGGGCTTAACGACAACCCATCCGCTTCAATAACGCAGCATCCTCGCAAAATGTGATATCGACACGTTGTAGGGCCCTCTGATGTCCCGTGAGTCTGGTTGTCGTCCTTTTAAAAGCTCACGATGTACGATCCGGGATGAAAAAACAGAGCAAATGAAGAAAAGTAGCCTAAAACTGATGAAAATGTTTGATTTTGGGCTTCAAAAACGGGCAAAACGAGCAAGCTGGCTGCCCCTGTCGTAGAGCTCTCAGAGAGCTTTACAACGGTATGCTGTGCGCTGCGTAACTCCTTACGGATCAAAAGTTATGGGCACCGGAGTGACGGAGACCGGGTCACAAACCCTATGCCCTCGGTTTGCGGGCCCGGCCTCTACGTGAAGCGAAGTTTTCTTGCCCAATGCTCCGTGGGATTCGGTAATAGAGATTTGGTGGATAAAGTATCTTGGCAACCCTAACCAGGGCAAAAAAAATTGAAAAGGGGGTGCAACACGAGGACTTCCCAGGGGGTCACCAATCCTAGTACTACTCTCGTCCAAGCACGCTTAACCTCGGAGTTCTGATGGGATCCGGTGCATTAGTGCTGGTATGATCACACCCGTCATGTTGAGGGCACAATTCCTATATGTGTTAACGGTTCACAATGCCAGCCTAGAGAGATGTCCCATTCAAAAGGCCCAATGGGCTTAACGACAACCCATCCGCTTCAACAACGCAGCATCCTCGCAAGACGTGATATCGACACGTTGTAGGGCCCTCTGATGACCCGCGAGTCAGGTTTTCCTTCTTTTAACAGCTCAAGACGTACGATTCGGGATGGAAAAACCGGGCAAAAGAACAAAAGTGGACTGAAACTGATGAAAACGTTCGATTTTGGGCTTCAAAAATGGGCAAAGCGAGTCAGGTTGACGTCCTTTTAACAACTTACGACATACGATCCGGGATGAAAAAATAGAGCAAAAGAAGAAAAGTAGCCTGAAACTGACGAAAACGTTCGATTTTGGGCTTAAAAAATAGGCACAGCGAGCAAGCTAGCTACCCCCGTCGTAGAGCTCTAAGAGAGCTTTGCAATGGTATGTTTTGCGCAGCGTAACTCCTGACGGATCAAAAGTTATGGGCACCGGAGCGACAGAGACCTGGTCACAAACCCTATGCCCTCGGTTTGCGGGCCCAGCCTCTACGTTAAGCGAATTTGTCTTGCCCAATGTTTCGTGGGATTCGGTAAAAGAGATTTGGTGGATAAAGTGTCTTGGCAACCCTAACCAGGGCAAAAAAAAATTGAAAAGGGGGTGCAACACGAGGACTTCCTATAGGGTCACCCATCCTAGTACTACTCTCGCCCAAGCACGCTTAACTTCGGAGTTATGATGGGATCCGATGCATTAGTGCTAGTATGATCGCACCCGTCATGTTGAGGGCACAATTCCTATATGTGTTCACGATTCACAGTCCCAGCCTAGAGAGATGGCCCGTTCAAAAGGAGCAATGGGCTTAACGACAACCCATCCGCTTCAACAACGCAGCATCCTCGAAAGACGTGATATCGACACGTTTTAGGGCCCTCAGATGTCCCGCGAGTCAGGTTGTCGTCCTTTTAACAGCTCACGATGTACGATCCGGGATAGAAAAAAAGAGCAAAAGAAGAAAAGTGGCCTGAAACTTATGAAAACGATCGATTTTGGTATCCAAAAATGGGCAGAGCGAGCAGGCTCGCTGCCCACATCGTAGAGCTCTCAGAGAGCTTTACAACGGTATGATGTGCGCTACGTAACTCCTTACGGATCAAAAGTTATGGGCACCGGAGCGACAGAGACCTGGTCACAAACCCTACGCCCTCGGTTTGCGGGCCCGGCCTCTTCGTGAAGCGAAGTTATCTTGCCCAATGTTTCGTGGGATTTGGTAATAGAGATTTGGTGGATAAAGTATCTTGGCAACCCTAACCAGGGCAAAAAAAATTGAAAAGGGGGTGCAACACAAGGACTTCCCAGGGGGTCACCCATCCAAGTACTACTCACGCCCAAGCACGCTTAACTTCGGAGCCCTGATGGGATCCTGTGCATTACTGCTGGTATGATCGCACCCGTCATGTTGAGGGCACAATTCCTATATGTGTTAACGGTTCACAGTCCCAGCCTAGAGAGATGGCCCGTCCAAAAGGCCCAATGGGCTTAACGACAACCCATCCGCTTCAACCACGCAGCATCGTCGCAAGACGTGATATCGACACATTGTAGGGCCCTCAGATGTCCCACGAGTCAAGTTGTCATCCTTTTAATAGCTCACGATGTACGATCCGAGACAGAAAAATAGAGCAAAAGAAGAAAAGTGGCCTGAAACAATGAAAATGTTAGATTTTGGTCTCCAAAAACGGGCAAAGCGAGCAGGCTCGCTGCCCTCGTCGTAGAGCTCTTAGAGAGCTTTACAACGGTATGGTGTGCGGAGCGTAACTCCTTACAGATCAAAAGTAGAGGGCACCGGAGCGACAGAGACCTGGTCACAAACGCTACGCCCTCGGTTTGCGGGTCCGGCCTCTACGTGAAGCGAAGTTGTCTTGCCCAATGTTTCGCGGGATTCGGTAAAAGAGATTTGGTGGATAAAGTGTCTTGGCAACCCTAACCAGGGCAAAAAAAAATTGAAAAGGGATTGCAACACGAGGACTTCCCAGGGGGTCACCCATCCTAGTACTACTCTCGCCCAAGCACGCTTAACTTCGGAGCCCTGATGGGATCCTGTGCATTAGTACTGGTATGATCGCACCCGTCATGTTGAGGGCACAATTCCTATATGTGTTAACGGTTCACAGTCCCAGCCTAGAGAGATGGCCCATTCAAAAGGCCCAATGGGCTTAACGACAACCCATCCGCTTCAACAACGCAGTATCCTTGCAAAATGTGATATCGACACGTTGTAGGGCCCTCTGATGTCCCGCGAGTCAGGTTGTCGTCCTTTTAACAGCTCACGATGTACGATCTGTGATGAAAAAGCAGAGCAAAAGAAGAAAAGTGGCCTGAAACTGATGAAAATGTTCGATTTTGGGCTTCAAAAAGGGCAAAGCGAGCAAGCTGGCTGCCCCTGTCGTAGAGCTCTCAGAGAGCTTTACAACGGTATGATGTGCGCTGCGTAACTCCTTACAGATCAAAAGTTATGGGCACCAGAGCGACGGAGACCTGGTCACAAACCCTACGCCCTCGGTTTGCGGGCCTGGCCTCTACGTGAAGTGAAGTTGTCTTGCCCAATGTTTCGTGGGATTCGGTAATAGAGATTTGGTGGATAAAGTATCTTGGCAACCCTAACCAGGGAAAAAAAATTGAAAAGGGGGTGCAACACGAGGACTTCCCAGGGGGTCACCAATCCTAGTACTACTATCGTCCAAGCACGCTTAACCTTGGAGTTCTGATGGGATCACGTGCATTAGTGCTGGTATGATCGCACCCGTCATGTTGAGGGCATAATTCCTATATGTGTTAACGGTTCATAGTGCCCGCCAAGAGAGATGTCCCATTTAAAAGGCCCAATGGGGTTAACGACAACCCATCCGCTTCAACAACGTAGCACCCTCGCAAGACGTGATATCGACACGTTGTAGGGCCCTCTGATGTCCCGCGAGTCAGGTTGTCCTCCTTTTAACAATTCAAGACGTACGATCCGGGACGGAAAAACAGGGCAAAAGAACAAAAGTGGACTGAAACTGATGAAAACTTTCGATTTTGGGCTTCAAAAATGGGCAAAGCGAGTCAGGTTGACGTCCTTTTAACAGCTCACGACGTACGATCCGGGATGAAAAAACAGAACAAAAGAATAAAAGTGGCCTGAAATTGATGAAAACGTTCGATTTTGGGCTTAAAAAACAGGCACAGTGAGCAAGCTTGCTGCCCCCGTCGTAGAGCTCTAAGAGAGCTTTGCAACGGTATGTTGTGCGCAGCGTAACTCCTGATGGATCAAAAGTTATGGGCACCGGAGCGACAGAGACCTAGTCACAAACCCTACGCCCTCGGTTTGCGTGCCTGGCCTCTACGTTAAGCAAAGTTGTCTTGCCCAATGTTCCGTGGGATTCGGTAATAGAGATTTGGTGGATAAAGTATCTTGGCAACCCTAACCAGGGCAAAAAAATTGAAAAGGCGGTGCAACACGAGGACTTCCCAGGGGGTCACCCATCCTAGTACTACTCTCGCCCAAGAATGCTTAACTTCGGAGTTCTAATGGGATCCTGTGCATTAGTGCTGGTATGATCGTACCCGTCATGTTGAGGGCACAATTCCTATATGTGTTAACGGTTCACAGTCCCAGCCTAGAGGGATGGCCCATTCAAAAGGCCTAATGGGCTTAACGCGCTTCAACAACACAGCATCCTCGGAAGACGTGATATCGACATGGTGTATGGCCTTCTCATTTCCCGCGAGTCAGGTTGCCGTCCTTTTAACTGCTCACGACGTACGATCCGGGATGGAAAAAATGAGCAAAAGAAGAAAAGTGGCCTGAAACAGATGAAAACGTTCGATTTTGGGCTTCAAAAACGGGCACATCAGGCAAGCTGGCTGCCCCCATCGTAGAGCTCTCAGAGAGCTTTGCAACAGTATGCTGGGCGCTGCGTAACTCCTTGCAGATCAAAATTTATGGGCACCGGAGCGACGGAGACCTGGTCACAAACCCTACGCCCACGGTTTGTGGGCCCGACCTCTACGTGAAGCGAAGTTGTCTGGACCAATGTTCCGTGGGATTCGGTAAAAGAGATTTGGTGGATAAAGTATCTTGGCAACCCTAACCAGGGCAAAAAAAATTGGAAAGGGGGTGCAACACGAGGACTTCCCAGGGGTCAACCATCCTAGTACTACTCTCGCCTAAGAACGCTTAACTTCAGAGTTCTGATGGGATCCGGTGCATTAGTACTGGTATGATCGCACCCATCATGTTGAGGGCACAATTCGTATATGTGTTAACGATTCAAACTCCCAGCCTAGAGAGATGGCCCATTCAAAAGGCCCAATGGGCTTAACGACAACCCATCCGCTTCAACAACGCAACATCCTCGCAAGACGTGATATCGACACGTTGTAGGGCCCTCTGATGTACCGCGAGTCAGGTTGTCGTCCTTTTAACAGCTCACAACGTACGATCCGGGATGGAAAAACAGCAAAAGAAGAAAAGTGGACTGAAACTGATGAAAACGTTCGATTTTGGGCTCCAAAAATGGGCACAGCGAGCAAGCTCGCTGCCCCTATCGTAGAGCTCTCAGCGAGCTTTGCCACGGTATGCTGTGCACTGCGTAACTCCTTACGGATCAAAAGTTATTGGCACCGTAGCGACAGAGACCTGGTCACAAACCCTATGCCCTCGGTTTGCAAGCCCGGCTTCTACGTGAAGCGAAGTTGTCTTGCCAATGTTCCGTGGGATTCGCTAATAGATATTTGGTGGATAAAGTATCTTGGCAACCCTAACTAGGGCAAAAAAAATTGAAAAGGGGGTGCAACACGAGGACTTCCCAGGGGGTCACCCATCCTAGTACTACTCTCGCCCAAGCACGCTTAACTTCGGAGTTCTGATGGGATCCGGTGCATTAGTGCTGGTATGATCGCACCCGTCATGTTGAGGGCACAATTCCTATAGGTGTTAACGGTTCACAGTGCCGGCCTAGAGAGATGGCCCATTCAAAAGGCCCAATCGGCTTAACGACAACCCATCCGCTTCAACAACGCAGCATCCTCGCAAGACGTGATATCGACAGGTTGTAGGGCCCTCTGATATCCCGTGAGTCAGGTTGTCATCCTTTAACAGCTCATGACGTACGATCCGGGACGGAAAAACATAGCAAAAGAAGAAAAGTGGCCTGAAACTTATGAAAACGTTCGATTTTGGGCTCCAAAAATGGGCACAGCGAGCAAGCTCACTGCCCCCATCTTAGAGCTCTTAGAGAGCTTTGCAACAGTATGTTGTGCGCTGCGTAACTCCTTACGGATCAAAAGTTATGGGCACCGGAGCGACGGAGACCTGGTCACAAACCCTATGCCCTCGGTTTACGGGCCCGGCCTCTATGTGAAGCGAAGTTGTCTTGCCCAATGTTCCGTGGGATTCAGTAATAGAGATTTGGTGGATAAAGTATCTTGGCAACCCTAACCAGGGCAAAAAAAATTGAAAAGGGGGTGCAACACGAGGACTTCCTAAGGGGTCACCCATCCTAATACTACTCTCGCCCAAGCATGCTTAACTTCAAAGTTCTGATGGGATCCGGTGCATTAGTGCTGGTATGATCGCACCCGTCATGTTGAGGGCACAATTCCTATATGTGTTAACGGTTCACAGTGCCAGCCAAGGGAGATGGCCCATTCAAAAGGCCAAATGGGCTTAACGACAACCGATCCACTTCAACAACGCAGCATCGTCGCAAGACGTGATATCGACACATTTTAGGGCCCTCTGATGTACTGCGAGTCAGGTTGTCGTCCTTTTAACAGCTCACGACGTACGATCCGGGACGGAAAAATAGAGCAAAAGAAGAAAAGTGGCCTGAAACTGATGAAAACATTCGATTTTGGGCTCCAAAAAGGGCACAGTGAGCAAGCTCGCTGCCCCCATCGTAGAACTCTCAGAGAGCTTTGCAACGGTATGTTGTGCGCTGCATAACTCCTTACGGATCAAAAGTTATGGGCACCGGAGCGACGGAGACCTGGTCACAAACCCTACGCCCTAGGTTTGCGGGCCCGGCCTCTATGTGAAGTGAAGTTGTCTTGCCCAATGTTCCGTGGGATTTGGTAATAGAGATTTGGTGGATAAAGTATCATGGCAACCCTAACCAGGGCAAAAAAAAATTGAAAAGGGGGTGCAACACGAGGACTTCCCAGGGGGTCACCCATCCTAGTTCTACACTCGCCCAAGCACACTTAACTTCGAAGTTCTGATGGGATCCGGTGCATTAGTGCTGGTTTGATCGCACCCGTCATGTTGAGGGCACAATTCCTATATGTATTAACTGTTCATAGTGCCAGCCTAGAGAGATGGCCCATTGAAAAGGCCCAATGGGCTTAACGACAATCCATCCGCTTCAACAACGCAGCATCCTCGCAAGACTTGACATCGACACATTGTAGGGCTCTTTGATGTCCAGCGAGTCAGGTTGCCCTCCTTTTAACAGCTCACGACGTATGATCCGGGAAGGAAAAACATAGCAAAAGAAGAAAAGTGGCTTGAAACTGATGAAAATGTTCGATTTTAGGCTCCAAAAAGGGCAAACCGAGCAAGCTGGCTGCCCCCGTCGTAGAGCTCTCAGAGAGCTTTGGAACGGTATGCTGTGCGCTGCGTAACTCCTTACGGATCAAAAGTTATGGGCACCAGAGCGAAGGAGACCTGGTTACAAACCCTACGTCCTCGGTTTGCGAGCCCGGCCTCTACGTGAAGCGTAGTTGTCATGCCCAATGTTCCGTGGGATTCGGTAATAGAGATTTGGTGGATAAAGTATCTTGGCAACCCTAACCAAGGCAAACAAAATTGTAAAGGGTGTGCAACACAAGGACTTCCCAGAGGGTCACCCATTCAAAAAGCCCAGCCTAAAGAGATTGCCCATTCAAAAAGCCCAATGGGCTTAACGACAACCCATCCGCTTCAACAATGCAGCATCCTCGCAAGACGTGATATCGACACATTGTAGGGCCCTCTGATGTCCCATGAGTCAGGTTGTCGTCCTTTTAACAGCTCACGACGTATGATCCGAGACAGCAAAACAGAGCAAAAGAAGAAAAGTGGCCTGAAACTGATGAAAACGTTCAATTTTGGGCTCCAAAAATGGGCACAGCGAGCACGCTCACTGCCCCCGTCGTAGAGCTCTCAGAGATCTTTGGAACGGTATGTTGTGCGCTGCGTAACCCCTTACGAATCAAAAGTTATGGGCACCGTAGTGATAGAGACTTGGTCACAAACCCTATGCCCTAGGTTTGTGATCCCGGCCTCTACGTGAAGCGAAGTTGTCTTGCCCAATGTTCCGTGGATTCGGTAATAGAGATTTGGTAGATAAAGTATCTTGCCAACCCTAAATAGGATAAAAAAATTGAAAAGTGGGTGCAACACGAGGACTTCCCAGTCGGTCACTCATCCTAGCACTACTCTCGCCCAAGAACGCTTAACTTTGGAGTTCTGATGGGATCCGGTGCATTAGTGCTGGTATGATCGCACCCGTCATGTTGAGGGCACAATTCCAATATGTGTTAATGGTTCACAGTGCCAGCCTAGAGAGATGGCCCATTCAAAAGGCCCAATGGGCTTAACGACAAGCCATCCACTTCAAAAACGCAGCATCCTCGCAAGAAGTGATATCGACACGTTGTAGGGCCCGCTGATGTACCGCGAGTCAGGTTGTCGTCTTTTTAACAGCTCACAACGTACGATCCGGGACAAAAATACGTAGCAAAAGAACAACAGTGGCCTGAAACTGATGAAATCGTTCGATTTTGGGCTCCAAAAAGGGGCACAGAGAGCAAGCTCGCTGCCCCCATCGTAGAGCTCTCAGAGAGCTTTGTAACGGTATGTTGTGCGCCGCGTAACTCCTTACGGATCAAAAGTTATAGGCACCGGAGCGACGGAGACCTGGTCACAAACCCTACGCCCCCGGTTTGCGGGCCCGGCCTCTACGTTAAGCGAAGTTGTCTTGCCCAATGTTCCGTGGGATTCGGTAATAGAGATTTGGTGGATAAAGTATCTTGGCAACCCTAACCAGGGCAAAAAAAATAGGAAAGGGGGTGCAACACGAGGACTTCCTAGGGGGTCACCCATCCTAATACTACTCTCGCCCAAGCACGCTTAACTTCAGAGTTCTGATGGGATCCGGTGCATTAGTGCTGGTATGATCGCACCAGTCATGTTGAGGGCCCAATTCCTATATGTGTTAACGGTTCACAGTGCCAGCCAAGAGAGATGGCCCATTCAAAAGGCCCAATGGGCTTAACGACAACCCATCCGCTTCAACAACGCAACATCCTCGCAAGACGTGATATCGACACGTTGTAGGGCCCTCTGATGTACCGCGAGTCAGGTTGTCGTCCTTTTAACAGCTCACAACGTACGATCCGGGATGAAAAAACAGCAAAAGAAGAAAAGTGGACTGAAACTGATGAAAACGTTCGATTTTGGGCTCCAAAAATGGGCACAGCGAGCAAGCTCGCTGCCCCTATCGTAGAGCTCTCAGCGAGCTTTGCAACGGTATGCTGTGCACTGCGTAACTCCTTACGGATCAAAAGTTTTGGGCACCGGAGCGACGGAGACCTGGTCACAAACCTTACGCCCTCGGTTTGCAGGCCCGACCTCTACGTGAAGCGAAGTTGTCTTGCCCAATGTTCCGTGGGATTCGGTAATAGAGATTTGGTGGATAAAGTATCTTGGCAACCCTAACCAGGGCAAAAAAAATTGAAAAGGGGTGCAACACGAGGACTTCCCAGGGGGTCACCCATCCTAGTATTACTCTCGCCCATGCACGCTTAACTTCGGAGTTCTGATGGGATTGTGTGGCCTGACCCCGAATAACGTGCCATGACCTTAATTTACGTGCGAGATCTTGATTTGCGTGCCTTAGACCTAGAACTGTATGACCGACCTTGGATTACGTGCCCTGTTTGGGTTTTCGTGCATGCCTGGTCATTCGTGTCTTGACCTAGAATTATGTGCCCTAATCCTCAACTTACGTGCCCTGACTTCGAATTTCGTACGTTACCTCGCTTCGTGTCCCCTGACCTTGAATTGCGTGTCCTAAGCTAGGTTTAAGAGTCGTACCTCAATTTACGTTCATTGCATTGAATTAAGTGCCTTGTATTGGTTTATGTGCATTTATCTAGGGTTACGTGCATTTGCATTGGAATCTGTGCATTAGTCTTGAAGTACGTGCATTAGTCTTGAAGTTCGTGTCTACCTCGTAATTCATGCCCTAGACCTAGGAATCCGTGCCACCACGTTGATCAAGAAAGAATCCTACACAAAGCACTAGACACTAAAATAATCCTACACAATCCACTAACCAATATTATATTCATAATTCAAATTCTCTACAAACTCCACTAACAATAAACAATTTTAACTATACAAACACCTAAACATTCTTTATTCTTACCCAAAACCAATGCACCTCATATTTCACCCTTATTATAATCTAAAATGCATTAAATAGAATCTGAAATTTCAGCAATTGCAAGCTCTTGGCCGGCCATAACAAGGTATTAGGACCAAAGTTTGAACAATTATTTATTTGATGCATGCCTAGACAACACCTTACACATTGTCATGCATTTTTCATACACCAATGTCCCTTTTGCTAACACCAAGCATCCCTATCTTGGCCCTCTCAACTCACACACTAAAAAAATTCCAAATTATGCTAAAGATGACACAAAATTCAGAATTGTGAAGCTCATAACCGACACACACACTCAACTCACATTCAACATGCTTCACAAATCATTTTATCTCACAAACTCTCTCTCCTCTCATTCTTCTCTCTCCATTTCGGTTTTGGCTGAGTTCTCTCCACCTATTAGCTCATATTCATCATCCTAAGGTGCATCAAGACAAACCACAAGCAAAGAAACTCACCCAAGCAAGCTAGGATACAAGAAACACACATGCAAGCATTTTGAGTCACCATTTTCGGCCTAGGTGAGTTTTAAGCTTCCATTTCTTTTCTTCTTGTCTAACCTCATGAATGTACTAAGATATTGATCACTAGGCTAGGAAAAATAGAGAAAACCAAGTTGGAATCTCGGCTAAGCAAGAAGAAGAAGAGATTTGAGCTTCAACAAGGTTTTTGAGCATCTTTTGGTTGATTGCTAAGGTGAGGGTTAAAACTTTTTGAAAACTCTTCAAAAATTCACATGCATGCTCATAAATGTGTGTATTTGCTTCTGTACTTGAGCTATATGGTCGTTAATAATCTTAAACAACCATGCATGGCAAAATCTTGGCTTGAAAATGATGCTAGGTGAAGTCGAAATTGTTGACAGCTCTCTGACCAGCATGTTCGAGGTAAGTTTAGCAAGGCAAATGATGTTTAAAATTCATGAAAATTGGTAGGTGACTAGTTTTGACAGTTTTGAACATTTGTCCCAGAAATAGGCCGAAGCTAATTTTGAATCTTAGATCCTCAAAATGGAAAATCTCTAAAATGTGACCAAATCTGGAAATCTGGAAAAATGAAGCAGGTTTTGGCAGATGCACTGGCCTTGTGGAACAAACCATCTTTGACTTAGTAAATGATGTCAAAAATTCATGAAATTTGGTGTGCTGCTATATTTTCAGTTCTGGACAACTTTGTCAGAAATGGACCAAGGCTAAAACTGACCCTAAGGACCTCAAAAACGACAATTTCTGAAAAGTGTGCAAATCTGGACAGTTTTGTGCTATTCCACTGTTTCGGCTATATCTAATGATCCTGAACTCCAATTGATGCAAGGTTTGTTTCCGATTTTAGTTTACTTGTTAAGCTTTAATTTGACATCTTATTCACTGGATTTGGAGTTTGTTTGATTATCCTAGTGATTGTGAGAAAACAGCCTATTGCTGTAAACGTTTCACTTAGCTATATGCTTGGAAAATTGTTGTAACCTCTCTTGTGGTACTAATTGCTTGGAATTGTGGTGTTGGGATGTTGTGTGGACTGTTTTGAGTACTTGAGGATGTTTGAATCGAATGATGCATGACTTGAGAATGATTTTGAGTTGACTTAGGGTTTTAATCACACGGTTAAGCATGAAACGGAAACCCTAATGACTAGGTAGTCTTGCTAAGTGTTGATCATTTGGAAATTGTGTGGAAAGTTTATGCTTAATGGGCTGCCCGTAAATGTCTTATAACTTCAAATGTGATTTTGACCATTGCATGTTGACAAATAAGCTTTTCTTGCACCCGAACCCATGATTGATGTCATTGCATGTTGAATAATCTTATCACTTGATCACGTGGGCTTCTTAATGAGTTATATGGCCTGTTTTACATGTGTTACATGGCTGCCTGTTTAATTTTCTTATAACTCTATATGCCTTTCAAGTAAAATTTCCTGTCTTATCGTGCCCTGCTTGTTTACCTGTCAATGTGCAATCTTATGACTGTTCGGAGGCAACCTACTTTGTTGTCCTTCTACTGTGATATATTACCTATCATGAATGTGCATTGCATACAAGGTTGCAACCTTTCCTGTTGGCATGGTAGCGATCACTCACACCGGGCGGCATCGGGCTTGCCGGTGCACCCGTGACTACCATGGTCCCATTCCCTCTCTCGCTTGGGGGCTAGACTTCCTCGGAGAGTTGGGTCGTAGGATTTCGGGGTACATCCCGAGTACACCCACCTGGCGTGTTTGGGGGATGATTTGAAGTCGGCCGCAACTTCTGATTCTGAAACTGATCTGAGAGCAAAAGCTCACTGTATCCTTTTTACTATCTGTATAAGTACTCTCGCTTGGTTCCTAGAGAACCTCAGGGAGAAAAGACTGGTATTTCTGTTCCTGTACTTGTATTATTGTTATATTCATGCTTGCAAAAGGATTTTCATAAGTTGAACCAGAAAATGAGTTTCAAAACTTATTTCTCGTTCCCCCTCGCTGAGTTCATAAGGACTCACCCTCTTTTATCATCTCAGGTGAAGAAGATCAAGAACAGGTACCCGAGGACGATGTGCCTAACGATGATTCCTTGGAGTGATTGCCTATCTTGTGTGCTTTGCGTGATTATGGCTATTTGTGAACAATGCTACTTGTAGACTATTTCTTTTATGTTGCTCATTGTTTATTGATGTAAATGACCCCGTTGTAATTTGGGTCTAATTCTGGGATTGTACTATCTATAACCGGACGAACTTTTATTTGGTTGTTTGCTTTCGTTTTCTTAATTAGTAGTTATCGTAGGCATTCAAACCACTAGATGAACAATCAACTAAGTTAATTCTATCTAATTTCACTTAGGTGCTCATTTGCAAACTAAAGGATAATAGGTACTTGCATAATAGGAAATTGACAAATAAACGGGATATAGTTATCATGTTAGGCTTATTAACCAAACGAGACTTTCAAGATAAACTAGTAGGCAAATCAGTTAGTGACAAATAGGAGTCCTTAATGGAATTGGATTAATGATTGGAATAATTGAGGTATTTATAGAATTAGGTCAAACCAAAGAGCCCAATTACAGTTGTTATGCTGCCGGTTTACCGAAAAATTTTGGAGTTTAGGCCAAGACGTTAAGTGTTAAATCTTCATGAATGGTTAAGTACGAGACGTGACTTGAATGTTTAGATCATACCCCAGTCTAACCTTTATAGGCCGGGTTGGGGCGTGACACCTTAGAATAGAATGGTATCAAAGCTTAGCTTAGTAACTAGGCGTTTGTCGGGTTCAACTCTCGGACCGTGGCTAGAAGCCCTAAGATAACTATGATGTCTTGTTTATATGTGTTAATGTGTGCTAATGTGCTTTAGATGCTTTGTGCATTGAATATTATGTGCCTTTGTGGACTATATGTATTATGTGTCATGCATACCGACACGTTAGTGCCCTCAATAATACATGCATGCTTTTATACTCCTTCCTTGATACATGTGCATGTTATATAACCATGAATGACTGTTTATACACATAGATAGTTAGGGTTAGGACTTTCAAGGAAGTGAATTTGTGCAGGACGAACGAAAGGCTCGGTTAGAGATTTCTCGCATCTTCACAGCTGCTCAATGGATCATATATCTTATTGGATATGCATATATATAAAATGCGTAGCACAGGTATAATTGTTGAGATAAAATTATCTCTTTATCTTTGGAATACATATGCCTGTGATTAAGTTATCAATTTTATAGCTATAAAGTTCTTAATTCCGTCAAATCGTTCTTCTAATTGTGGTTCAAGAATAAATGTTAAGGACATACAACTTCCCTTAGATATAAGAATATACTATTGGAGATGTGGAGTAGTATATATATGTTCACATGCTTATAGTGGAAGTTTGACTTGGGAGTTGCTTTTGAATCAAATTCTTATATCTTAAAATGGTATAATAGACTAATTATATGATTGAATCCTTACTTGATTGGAATTAAGCATCGTTGAACCTAATAAGGTGTATATTAACGAGTTTCAAGTTCACTCAATGGTAAGATTGTGACCTAGAAATTAAGAGATGAACTCGTGGAAATGGACGATAGGGGTTAGATTATTAAGGCGTAAATAATGTGTTTAAGTAACTTAACAATGGATAACCTCAAGACATGTAGGTAACTCTGGAGACTGAGTTTAACAAGGTTGATGATTCTTTGGTATAACAAGGTATAGGAATGTTGGAATCAAGGAATTCACGTAGCTAGAACTCGTGTTTGGAAAACTGCACCTAAAATGTTAGGTCGGATAGAAGTGTAAGGAATGGAATTGTGCATTAGATGACTAACATTGCTAAAGGTCCTAAGTTGGATATCGGTGATATTTAGAATCATGGTATTAATTTGGTGCCTCTCGGGTTTAGTTGTGATTATGCAAGTAAGTCATTCTATACACTCGTTGTTTAGATACCCTAGAGGATGTTGGAAAGCATATATCCTTAAGTAAGACCAATGGACCTATTATATAAACCATGGAAATGAGATTAAAGCATCTGGTTGCAAAGTGGAGTCGTTAGGATATGATTAGTAATCCTAAATAGCTAATAGTGAGTATGCATGATGATTCATGGTGAACCCTAGGACCTAAGGTCGATGAGTCTTGATGCTCTTAGCTAGTTGAACCTGTAAATAAGAAGAGTAAGATTTCATATAGTTAAGATAGATATGAATTAGAGTCATAATGACTCGAGAGACTACTATTAGACAACCGTATTTATGTGCACCGTTTCACTTCTAGAAACTAGCGGTTGAGACTTCGAATCGTAGTTGTTGAATAAAGGGTGAATTTTGTAGTGATAGCTAAATGAGTGGTTGATTACTTTTGAAATTCTATTAGATTATATTGTAGGATGATTGTGGTTATAATTCTTATGATGACACAACCTTGAAGTTATTTTGTGTAACAAGCTACTTGGATTAGTATGGTAGGTATCTTATGAGCTAGATCATCTTGGTACCCATTTATAGTCCTAGGATTATTGTTGTACGGCTGGTAACCTAAGTAGAGAATTGATATCACTTACATGGCTATGAACCCAGCTTAGTAACATTAAGGTTGAAGATATATTGGTGAGCATTAAGCGTTCGAAGGAATGACTAGGTCGCTAAGTGAGTAGGACCATTATCTTCTTAAGTATGACGTAACCTTGGATTGAGGTGAGTGAAATTTATTTGAGACTTGAAACTATTCGCCTTAGGAGTTTTGGATAAGATTAAAAGAAAATTCTGAAGCCTTGTGACTTGAAATTAGAGATTTGAATAAGGAAATAAATTGTGGATTACAAGCTGATGAAGCTTACTTGAAAAGTTGAACTAGTGCCACATGATCAGTTTACCCATGCAATTTCAATGGCATTTGTTGGTGATACTTAATAAACCTTAGAATTTGAGTTTAACGAATATCAACGGTCTTTCTTCTTAAGTACGAGCGTGAAGGTTAACGAAGCTAGGAAGGAATGTTAGTGAAAAGGAGCCTATAACCGGGAGACTAGTCATTAGAAGATTTGCTGATCTAATGTACCTACGAGATAAGAAGGGCTATGATACCATTGATAGATGACGATTTGAGATGGATTAGTTTGTTTGGTGAGTTCTTCTTGAAAATAGAGTCGTATTGTGGAAACGACCCATAACATGAGTATGTCCTAGGTGTTAACAATTTTGAAGCTAGTGGATAGGATATGTAAATCTAATATAGACCTCTCGTCTTGAAATTAGTGTATGTAACCATAAGATCGCGGTATTATTGTGATATTCCTTTTGAGGTATGGATGCGAGATTGATACAACATGAGTCATGATTTTGGAGTTATAGTTCTATTGTTGGAATACCGATGCAGCTTTGATGACTATGTTTGGAGATTCTAACCTTAGTTAATGAACTCGACCTTAAGATCAATTGGAGAAAAGAGAGTTGTTCAAAGGAACGAACTATAAATGTAGAGGTCACACCAAACTGAATGATTGGAGAAACATAGGAAGTGAATTGGTTGTGGTAAGAGATCACCAAACACGGGACAAACCGGAGTAGGAAGAATAACAAGGGTCATAATCCGTCTAAATGACCTCAATAGGCAAGAATGAATTTCGGGATGAAATTCTTTTAAGGAGGGGAGGATGTGAGGCCCGACCCCGAATAACGTGCCATGACCTTAATTTACGTGCGAGATCTTGATTTGTGTGCCTTAGACCCAGAACTGTATGACCGACCTTGGATTATGTGCCCTGTTTGGGTTTTCGTGCATGCCCCGTCATTCGTGTCTTGACCTAGAATTATGTGCCCTAATCCTCAGCTTACGTGCCCTGACTTCGAATTTCGTACGTTACCTCGCTTCGTGTCCCCTGACCTTGAATTGCGTGTCCTAACCTAGGTTTAAGAGTCGTACTTCAATTTACGTGCATTGCATTCAATTACGTGCCTTGTATTGGTTTACGTGCATTTATCTAGGGTTGCGTGCATTTGCATTGGAATATGTGCATTAGTCTTGAAGTTCGTGTCTACCTCATAATTCATGCCCTAGACCTAGGAATCCGTGCCACCACGTTGATCAAGAAAGAATCCTACACAAAGCACTAGACACTAAAATAATCCTACACAATACACTAACCAATATTATATTCATAATTCAAATTCTCTACAAACTCCACTAACAATAAACAATTTTAACTACACAAACACCTAAACATTCTTTATTCTTTATTCTCACCCAAAACCAATGCACCTCAAATTTCACCCTTATTATAATCTAAAATGCATTAAATAGAATCTGAAATTTCAGCAATTGCAAGCTCTTGGCCGGCCATAACAAGGTATTAGGACCAAAGTTTGAACAATTATTTATTTGATGCATGCCTAGACAGCACCTTACACATTGTCATGCATTTTTCATACACCAAGGCACCTTTTGCTAACACCAAGCATCCCTATCTTGGCCCTCTCAACTCACACACTAAAACAATTCCAAATTATGCTAAAGATGACACAAAATTCAGAATTGTGAAGCTCATAGCCGACACACACACACAACTCACATTCAACATGCTTCACATATCATTTTATCTCACAAACTCTCTCTCCTCTCATTCCTCTCTCTCCATTTCGGTTTTGGCTGAGTTCTATCCACCTCTTAGCTCATCTTCATCATCCTAAGGTGCATCAAGACAAACCACAAGCAAAGAAACTCACCCAAGCAAGCTAGGATGCAAGAAACACACATGCAAGCATTTTGAGTCACCATTTTCGGCCTAGGTGAGTTTTAAGCTTCCATTTCTTTTCTTCTTGTTCTAACCTCATGAATGTACTAAGAGATTGATCACTAGGCTAGGAAAAATAGAGAAAACCAAGTTGGAATCTCGGCTAAGCAAGAAGAAGAAGAGATTTGAGCTTCAACAAGGTTTTTGAGCATCTTTTGGTTGATTGCTAAGGTAAGGGTTAAAACTTTTTGAAAACTCTTCAAAAATTCGTATGCATGCTCATAAATGTGTGTATTTGCTTCTGTACTTGAGCTATATGGTCGTTCATAAGCTTAAACAACCATTAATTGCAAGATCTTGGCTTGAAAATGATGCTAGGTGAAGTCGAAATTGTTGACAGCTCTCTGACCAGCCTGTTCGAGGTAAGTTTAGCAAGGCAAATGATGTTTAAAATTCATGAAAATTGGTAGGTGACTAGTTTGTACAGTTTTGAACATTTTTCCCAGAAATAGGCCGAAGCTAATTTTGACTCTTAGATCCTCAAAATGGCAAATCTCTAAAATGTGACCAAATCTGGAAATCTGGAAAAATGAAGCAGGTTTTGGCAGATGCACTGACCTTGTGGAACGAACCATATTTGACTTAGTAAATGATGTCAAAAATGTATGAAATTTGGTGTACTGCTATATTTTTCAGTTCTGGACAACTTTGTCAGAAATGGACCAAGTCTAAAACTGACCCTAAGGGCCTCAAAAACGACAATTTCTGAAAAGTGTGCAAATCTGGACAGTTTTGTGCTATTCCACTGTTTCGGCTATATCTAATGATCCCGAACTCCAATTGATGCAAGGTTTGTTTCCGAATTTAGTTAACTTGTTAAGATTTAATTTGAAATCTTATTCACTGGATTTGTAGTTTTTTTGATTATCCTATTGATTGTGAGAAAATAGCCGATTGCAGTAAAGGTTTCACTTAGCTAAATGCTTGGAAAATTGTTGTAACCTCTCTTGTGGTACTAATTGATTGGAATTGTGGTGTTGGGATGTTGTGTGGACTGTTTTGAGTACTTGAGGATATTTGAATCGAATGATGCATGACTTGAGAATGATTTTGAGTTGACTTAGGGTTTTAATCACACGGTTAAGCATGAAACGGAAATCCTAATGACTAGGTAGTCTTGCTAAGTGTTGATCATTTGGAAATTGTGTGGAAATTTTATGCTTAATGGGCTGCCCGTAAATGTCTTATAACTTCAAATGTGATTTTGACCATTGCATGTTGACAAATAAGCTTTTCTTGCACCCGAACCTGTGACGCCCGAGATTTAGCCATGCATTTAATTACTGTTGCATCCCTTGTTTGCGCATTTACTTCTGTGCTATACTAACTGACTGTTGTGACTACTATTCATTTCGTTTTTAAACTGCCTTCTATTAGTTAATTAGTATTTTTATTAAATCCTATTAATTATTAAAGTAATGAGAAAAATGTGCATTTGAGCTAGAGGCGATAGGAGAGCTCGTTTAGAAAATGATTTTAGTAGTTCAATGAATAGTGTTACGTAACTAACTTAGAGATTTAATTAGCTAGCTCACCTCCTTCACTTTAGGCTCGTTTTAAGCTTACTACGCGCATTATATTAGACCAATTAAGCACCCAAACAAGACCCCACCCTAGCTTGGTCAACATATAGTCATTTTAGCTCATAACATAAGAAAGAAAAAAAAATAAAAGCTGAAATTGAGCAGTGGAGGCCGACAGCAGCAAACAGTGGGAAAACAACATTTTTTGCTCTTCAATCCTTCATTTCAAGCCACTCCAAGCCTTGAGCAACTAGTGTAGGATGTGTGCAAGGTTCCTAGGTGCTCCTACGCGCATTGGTGAGGGATTTCACGGCTTATTTTTGCATTTCTAAATAGTTGCTCTTTTCTTGATTTGTTGAAAATGTGATCAAATGCCATTGTATTAGTTATCTATGCTATTATACCATGTATATGAATGCTAGAGAACATATTTGAGCCATCGTTTCGCAATTTAAACGGTTAGAATCGTTAGTTTGATTTTTAGGGTGAATAGTGACATTTTTTTCTAGGGTTTTGCGTAATTGCTCGAATTAGCTTGATTCAATGCTTCTAATAGATGCCTTAGGTGCTAGTGAAGGTAACCTAATAGCCCCGTGCACTTGCATTGTCCTTAAATTGCTTAAAATGGAAAATAGCCGACTTTAATTTGGGGCTTTTGGGGTTAATGCGAATCCGGGTGGATTCGGGCTTCAATTCTAGTATCCTTAAGTTACCTAGGTGCTATAGAAACCTTGATATCCCTTGTTTGAAGCCCGGACAATGTAGGTGTAGTTTAAAGCCATAAGAGGGAAATTGGGGCTTTCAGGGTAATCGCGTGTATTTGAATGAGTTATAGGGTTGAGAGGGTACCTTGAGGGTTAGTTAGAGGGTTGGGAGAGTTTCCTTTGAAAATGGAATCATTAACCTTGGTTTGGAAGAGAAATCGTTTGAAAAACAAAGGGGTTTAGGTGCAATTTCGGTTGACTCACACTTCTAAACCCATGGCATGACTCCTTAAGTGTTTATTTGTGGTTTCAAGTTGATTTGGAGCTTTTGGTACAATTCTATGCTTATCTTGTATATGTTCCTTTGTAAACTGCTTATTAGCTTCTATAATTGCTTCTATTCTAATTGCATCGAGGTCAACCTACTTTGTTGATCCTCCTATGTGTTAATGCTTATATTATTGCTATTAATTTGCCATTGTTAAGTGCATTGCATCGTGGTTGCGCAACCATAGTGTCAGGGGCGGATGTGTTGAATATCGGCTGGGCGGTAGAGGGCTTGCCGGTGGATATTCAAACTCCGTGCCCTAGTCCCTCATTCGCCTGGTCCGGAGATTGCCAGGGGATGTTGGGTCGTAGGATTCAGGGTACATCCGGAGTACACACACTGGAGTGTTTGGGGATTATGCCGGCTTATCGTGATCGTGCTCGTGGTTCGTGGATCGTGATTGAAGACCTGTGAAGATTGGTGTATAGGGGATTGTGTGAAATGTATCCTTTTAAATGTGTGGTTATTTAAGTTATCATTGTTTCTTTAATTGTCTAAGTGTTATTGTTGTATAATTGTATTATCTGTTGCATTGCACGCCCCAGGACTATATCCCTCACTAGGCAACAGTGGTTGCTCATACCTCGATATATGTTTCAGGAGATGCTGAGGGTGATCCTCAGCTTGTTGAGTTAGTTGAGGAAGAAGAAGTTCAGATTGAGCCTTTACCTTAGTTGCTGTGCCTGATAGCTTGAGGTGGTTAATGAATTTGCTGCTATGTGGAAGATTCATCTGATTATCTTATGTATTATTTTGTAGCCTAAGGGCTATGTATATGCTTGTTGTATAAGTTGAAGACTAGTTGGTTGTGTTGTAGCTTTGAAAGCCTATGTACTGTAATAACTTATGATCTACTTCTATTCGCTTTGCTTGCTTGGGAGTGAATGGCTTAAAGTAGAAATGTTTGATCTTTCAATTATGTTTAATTGATTTCCTAGAATGTCATGATTATAAAACTATGTTGATAATAAGTTCTCGCTTGCTTGTGTGTTTTGGAACTATTGTGTACTATAAGGCTCGGATGGCCTTAGAACTTTGATGTTTAATTAAGAAAAGCTTGTATTGTATTGTTGGGACTTTGTTTGAGTGTTTACAGGTTTTTAGAATGTCCACGGTACAGGGGAGACTCTGTCCGTGTGTCGGGTCCGGACTTAACCTTTAGCTTGGGGGTTGGGTCGGGGCGTGACAGAACCCATGATTGATGTCATTGCATGTTGAATAATCTTATCACTTGATCACGTGGGCTTCTTAATGAGTTATATGGCCTGTTTTACATGTGTTACATGGCTGCCTGTTTAATTTTCATATAACTCTATATGCCTTTCAAGTGAAATTTCATGTCTTATCGTGCCCTGCTTGTTTACCTGTCAATGTGCAATCTTATGACTGTTCAGAGGCAACCTACTTTATTGTCCACCTACTGTGATATATTACCTATCATGAATGTGCATTGCATACAAGGTTGCAACATTTCCTGTTGGCATGGTAGCGATCACGCACACCGGGCGGCATCGGGCTTGCCGGTGCACCCGTGACTACCATGGTCCCATTCCCTCTCTCGATTGGGGGCTAGACTTCCTCGGAGAGTTGGGTCGTAGGATTTCGGGGTACATCCCGAGTACACCCACCTGGCGTGTTTGGGGGATGATTTGAAGTCGGCCGCAACTTCTGATTCTGAAACTGATCTGAGAGCAAAAGCTCACTGTATCCTTTTTACTATCTGTATAAGTACTCTCGCTTGGTTCCTAGAGAACCTCGGGGAGGAAAGACTAGTATTTCTGTTCCTGTACTTGTATTATTGTTATATTCATGCTTGCAAAAGGATTTTCATAAGTTGAACCAGAAAATGAGTTTCAAAACTTATTTCTCGTTCCCCCTCGCTGAGTTCATAAGGACTCACCCTCTTTCATCATCTCAGGTGAAGAAGATCAAGAACAGGTACCTGAGGACGATGTGCCTAACGATGATTCCTTGGTGTGATTGCCAGTCTTGTGTGCTTTACGTGATTATGGCTATTTGTGAACTATGCTACTTGAAGACTATTTCTTTTATGTTGCTCGTTGTTTATTGATGTAAATGACCCCGTTGTAATTTGGGTCTAATTCTGGGATTGTACTATCTATAACCGGACGAACTTTTATTTGGTTGTTTGCTTTCGTTTTCTTAATTAGTAGTTATCGTAGGCATTCAAACCACTAGATGAACAATCAACTAAGTTAATTCTCTCTAATTTCACTTAGGTGCTCATTTGCAAACTAAAGGATAATAGGTACTTGCATGATAGGAAATTGACAAATAAACGGGATATAGTTATCATGTTAGGCTTATTAACCAAACGAGACTTTCAAGATAAACTAGTAGGCAAATCGGTTGGTGACAAATAGGAGTCCTTAATGGAATTGGATTAATGATTGGAATAATTGTGGCGTTTAGAGAATTAGGTCAAACCAAAGAGCCCAATTACAGCCGTTATGCTGCCGGTTTACCGAAAAATTTTGGAGTTTAGGCCAAGACGTTAAGTGTTAAATCTTCATGAACGGTTAAGTACGAAACGTGACTTTAATGTTTAGATCATACCCCAGTCTAACCTTTATAGGCGGGGTTGGGGCGTGACAGGGATTCTATGCATTAGTGCTGGTATGATCGCACTCGTCATGTTGAGGGCACAATTCCTATATATGTTAATAGTTCATAGTGCCAGCCTAGAGAGATGGCCCATTCAAAAGGCCCAATGGGCTTAACGACAACCCATCCGCTTCAACAACGCAGCATCCTCGCAAGACGTGACATAGACACGTTGTAGGGACCTCTGATGTCCCGCGAGTCAGGTTGTCCTCCTTTTAATAGCTAATGACATACGATCCGGGAAGGAAAAACAGAGCAAAAGAAGAAAAGTGGCCTGAAACTGATGAAAACATTCGATTTTGGGCTCCAAAAAGGGCAAAGCGAGCAAGCTGGCTGCCCCCGTCGTAGAGCTCTTACAGATCTTTGCAACGCTATGTTGTGCGCTGCGTCACTCCTTACGGATCAAAATTTATGGGCACCGGAGCGACAGAGACCTGGTCACAAACCCTGTGCCCTCGGTTTGCGGGCCCGGCCTCTACGTGAAGCGAAGTTGTCTTGCCCAATGTTTCGTGGGATTCGGTAATAGAGATTTGGTAGATAAAGTATCTTGGCAACCCTAACTAGGGCAAAAAAAATAGAAAAGGGGGTGCAACACGAGGACTTCCCAGGCGGTCACCCATTCTAGTACTACTCTCGCCCAAGCACGCTTATCTTCGGAGTTCAGATGGGATCCCGTGCATTAGTGATGGTATGATCGCACCCGTCATGTAGAGGGCACAATTCCTATATGTGTTAACGGTTCACAGTGCCAGCCTAGAGAGATGGCCGATTCAAAACGCCCAATGGGCTTAACGACAACCCATCCGCTTCAACAACGCAGCATCCTCGCAAGACGTGATATCGACAAGTTGTAGGGCCCTGTGATGTCCCGCGAATGAGGTTGTCGTCCTTTTAACAGCTCATGACGTACGATCCGTGACGGAAAAACAGAGCAAAAGAACAAAAATGGCCTGAAACTGATGAAAACGTTCGATTTTGGGCATCAAAAAGGTGCATAGCGAGCAAGCTCGCTGCCCCCGTCCTAGAGCTCTCAGAGAGCTTTGCAACGGTATGCTGTGCGCCGCGTAACTCCTTATGGATCAAAAGTAATGGGCGCTGGAGCGACGGAGACCTGGTCACAAACCCTACGCACTCGGTTTGCGGGACCGGCCTCTACGGAAGCGAAGTTGTCTTGCCCAATGTTCGGTCGGATTCGGTAATAGAGATTTGGTGGATAAAGTATCTTGGCAACCCTAACCAGGGCAAAAAAAATTTAAATGGGGGTGCAACACGAGGACTTCCCAAGGGGTCACCCATCCTAGTACTACTCTCGCCCAAGCACGCTTAACTTCGGAGTTCTGATGGGATCCGGTGCATTAGTGCTGGTATGATCGCACCCGTCATGTTGAGGGCACAATTCCTATATGTGTTAACGGTTCACAGTCCCAGCCTAGAGATATGGCCCATTCAAAAGGCCCAATGGGCTTAACGACAACCCATCCGCTTCAACAACGCAGCATCCTCGCAAGATGTGATATCGATACGTTGTAGGGCCCTCTAATATCACACGAGTCAGGTTGTCGTCTTTTTAACAGCTCACGACGTACGATCCGGGACGGAAAAACAAAGAAAAAAAGAAGAAAAGTGGCCTAAAATTGACGAAAACGTTCGATTTTAGGCTCCAAAAATGGGCACAGCGAGCAAGCTAACTGCCCCCATCGTAGAGCTCTTAGAGAGCTTTGCAACGGTATGTTGTGCGCTGCGTAACTCTTTACGGATCAAAAGTTATGGGCACTGGAGCGACGGAGACCTGGTCACAGATCCTACGCCCTCGGTTTGCGGGCCCGTCCTCTACGTGAAGCGAAGTTGTCTTGCCCAATGTTCCGTGGGATTCGGTATTAGAGATTTGGTGGATAAAGTAACTTGGAAACCCTAACCCGGGCAAAAAAATTTGAAAAGTGGGTGCAACACGAGGACTTCCCAGGGGGTCACCCATCCTAGTACTACTCTCGTCCAAGCACGCTTAACTTCGGAGTTCTGATGGGATCCGGTGCATTAGTACTGGTATGATCGCACCCGTCATGTTGAGGGCACAATTCCTATATGTGTTAACGGTTCACAGTGCCAGCCTAGCCAGATGGCCCATTCAAAAGGCCTAATGGGCTTAACGACAACCCATCCGCTTCAACAACGCAGCATCCTCGCAAGACGTGATATAGACACGTTGTAGGGCCCTCTGATGTCCCGCGAGTCAGGTTGTCCTCCTTTTAATAGCTAACGACATACGATCCGGGAAGGAAAAACAGAGCAAAAGAAGAAAAGTGGCCTGAAACTGATGAAAACATTCAATTTTGGGCTCTAAAAAGGGCAAAGCGAGCAAGCTGGCTGCCCCCGTCGTAGAGCTCTTACAGATCTTTGCAACGCTATGTTGTGCGCTGCGTTACTCCTTACGGATCAAAATTTATGGGCACCGGAGCGACAGAGACCTTGTCACAAACCCTGTGCCCTCGGTTTGCGTGCCCGGCCTCTACGTGAAGCGAAGTTGTCTTGCCCAATGTTTCGTGGGATTCGGTATTAGAGATTTGGTAGATAAAGTATCTTGGCAATCCTAACTAGGGCAAAAAAAATTGAAAAGGGGGTGCAACACGAGGACTTCCCAGGCGGTCAGCCATTCTAGTACTACTCTCGCCCAAGCACGCTTAACTTCGGAGTTCGGATGGGATCCGGTGCATTAGTGCTGGTATGATCGCACCCGTCATGTAGAGGGCACAATTCCTATATGTTTTAACGGTTCACAGTGCCAGCCTAGAGAGATGGCCCATTCAAAACGCCCAATGGGCTTAACGACAACCCATCCGCTTCAACAACGCAGCATCCTCGCAAGATGTGATATTGACAAGTTGTAGGGCCCTGTGATGTCCCGCGAGTGAGGTTGTCATCCTTTTAACAGCTCATGACTTACGATCCGTGACGGAAAAACAGAGCAAAAGAACAAAAGTGGCCTGAAACTGATGAAAACGTTCGATTTTGGGCATCAAAAAGGTGCATAGCGATCAAGCTCGCTGCCCCCGTCCTAGAGCTCTCAGAGAGCTTTGCAACGGTATGCTATGCGCCGCGTAACTCCTTATGGATCAAAAGTAATGGGTGCTGGAGCGACGGAGACCTGGTCATAAACCCTACGCACTCGGTTTGCGGGCCCGACCTCTACGTGAAGCGAAGTTGTCTTGCCCAATGTTCCGTCGGATTCGGTAATAGAGATTTGGTGGATAAAGTAACTTGGCAACCCTAACCAGGGCAAAAAAAAATTAAATGGGGGTGCAACATGAGGACTTCCCAAGGGGTCACCCATCCTAGTACTACTCTCGCCCAAGCACTCTTAACTTCGGAGTTCTGATGGGATCCGGTGCATTAGTGCTGGTATGATCGCACTCGTCATGTTGAGGGCACAATTCCTATATGTGTTAACGGTTCACAGTCCCAGCCTAGAGATATGGCCCATTCAAAAGGCCCAATGGGTTTAACGACAACCCATCCGCTTCAACAACGCAGCATCCTCGCAAGACGTGATATCGACACGTTGTAGGGCCCTCTAATGTCCAGCGAGTCAGGTTGTCGTCTTTTTAACAGCTCATGACGTACGATCCGGAACGAAAAAACAGAGCAAAAGAAGAAAAGTGGCCTAAAACTGACGAAAACGTTCGATTTTAGGCTCCAAAAATGGGCACGGCGAGCAAGCTAACTGCCCCCATCGTAGAACTCTCAGAGAGCTTTGTAACGGTATGTTGTGCGCTGCGTAACTCTTTACGGATCAAAAGTTATGGGCACCGGAGCGACGGAGACCTGGTCACAGACCCTACGCCCTCGGTTTGCGGGCCCGTCCTCTACGTGAAGCGAAGTTGTCTTGCCCAATGTTCCGTGGGATTCGGTATTAGAGATTTGGTGGATAAAGTATCTTGGAAACCCTAACCAGGGCAAAAAAAATTGAAAAGTGGGTGCAACACGAGGACTTCCCAGGGGGTCACCCATCCTAGTACTACTCTCGTCCAAGCACGCTTAGCTTCGGAGTTCTGATGGGATCCGGTGCATTATTACTCGTATGATCGCACCCGTCATGTTGAGGGCACAATTCCTATATGTGTTAACGGTTCACAGTGCCAGCCTATCCAGATGGCCCATTCAAAAGGCCCAATGGGCTTAACGACAACCCATCCGCTTCAACAACGCAGCATCCTCGCAAGACGTGATATCGACACGTTGTAGGGCCTTCTGATGTCCCGCGAGTCAGGTTGTCGCCCTTTTAACAACCCACGACGTACGATCCGAGACGGAAAAACAGAGCAAAAGAAGAAAAGTGGCCTGAAACTGATGAAAACGTTCGATTTTGGACTCCAAAAAGGGTACATCGAGCAAGCTGGCTGCACCCGTCGAAGAGCTCTCAAAGAGATTTGCAATGGTATGATGTGCACCGCGTAACTCCTTACGGATCAAAAGTTATGGGCAACAGAGCGACGGAGACCTGGTCACAAACCCTACGCTCTCGGTTTGCAGGCCCAGCCTCTACGTTAAGCGTCTTGCCCAATGTTCCGTGGGATTCGGTAAAAGAGATTTGGTGGATAAAATATATTGGCAACCCTAACCAGGGCAAATAAAATTGAAAATGGGGTCACCCATCCTAGTACTACTCTCGCCCAAGTACGCTTAACTTCGGAGTTCTGATGGGATCTGGTGCATTAGTGCTGGTATGATTGCACCCGTCATGTTGAGGGCACAATTCCTATATGTGTTAACGGTTCACTGTGCCAGCCTAGAGAGATGGCCAATTCAAAAGGCCCAATGGGCTTAACGACAACCAATCCGCTTCAACAACGCAGCATCCTCGCAAGACGTGATATCAACACATTGTAGGGCCATCTGATGTCCCGCGAGTCAGGCTTTCGTCTTTTAAACAGCTCACGACGTACGATCCGGGACGAAAAAATAGAGCAAAAGAAGAAAAGTGGCCTGAAACTGATGAAAACGTTCGATTTTGGGTCCCAAAAATGGCATAGCGAGCAAGCTAGCTGCCCCCGTCGTAGAGCTGTCAGACAGCTTTGCAATAATATGCTGTGTGCTGCGTAACTCCTTACGGATCAAAAGTTATGGGCACTAGAGCGATAGAAACCTGGTCACAAACCCTACGCCCTCGATTTGCGGGCCAGGCCTCTACGTGAAGCGTAGTTGTTTTGTCCAATGTTCCTTGGGAATCAGTAATAGAGATTTGGTGGATAAAGTATCTTGGCAACCCTAACTAGGGCAAAAAAAATTGAAAAGGGGGTGGAACACGAGGACTTCCCATGGGGTCACCTATCCTAGTACTACTCTCGCCCAAGCACGCTAAACTTCAGAGTTCTGATTGGATCCGGTGCATTAGTGCTGGTACGATCGCACCCGTCATGTTGAGGGCACAATTCCTACATGTATTAACGGTTCACAGTCCCAACGTAGAAAGATGGCGCATTCAAATGGCCCAATGGGCTTAACGACAACCCATTCGCTTCAACAACGCAGCATCCTCGCAAGACGTGATATCGACACGTTGTAGGGCCCTCTGATGTCCCGCGAGTCAGGTTGTTGTCCTTTTAACAACTCACGATGTACGATCCGGGACGGAAAAATAGAGCAAAAGAACAAAAATGGCCTGAAACTGATGAAAACGTTCGATTTTGGGCTCCAAAAATGGGCACAGCGAGCAGGCTCGCTGACCCCATCGTACAGCTCTTAGAGTGCTTTGCAACAGTATGCTGTGCGCTGTGTAACTCCTTACGGATCAAAAGTTATGGGCACCGGAGCGACGGAGACCTGGTCACAGACCCTACGCCCTCGGTTTGCGGGCCCGTCCTCTACGTGAAGCGAAGTTGTCTTGCCCAATGTTCCGTGGGATTCGGTATTAGAGATTTGGTGGATAAAGTATCTTGGAAACCCTAACCAGGGCAAAAAAAATTGAAAAGTGGGTGCAACACGAGGACTTCCCAGGGGGTCACCCATCCTAGTACTACTCTCGTCCAAGCACGCTTAGCTTCGGAGTTCTGATGGGATCCGGTGCATTATTACTCGTATGATCGCACCCGTCATGTTGAGGGCACAATTCCTATATATGTTAACGGTTCACAGTGCCAGCCTATCCAGATGGCCCATTCAAAAGGCCCAATGGGCTTAACGACAACCCATCCGCTTCAACAACGCAGCATCCTCGCAAGACGTGATATCGACACGTTGTAGGGCCTTCTGATGTCCCGCGAGTCAGGTTGTCGCCCTTTTAACAACCCACGACGTACGATCCGAGATGGAAAAACAGAGCAAAAGAAGAAAAGTGGCCTGAAACTGATGAAAACGTTCGATTTTGGACTCCAAAAAGGGCACATCGAGCAAGCTGGCTGCACCCGTCGTAGAGCTCTCAAAGAGATTTGCAATGGTATGATGTGCACCGCGTAACTCCTTACGGATCAAAAGTTATGGGCAACAGAGAGACGGAGACCTGGTCACAAACCCTACGCTCTCGGTTTGCAGGCCCAGCCTCTACATTAAGCGTCTTGCCCAATGTTCCGTGGGATTCTGTAAAAGAGATTTGGTGGATAAAATATATTGGCAACCCTAACCAGGGCAAATAAAATTGAAAATGGGGTCACCCATCCTAGTACTACTCTCGCCCAAGTACGCTTAACTTCGGGGTTCTGATGGGATCTGGTGCATTAGTGCTGGTATGATTGCACCCGTCATGTTGAGGGCACAATTCCTATATGTGTTAACGGTTCACTGTGCCAGCCTAGAGAGATGGCCAATTCAAAAGGCCCAATGGGCTTAACGACAACCAATCCGCTTCAACAACGCAGCATCCTCGCAAGACGTGATATCAACACATTGTAGGGCCATCTGATGTCCCGCGAGTCAGGCTTTCGTCTTTTAAACAGCTCACGACGTACGATCCGGGACGAAAAAATAGAGCAAAAGAAGAAAAGTGGCCTGAAACTGATGAAAACGTTCGATTTTGGGTCCCAAAAATGGCATAGCGAGCAAGCTAGCTGCCCCCGTCGTAGAGCTGTCAGACAGCTTTGCAATAATATGCTGTGTGCTGCGTAACTCCTTACGGATCAAAAGTTATGGGCACTAGAGCGATAGAAACCTGGTCACAAACCCTATGCCCTCGATTTGCGGGCCAGGCCTCTACGTGAAGCGTAGTTGTTTTGTCCAATGTTCCTTGGGAATCAGTAATAGAGATTTGGTGGATAAAGTATCTTGGCAACCCTAACTAGGGCAAAAAAAATTGAAAAGGGGGTGGAACACGAGGACTTCCCATGGGGTCACCTATCCTAGTACTACTCTCGCCCAAGCACGCTAAACTTCAGAGTTCTGATTGGATCCGGTGCATTAGTGCTGGTACGATCGCACCCGTCATGTTGAGGGCATAATTCCTACATGTATTAACGGTTCACAGTCCCAACGTAGAAAGATGGCGCATTCAAATGGCCCAATGGGCTTAACGACAACCCATTTGCTTCAACAACGCAGCATCCTCGCAAGACGTGATATCGACACGTTGTAGGGCCCTCTGATGTCCCGCGAGTCAGGTTGTTGTCCTTTTAACAACTCACGACGTACGATCCGGGACGGAAAAATAGAGCAAAAGAACAAAAATGGCCTGAAACTGATGAAAACGTTCGATTTTGGGCTCCAAAAATGGGCACAGTGAGCAGGCTCGCTGACCCCATCGTACAGCTCTTAGAGTGCTTTGCAACAGTATGCTGTGCGCTGTGTAACTCCTTACGGATCAAAAGTTATGGGCACCGGAGCGACGGAGACCTGGTCACAAACCCTACGCCCTCGGTTTGCAGGCCCGGCCTCTACGTGAAGCGAAGTTGTCTTGCCCAATGTTCCATGGGATTTGGTAATAGAGATTTGGTGGAAAAAGTATCTTCCCAACCCTAACCAGGGCAAAAAAAATTGAAAAGGGGTTGCAACACGAGGACTTCCCAGGGGGTCACCCATCCTAGTACTACTCTCGCCCAAGCACGCATAACTTCGGAGTTCTGGTGGGATCCGGTGTATTAGTGCTGGTATGATTGCAGCCGTCATGTTGAGGGCACAATTCCTATATGTGTTAACGGTTCAGAGTACCAGCCTAGAGAGATGGCCCATTCAAAAGGCCCAATGGGCTTAACGACAACCCATCCGCTCCAACAACGCAGCATCCTCGCAAGACGTGATATCGACACATTGTAGGGCCTTCTGATGTCCTGCGAGTCAGGTTGTCGTCATTTTAACAGCTCACGACGTACGATCCGAGATGAAAAAAATAGAGCAAAAGAAGAAAAGTGGCCTGAAACTGATGAAAACGATCGATTTCGGACTCCAAAAATGGCACAGCAAGCAAGCTGGCTACCCCCGTCGTAGAGCTCTCAGAGAGCTTTGCAACGGTATGTTGTGCGCCCCGTAACTCCTTACCGATCAAAAGTTATGGGCACCGGAGCGACGGAGACCTGGTCACAAACCCTACGCCCTCGGTTTGCGGGCTCGGCCTCTACGTGAAGCGAAGTTGTCTTGCCCAATGTTCCGTGGGATTCGGTAATAGAGATTTGGTGGATAAAGTATCTTGGCAACCCTAACCAGGGCAAAAAAAATTGGAAAGGGGGTGCAACACGAGGACTTCCCAGGGGGTCACCCATCCTACTCCTACTCTCGCCCAAGAACGCTTAACTTCGGAGTTCTGATGGGATCCGGTGCATTAGTGCTGGTACGATCGCACCCGTCATGTAGAGGGCACAATTCCTATATGTGTTAACGGTTCACAGTCCCACCCTAGAGAGATGGCCCATTCAAAAGGCCCAATGGGCTTAACGACAACCCATCCACTCTAACAACGCAACATCCTCGCAAGACGTGATATCGACACGTTGTAGGGCCTTCTGATGTCCCGCGAGTCAGGTTGTCGTCCTTTTAACAGCTCACGACGTATGATCCGAGATGAAAAAATAGAGCAAAAGAAGAAAAGTGGCATGAAACTGATGAAAACGTTCGATTTCGGACTCCAAAAAGGGCACAGCGAGCAAGCTGGCTGCCCCTGTCGTAGAGCTCTCAAAGTTCTTTGCAACGTTATGCTGTGCGCCCCGTAACTCCTTACGGATCAAAAGTTATGGGCACCGGAGCGACGGAGACCTGGTCATAAACCCAACGCCCTCGGTTTGCGGGCCCCGCCTCTACTTGAAGCGTCTTGCCCAATGTTCTGTGGGATTCAGTAATAGTGATTTGGTGGATAAAGTATCTTGGCAACCCTAACCAGGGCAAAAAAAATTGAAAAGGGGGTCAACCATCCTAGTACTACTCTCGCCCAAGCACGCTTAACTTCGGAGTTTTGATGGGATCCGGTGCATTAGTGCTGGTATGATCGTACCCGTATTGTTGAGGGCACAATTCCTATATGTGTTAACGGTTCACAGTGCCAGCCAAGAGAGATGGCCCATTCAAAAGGCCCAATGGGCTTAACGACAACCAATCCGCTTCAACAACACAGCATCCGCGTAAGACGTGATATCGACGCGTTGTATGGCCCTCTGATGTACCGCGAGTCAGACTGTCGTCTTTTTAACAGCTCACAACGTACGATTCAGGACGAAAAAATAGAGCAAAATAACAAAAATGGCCTAAAACTGATGAAAACGTTCGATTTTGGGCACCAAAAAGGTGCACAGCGAGCAAGCTCAGTGCCCCCATCGTAGAGCTCTCAGAGAGCTTTACAACGGTATGCTGTGCGCCGCGTAACTCCTTACGGATCCAAAGTTATGGGCACCGGAGCGAAAGAGACCTTGTCACAAACCCTAGGCCCTCAGTTTGCGGGCCTAGCCTCTACGTGATGCGAATTTGTCTTGCCCAATGTTCCGTGGGATTTGGTAATAGAGATTTGGTGGATAAAGTATCTTGGCAACCCTAACTAGGGCAAAAAAAATTGAAAAGGGGTTGCAACACGAGGACTTCCCAGGCGGTCACCCATCCTAGTACTACTCTCGCCCAAGAACGCTTAACTTCGGAGTTCTGATGGGATCCAGTGCATTAGTGCTGGTACGATCGCACCCGTCATGTTGAGGGCACAATTCCTATATTTGTTAACGGTTCATAGTCCCAGCCTAGAGAGATGGCCGTTTCAAAAGGCCCAATGGTCTTAACCACAACCCATCCGCTTCAAAAACGCAACATCATCGCAAGACGTGATATCGACACGTTGTAGGGACCTCTGATATCCCGCGAGTCAGGTTGTCGTTCTTTTAACAGCTCACGACGTACGATCCGGGACGGAAAAACAGAGCAAAAGAACAAAAGTGGCCTAAAACTGATGACAACGTTCAATTTTGGGCTCCAAAAAGGGGCATAATGAGCAATCTCGGTCCCCTTGTCGTAGAGCTCTCAGAGAGCTTTGCAACGGTATGCTGTGCGCCGCGTAACTCCTTACGGATCAAAAGTTATGGGCACCGGAGCGACGGAGACCTGGTCACAAACCCTACGCCCTCGGTTTGCTGGCCCGTCCTCTACGTGAAGCGAAGTTGTCTTGCCCAATGTTCCGTGGGATTCGGTAATAGAGATTTGGTGGATAAAGTATCCTGGCAACCGTAACCAGGGTAAAAAAAATTGGAAAGGGGGTGCAACACGAGGACTTCCCAGGGGTTCACCCATCCTAGTACTACTCTCGCCCAAGAAGGCTTAACTTCGGAGTTCTGATGGGATCCGATGCATTAGTGATGGTACGATCGCACCCGTCATGTTGAGGGCACAATTCCTATATGTGTTAACGGTTCACAGTCCCAGCCTAGAAAGATGGCCCATTCAAAAGGCCCAATGGGCTTAACGACAACCCATCCGCTCCAACAACGCAGCATCCTCGCAAGACGTGATATCGACACATTGTAGGGCCTTCTGATGTCCCGCGAGTCAGGTTGTCGTCCTTTTAACAGCTCACGACGTACGATCCGAGATGAAAAAACAGTGCAAAAGAAGAAAAGTGGCCTGAAACTGATGAAAACGTTCAATTTTGGACTCCAAAAAGGGCACAGCGAGCAAGCTAGCTGTCCCCGTCATAGAGCTCTCAGAGTGCTTTGCAACGATATGCTGTGCGCCCTGTAACTCCTTACGGATCAAAAGTTATGGGCACCGGAGCGACGGACACCTAGTCACAAACCCTACGCCCTCGGTTTGCGGGCCCGGCCTCTATGTGAAGCGTCTGGCCCAATATTCCGTGGGATTCAGTAATAGAGATTTGGTGGATAAAGTATCTTGGCAACCCTAACCAGGGCAAAAAAAATTGAAAAGGGGGTCACCCATCCTAGTACTACTCTCGTCCAAGCACGCTTAACTTCGGAGTTCTGATGTGATCCGGTGCATTAGTGCTGGTATGATCGTGCCCGTCATGCTGTGGGCACAATTCCTTTATGTGTTAACGGTTCACAGTGCCAGCCTAGAGAGATGGCCCATTCAAAAGGCCCAATGGGCTTAACGACAACCAATCCGCTTCAACAATGCAACATCCTCGCAAGACGTGATATCAACACGTTGTAGGGCCCTCTGATGTCCCGCGAGCCAGACTATCTTCTTCTTAACAGCTCACGACGTACGATTCGGGACGAAAAAATAGAGCAAAAGAACAAAAGTGGCCTAAAATTGATGAAAATGTTCGATTTTGGGCCCTAAAAAGGGCACAGCGAGCAAGCTGGCTGCCCCCGTCGTAGAGCTCTCAGAGAGCTTTGCAACGGTATGCTGTGCGCTGCGTAACTCCTTACGGATCAAAAGTTATGGGCACCAGAGCGATGGAGACCTGGTCACAAACCCTACGCCCTCGGTTTGCGGGCCCGGCCTCTATGTGAAGGGAAGTTGTTTTGCCCATTGTTCCGTGGGATTCGGTAATAGAGATTTGGTGGATAAAGTATCTTGGCAACCTTAACTAGGGCAAAAAAAATTGAAAAGGGGGTGCAACACGAGGACTTCCAATGGGGACACCCATCCTAGTACTACTCTCGCCCAAGAACGCTTAACTTTGGAGTTCTGATGGGATCCGGTGCTTTAGTTCTGGTATGATCGCACCCGTCATGTTGAGGACAAAATTCCTATATGTCTTATCGGTTCACAGTCCCAACCTAGAGAGATAGCCCATTCAAAAGGCCCAACGGGCTTAACGACAACCCATCCGCTTCAACAAAGCAGCATCCTCGCAAGACATGATATCGACACGTTGTAAGGCCCTCTGATGTCCCGCGAGTCAGGTTGTCGTCCTTTTAACAACTCACGACGTACGATCCAGGACGGAAAAATAGAGCAAAAGAATAAAAATGGCCTGAAACTGATGAAAACGTTCGATTTTGGGCTCCAAAAAAGGGCATAGGGAGCAAGCTAGCTGCCCCCATCGTACAGCTCTCAGAGAGCTTTGCAACGGTATTCTGTGCGCCGTGTAACTCCTTACGGATCAAAAGTTATCGGCACCGGAGCGACGGAGACCTGGTCACAAACCCTACGCACTCGGTTTGCGGCCCCGACCTCTAAGTGAAGCGAAGTTGTCTTGCCCAATGTTCTGTGGGATTCGGTAATAGAGATTTGGTGGATAAAGTATCCTGGCAACCCTAACCAGGGTAAAAAAAATTGGAAAGGGGGTGCAACACGAGGACTTCCCAGGGGGTCACCCATCCTAGTACTACTCTCGCCCAAGAACGCTTAACTTTGGAGTTCTGATGGGATCCGATGCATTAGTGATGGTACGATCGCACCCGTCATGTTGAGGGCACAATTCCTATATGTGTTAACGGTTCACAGTCCCAGCCTAGAGAGATGGCCCATTCAAAAGGCCCAATGGGCTTAACGACAACCCATCCGCTCCAACAACGCAGCATCCTCGCAAGACGTGATATCGACACGTTGTAGGGCCTTCTGATGTCCCGCGATTCAGGTTGTCGTCCTTTTAACAGCTCACGACGTACGATCTGAGATGAAAAAATAGTGCAAAAGAAGAAAAGTGGCCTGAAACTGATGAAAACGTTCGATTTTGGACTCCAAAAAGGGCACAGTGAGCAAGCTAGCTGTCCCCGTCGTAGAGCTCTCAGAGAGATTTGCAACGATATGTTGTGCGCCCTGTAACTCCTTACGGATCAAAAGTTATGGGCACCGGAGCGACGGACACCTGGTCACAAACCCTACGCCCTCGTTTTGCGGGCCCGTCCTCTATGTGAAGCGTCTCGCCCAATGTTCCGTGGGATTCAGTAATAGAGATTTGGTGGATAAAGTATCTTGGCAACCCTAACCAGGGCAAAAAAAAATTGAAAAGGGGGTCACCCATCCTAGTACTACTCTCGCCCAAGCACGCTTAACTTCGGAGTTCTGATGGGATCCGGTGCATTAGTGCTGGAATGATCGTGCCCGTCATGCTGTGGGCACAATTCCTATATGTGTTAATGGTTCACAGTGCCAGCCTAGAGAGATGGCCCATTCAAAAGGCCCAATGGGCTTAACGATTACCAATCCGCTTCAACAACGCAGCATCCTCGCAAGACGTGATATCGACACGTTGTTGGGCCCTCAGATGTCCCGCGAGTCAGACTATCTTCTTTTTAACAGCTCACGACGTACGATTCGGGACGAAAAAATAGAGCAAAAGAACCAAAGTGGCCTAAAACTGATGAAAACGTTCGATTTTGGGCCCTAAAAAGAGTACAGTGAGCAAGCTGGCTGCCCCCGTCGTAGAGCTCTCATAGAGCTTTGCAACGGTATGCTGTGCGCTGCGTAACTCCTTACGGATCAAAAGTTATGGGCACCAGAGCGATGGAGACCCGGTCACAAACCCTACGCCCTCGGTTTGCGGGCCCGGCCTCTATGTGAAGCGAAGTTGTTTTGCCCATTATTCCGTGGGATTCGGTAATAGAGATTTGGTGGATAAAGTATCTTGGCAACCCTAACTAGGGCAAAAAAAATTGAAAAGGGGGTGCAACACGAGGATTTACAAGGGGGACACCCATCCTAGTACCACTCTCGCCCAAGAACGCTTAACTTCGGAGTTCTGATGGGATCCTGTGCAATAGTTCTGGTATGATCGCACCCGTCATGTTGAGGACAAAATTCCTATATGTGTTATCGGTTCAGAGTCCCAACCTAGAGAGATAGCCCATTCAAAAGGCCCAACGGGCTTAACGACAACCCATCCACTTCAACAAAGCAGCATCCTCGCAAGACGTGATATCGACACGTTGTAAGGCCCTCTGATGTCCCGCGAGTCAGGTTGTCGTTCTTTTAACAACTCACGACGTACGATTCGGGACGGAAAAATAGAGCAAAATAATAAAAATGGCCTGAAACTGATGAAAACGTTCGATTTTGGGCTCCAAAAAAGGGCACAGCGAGCAAGGTAGCTGCCCCCATTGTATAGCTCTTAGAGAGCTTTGCAACGGTATGCTGTGCGCCGTGTAACTCCCTACGGATCAAAAGTTATGGGCACCGGAACGACGGAGACCTGGTCACAAACCCTACGCCATCGGTTTGTAGGCCCGGCCTCTACGTGAAGCGAAGTTGTCTTGCCCAACGTTCCGTGGGATTCGGTAATAGAGATTTGGTGGATAAAGTATCTTGCCAACCCTAACCAGGGCAAAAAAAATGAAAAGGGGGTGCAACACGAGGACTTCCCAGGGGGTCACCCATCCTAGTACTACTCTCGCCCAAGCACGCTTAACTTCGGAGTTCTAATGGGATCCGTGGCATTAGTGCTGGTATGATTGCACCCGTCATGTTGAGGGCACAATTCCTATATGTGTTAACGGTTCACAGTACCAGCCTAGAGAGATGGCCCATTCAAAAGGCCCAATGGGTTTAATGACAACCCATCCGTTTTAACAACGCAGCATCCTCGCAAGACCTGATATCGACACATTGTAGGGCCCTCTGATGTCCCGCGAGTCAGGTTGTCGTTCTTTTAACAGCTCACGACGTATGATCCGGGACGGAAAAACATAGCAAAAGAACAAAACTGGCCTGAAACTGATGAAAATGTTCTATTTTGGGCACCAAAAAGGTGCACAGCGATCAAGCTCGGTGCCCCGGTCGTAGAGCTCTCAGAGAGCTTTGCAACGATATGCTGTGCGCCCCGTAACTCCTTACGGATCAAAAGTTATGGGCACCGGAGCGACGGAGACCTGGTCACAAACCCTACGCACTCGGTTTGCGGGCCCGACCTCTAAGTGAATAGAAGTTGTCTTGCCCAATGTTCTGTGGGATTCGGTAATAGAGATTTGGTGGATAAAGTATCTTGGCTACCCTAACCAGGGCAAAAAAAATTGGAAAGGGGGTGCAACACGAGGACTTCCCAAGTGGTCACCCATCCTAGTACTACTCTCGCCCAAGAACTCTTAACTTCGGAGTTCTGATGGGATCCGGTGAATTTGTGCTGGTATGACCGCATCCGTCTTGTTGAGGGCACAATTCCTATATGTGTTAACGGTTCACAGCGACAGCCTAGAGACATGGCCCATTCAAAAGGCCCATTGGGCTTAACGACAACCTATCCGCTTCAACAACGCAGCATCCTCGCAAGACGTGATATCGACACGTTGTAGGGCCCTCTGATGTCCCGCGAGTCTGGTTGTCGTCCTTTTAACAGCTCACGACGTACGATACGGGATGGAAAAACATAGCAAAAGAAGAAAAGTGGCCTGAAACTGATGAAAAAGTTCGATTTTGGGCTCCAAAAATGGGCAAAGCGAGCAAGCACGCTGCCCCTGTCGTAGAGCTCTCAGAGAGCTTTGCAACGTTATGCTGTGCGCTACGTAACTCCTTACGGATCAAAAGTTATGGGCACCGGAGCGACGGAGACCTGGTCACAAACCCTACGCCCTCGGTTTGCGGGCCCGGCCTCTACGTGAAGCGAAGTTGTCTTGTCCGATGTTCAGTGGGATTCGGTAATAAAGATTTGGTGGATAAAGTATCTTGGCAACCCTAACGAGGGCAAAAAAAATTGAATAAGGGGGTGCAATACGAGCACTTCCCAGGGGGTCACCAATCCTAGTACTACTCTCGCCGAAGCAAGCTTAAATTCGGAGTTCTGATAGGATCTGGTGCATTAGTGCTGGTATGATCGCACCCGTCATGTTGAGAGCACAATTCCTATATGTGTTAACGGTTCATAGTCCCAGCCTAGAGAGATGGCCGTTTCAAAAGGCCCAATGGGCTTAACGACAACCCATCCCCTTAAAAAACGTAGCATCATCGCAAGACGTGATATCGACACGATGTAGGGCCCTCTGATTACCTGCGAGTCAGGTTGTCGTCCTTTTAACAGCTCACGACGTCTGATCCGGGACGAAAAAACAGAGCAAAAGAACAAAAGTGGCCTGAAACTGATGAAAACATTCGATTTTGGGCTCCAAAAAGGGGCACTGCATGCTTGCTCGCTACCCCAGTGTAGAGCTTTCAAAGAGCTTTACAACGGTATGTTGTGCGCTGCGTAACTCCTTACGGAACAAAAGTTATGGGCACCGGAGCGAAAGAGACCTGGTAAAAAACCCTACGCCCTCAGTTTGCATGCCCGGCCTCTACGTGATGCGAATTTGTCTTGCCCAATGTTCCGTGGGATTCGGTAATAGAGATTTGGTAGATAAAGTATCTTGGCAACCCTAACTAGGGCAAAAAAAATTGAAAAGGGGGTGCAACACGAGGACTTCCCAGGCGGTCACCCATCCTAGTACTACTCTCGCCCAAGCACGCTTAACTTCGGAGTTCTGATGGGATCTGGTGCATTAGTGTTGGTATGATCACACCCGTCATGTTGAGGGCACAATTCCTATATTTGTTAACGGTTCACAGTGCCAGCCTAGAGAGATGGCCCACTCAAATGGCCCAATAGGCTTAACAACAACCCATCCGCTTCAAAAACGCAGCATCCTCGCAAGACGTGATATCGACACATTGTAGGGCCCTCTGATATCCCGCGAGTCAGGTTGTCATCCTTTTAACAGCTCACGACGTACGATCCGGGACGGAAAAATAGAGCAAAACAACAAAAGTGGCCTGAAACTGATGAAATCGTTCGATTTTTGTCCCCAAAAAGGGGCACAACGAGCAAGCTCGCTTCCCCCGCCGTAGAGCTCTCAGAGAGCTTTGCAACGGTATGTTGTGCGCCGCGTAACTCCTTGCGTATCAAAAGTTTTGTGCACCGGAGCGACGGAGACCTGGTCACAAACCCTACGCCTTCGGTTTGCGGGCCCGGCCTCTACGTAAAGCGAAGTTGTCTTGCCCAATGTTCCGTGGGATTCGGTAATAGAGATTTGGTGGATAAAGTATCTTGGCAACCCTAACCAGGGCAAAAAAAATTGAAAAGGGGGTGCAACACGAGGACTTCCCCGGGGGTCACCCATCCTAGTACTACTCTCGCTCAGGCACGCTTAACTTCGGAGTTCTGATGGGATTCGTTGTATTAGTGCTAGTATGATCGTACCCGTCTTGTTGAAGGCACAATTCCTATATGTGTTAACGGTTCACCGTGCCAGCCAAGAGAGATGGCCCATTCAAAAGGCCCAATAGGCTTAACGACAACCGATCCGCTTCAACAACGCACCATCCTAGCAACATGTGATATCGACACGTTGTAGGGCCCTCTGATGTACCGGAGTCAGGTTGTCGTCCTTTTAACAGCTCACGACGAACGATCCGGGACGGAAAAATAGAGCAAAAGAAGAAAAGTGGCCTTAAACTGATGAAAACGTTCGATTTTCGGCTCCAAAAATGGCACATCGAGCATGCTCGCTGTCCCCGTCGTAGAGCTCTCAGAGTGCTTTGCAACGGTATGTTGTGCCCCACGTAATTCCTTACGGATCAAAAGTTATGGGCATCGGAGCGACAGAGACCTTGTAACAAACCCTATACCCTCGGTTTACGGGCCCGGCCTCTACGTGAAGCGAAGTTGTCTTGCCCAATGTTCCGTGGGATTCGGTAATAGAGATTTGGTGGATAAAGTATCTTGGCAACCTTAACCTGGGCAAAAAAAATTGAAAAGGGGGTGCAACACGAGGACTTCCAAGGGGGTCACACATCCTAGTACTATTCTCGCGCAAGAACGCTTAACTTCTGAGTTCTTATGGGATTTGGTGCATTAGTGCTGGTATGATCGCACCCTTCATGTTGAGGGCACAATTCCTATATGTGCTAACGGTTCACTGTGCCAGCCTAGAGAGATGGCCCATTCTAAAGGCCCAATGGGCTTAACGACAACCCATCCGTTTCAACAACGCAGCATCCTCGCAAGACATGATATTGAGACATTGTAGGGCCTTCTGATGCCCCGCGAGTCAGGTTGTGGTCCTTTTAACAACTCACGACGTACGATCCGAGACGAAAAAACAGTGCAAAAGAAGAAAATTGGCCTGAAACTGATGAAAACGTTCGATTTTGGGCTCCAAAAAGGGTACAGTGAGCAAGCTGGCTGCCCCCGTCGTAGAGCTCCCAGAGAGCTTTGCAACGGTATGTTGTTCGCCATGTAACTCCTTAAGGATCAAAATTTATGGGCACCGGAGCGACAGAGACCTGGTCACAAACCCTATACCCTCGGTTTGCGAGCCCGGCCTCTACGTGAAGTGAAGTTGTCTTGCCCAATGTTCCGTGGGATTCGGTAATAGAGATTTGGTGGATAAAGTATCTTGACAACCTTAACCTGGGCAAAAAAAATTGAAAAGGGGGTGAAACACGAGGACTTCCCAAGGGGTCACCCATCCTAGTACTATTCTCGCCCAAGCACGCTTAACTTCGGAGTTCTGATGGGATCCGGTGCATTAGTGCTGGTATGATCGCACCCGTCATGTTGATGGCACAATTCCTATATGTGCTTACAGTTCACAATGCCAGCCTAGGGAGATGGCCCATTCAAAAGGCCCAATGGGCTTAACGACAACCCATCCGCTTCAACAACACAGCATCCTCGCAAGACGTGATATCAACACGTTGTAAGGCCTTCTGATGTCCCGCGAGTCAGGTTGTCGTCCTTTTAACAGCTCACGACGTACGATCCGAGACGGAAAAACAGAGCAAAAGAAGAAAAGTGGCATGAAACTAATGAAAACGTTCGATTTTGGACTCCAAAAAGGGCATATCGAGCAAGCTTGCTTCCCCCGTCGTAGAGCTCTCAGAGAGCTTTGCAACGGTATGTTGTGTGCCGCGTAACTCCTTACGGATCAAAAGTTATGGGCACCGGAGCGACAAAGACCTGGTCACAAACCCTACGCCCTCAGTTTGCAGGCCCGGCCTCTACGTCAAGCGTCTTGCCCAATCTTCCGTGGGTTTCGGTAATAGAGATTTGGTGGATAAAATATCTTGGCAACCTTAACCAGGGCAAGAAAAATTGAAAAGGAGGTCACCCATCCTAGTACTACTCTCGCCCAAGCACGCTTAACTTCGGAGTTCTGATGGGATCCGACGCATTATTACTGGTATGATCGCACCCGTCATGTTGAGGGCACAATTCCTATATGTGTTAAAGGTTCATAGTGCCAGCCAGAGAGATGGCCCATTCAAAAGGCCCAATGGGCTTAACGACAACCCATCCGTTTCAAAAATGCAGCATCCTCACAAGACGTGACATCGACACGTTGTAGGGCCCTCTGATGTCCCACGAGTCAGGTTGTCCTACTTTTAACAGCTAACGACATACGATCCAGGAAGGAAAAACAGAGCAAAAGAAGAAAAGTGGCCTGAAACTGATGAAAACGTTAGATTTTGGGCTCCAAAAAGGGCAAAGTGAGCAAGCTGGCTGCCCTCATCGTAGAGCTCTCAGAGAGCTTTGCAATGGTATGTCGTGCGCCGTGTAACTCCTTACGGATCAAAACTTATGGGCACCGTAGCGACGAAGACCTAGTCACAAACCCTACGCCCTCAGTTTGCGGGCCCGACCTCTAGGTGAAGCGAAGTTGTCTTTCACAATGTTCCGTGGGATTCGGTAATAGAGTTTTGGTGGATAAAGTATCTTGGCAACCCTAACCAGGGATAAAAAAAATTGACAAGGGGGTGCACCCTTCCTAGTACTACTCTCGCCCAAGCACGCTTTACTTCGGAGTGTTGATGGGATCCGGTGCTTTAGTGCTGGTATGATCGCACCCATCATGTTGAGGGCACAATTCCTATACGTGTTAACGGTTCATAGTGCCAGCCTAGAGAGATGGCCCATTCAAAAGGCCAAATGGGCTTAACGACATCCCATCTGCTTCAACAACGCAGCATCCTCGCAAGACGTGATTTCAACACATTGTATAGCCCTCTGAAGTACCGCGAGTTAGGTTGTCGTCCTTTTAACAGCTCATGACGTACGATCCAGGATGGAAAAACAGGGCAAAAGAAGAAAAGTGGCTTGAAACTGATGAAAACGTTCGATTTTGGGCTCCAAAAATGAGCTCAGCAAGCATGCTTGCTGCTCCCGTCGTAGAGCTCTCAGAGAGCTTTGCAACGGTATGCTGTGCACCGCGTAACTCCTTGCGGATCAAAAGTTATGGGCACCGGAGTAACAGAGACCTGGTCACAAACCCTACGCCCTCAGTTTGCGGGTCCGGCCTCTCCATGAAGCGAAGTTGTCTTGCCCAATGTTCCGTGGGATTTGGTAATAGAGATTTGGTGGATAAAGTATCTTGGCAACCCTAACTAGGGCAAAAAAAATTGAAAAGGGGGTACAACATGAGGACTTCGCAGGGGGTCACCCATCCTAGTACTACTCTCGCCCAAGCACGCTTAACTTCGGAGTTCTGATGGGATCTGGTGCATTAGTGCTGGTATGATCACACCCGTCATGTTGAGGGCACAATTCCTATATGTGTTAACGGTTCACAGTGCCAGCCTAGAGAGATGGCCCACTCAAATGGCCCAATAGGCTTAACAACAACCCATCTGCTTCAAAAACGCAGCATCCTCGCAAGACGTGTTATCGACACGTTGTAGGGCCCTCTGATGTCCCGCGAGTCAGGTTGTCATCCTTTTAACAGTTCACGACGTACGATCCGGGACGGAAAAACAGAGCAAAAGAACAAAATTGGCCTAAAACTGATGAAACCGTTCGATTTTTGGCTCCAAAAAGGGGCACAGCGAGCAAGCTCGCTTCCCCCGCCGTAGAGCTCTCAGAGAGCTTTGCAACGGTATGTTGTGCGCCGCGTAACTCCTTACGTATCAAAAGTTATGGGCACCGGAGCGACGGAGAGCTGGTCACAAACCCTACGCCTTCGGTTTGCGGGCCCGGCCTCTATGTGAAGCGAAGTTGTCTTGCCCAATGTCCCGTGGGATTCGGTAATAGAGATTTGGTGGATAAAGTATCTTGGCAACCCTAACCAGGGCAAAAAAAATTGAAAAGGGGGTGCAACACGAGGAGTTCCCCGGGGGTCACCCATCCTAGTACTACTCTCGCCCAGGCACGCTTAACTTCAGAGTTCTGATGGGATCCGGTGCATTAGTGCTAGTATGATCGCACCCGTCATGTTGAAGGCACAATTCCTCTATGTGTTAACGGTTCACAGTGCCAGCCAAGAGAGATGGCCCATTCAAAAGGCCCAATGGGCTAAACGACAACCGATCCACTTCAACAACGCACCATCCTCGCAAGATGTGATATCGACACGTTGTAGCGCCCTCTGATGTACCGCGAGTCAGGTTGTCGTCCTTTTAACAGCTCACGATGAACGATCCGGGACGGAAAAATAGAGTAAAAGAAGAAAAGTGGCCTTAAACTGATGAAAACGTTCGATTTTGGGCTATAAAAAATTGCATAGCGAGCATGCTCGCTGTCCCTGTCGTAGAGCTCTCAGAGTGCTTTGCAACGGTATGTTGTGCACCACGTAACTCCTTACGGATCAAAAAGTTATGGGCACCAGAGCGACAGAGACCTGGTCACAAACCCTATGCCCTCGGTTTGCGGGCCCGGCCTCTACGTGAAGCGAAGTTGTCTTGCCCAATGTTCCGTGGGATTCGGTAATATAGATTTGGTGGATAAAGTATATTGGCAACCTTAACCTGGGCAAAAAAAATTGAAAAGGGGGTGCAACACGAGGACTTCCAAGGGGGTCACACATCCTAGTACTATTCTCGCGCAAGAACGATTAACTTCAGAGTTCTTATGGGATTCGGTGCATTAGTGTTGGTATGATCGCACCATTCATGTTGAGGGCACAATTCCTATATGTGCTAACGGTTCACTGTGCCAGCCTAGAGAGATGGCCCATTGAAAAGGCCCAATGGGCTTAACAACAACCCATCTGCTTCAACAACGCAGCATCCCCGCAAGACATGATATCGAGACATTGTAGGGCTTTCTGATGCCCCACGAGTCAGGTTGTCGTCCTTTTAACAGCTCACGACGTACGATCCGAGACGAAAAAACAGAGCAAAAGAAGAAAAGTGGCCAGAAACTGATGAAAACGTTCGATTTTGGGCTCCAAAAAGGGCACAGTGAGAAAGCTGGCTGCCCCCGTCGTCGAGCTCTCAGAGAGATTTGCAACGGTATGTTGTGTGCCGTGTAACTCCTTAAGGATCAAAATTTATGGGCACCGGAGCGACAGAGACCTGGTCACAAACCCTATACCCTCGGTTTGCGAGCCCGGCCTCTACATGAAGCGAAGTTGTCTTGCCCAATGTTCCGTGGGATTCGGTAATAGAGATTTGGTGGATAAAGTATCTTGGCAAACTTAACCTGGGCAAAAAAAATTGAAAAGGGGGTGCAACACGAGGACTTCCTAGGGGGTCACCCATCCTTGTACTATTCTCACCCAAGTACGCTTAACTTCGAAGTTCTGATGGGATCCGGTGCATTAGTGCTGGTATGATCGCGCCCGTCATGTTGATGGCACAATTCCTATATGTGCTAACAGTTCACAATGCCAGCCTAGGGAGATGGCCCATTCAAAAGGCCCAATGGGCTTAACGATAACCCATCCGCTTCAACAACACAGCATCCTCGCAAGACATGATATCGACACGTTGTAGGGCCTTCTGATGTCTCGCGAGTCAGGTTGTCGTCCTTTTAACAGCTCACGACGTACGATCCGAGACGGAAAAACAGAGCAAAAGAAGAAAAGTGGCCTGAAACTAATGAAAACATTCGATTTTGGACTCCAAAATGGGCACATCGAGCAAGCTGGCTGCCCCCATCTTAGAGCTCTCAGAGAGCTTTGCAACGGTATGTTGTGCGTCGCGTAACTCCTTACGGATCAAAAGTTATGGGCACCGGAGCGACAAAGACCTGGTCACAAACCCTACGCCCTCGGTTTGCGGGCCCGGCCTCTAAGTGAAGCGTCTTGCCCAATCTTCCGTGGGATTCGGTAATAGAGATTTGGTGGATAAAGTATCTTGGCAACCTTAACCAGGGCAAGAAAAATTAAAAAGGAGGTCACCCATCCAAGTACTACTCACGCCCAAGCACGCTTAACTTCGGAGTTCTGATGGGATCCAGTGCATTATTGCTAGTATGATCGCACCCGTCATGTTGAGGGCACAATTCCTATATGTGTTAACGGTTTATAGTGCCAGCCAGAGAGATGGCCCATTCAAAAGGCCCAATGGGCTTAACGACAACCCATCCGCTTCAACAATGCAGCATCCTCACAAGACGTGACATCGACACGTTGTAGGGCCCTCTGATGTCCCACGAGTCAGGTTGTCCTACTTTTACAAGCTAACGACGTAGGATCCAGGAAGGAAAAACAGAGCAAAAGAAGAAAATTGGCATGAAACTGATGAAAACATTCGATTTTGGGCTCCAAACAGGGCAAAGTGAGCAAGCTGGCTGCCCCCGTCGTAGAGCTCTCAGAGAGCTTGGCAACGGTATGTCGTGCACCGTGTAACTCCTTACGGATCAAAAGTTATGGGCACCGTAGCGACGAAGACCTAGTCACAAACCCAACGCCCTCGGTTTGCGGGCCCGGCCTCTAGGTGAAGCGAAGTTGCCTTGCCCAATGTTCCGTGGGATTCGGTAATAGAGTTTTGGTGGATAAAGTATCTTGGCAACCCCAACCAGGGATAAAAAAAATTGACAAGGGGGTGCAACAGGAGGACTTCCCAAGGGGTTACCCATCCTAGTACTAGTCTCGCCCAAGCACGCTTAACTTCGGAGTGTTGATGGCATCCGGTGCATTAGTGCTGGTATGCTCGCACACGTCATGTTGAGGGCACAATTCCTATATGTGTTAACGGTTCATAGTGCCAGCCTAGAGAGATGGCCTATTCAAAAGGCCAAATGGGCTTAACGACATCCCATCTGCTTCAACAACGCAGCATCCTCGCAAGACGTGATATCAACACGTTGTAAAGCCCTCTGAAGTACCGCGAGTAAGGTTGTCGTCCTTTTAACAGCTCACGACGTACGATCCAGGATGAAAAAACAGGGCAAAAGAAGAAAAGTGGCTTGAAACTGATGAAAACGTTCGATTTTGGGCTCCAAAAATGAGCTCAGCAAGTATGCTTGCTACCCCCGTCGTAGAGCTCTCAGAGAGCTTTGCAACGGTATGCTGTGCACCGCGTAACTCCTTGCGGATCAAAAGTTATGGGCACCGGAGCAACGGAGACCTGGTCACAAACCCTACGCCCTCAGTTTGCGGGTCCGGCCTCTCCATGAAGCGAAGTTGTCTTGCCCAATGTTCCGTGGGATTTGGTAATAGAGATTTGGTGGATAAAGTATCTTGGCAACCCTAACTAGGGCAAAAAAAATTGAAAAGGGGGTACAACATGAGGACTTCGCTGGGGGTCACCCATCCTAGTACTACTCTCGCCAAAGCACGCTTAACTTCGGAGTTCTGATGGGATTCGGTGCATTAGTACTGGTATGATCGCACCCATCATGTTGAGGGCACAATTCCTATATGTGTTAACGGTTCACAGTGCAAGCCTAGAGAGATGGCTCATTCAAAAGGCCCAATGGGCTCAACGACAACCCTTCCGCTTCAACAACGCAGCATCCTCGCAAGACGTGATATCGACACATTGTAGGGCCCTCTAATGTACCGCGAGTCAGGTTGTCGTCCTTTTAACAGCTCACGACATACAATCCGGGATGGAAAAATAGGGCAAAAGAAGAAAAGTGGCCTGAAACTGATGAAAACGTTTGATTTTGGGCTCCAAAAACAGGCATAGCGTGCAAGCTCGCTGCCACCGTCGTAGAGCTCTCAGAGAGCTTTGCAACGGTAAGCTGTGCGCCGCGTAACTCCTAATGGATGAAAAGTTATGGACACCGGAGCGATGGAGACCTGGCCACAAACCTTACGCCCTCGGTTTGCGGGCCCGACATCTACGTGAAGCGAAGTTGTCTTGCGCAATGTTCTGTGGGATTCGATAATAGAAATTTGGTGGATAAAGTATCTTGGCAACCCTAACCAGGGCAAAAAAAATTGAAAAGGGGGTGCAACACGAGGACGTCCCAGGGGGTCACCCATCCTAGTACTACTCTCACCCAAGCACGCTTAACTTCGAAGTTCTGATGGGATCCGGTGCATTAGTGCTGGTATGATCACATCCGTCATGTTGAGGGCACAATTCCTATATGTGTTAACGGTTCACAGTCCCAACCTAGAGAGATGGCCCATTCAAAAGGCCCAATGGGCTTAACAACAACCCATCCTCTTCAACAACGCAGCACCCGCGCAAGACATGATATCGACACGTTGTAGGGCCCTCTGATGTCCGGCGAGTCAGGTCGTCGTCCTTTTAACAGCTCACGACGTACGATCCAGGACGGAAATATAGAGCAAACGAACAAAAGTGGCCTGAAACTGATTAAAACATTCAATTTAAGGCTACAAAAACGGGCACAGCGATCAAGCTGGCTGCCCCCGTCCTAGAGCTCTCAGAGAGCTTTGCAACGGTATGATGTGCGCAGCGTAACTCCTTACAGATAAAAAGTTATGGGCACCGGAGCGACGGATACCTGGTCACAAACCCTACGCCCTCGATTTGCAAGCCCGGCCTCTAGGTGAAGTGAAGTTGTCTTGCCCAATGTTCCGTGGGATTTGGTAGTAAAGGTTTGATGGATAAAGTATCTTGGCAACCCTAACCAGGACAAAAAAAATTGAAAATGGGGTGGAACACGAGGACTTCCCAGGGGGTCACCCATCCTAGTATTACTATCGCCCAAGCACGTTTAACTTCGGAGTTCTGATGGGATCCGGTGCATTAGTACTGGTATGATTACACCCATCATGTTGAGGGCACAATTCCTGTATGTGTTAACGGTTCACAGTCACAACCTAGAGAGATGGCCCATTCAAAAGGCCCAATGGGCTTAACAACAACCCATCCTCTTCGACAACGCAGCATCTACGCAAGACATGATATCGACACGTTGTAGGGCCCTCTGATGTCCGGCGAGTCAGGTCGTCGTCCTTTTAACAGCTCGCGACGTACGATCCAGGACGAAAAAATAGAGATAACGAACAAAAGTGGCCTGAAACTGATTAAAACATTCGATTTTAGGCTACAAAATCGGGCATAGCGAGCAAGCTGGCTTCCCCCACCCTAGAGCTCTCAGAGAGCTTTGCAACGGTATATTGTGAGCAGCGTAACTCCTTACGGATCAAAAGTTATGGGCACCGGAGCGACGGAGACCTGGTCACAAACCCTACGCCCTCGGTTTGCGAGCCCGGCGTCTAGGTGAAGCGAAGTTGTCTTGCCCAATGTTCCGTGGGATTCGGTAATAAAGATTTGGTGGATAAAGTATCTTGGCAACCCTAACCAGGGCAAAAAAAATTGAAAATGGGGTGCAACACGAGGACTTCCCAGTGGGTAACCCATCCTAGTACTACTATCGCCCAAGCACGCTTAACTTCGGAGTTCTGATGGGATCCGGTGCATTAGTGCTGGTATGATCACACCCGTTATGTTGAGGGCACAATTCCTATATGTGTTAACGGTTCACAATGCCAGCCTAGAGAGATGGCTCATTCAAAAGGCCCAATGGGCTCAACGACAACCCTTCCGCTTCAACAACGCAGCATCCTCGCAAGACGTGATATCGACACATTGTAGGGCCCTCTAATGTACCGCGAGTCTGGTTGTTGTCATTTTAACAGCTCACGACATACAATCCGGGATGGAAAAACAGGGCAAAAGAAGAAAAGTGGCCTGAAACTGATGAAAACGTTCGATTTTGGGCTCCAAAAATAGGGATAGCGTGCAAGCTCGCTGCCACCGTCGTAGAGCTCTCAGAGAGCTTTGCAACGGTAAGCTGTGCGCCGCGTAACTCCTAACGGATCAAAAGTTATGGACACCGGAGCGATGGAGACCTGGCCACAAACCCTACGCCCTCGGTTTTCGGGCCCGACATCTACGTGAAGCGAAGTTGTCTTGCACAATGTTCTGTGGGATTCGATAATAGAAATTTGGTGGATAAAGTATCTTGGCAACCCTAACCAGGGCAAAAAAAATTGAAAAGGGGGTGCAACACGAAGACTTCCCAAGAGGTCACCCATCCTAGTACTACTCTCTCCCAAGCACGCTTAACTTCGGAGTTCTGATGGGATTCGGTGCATTAGTGCTGGTATGATCACACCCATCATGTTGGGGGCACAATTCCTATATGTGTTAACGGTTCACAGTCCCAACCTAGAGAGATGGCCCATTCAAAAGGCCCAATGGGCTTAACAACAACCCATCATCTTCAACAACGTAGCACCCGAGCAAGAAATGATATTGAAACGTTGTAGGGCCCTCTAATGTCCGGCGAGTCAGGTCGTCGTCCTTTTAACAGCTCACGACGTACGATCCAGGACGGAAAAATAGAGCAAACGAACAAAGTGGCCTGAAACTGATTAAAACATTCAATTTAAGGCTACAAAAATGGGCATAGCGAGCAAGCTGGCTGCCCCTGTCCTAGAGCTCTCAGAGAGCTTTGCAACGGTATGCTGTGCGCAGCGTAACTCCTTACGGATCAAAAGTTATGGGCACTGGAGTGACGGAGACTTGGTCACAAACCCTACGCCCTCGGTTTGCGAGCCCAGCCTCTAGGTGAAGCGAAGTTGTCTTGCCCAATGTTCCGTGGGATTTGGTAATAAAGCTTTGATGGATAAAGTATCTTGGCAACCCTAACCAGGGAAAAAAAATAGAAAATGGGGTGGAACACGAGGACTTCCAAGGGGGTCACCCATCCTAGTACTATTCTCGCCCAAGCACGCTTAACTTCGGAGTTCTGATGGGATCCAGAGCATTAGTGCTGGTATGATCACACCCATCATGTTGAGGGCACAATTCCTATCTGTGTTAACGGTTCACAGTCCCAACCTAGTGAGATGGCCCATTCAAAAGGCCCAATGGGCTTAACAACAACCCAACCTCTTCGTCAACGTAGCATCTGCACAAGACATGATATCGACGCGTTGTGGGGCCCTCTGATGTCCGGCGAGTTAGGTCGTCATCCTTTTAACAGCTCACGACGTACGATCCAGGACAAAAAAATAGAGCAAACGAACAAAAGTGGCCTGAAACTGATTAAAACATTCGATTTTAGGCTACAAAATTGGGCACAGCGAGCAAGCTGGCTTCCCCTACCCTAGAGCTCTCAGAGAGCTTTGCAACGGTATATTGTGCGCAGCATAACTCCTTACGGATCAAAAGTTATGGGCACCGGAGCGACGGAGACCTGGTCACAAACCCTACGCCCTTGGTTTGCGAGCCCGGCCTCTAGGTGAAGTGAAGTTGTCTTGCCCAATGTTCCGTGGGATTCGGTAATAAAGATTTGGTGGATAAAGTATCTTGGCAACCCTAACCTGGGCAAAAAAAATTGAAAATGGGGTGCAACACGAGGACTTCCCAGTGGGTCACCCATCCTAGTACTACTATCGCCCAAGCACGCTTAACTTCGGAGATCTGATGGGATCCGGTGCATTAGTGCTGGTATGATCACACCCGTTATGTTGAGGGCACAATTCCTATATGTGTTAACGGTTCACAATGCCAGCCTAGAGAGATGGCCCATTCAAAAGGCCCAATGGGCTTAACAAAAACCCATCCGCTTCAAGAACGCAGCATCCTCGCAAGACGTGATATCGACACGTTGTAGGGCCCTCTGATGTCCCGCGAGTCAGGTTGTCGTCCTTTTAAATGCTCACGACGTACGATCCGGGATGAAAAGATAGGGCAAAAGAAGAAAAGTGGCATGAAACTGATGAAAACGTTTGATTTTGGTCTCCAAAAACTGGCATAGCGAGCATGCTCACTGCCCCCGTCGTTGAGCTCACAGAGAGCTTTGCTACGGTATGTTGTGCGCCGCGTAACTCTTTACGGATAAAAAGTTATGGGCACAAGAGCGACGGAGACCTGGTCACAAACTCAACGCCCTCGGCTTGCAGGCCCGGCCTCTACGTTAAGCGAAGTTGTCTTGCCCAATGTTCCGTGGGATTCGGTAATAGAGATTTGGTGGTTAAAGTATCTTGGCAACCCCAACCTGGGAAAAAAAAATGAAAAGGGGGTGCAACACGAGGACTTCCCACGGAGTCACCCATCCTAGTACTACTCTTAACCAAGCACGCTTAACTTCGGAGTTCTGATGGAATCCGGTGCATTAGTGCTGGTATGATCGCACCCATCATGTTTAGGGCACAATTCCTATATATCTTAATGGTTCACAGTCCCAGCCTAGTGAGATGGCCCATTCAAAAGGCCCAATGGGCTTAACGACAACCCATCCGCTTCAACAACGCATCATCCTCGCAGGATGTGATATCGACACATTGTAGGGCCCTCTGATGTTCCGCGAGTCAGGTTGTCGTCTTTTTAACAGCTCACGACATACAATCCGGGACGAAAAAATAGAGCAAAAGAACAAAAGTGTTTAAAACTGATGAAAACGTTCGATTTTGGGCTCCAAAAAGGGGCACGGCGAGCAAGCTCGCTGCCCCCGTCGTAGAGCTCTCTGAGTGCTTTGTAACGGTATGTTGTGCGCTATGTAACTCCTTACGGATCAAAAGTTATGGGCACCGGAGTGACGGAGACCTGGTCACAAACCCTATGCCCTTGGTTTACGGGCCCTGCCTCTACGTGAATCGAAGTTGTCTTGGCCAATGTTTCGTGGGATTCGGTAATAGATTTTTGGTGGATAAAGTATCTTGGAAACCCTAACCAGGGCAATAAATATTGAAAAGGGGGTGCAACACGAGCACTTCCCAGGGGGTCACCCATCCTAGTACTACTCTCGCCCAAGCACGCTTAAATTCGGAGTTCTAATGGGATCCGGTGCATTAGTGCTGGTATGATCATAGCCATCATGTTGAGGGCACAATTCTTATATGTGTTAGCGGTTCACAGTCCCAGCCTAGAGAGATAGCCCATTCAAAAGGCCCAATGGGCTTAACGACAACCCATCCACTTCAAAAACACAGCATCCTCGCAAGACGTGATATCGACACGTTGTAGGGTACTCTGATGTCCCGCGAGTCAGGTTGTCGTCCTTTTAACAACTCACGACGTACGATTCGGGACGGAAAAATAGAGCAAACGAACAAAAGTTGCCTGAAACTAATGAAAACATTCGATTTTGGGCTCCAAAAATGGGCACCCCGAGCAAGTTGGCTGCCCTCGTCGTAGAGCTCTCAAAGAGCTTTGCAATGGTATGCTGTGCGTCGCGTAACTCCTTACGGATCAAAAGTTATGGGCACCGGAGCGACGGAGACCTGGTCACAAATCCTACGCCCTCGGTTTGCGGGCCCGGCCTCTAGTTTAAGCGAAGTTGTCTTGCCCAATGTTCTGTGGGATTCGGTAATAAAGATTTGGTGGATAAAGTATCTTGGCAACCCTAACCAGGGCAAAAAAAATTGAAAAGGGGGTGCAACACGAGGACTTCCCAAGGGGTCACCCATCCTAGTACTACTCTCACCCAAGCGCGCTTAACTTCGGAGTTCTGATGGGATCCGGTGCATTAGTACTGGTATGATCGAACCCATCATGTTGAGGACACAATTCCTATATGTGTTAATGGTTCACAGTGCCAGCCTAGAGAGATGGCCCATTCAAAAGGCCCAATTGGCTTAACGACAACCCATCCGCTTCAACAATGCAGCATCCTCACAAGGCGTGATATCAACACGTTGTAGGGCCCCCTGATGTACCGCGTGTCAGGTTGTCGACCTTTTAACTACTCACGACGTACGATCCGGGATGAAAAAATAGGGCAAAAGAAGAAAAGTGGCATGAAACTGATGAAAACATTTGATTTTGGGCTCCAAAAACTGGCACAACGAGCAAGCTCACTGCCCCCGTCGTAGAGCTCTCAAAGAGCTTTGCAACGGTATGCTGTGCGCCGCGTAACTCCTTACGGATCAAAAGTTATGGGCACCGGAGCGACGGAGACTTGGTCACAAACCCTACGCCCTCGGTTTGCGGGCCCGGCCTCTACGTGATGCGAAGTTGTCTTGCCCAATGTTCCGTGGGATTCGGTAATAGAGATTTGGTGGATAAAGTATCTTGGAAACCCTAACCAGGGCAAAAAAAATTGAAAAGGGGGTGCAACACGAGGACTTCCCAGGGGGTCACCCATCCTAGGACTACTCTCGCCCAAGCACTCTTAACTTCGGAGTTCTGATGGGATCCGGTGCATTAGTGCTGGTATGATCGCACTGGTCATGTTGAGGGCACAATTCATTTATGTGTTAACGGTTCACAGTCCCAGCCTAGAGAGATGGCTCATTCAAAAGGCCCAATGGGCTTAACGACAACCCATCTGCTTCAACAACGCAGCATCCTCGCAAGACGTGATATCGACACGTTGTAGGGCCTTCTAATGCACCTTGAGTCAGGTTGTCGTCCTTTTAACATCTCACGATGTACGATCCGGGATGAAAAAACAGGGGAAAAGAAGAAAAGTGGCCTGAAACTGAAGAAAACATTCGATTTTGGGCTTCAAAAATGGGCATAGCAAGCTAGCTCGCTGGCCCCGTCGTAGAGCTCTCAGAGAACTTTGCAACGGTATACTGTGCGCCGCGTAACTCCTTACGAATCAAAAGTTATGGGCACCGGAGCGACGGAGACCTGGTCACAAACACAACGCCCTCGGTTTGCGGACCCGGCCTCTACGTTAAGCGAAGTTGTCTTGCCCAATGTTTCGTGGGATTCGGTAATAGAGATTTGGTGGATAAAGTATCTTGGCAACCCCAACCAGGGAAAAAAAATTGAAAAGGGGTGCAACACGAGGACTTCCCACGGGGTCACCGATCCAAGTACTACTCTCGCTCAAGCACGCTTAACTTTGGACTTCTTATGGGATCGGGTGCATTAGTGCTGGTATGATCGCACCCGTCATGTTTAGGGCACAATTCTTATATGTGTTAATGGTTCACAGTCCCAGTCTAGAGAGATGGCCCATTCAAAAGGCCCAATGGGCTTAACGACAACCCATCCGCTTCAACAATGCATCATCCTCACAGGACGTGATAGCGACATATTGTAGGGCCCTCTGATGTCCTGCGAGTCAGGTTGTCGTCTTTTTAACAGCTCATGACGTACGATCCGTGACAGAAAAATAGAGCAAACGAACAAAAGTAGCCTGAAACTGATGAAAACATTCGATTTTGGGCTCCAAAAATGGGCACACCGAGCAAGCTGGCTACCCCCGTCGTAGAACTCTCAGAGAGCTTTGCAACAGTATGCTGTGCGTCGCGAACTCCTTACGGATCAAAAGTTATGGGCACCGGAGCGACGGATACCTGGTCACAAACCCTACGCCCTCAGTTTGTGGGCCTGGCCTCTAGGTGAAGTGAAGTTGTCTTGCCCAATGTTCTTTGGGATTCAGTAATAAAGATTTGGTGGATAAAGTATCTTGGCAAACCTAACCGGGGCAACACGAGGACTTCCCATGGGGTCACCCATCCTAGTACTACTCTCGCCCAAGCACGCTTAACTTTAGATTCTGATGGCATCCGGTGCATTAGTACTGGTATGATCGCACCCGTCATGTTGAGGGCCCAATTCCTATATGTGTTAACGGTTCACATTGCCAGCCTTGTGAGATGGCCCATTCAAAAGGCCCAATTGGCTTAACGACAACCCATCTACTTCAACAACGCAGCGTCCTCGCAAGACGTGATATCAACACATTGTAGGGTCGTCTGATGTACCGCGAGTCATGTTGTCGTCCTTTTAACAGCTCACGACATACGATCCAGGACGGAAAAATAGGACAAAAGAAGAAAAATAGCTTGAAACTGAACAAAACGTTCGATTTTGGGCTTCAAAAAGGGGCATAGTGAGCATGCTCGCTGCCCCCGTCATAGAGCTCTCAGAGAGCTTTGCAACGGTATGCAGTGCACCGCATAACTTCTTACGGATCAAAAGTTATGGTCACCGGAGCGACGGAGACCTGGTCACAAACCCTACGCCCTCGGTTTGCGGGCCCGGCCTCTACGTGAAGCGAAGTGTTCTTGCACAATCTTCCGTGGGATTCGGTAATAGAGATTTGGTGGATAAAGTATCTTGGCAACCCCAACCAGGGCAAAAAAAAATTTAAAAGGGGGTGCAACACAAGGGGTCACCCATCCTAGTACTACTCTCGCCCAAACACGCTTAACATTGGAGTTTTGATGGGATCCGATGCATTAGTGCTTGTATGATCGCACCCGTCATGTTGAAGGCACAATTCCAATATGTGTTACCGGTTCACCATCCCAGCCTAGAGAGATGGCCCATTCAAAAGGCCCAATGGGCTTCACGATAACCCATCCGCTTCAACAACGTAGCATCCTCGCAAGTCGTGATATCGACACGTTGTAGGGCCCTCTGATGTCCCACGAGTCAGGTTGTCGTCCTTTTAACAGCTCACGACGTACGATCCGGGATGAAAAAATAGAGGAAACGAACAAAAGTGGCCTGAAACAGATGAAAACATTCGATTTTGGGCTCCAAAAACGGGCACAGGGAGCAAGTTGGTTGCCCCCGTCGTAGAGCTCTCAAAGAGCTTTGCAACGGTATATTGTGCGCTGCTTAACTCCTTACCGATCAAAAGTTATGGGCACCGGAGCGACGGAGACCTGGTCACAAACCCTACGCCCTCGGTTTGCGGGCTCGGCCTCTACGTGAAGCGAAGGTGTCTTGCCCAATGTTCAGAGGGATTCAGTAATAGAGATTTGGTGGATAAAGTATCTTGGCAAACCTAACCATGGCAAAAAAAATTGAAAAGGGGGTGCAACACGAGGACTTCCCACGGGGTCACCCATCCTAGTACTACTCTCGCCCAAGCACGCTTGACTTCGGAGTTCTGATGGGATCCGGTGCATTAGTGCTGGTATTATCGCACCCGTCATGTTGAGTGCACAATTCCTATATGTGTTAACGGCTCACAGTGCCAGCCTAGAGAGTTGGCCCATTCAAAAGGCCCAATGGGCTTAACGACAACCCATTCGGTTCAACAACGTAGCATCCTCGCAAGACGTGATATCGAACATTGTAGGGCCCGCTAATGTCCCGCGAGTCAGGTTGTCATCCTTTTAACATCTCACGTCGTACTATCCGGGACTGAAAAACAGGGCAAAAGAAGAAAAGTGGCCTGAAACTGATGAAAACGTTCGATTTTGGGCTCCAAAAATGGGCATAGCGAGTAAGCTCGCTGCCCCCGTCGTAGAGCTCTCAGATAGCTTTGCAACGGGATGTTGTGCGCTGCGTAACTCCTTACGGATCAAAAGTTATGGGCATCGGAGCGATGGAGACCTGGTCACAAACCCTACGCCCTAGGTTTGCGGGCCCGGCCTCTACGTGAAGCGAAGTTTTCTTGCCCAATGTTCCATGGGATTCTGTAATAGAAATTTGGTGGATAAAGTATCTTGGCAACCTTAACCAGGGCAATAAAAATTGAAAAAGGGGGTGCAACGCGAGGACTTCCCATGGGGTCACTCATCTTAGTACTACTCTCGCCCAAGCATGCTTAACTTCGGATTTTTGATGGGATCTGGTGCATTAGTGCTGGTATGATCGCACCCGTCATGTTGAGGGCACAATTCCTATATGTGTTACCGGTTCACAGTCCCAGCCTAGAGAGATGGCTCATTCAAAAGGCCCAATGGGCTTAACGACAACCCATCCGCTTCAACAAAGCAGCATCCTCGAAAGACGTGATATCGACACATTGTAGGGCTCTCTGAAGTCCTGCCAGTCAGGTGGTTGTCCTTTTAACGGCTCACGACGTACGATCCGGGACGGAAAAACTGAGCAAAAGAACAAAAGTGTTTAAAACTGATGAAAGCGTTCAATTTTGGGCTACAAAAATGGGCAGAGCGAGCAAGCTCGCTGCCCCTGTCGTAGAGCTCTCAAAGAGCTTTGTAACGGTATGCTGTGCGCTGCGTAACTCCTTACAGATCAAAGGTTATGGGCACCGGAGCGACGGAGACCTGGTCACAAACCCTACGCCCTCGGTTTGCGAGCCCGGCCTCTACGTGTAGCGAAGTTGTCTTGGCCTATGTTTCGTGGGATTCGGTAATAGATTTTTGGTGGATATAGTATCTTGGCAACCCTAACTAGGGCAATAAAAATTGAAAAGGGGATGCAACACGAGGACTTCCCAGAGGGTCACCCATCCTAGAACTACTCTCGCCCAAGCACGCTTAACCTCGGAGTTCTGATGGGATCCAGTGCATTAGAGCTGGTATGATCGTACTCGTCATGTTGAGGGCACAATTCCTATGTGTTAACGGTTCACAGTCCCAGCCTAGAGAGATGGCCCATTCAAAAGGCCCAATGGGCTTAACGACAACCCATCCGCTTCAACAATGAAGCATCCTCGCAAGATATGATATCGACACGTTGTAGGGCCTTCTGATGTTCCGCGAGTCAGGTTGTCGTCCTTTTAACAGCTCACGACGTACGATCCGGGACGAAAAAAGAGAGCAAAAGAACAAAAGTGGCCAGAAACTGATGAAAACGTTCGATTTTGGGATCCAAAAATGGGCAGAGCGAGCAAGCTCGCTAGCCCCTTCGTAGAGCTCTCAGAGAGCTCTGCAACGGTATGCTGTGCGCTGCGTAACTCCCTATTGATCAAAAGTTATGGGCATCGGAGCGACGGAGACTTGGTCACAAACCCTACGCCTTCGGTTTGCGGGCCCGGCCTCTATGTGAAGCGAAGTTGTCTTGCCCAATGTTCCGTGGGATTCGGTAATAGAAATTTGGTGGATAAAGTATCTTGGCAACCCTAACCAGGGCAATAAAAATTGAAAAGGGGGTGCAACGTGAGGACTTCCCAGGGGGTCACCCATCCTAGTACTACTATCGCCCAAGCACGCTTAACTTCGGAGTTCTGATGGGATCCGGTGCATTAGTGCTGGTATGATCGCAACCGTCATGTTGATGGAAAAATTCCTATATGTGTTAATGGTTCACAGTCCCAGCCTAGAGAGATGGCCCATTCAAAAGGCCCAATGGGCTTAACGACAGCCCATCCGCTTCAACAATGAAGCATCCTCGCAAGATGTGATATCGACAAGTTGTAGGGCCTTCTGATGTACCATGAGTCAGGTTGTCGTCCTTTTAACAGCTCACAACGTACGATCCGGGACGGAAAAAGAGAGCAAAAGAACAAAAGTGGCCTGAAACTGAGGAAAACGTTCGATTTTGGGCTCCAAAAATGGGCAAAGCGAGCAAGCAAGCTAGCTGCCCCCATCGTAGAGCACTTAGAGAGCTTTGCAACGGTATGCTGTACAACGCTTAACTACTTACGGATCAAAAGTTAAGGGCACCAGTGCGACGGAGACCTGGTCACAAACCCTATGCCCTCGGTTTGCGGGCCCGGCCTCTACGTGAAGCGAAGTTGTCTTGCCGAATGTTCTGTGGGATTCAATAATGGAGATTTGGTGGATAAAGTATCTGGGCAACCCTAACCAGGGCAAAAGAAATTGAAAAGTTGGTGCAACACAAGGACATCCGAGGGGGTCACCCATCCTAGTACTACTCTCGTCCAAGCACGCTTAACTTCGGAGTTCTGATGGGATCCGGTGCATTAGTGCTGGTATGATCGCACCTTTCATGTTGAGGGCACAATTCCTATATGTGTTAACGGTTCACAGTGACAGCCTAGAGAGATGGCCCATTCAAAAGGCCCAATGGGCTTAATGACAATCCATCCAATTGAACAAAGCAGCATCCTCCCAAGACGTGATATTGACACGTTGTAGGGCCCTCTGGTGTACCGCGAGTCAGGTTGTCGTCCTTTTAAAAGCTCACGACGTACGATCCGGGATGGAAAAACTGGGCAAAAGAAAAAAAGTGGCCAGAAACTGATGAAAACGTTCGATTTTGGGCTCCAAAAACGGGCACAGCGAGCAAGCTGGCTGCCCCCGTCATGGAGCTCTCAGAGATCTTTGCAACTGTGTGCCGCGTAACTCCTTACGGATCAAAAGTTATGGGCACCGGAGCGACGGAGACCTGGTCACAAACCCTACGCCCTCGGTTTGCGGGCCTGGACTCTACGTGAAGCGAAGTTGTCTTGCCCAATGTTCCGTGGGATTCGTTAATAGAGATTTGGTGGATAAAGTATCTTGGCAACCCTAACCAGGGCAAAAAAAATTGGAAAGGGGGTGCAACACGATGACTTCCCAGGGGGTCACCCATCCTAGTACTACTCTCGCCCAAGCACGCTTAACTTCAGAGTTTTGATGGGATCTGGTGCATTAGTGCTGGTATGATTGCACCCGACATGTTGAGGGCACAATTCCTATATGTGTTAACGGTACAAAGTGCCAGCCTAGAGAGATGGCCCATTCAAAAGGCCCAATGGGCTTAACGACAACCCATCCGCTTCAACAACCCAGCATCCTCGCAAGACGTGATATCGACACGTTGTAGGGCCCTCTGATGTATCACGAGTCAGGTTGTTGTCCTTTTAACACCTCATGACGTACGATCCGGGACGGAAAAACATGGCAAAAGAAGAAAAGTGGCCTAAAACTAATGAAAACGTTCGATTTTGGGCTCCAAAAAGGGCAAAGCAAGCTAGCTCGCTGCCCTCGTCGCAGAGCTCTCAGAGAGCTCTGCAACGGTATGTTGTGCAACGCGTAACTCCTTACGGATCAAAAGTTATAGGCACCGGAACGACGGAGACCTGGTCACAAGCTCTACGCCCTCGGTTTGCGGGCCCGGCCTCAACGTCAAGCGAAGTTGTCTTGCCTAATGTTCCGTGGGATTCGGTAATAGAGATTTGGTGGATAAAGTATCTTGGCAACCCAAACCAGGGCAAAAAAAAATGAAAAGGTGGTGCAACACGAGGACTTCTCAAGGGGTCACCTATCCTAGTACTACTCTCACCCAAGCACGCTTAACTTCGGAGTTCTGATGGAATCCGGTGCATTAGTGCTGGTATGATTGCACCCATCATGTTGAGGGCACAATTCCTATATGTGTTAACGGTTCACAGTCCTAGCCTAGAGAAATGGCCCATTAAAAAAGGCCCAATGGGCTTAACGACAACCCATTCGCTTTAACAACGCAACATCCTTACAAGATGTTATATCGAAACATTGTGGGGCCCTCTGATGTACGGCGAGTCAGGTTGTCGTCCTTTTAACAGCTCACGACGTACGATCCGAGACAGAAAAACAGGGCAAAAGAAGCAAAGTGGCCTGAAACTGATGAAAACGTTCGATTTTGGGCTCCAAAAATGGGCACAGCAAGCAAGCTAGCTGCCCCCGTCGTAGAGCTCTCAAAGAGCTTTGCTACGATATGATGTACGCCACGTAACTCCTTACGGATCAAAAGTTATGGGCACCGGAGCGACAGAGACCTGGTCACAAACCCTACGCCTTCGGTTTGCTGGCCTGGCCTCTACGTGAAGCGAAGTTGTCTTGCCCATTGTTCCGTGGGATTCGGTAATAGAAATTTGGTGGATAAAGTATCTTGGCAACCCTAACCAGGGCAAAAAAAATTGGAAAGGGGGTGCAGTACGTGGACTTCCCAGGGGGTCACCCATCCTAGTACTACTCTCGCCCAAGCACGCTTAACTTCGACGTTCTGATGGGATCCGGTGCATTAGTGCTGGTATGATCGCACCCGTCATGTTGAGGGCACAATTCCTATATGTGTTAACGGTTCACAGTGCTAGCCTAGAGAGATGGCCCATTCAAAAAGCCTAATGGGCTTAACGATAACCCATCCGCTTCAACAATGCAGCATCCTCGCAAGATGTGATATCGACACGTTGTAGGGCCCTCTGATGTACCGCGAGTCAGGTTGTCATCCTTTTACCAGCTCACGACGTATGATCCGGGACGGAAAAACAGAGCAAAAGAAGAAAAGTGGCCGAAAACTGATTAAAACATTCCATTTTGGGCTCCAAAAACTAGCACAGCGAGCAAGCTCGCTGCCCCCGTCGTAGAGCTCTCAAAGAGCTTTTCAACGGTAAGTTGTGTGCCGCGTAACTCCTTACGGATCAAAAGTTATGGGCACCGAAGAGACGAAAACCTGGTCATAAACCCTACGCCCTCGATTTTTCGGGCCCGGCCTCTATGTGAAATGAAGTTGTCTTGCCCAATGTTCCGTGGGATTCGGTAATAGAGATTTGGTGGATAAAGTATCTTGGCAACCCTAACCAGGGAAAAAAAAAATGAGAAGGGGGTGCAGCACGAGGACTTCCTAGGGGTCACCCATCCTAGTACTACTCTCGACCAAGCACGCTTAACTTCGGAGTTCTGATGGGATCTGGTGCATTAGTGCTGGTATGATCGCGCCCGTCATGTTGAGGGCATAATTCCTATATGTGTTAACGGTTCACAATGCCAGCCTAGAGAGATGGCCTATTCAAAAGGCCCAATGGGCTTAACGACAACCCATCCGCTTCAACAACGCAGCATCCTCGCAAGACGTGATATCGACACGTTGTAGGGCCATTTGATGTACCGCGAATCAGGTTGTCGTCCTTTTAGAAGGTCACGACGTACGATCCGGGACAGAAAAATAGGGCAAATGAACAAAAGTGGCTTGAAACTGATGAAAATGTTCGAATTTGGGCTCCAAAAACGGGCACAGCGAGCATGCTCACTACCGCGGTCGTAAAGCTCTCAAAGAGCTTTGCAATGGTATGTTGTACGACGCGTAACTCCTTACGGATCAAAAGTTATGGGCACCGGAGCGACGGAGACCAGGTCACAAACCCTACGCCCTCGGTTTGCGGGCCCAGCCTCTGCGTGAAGCAAAGTTGTCTTGTCCAATGTTCCGTGGGATTTGGTATTAGAGATTCGGTGGATAAAGTATCTTGGCACCCCTAACCAGGGCAAAAAAAATTGAAAAGGGGGTGCAACACGAGGACTTCCCAGGGGGTCACCCATCCTAGTACTACTCTCGCCCAAGCACGCTTAAGTTCGGAGTTCTGATGGGATCCGGTGCATTACTGCTGGTATGATCACACCCGTCATGTTGAGGGCACAATTCCTATATGTGTTAACGGTTCACAGTGACAGCCTAGAGAGACGGCCCATTCAAAAGGCCCAATGGGCTTAACGACAACCCATCAGCTTCAACAAAGCAGCATCCTCCCAAGACATGATATCGACACATTGTAGGGCTCTCTAATGTACTGCGAGTCAAGTTGTCGTCCTTTAAACAGCTCACGACGTATGATCCGGGACGGAAAAACAGGGCAAAAGAAAAAAAGTGGCCTGAAACTGATGAAAACGTTCGATTTTGGGCTCCAAAAATGGGACAGCGAGCTAATTGGCTGCCCCCATCATAGAGCTCTCAGAGATATTTGCAACTGTGCGCCGCGTAACTCCTTGTGGATCAAAAGTTATGGGCACCGGAGCGACGGAGACCTGGTCACAAACCCTACGCCCTCGGTTTGCGGGCCCGGCCTCTACGTGAAGTGAAGTTGTTTTGCCCAATGCTCCGTGGGATTCAGTAATAGAGATTTGGTGGATAAAATATCTTGGCAACCCTAACCAGGGCAAAAAAAATTGAAAAGGGGGTGCAAGACGAGGACTTCTCAGGGGGTCACCCATCCTAGTACTACTCTCGCCCAAGCACGCTTAACTTTGAAGTTTTGATGGGATCCGGTGCATTAGTGCTGGTATGATTGCACCCATCATGTTGAGGACACAATTCCTATATGTGTTAACGGTTCACAGTCCCAGCCTAGAGGGATGGCCCATTCAAAAGGCCCAATGGGCTTAACGACAACCCATCCGCTTCAACAACGCAGCATCCTCGCAAGACGTGATATCGACACATTGTGGGGCCCTCTGATGTACCGCAAGTCAGGTTGTCATCCTTTTAACAGGTCACGACGTACGATCCGAGATGGAAAAACAGGGGAAAAGAAGAAAAGTGGCCTGAAACTGATGAAAACATTCGATTTTGGGCACCAAAAACGGGCATAGCGAGCAAGCTGGCTGCCCCCGTTGTAGAGCTCTCAAAGAGCTTTGCAACGGTATGATGTGCGCCGCGTAACACCTTACGGATCAAAAGTTATGGGCACCGGAGCGACGGAGACATGGTCACAAACCCTACGCTCTCGGTTTGCTGGCCCGGCCTCTACGTGAAGCGAAGTTGTCTTGCCCAATGTTCCGTGGGATTCGGTAATATAGATTTGGTGGATAAAGTATCTTGGCAACCCTAACCAGGGCAAAAAAAATTGAAAAGGGGGTGCAGCACGAGGACTTCCCACGGAGTCACCCGTCCTAATACTACTCTCGCCCAAGCACGCTTAACTTCGGAGTTCTGATGGGATCCGGTGCATTAGTGCTGGTATGATCGCACCCGTCATGTTGAGGGCACAATTCCTATTTGTGTTAACGATTCACAGTGCCAGCCTAGAGAGATGGCCCATTGAAAAGGCCCAATGGGATTATCGACAACCCATCCACTTCAACAACGTAGCATCCTCGCAAGATGTGATATTGACACGTTGTAGGGCCCTCTGATGTACCACGAGTCAGGTTGTCGTCCTTTTAACAGCTCACGACGTACGATCGGGGACGGAAAAACAGAGCAAAAGAAGAAAAGTGGCCTGAAACTGATGAAAACGTTCGATTTTGGGCTGCAAAAATGGGCACAGCAAGCAAGCTTGCTGCCCCCATCGTAGAGCTCTCAAAGAGCTTTGCAACGGTATGTTGTGCACAGCGTAATTCCGCACGGATCAAAAGGTATGGGCACCGGAGCGACGGAGACCTGGTCACAATCCCTACGCCCTCGGTTTGCGGGCCCGGCCTCTACGTGAAGTGAAGTTGTCTTGCCCAATGTTCCGTGGGATTCGGTAATAGAGATTTGGTGGAAAAAGTATCTTGGCAAACCTAACCACGGCAAAAAAAAATGAAAAGGGGGTGCAGCCCGAGGACTTCCCTGGGGGTCACCCATCCTAGTATTACTCTCGCACAAGCATGCCTAACTTCGGAGTTCTGATGGGATCCGGTGCATTAGTGCTGGTATAATCGCACCCGTCATGTTGAGGGCACAATTCCTATATGTGTTAATGGTTGACAGTGCCAGCCTAGAGAGATGGCCTATTCAAAACGCCCAATGGGCTTAACGACAACCCATCCGCTTCAATAACGCTGCATCCTCGCAAGACATGATATCGACACATTGTAGGGCCCTCTAATGTACCGCGAGTCAGGTTGTCGTCCTTTTAACAGCTCACGACGTACGATCCGGGACTGAAAAATAGAGCAAACGAACAAAAGTGGCCTGAAACTGATGAAAATGTTCGATTTTGTGCCCCAAAAAGGGCACAACGAGCATTCTCACTGCCCCCGTCGTAGAGCTCTCAGAGAGCTTTGTAACGGTATGTTGTACGACGCGTAACGCCTTACGGATCAAAAGTTATGGGCACCGGAGCGACGGAGACCTGGTCACAAACCCTACGCCCTCGGTTTGTGGGCCCAGCCTCTGCGTGAAGCGAAGTGGTCTTGCCCAATGTTCCGTGGGATTTGGTATTAGAGATTTGGTCGATAAATTATCTTGGGAACCCTAACCATGGCAAAAAAAATTGAAAAGGAGGTGCAACACGAGGACTTCCCAGGGGCTCACCCATCCTAGTACTACTCTCGCCCAAGTACGCTTAAGTTCGGAGTTCTGATGGGATCCGGTGCATTAGTGCTGGTATGATCGCACCCGTCATGTTGAGGGCACAATTCCTATATGTGTTAACGGTTCACAGTGACAGCCTACAGAGATGGCCCATTCAAAAGGCCCAATGGGCTTAACGACAACCCATCCGCTTCAACAACGCAGCATCCTCCCAAGACGTGATATCGACACGTTGTAGGGCCCTCTAATGTATCGCGAGTCAGGTTGTCGTCCTTTTAACAGCTCACGACGTACGATCCGGGACAGAAAAACAGGGCAAAAGAAAAAATGTGGCCTGAAACTAATGAAAACGTTCGATTTTGGGCTCCAAAAACGGGCACAGCGAGCAAGCTGGCTGCCCCCGTCATAGAGCTCTCAGAGATCTTTGCAACTGTGCGCCGCGTAACTCCTTACGAATCAAAAGTTATGGGCACCGGAGCGACGGAGACCTGGTCACAAACCCTACGCCCTCAGTTTGCGGGCCCGGCATCTACGTTAAGCGAAGTTGTCTTGCCCAATGTTCCGTGGGATTCGGTAATAGAGATTTGGTGGATAAAGTATCTTGGCAACCCTAACCAGGGCAAAAAAAATTGAAAAGGGGGTGCAGCATGAGGACTTCCAATGGGGTAACCCATCCTAGTACTACTCTCGCCCAAGCACGCTTAACTTCGGAGTTCTTATGGGATCCGGTGCATTAGTGCTGGTATGATCGCACCCGTCATGTTGAGGGCACAATTTCTATATGTGTTAATGGTTCACAGTGCCAGCCTAGAGAGATGGCCCATTCAAAAGGCCCAATGGGCTTAACGACAACCCATCTGCTTCAACAACGCAGCATCCTCGCAAGACGTGATATCGACACATTGAAGGGCCCTTTGATGTACCGCGAGTCAGGTTGTCGTCCTTTTAACAGCTCACGACGTACGATCCGGGATGGAAAAATAGAGCAAACGAACAAAAGTGGCCTGAAACTGATGAAAACGTTCGATTTTGGGATCCAAAAACGGGCACAGCGAGCACGCTGATCGCCCCCGTCGTAGAGCTCTCAAAGAGCTTTGCAACGGTATGCTGTGGGACGCGTACCTCGTTGCGGATCAAAAGTTATGGGCACCAGAGCGACGGAGACCTGGTCGCAAACCCTACGCTCTCGGTTTGCGGGCCCAGCCTCTTCGTGAAGCGAAGTTGTCTTGCCTAATGTTCCGTGGGATTTGGTATTAGAGATTTGGTGGATAAAGTATCTTGGAAACCCTAACCAGGGCAAAAAAAATTGAAAAGGGGGTGCAACATGAGGACTTCCCTAGGGGTCACCCATCCTAGTACTACTCTCGTCCAAGCACGCTTAACTTTGGAGTTCTGATGGGATCCGGTGCATTTGTACTGGTATGATCGCACCCGTCATGTTGAGGGCACAATTCCTATATGTGTTAACGGTTCACAGTGCCAGCCTAGAGAGATGGCCTATTCAAAAGGCCCAATGGGCTTATCGACAACCCATTTGCTTCAACAATGCAGCATCATCGCAAGACGTGATATCGACACATTGTGGGCCCTCTGATGTACCGCGAGTCAGGTTGTCGTCCTTTTAACAGCTCACGACGTACGATCCGAGACAGAAAAACAAGGCAAAAGAAGAAAAGTGGCCTGAAACTGATGAAAACGTTCGATTTGGGCTCCAAAAACGGGCACAGCGAGCATGCTCGCTGCCCCCATCGTAGAGGTCTCAGAGCGCTTTGCAACGGTATGCTGTGCGACGCGTAACTCCTTACGGATCAAAAGTTATGGGCACCGAAACGACGGAGACCTGGTCACAAACCCTACGCCCTCGACTTGCGGGCCCAGCCTCTACGTGAAGCGAAGTTGTCTTGCCCAATGTTCCATGGGATTCGGTATTAGAGATTTGGTGGATAAAGTATCTTGGCAACCCTAACCAGGGCAAAAAAAATTGAAAAGGGGGTGCAACACGAGGATTTCCCAGGGGGTCACCCATCCTAGTACTACTCTCGCCCAAGCACGCTTAACTTCGGAGTTGTGATGGGATCCGGTGCATTAGTGCTGGTGTCACGCCCCAACCCGGCCTATAAAGATTAGACTAGGGTGTAATATAAACATTCAAGTCCTCTCACGTACTTAATCGTTCAAGGAGGTGTAGCACTTAACGTTTTATCCTAGACTCCAAAATTTTCCGGAAAACCGACAACATATCGGCTGTAATTGGGCTCTTTGGTTTGACCTAGTTCTCTAAATGCCTCAAAATTTACCATATCAATTTCATTTCCAACTAAGATTACTATTTTACCATCAATTGAATTGCCTATTGGTTATTTCGACATCCCGTTTGATTTATAACCTAACACGATACTATGTCTCATTTGTTTATTTATCCTCGTTACGAAAGTACCTGTTGATCTTAGCTTAATAGCGAGTACCTGTTAAGATTGGATAAATTCATTTACTTAGTCCTTAACTAGAGCATCATAACCTATGATAGATACTAGCGGATAATAAAAGCAAAAACGATCATAGTAGTGTCATGTCTAGCATCAGTGTAATACCCTGATCCCTCTCGAGACCGGGAGTTCTATCAATCAATCTAATCAAAACCCACTTCCAAACCCGGGCAAAAATTTTAGGGAAAACGGACGGAGTCTCCCCTATTTTCAGGCAAAAAGCAAACTTACGATAGCATATAAGTGGACCGATACCATGTCCAAACATTCAACCACCTCAAGGCCATCCAAGCCTTGGTTCACAACAAGCAATCACCAGCAAATATACATTCATGCTTAGCAATTAAACTATACCAACCTATTGCATAAGTTAGACTATCATACCTTTCTAACTCTTTTCTTTTGGACATTACAAACATGCGATAAAGTTAAGCTATACCAACTAGATACATAATCTAACTTATCAAACTACTTCAACAATCTAATGAAACTTAAATTACATTCCTTTTCAACATTAAATACATATAATACATAAAAGCATACTTCTTTACAACTTTGACAACTCAAGCCACATAGGCACGCAAGACAACTCTTCAAGCACAAACTTTCACGAAATCATGAACTTCCAGCTAACATGACATTTCCTGAAATGTGGTGGTGAGGAGTGAGTATACACAACACGTATACTCAGTGAGGGCGAGACATATATCGAGGTGGAGAGAAAGAAAGTCGTGCAATGCAAATAAGGCAGTTAAGCAATACATTAAATAAAAAGGCATTCAATATAAACAAAACACAATAAACAATTAAAGAAAACACTAACACAACCAATCAAAGCTATACCACACTTTGAAGCCTATGGTTCACTCGAGCGAGTAATGTACCGATCACGATTCCGATGACTTTAACGATGACGTGCCGGCTCAACCACCTTATAACTTCAGTTTGGAATACCCCGGGAGTAACTATCAATTCTACGACCCAAATCTCCCTGGGAGGCAACCCAAGCGAGAAAGAGAATAGGACACGGAGCTAGGGCAACCAACACTGGCAACCCGAGGCCACCCAGAGAGGCCCATCACACCGCCCTGACTCTATGAATGCAATACAATATACAATGCAACAATCGAGCAATAAAGCCACACGTGGGAGAATAACAGAGTAGGTTACTCTCGCACGCAATAGCAGCAGTTGATAACCATTCCAACCAAAATCAACTCTAACAAGCATATCAAGCTATTTAAACATTCTATAGGCATAATATCAAGAAAAACAAGCAAAATCACAAATCGACCCCAACTATCAAAACGCTACTACTTCCAAACAAGCCACGAGTTTTAGAAACCGACTTCACCAATCCTCCTAGGTCACCATAAGGCACGTCTAAAGACCCCGAAACCCTACTTTACCTTAGAATTCACGCAAATTCCCGATTTTCCCCTTTGCTCATTTGAACTACAACTACCTCAACCGATTACCCAACCAATGTCACAATTGCACCAAAAGTGCTTCCATGACGTACCTTGACAATGCCTTCACACAAATCGAGAAAATTCTAAACTTGACCGAAACGACCCCAACTTTCACTAAGCCTTAGTTCTCCGTTTTTCCATTACACAATCTAATTAAACCATACATTTAGGCATTCTAGCATATCTAGCACCTTTCTACATCAACAGAACGTGTAACGGAGCAACTTCATCGCAACGGGGGTTTACTATTCATAATTTACTATTTATTTGTCAATCTAAATTGCAATTTCAATTTTCGACCGCAAAAAATGTTAAAAAACTATAAATACATGTTCTACAATCAACAATGAACATTTTTTAAGCATTAAAACGATTAAACTAACGATCTACGCATAAAATCCAAAAATCAAAGTTTAGATACAAATATTTCAAATAACGATGAAACCCTCACCTTAGACGCTCCTAGATGCTAGGAAAACCACGCCAGATGCCGCGGAAACCACCCCGCACAAGCTCTCCCGAATAAATTGAAGTTTGAAGTTGAAATGTTTTTTTTCTCTTCTCCTCCATGTTCGGCCAACCCTTGTTCTTTTTTTTCTGATTTTGTGTTGTTTTGTTTTCCATTTTATGCTTATTTAAAAGAAGGACAACAAGTCAAATGGTCAAGGTCTTGGTCAAAGCTCTCTAAGTTGGTCAAATTAGCCTATTTTATGCATTTTAAAAGCTAAAATAACTAATGTAATATTAATTCTAGCTAACAACAATTAAAACACCAAAATTTAAACGCTAAATACTAGTTTTCACTATTTGCTGAGGACTGGAAAACATTTCCTAACTATCGCTCCCGAAATGCTATGCACTTTGCGACAAGAAAAGAATAACAATTAAATCTCAAAGAATTTAAGAAAATATAATTTTCGAAAAGTAACATATTTCAAAATTTACTCCGGCTTGGAGCTACTTTTCATTTAATTGAAAATCGAGCATTAAGATGCAAGAAAAATAAAACCGATTAACATAAATATGAAAAGTAGGTGATATTCCGTTAAAATAATTAACTCAAGTATTATTTTAATTATTTCTATAAGAAATATGAAAATAAAGCTACAATTAAATGTTTAACTAAAAATAAACACAAATTTAATGCTAACATTTAAGATAACACTTAATTAAATGCAATTTAAATGTCATTAAATGCATGTCGGGTTTGGGTTATCACAATCAGTCTACTTAATATAAGTACAAACCAAAATTAGACCACAAATTACAACGAGTGTCTTTTACATCACAACATTGAGCAACATAAAGGAAATAGTCTTCAAGTAACATAAAGTTCACAAGTAGCCACATTCAAGCAAAGCAAACAATGACAGGCAATCACTCCAGGGGTTCATCATTAGGCACACCGTCCTCGGGTACCTGTACCTGTTCTTCTTCACCTGTGATGAAAAAGAGGGTGAGTCCTTATGAACTCAGCGAGGGGGAAACGAGAAATACGTTTTGAAACTCATTTTTCGGTTCAATTATGAAAACTCTTTTTGAAAACATGTCACGTATTACAAATAATAAGGTACGCAAATATATGAAACAAATCGAGTAACGGATACATTTACCAATCATTTCAAGGATACGGTGAGTAGTTGCTCTTAATTTCAATTTCAATTAAATTGTTGCGGCCGACTTCAATAATCTACTTATCGCTCCCAATTGGGTGTACTCCGGATGTACCCTGAAACCTACGACCCAACTCTCCGAGGGTGGAATGCCAAGCGAGAGAGGGAATTGGACCATGGTAGTCACGGTAGCACCGGCAAGCCCTATGCCGCCTGGCGTGCGTGAAACACTACCATGCCACACTGAAAGGTTGCAACCTCGTATGCAATGCACATTTATAACATTTAACATATCACATTAGGAGGACAACAAAGTAGGTCGCCTCCGAGTAGTTATAAGATCGCACGTTGTCAAGTAATCAAACAAGGCACGATAAGACAAGTAATTTCACTTGAAAGGCATATAGAGCCATATGAACATTAAACGGGCAGCCATGTAACACATGCAAGTCAAGCCATATAGCTCATTTCGAAGTCCACGTAATCAAGTGATACGATTATTCAACATGCAACAACATCTACGTGGGTTCGGTTGCAAGAAAAACTTATTTGACAACATGCAATGGTCAAAATCACATTTGAAATTATAAGACATTTACGGGCAGCCCACTAAGCATATAATTTCCGCACAACATCCAAATGATCAAAACTTAGCAAAACTACCTAGTCATTAGGGTTTCCATTTCGTGTATATTCATGCAATTTGAGCCTCAACCCAACTCAGAGTCTATCTCAAAATCATTTTCAAGTCATGCATCATTCAATTCAAACATCCTCAAGTACTCAAAACAGTCCACACAACATCCCAACATCACATTTCCACACAATTAGTACCACAAGAGAGGTTACAACAATTTTCCAAGCATGTAGCTAAGTGAAACATTTTCTGCAATAGGCTGTTTTCCCACAATCAATAGGATAATCAAACAATCTCCAAATTCAGTGAATAAGATGTAAAATTAAATCTTAATAAGTTAACTAAAATCAGAAACAAACCTTGCATCAATTGGAGTTCGGAATCATTCGTTATAGCCGAAACAGTGAGATAGCACAAAACTGTCCAGATTTGTACACTTTTCAGAAATTGACGTTTTTGAGGTCCTTAGGGTCCGTTTTAGCCTTGGTCCATTTCTGACAAAATTGTCCAGAACTGAAAAATATAGTAGTATACCATATTTCATGAATTTTGGACATCATTTACTAAGTCAAATATGGTTCGTTCCACAAGGTCAGTGCATCTGCCAAAACCTGCTTCATTTTTCTAGGTTTCCAGATTTGGACACATTTTAAATAATTGCCATTTTGAGGACCTTAGAGTCAAAATTAGCTTTGGCATATTTCTGGGAAAAATGTTCCAAACTAGCCAAAATAGTCACCTACCAATTTTAAAGCATTTTCAACATCATTTGACTTGCTAAACTCACCTCGAAACAGACTGGTCAGAGAGCTGTCAACAATTCGACTTCACCTAGCATCATTTTCGAGCCAAGATCTTGCCATGCATGGTTGTTTAAGCTTATGAACGACCATATAACTCAAGTACAGAAGCAAATACATACATTTATGAGCATGCATGTGAATTTTTGAAGAGTTTTCAAAAGGTTTTAGCCCTCACCTTAGCAATCAACCAAAAGATGCTCAAAAACCTTGTTGAAGCTCAAATCTTCTCTTTTTAGAGTCAAAATTAGCTTTGGCCTATTTCTGGGAAAAATGTTCCAAACTGTCCAAAATAGTCACCTACCAATTTTCAAGCATTTTCAACATCATTTGCCTAGATAAACTCACCTCGAAACAGACTGGTCAGAGAGCTGTCAACAATTCGACTTCACCTAGCATCATTTTCGAGCCAAGATCTTGCCATGCATGGTTGTTTAAGCTTATGAACGACCATATAACTCAAGTACATAAGCAAATACATACATTTATGAGCATGCATGTGAATTTTTGAAGAGTTTTCAAAAGGTTTTAGCCCTCACCTTAGCAATCAACCAAAAGATGCTCAAAAACATTGTTGAAGCTCAAATCTTCTCTTTTTAGAGTCAAAATTAGCTTTGGCCTATTTCTGGGAAAAATGTTCCAAAATGTCCAAAATAGTCACCTACCAATTTTCAAGCATTTTCAACATCATTTGCCTAGCTAAACTCACCTCGAAACAGACTGGTCAGAGAGCTGTCAACAATTCGACTTCACCTAGCATCATTTTCGAGCCAAGATCTTGCCATGCATGGTTGTTTAAGCTTATGAACGACCATATAACTCAAGTACAGAAGCAAATACATACATTTATGAGCATGCATGTGAATTTTTGAAGAGTTTTCAAAAGGTTTTAGCCCTCACCTTAGCAATCAACCAAAAGATGCTCAAAAACCTTGTTGAAGCTCAAATCTTCTCTTTTTAGAGTCAAAATTAGCTTTGGCCTATTTCTGGGAAAAATGTTCCAAACTGTCCAAAATAGTCACCTACCAATTTTCAAGCATTTTCAACATCATTTGCCTAGATAAACTCACCTCGAAACAGACTGCTCAGAGAGCTGTCAACAATTCGACTTCACCTAGCATCATTTTCGAGCCAAGATCTTGCCATGCATGGTTGTTTAAGCTTATGAACGACCATATAACTCAAGTACATAAGCAAATACATACATTTATGAGCATGCATGTGAATTTTTGAAGAGTTTTCAAAAGGTTTTAGCCCTCACCTTAGCAATCAACCAAAAGATGCTCAAAAACCTTGTTGAAGCTCAAATCTTCTCTTTTTAGAGTCAAAATTAGCTTTGGCCTATTTCTGGGAAAAATGTTCCAAAATGTCCAAAATAGTCACCTACCAATTTTCAAGCATTTTCAACATCATTTGCCTAGCTAAACTCACCTCGAAACAGACTGGTCAGAGAGCTGTCAACAATTCGACTTCACCTAGCATCATTTTCGAGCCAAGATCTTGCCATGCATGGTTGTTTAAGCTTATGAACGACCATATAACTCAAGTACAGAAGCAAATACATACATTTATGAGCATGCATGTGAATTTTTGAAGAGTTTTCAAAAGGTTTTAGCCCTCACCTTAGCAATCAACCAAAAGATGCTCAAAAACCTTGTTGAAGCTCAAATCTTCTCTTTTTAGAGTCAAAATTAGCTTTGGCCTATTTCTGGGAAAAATGTTCCAAAATGTCCAAAATATTCACCTACCAATTTTCAAGCATTTTCAACATCATTTGCCTAGCTAAACTTACCTCGAAACAGACTGGTCAGAGAGTTGTCAACAATTCGACTTCACCTAGCATCATTTTCGAGCCAAGATCTTGCCATGCATGGTTGTTTAAGCTTATGAACGACCATATAACTCAAGTACAAAAGCAAATACATACATTTATGAGCATGCATGTGAATTTTTGAAGAGTTTTCAAAAGGTTTTAGCCCTCACCTTAGCAATCAACCAAAAGATGCTCAAAAACCTTGTTGAAGCTCAAATCTTCTCTTTTTAGAGTCAAAATTAGCTTTGGCCTATTTCTGGGAAAAATGTTCCAAACTGTCCAAAATAGTCACCTACCAATTTTCAAGCATTTTCAACATCATTTGCCTAGCTAAACTCACCTCGAAACAGACTGGTCAGAGAGCTGTCAACAATTCAACTTCACCTAGCATCATTTTCGAGCCAAGATCTTGCCATGCATGGTTGTTTAAGCTTATGAACGACCATATAACTCAAGTACAGAAGCAAATAAATACATTTATGAGCATGCATGTGAATTTTTGAAGAGTTTTCAAAAGGTTTTAGCCCTCACCTTAGCAATCAACCAAAAGATGCTCAAAAACCTTGTTGAAGCTCAAATCTTCTCTTTTTAGAGTCAAAATTAGCTTTGGCCTATTTCTGGGAAAAATGTTCCAAACTGTCCAAAATAGTCACCTACCAATTTTCAAGCATTTTCAACATCATTTGCCTAGATAAACTCACCTCGAAACAGACTGGTCAGAGAGCTGTCAACAATTCGACTTCACCTAGCATCATTTTCGAGCCAAGATCTTGCCATGCATGGTTGTTTAAGCTTATGAACGACCATATAACTCAAGTACATAAGCAAATACATACATTTATGAGCATGCATGTGAATTTTTGAAGAGTTTTCAAAAGGTTTTAGCCCTCACCTTAGCAATCAACCAAAAGATGCTCAAAAACCTTGTTGAAGCTCAAATCTTCTCTTTTTAGAGTCAAAATTAGCTTTGGCCTATTTCTGGGAAAAATGTTCCAAAATGTCCAAAATAGTCACCTACCAATTTTCAAGCATTTTCAACATCATTTGCCTAGCTAAACTCACCTCGAAACAGACTGGTCAGAGAGCTGTCAACAATTCGACTTCACCTAGCATCATTTTCGACCCAAGATCTTGCCATGCATGGTTGTTTAAGCTTATGAACGACCATATAACTCAAGTACAGAAGCAAATACATACATTTATGAGCATGCATGTGAATTTTTGAAGAGTTTTCAAAAGGTTTTAGCCCTCACCTTAGCAATCAACCAAAAGATGCTCAAAAACCTTGTTGAAGCTCAAATCTTCTCTTTTTAGAGTCAAAATTAGCTTTGGCCTATTTCTGGGAAAAATGTTCCAAAATGTCCAAAATATTCACCTACCAATTTTCAAGCATTTTCAACATCATTTGCCTAGCTAAACTCACCTCGAAACAGACTGGTCAGAGAGCTGTCAACAATTCGACTTCACCTAGCATCATTTTCGAGCCAAGATCTTGCCATGCATGGTTGTTTAAGCTTATGAACGACCATATAACTCAAGTACAGAAGCAAATACATACATTTATGAGCATGCATGTGAATTTTTGAAGAGTTTTCAAAAGGTTTTAGCCCTCACCTTAGCAATCAACCAAAAGATGCTCAAAAACCTTGTTGAAGCTCAAATCTTCTCTTTTTAGAGTCAAAATTAGCTTTGCCCTATTTCTGGGAAAAATGTCCAAAATAGTCACCTACCAATTTTCAAGCATTTTCAACATCATTTGCCTAGCTAAACTCACCTCGAAACAGACTGGTCAGAGATCTGTCAACAATTCGACTTCACCTAGCATCATTTTCGAGCCAAGATCTTGCCATGCATGGTTTTTTAAGCTTATGAACGACCATATAACTCAAGTACAGAAGCAAATACATTTATGGGCATGCATGTGAATTTTTGAAGAGTTTTCAAAAGGTTTTAGCCCTCACCTTAGCAATCAACCAAAAGATGCTCAAAAACCTTGTTGAAGCTCAAATCTTCTCTTTTTAGAGTCAAAATTAGCTTTGGCCTATTTCTGGGAAAATGTTCCAAAATGTCCAAAATAGTCACCTACCAATTTTCAAGCATTTTCAACATCATTTGCCTAGCTAAACTCACCTCGAAACAGACTGGTCAGAGAGCTGTCAACAATTCGACTTCACCTAGCATCATTTTCGAGCCAAGATCATGCCATGCATGGTTGTTTAAGCTTATGAACGACCACATAAATCAAGTACAGAAGCAAATACATACATTTATGAGCATGCATGTGAATTTTTGAAGAGTTTTCAAAAGGTTTTAGCCCTCACCTTAGCAATCAACCAAAAGATGCTCAAAAACCTTGTTGAAGCTCAAATCTTATCTTTTTAGAGTCAAAATTAGCTTTGGCCTATTTCTGGGAAAAATGTTCCAAACTGTCCAAAATAGTCACCTACCAATTTTCAAGCATTTTCAACATCATTTGCCTAGCTAAACTCACCTCGAAACAGACTGGTCAGAGAGCTGTCAACAATTCGACTTCACCTAGCATCATTTTCGAGCCAAGATCTTGCCATGCATGGTTGTTTAAGCTTATGAACGACCATATAACTCAAGTACAGAAGAAAATACATACATTTATGAGCATGCATGTGAATTTTTGAAGAGTTTTCAAAAGGTTTTAGCCCTCACCTTAGCAATCAACCAAAAGATGCTCAAAAACCTTGTTGAAGCTGAAATCTTCTCTTTTTAGAGTCAAATTTAGCTTTGGCCTATTTCTGGGAAAAATGTTCCAAAATGTCCAAAATAGTCACCTACCAATTTTCAAGCATTTTCAACATCATTTGCCTAGCTAAACTCACCTCGAAACAGACTGGTCAGAGAGCTGTCAACAATTCGACTTCACCTAGCATCATTTTCGAGCCAAGATCTTGCCATGCATGGTTGTTTAAGCTTATGAACGACCATATAACTCAAGTACAGAAGCAAATACATACATTTATGAGCATGCATGTGAATTTTTGAAGAGTTTTCAAAAGGTTTTAGCCCTCACCTTAGCAATCAACAAAAAGATGCTCAAAAACCTTGTTGAAGCTCAAATCTTCTCTTTTTAGAGTCAAAATTAGCTTTGGCCTATTTCTTGGAAAAATGTTCCAAAATGTCCAAAATAGTCACCTACCAATTTTCAAGCATTTTCAACATCATTTGCCTAGCTAAACTCACCTCGAAACAGACTGGTCAGAGAGCTGTCAACAATTCGACTTCACCTAGCATCATTTTCGAGCCAAGATCTTGCCATGCATGGTTGTTTAAGCTTATAAACGACCATATAACCCAAGTACAGAAGCAAATACATACATTTATGAGCATGCATGTGAATTTTTGAAGAGTTTTCAAAATGTTTTAGCCCTCACCTTAGCAATCAACCAAAAGATGCTCAAAAACCTTGTTGAAGCTCAAATCTTCTCTTTTTAGAGTCAAAATTAGCTTTGGCCTATTTCTGGGAAAAATGTTCCAAACTGTCCAAAATAGTCACCTACCAATTTTCAAGCATTTTCAACATCATTTGCCTAGTTAAACTCACCTCGAAATAGACTGGTCAGAGAGCTGTCAACAATTCTACTTCACCTAGCATCATTTTCGAGCCAAGATCTTGCCATGCATGGTTGCTTAAGCTTATGAACGACCATATAACTCAAGTACAGAAGCAAATACATACATTTATGAGCATGAAGGTTTTAGCCCTCACCTTAGCAATCAACCAAAAGATGCTCAAAAACCTTGTTGAAGCTCAAATCTTCTCTTTTTAGAGTAAAAATTAGCTTTGGCCTATTTCTGGGAAAAATGTTCCAAACTGTCCAAAATAGTAACCTACCAATTTTCAAGCATTTTCAACATCATTTGCCTAGCTAAACTCACCTCGAAACAGACAGGTCAGAGAGCTGTCAACAATTCGACTTCACCTAGCATCATTTTCGAGCCAAGATCTTGCCATGCATGGTTGTTTAAGCTTATGAACGACCATATAACTCAAGTACAGAAGCAAATACATACATTTATGAGCATGCATGTGAATTTTTGAAGAGTTTTCAAAAGGTTTTAGCCCTCACCTTAGCAATCAACCAAAAGATGCTCAAAAACCTTGTTGAAGATCAAATCTTCTCTTTTTAGAGTCAAAATTAGCTTTGGCCTATTTCTGGGAAAAATGTTCCAAAATGTCCAAAATAGTCACCTACCAATTTTCAAGCATTTTCAACATCATTTGCCTAGCTAAACTCACCTCGAAACAGACTGGTCAGAGAGCTATCAACAATTCGACTTCACCTAGCATCATTTTCGAGCCAAGATCTTGCCATGCATGGTTATTTAAGCTTATGAACGACCATATAACTCAAGTACAGAAGCAAATACATACATTTATGAGCATGCATGTGAATTTTTGAAGAGTTTTCAAAAGGTTTTAGCCCTCACCTTAGCAATCAACCAAAAGATGCTCAAAAACCTTGTTGAAGTTCAAATCTTCTCTTTTTAGAGTCAAAATTAGCTTTGGCCTATTTCTGGGAAAAATGTTCCAAACTGTCCAAAATAGTCACCTACCAATTTTCAAGCATTTTCAACATCATTTGCCTAGCTAAACTCACCTCGAAACAGACTGGTCAGAGAGCTGTCAACAATTCAACTTCACCTAGCATCATTTTCGAGCCAAGATCTTGCCATGCATGGTTGTTTAAGCTTATGAACGACCATATAACTCAAGTACAGAAGCAAATAAATACATTTATGAGCATGCATGTGAATTTTTGAAGAGTTTTCAAAAGGTTTTAGCCCTCACCTTAGCAATCAACCAAAAGATGCTCAAAAACCTTGTTGAAGCTCAAATCTTCTCTTTTTAGAGTCAAAATTAGCTTTGGCCTATTTCTGGGAAAAATGTTCCAAACTGTCCAAAATAGTCACCTACCAATTTTCAAGCATTTTCAACATCATTTTCCTAGCTAAACTCACCTCGAAACAGACTGGTCAGAGAGTTGTCAACAATTCGACTTCACCTAGCATCATTTTCGAGCCAAGATCTTGCCATGCATGGTTGTTTAAGCTTATGAACGACCATATAACTCAAGTACAGAAGCAAATACATACATTTATGAGCATGCATGTGAATTTTTGAAGAGTTTTCAAAAGGTTTTAGCCCTCACCTTAGCAATCAACCAAAAGATGCTCAAAAACCTTGTTGAAGCTCAAATCTTCTCTTTTCCTTTGCCTAGCCGAACTAGCTTTTCACTATTTTTTCCTAGCTTAGTGATCAATCTCTTAGCACATGCATGAGATTAGAACATGAAGGAAAGAAATGGATGCCAATAAACTTACCTAGGCCGAATAGAGTCTTCAATGCACATGCATGTGTGATATTCACTTCCTAGCTAGCTCGGTTGAGGTCCTTTGCTTGTGGCTTGCTTGGTTTAGCTATGGTGTGAAGAAGATAGGCTATGGAGGTAGAGAACTCAGCCAAGGCCGAGAATGAGAGAGGAAAATTGAGAGAGAAGTGAGAGAAGTTGAAGGAAATGAGAGAATATGACAAAAGTGATGGCTTTGCAATTTCTTTGAGGAGCATGTCGGCATTGGGCAGTCCAATTTCAGCATTTTGTGTCTTCAATGTGCAATTTGAAATTCCTAGGATGGGCAAGAGTGATGTGGCCGAAAATGGTGTGCAAATGGTAGGGTTTTTGAGCAATTTTTTAAGCATTTGTGTCATAGAATGTCTAAGCATGCATGGTTAATTATAAAATTGTTCAAACATTGTGCAAAAACCATGGTATGGTCGGCCAAGCTAGCTCCAAGTCTGAATTTTTTGTCAACTTTTGATCATTAATTAATTGTGTCTTGAAAGTGCAAAAAGAATAAGGAATAAAGAATGAGAATGTCTAGCTTTTCAAGTAAATGCACGCAACCCTAAATGAATGCACGTAATTCAATGCAATGCACGTAAATTGAGGTACGACTCTAAAACCTAGGTTAGGACACGTAATTCAAGGTCAGGGAACACAAAATGAGGCATGCACAAAAACCAAGACAGAGCACGCAATCCAAGATTAGTCATACAGTTCAGGGTCTAAGGCACGCAAATCGAGATAAGGCACATTATTTGGGGTCGGGCCTCACAGCTAGTATGATCGCACCCGTCATGTTGAGGGCACAATTCCTATTTGTGTTAACGGTTCACAGTGCCAGCCTACAGAGATGGCCCATTCAAAAGGCCCAATAGGCTTAACGACAACCCATCCGCTTCAACAAAGCAGCATCCTCGCAAGACGTGATATCGACACGTTGTAGGGCCCTCTGATGTATCGCGAGTCAGGTTTTCGTCCTTTTAACAGCTCACGACGTACGATCCGGGACGGAAAAACAGGGCAAAAGAAGAAAAGTGGCCTGAAACTGATGAAAACGTTCGATTTTGGGCTCCAAAAATGGGCACGGCGAGCAAGCTGGCTGACCCCGTCGTAGAGCTCTCAGAGAGCTTTGCAACTGTGCGACGCGTAATTCCTTACAGATCAAAAGTTATGGGCACCGGAGCGACGGAGACTAGGTCACAAACCTTATGCCCTCGGTTTGCGGGCCCAGCCTCTACGTGAAGCGAAGTTTTGTTGCCCAATGTTCCGTGGGATTCGGTAATAGAGATTTGGTGGATAAAGTATCTTGGCAACCCTAACCAGGGCAAAAAAAATTGAAAAGCGGGTGCAACACGAGGACTTCCCAAGGGGTCACCCATCCTAGTACTACTCTCGCCCAAGCACGCATAACTTCGGAGTTCTAATGGGATCCGGTGCATTAGTGCTGGTATGATCGCACCCGTCATTTTGAGGGCACAATTCCTATATGTGTTAACGGTTCACAATCCCAGCTTAGAGAGATGGCCCATTCAAAAGGCCCAATGGGCTTAACGACAACCCATCCACTTCAACAACGCAACATCCTCGCAAGACGTGATATCGACACGTTGTAGGGCCCTCTGATATCCCGCGAGTCAGGTTGTCGTCCTTTTAACAGCTCACGACGTACGATCCGGGATGAAAAAGCAGGGCAAAAGAAGAAAAGTGTCCTGAAACTGATGAAAACGTTCGATTTTGGGCTCCAAAAAGGGGCACATCGAGCAAGCTAGCTGCCCCCGTCGTAGAGCTCTCAGAGAGCTTTGCAACGGTATGCTCTGCGCCGCGTAACTCCTTACGGATGAAAAGTTATGGGAACCGGAGTGACGGAGAGTTGGTCACAAACCCTAAGCCATCGGTTTGCGGGCCCGGCCTTTGCGTGAAGCGAAGTTGTCTTGCACAATGTTCAGTGGGATTCGGTAATAGAAATTTGGTGGATAAAGTATCTTGGCAACCCTAACCAGGGCAAAAAAAATTGAAAAGGGGGTGCAACACGAGGACTTCCCAAGGGGTCATCAATCCTAGTACTACTCTCGCCCAAGCACGCTTCACTTCGGAGTTCTGAGGGGATCCGGTGCATTAGTGCTGTTATGATCGCACCTATCATTTTGAGGGCACAATTCCTATATGTGTTAACGGTTCACAGTGCCAGCCTAGAGAGATGGCCCATTCAAAAGGCCCAATGGGCTTAACGATAACCCATCCGCTTTAACAACGCAGCATCCTCACAAGACGTGATATCGAAATGTTGTAGGGCCCTCTAATGTACCGCGAGTCAGGTTGTCGTCCTTTTAACAGCTCACGATGTACGATCCGGGACAAAAAAATAGGGCAAAAGAAGAAAAGTGGCCTGAAACTGATGAAAACATTCGATTTTGGGCTCCAAAAATAGGCACAGCCCATCCTTGTACTACTCTCGCCCAAGCACGCTTAACTTCGGAGTTCTGATGGGATCCGGTGCATTAGTGTTGTTATGATCGCAGCACCTATCATGTTGAGGGCACAATTCCTATATGTGTTAACGGTTCACAGTGCCAGCGTAGAGAGATGGTCGATTCAGAAGGCCCAATGGGCTTAACGACAACCCATCCACTTCAACAACGCAGCATCCTCGCAAGACGTGATATCGACAATTTGTAGGGCCCTTTGATGTACCACGAGTCAGGTTGTCATCCTTTTAATAGCTCACGACATACGATACGGGATGGAAAAAAAGGGCAAAAGAAGAAAAGGGGCCTGAAACTGATGAAGACGTTCGATTTTGGGCTCCAAAAAGGGGCACAGCGAGCAAGCTCGCTACCCCCGTCGTAGAGCTCTCAAAGAGGTTTGCAACGATATGTTGTGCTGCATAACTCCTTACAGATCAAAAGTTATGGGCACCGGAGTGACGGAGACCTGGTCACAAGCCCTACGCCCTCGGTTTGTGAGCCCAGCCTCTACGTGAAGCGAAGTTGTCTTGCCCAATGTTCCGTTGGATTCGGTAATAGAAATTTGGTGGATAAAGTATCTTGGCAACCCTAACCAAGGCAAAAAAAATTGAAAAGGGGGTGCAACACGAGGACTTCCCAGGGGATCACCCATCCTAGTACTACTCTCGCCCAAGCACGCTTAACTTCAGAGTTCTGATGGGATCCGGTGCATTAGTGCTGGTATGATCGCACCCTTCATGTTGAGGGCATAATTCCATTATGTGTTAACGGTTCACAGTCCCAGCCTAGAGAGATGGCCCATTCAAAAGGCCCAATGGACTTCACGACAACCCATCCGCTTCAACAATATAGCAACCTCGCAAGACGTGATATCGACACATTGTAGGGCGCTGTAATGTCCCGCGAGTCAGGTTGTCATCCTTTTAACAGCTCACGACGTACGATATGGGACAAAAAAATAGAGCAAAAGAAGAAAAGTGGCCTGAAACTGATGAAAACGTTCGAATTTGGGCTCCAAAAAGGGGCACAGCGAGCTAGCTCGCTGCCCCTGTCGTAGAGCTCTCAGAGAGCTTTGCAACGGTATGCTGTGCGCCGCGTAACTCCTTACGGATCAAAAGTTATGGGCACCGGAGCGACGGAGACCTGGTCACAAGCCCTACGCCCTCAATTTGCGAGCCCAGCCTATACGTGAAGCGAAGTTGTCTTGCCCAAGGTGCCTTGGGATTACGTAATAGAAATTTGGTGGATAAAGTATCTTGGCAACCTTAACGAGGGAAAAAAAATTTAAAAGGGGGGTGCAACACGAGGACTTCCTAGGGGTTTACCCATCCTAGTACTTCTCTCGCCCAAACACGCTTAACTTCGGAGTTCTGATGGGATCCGATGCATTAGTGCTGGTATGATCACACCCGTCATGTTGAGGGCACAATTCCTTTATGTGTTAACGGTTCACAGTCACAGCCTAGAGAGATTGTAACACCCCAATCCCTCTCGAGACCGGGAGTTCTATCAATCAATCTAATCACAACCCAAAGCCAAACCCTAGCAAAATTTTCAGGGAAAACGGACGGAGTCTCCCCTGTTTCTAGGCGAAATGTAAAACCTGTAATAGCATATTAATGGACCACCACCGTGTCCAACCATACAAAACTTCCTCAAGGCCATCCGAGCCTCGGTTCTCAACAATTAAACTCAGCAAGTATACATACATTTCCAATTTAAAAGCTAACCTATCTCTTTTCATTTTTGACAAGTACACTCAAACTTTAAAATTAAACCATACTAAGCTACTGCATAAAATAAACTATCATGCCATTCTAGCTCTTTTCCTTTGGACATTACAACATGCATTCAAGTTAAGCTATGCTAACTAATTACAGAAACTAGCTTATTAATTTACCTCAACTACCTAGCTAGACTTAAATTATATTTCTTTTAACAATAAATACATACAACATATGAAAGCATATATCTTTACAACTTCGACACTCAAGCCACATAGGCACGCAAGACAACTCTTCAGGCACGAACTTTCACGAAAATCACGAACTTTCCAGCTAACATGACATTTCCTGAAATGTGGTGGTGAGGAGTGAGTATACACAAAACGTATACTCAGTGAGGGCGAGACAAATATCGAGTTGGAGAGAAAGAAAGTCGTGCAATGCAAATAAGACAGTTAAGCAATATAACTGATAAATAAGCAATCAAGACAAACAATCAATACAATAAGCAATTACTGAAAGCATTAACACAACCATTCAAAGCTGTACCACACTTTGAAGGCTATGGTTCACTCATACGAGCAATGTACCATTTCACGAGCGATACATTAATCTCGAGCTTGATGTTGACAACGATGACAATAAGCGCGCATCAACCTTATAACACCAGTTTGGAATACCCCGGAAGTATCCATCAATTCTACGACCCAAATCTCCCTGGGAGGCAACCCAAGCGAGAAAGGGAATAGCCACGGAGCTAGAGCAACCAACACTGGCAACCCGAGGCTACCCAGAGAGGGCCATCACTCACGCGCTGGACACTATGCAATGCAAGACTCGATACAAGGCGATAAACGAGCGATAAACAAGATATCAAGCATTATCAACAATTGATAAACATTTCAATCAATAATCAACTCTAACAAGCGTAATAAGCATTAACAAGCATTAACAAGCATTTACAATCAAACAAGTAACAAGAACAACACCAATTAACCTTATCAAGCAATAACAAGTATCCTATAGGCATTATAAGCATTCTATAAGCAATATAAACATTCTATAAGCATTATAAACATTCTATAAGCATTATAAACATTCTATAAGCAATATACTATGAAATCACACAAAATTCCAAAAATGACCCCAACTTTCAAAATGCTACTACTTTCAAACGAGCCACGAGCTTTGGAAACCGACTTCACCAATCCTCCTAGGTCACCATAAGGCACGTCTAAAGACCCCGAAACCCTACTTTACCCTAGAATTCACGCAAAGTCCCGATTTCTCCCTTTTCTCGTTTGAACTACAACTATACCAACCAAACACCCAACCAACGCCATAATCGCACCAAAAGTGCTTCCATGGCCTCTCGAAACAATGCCAACACGCAAAACGAGAAAATGCCAAACTCGACCTAAATGACCCCGACTTTCACTAAGCCATTTTTCTCCGTTTTTCCATTACACATTCCAATTAAACCACACATTTAGGTATTCTAGCATATCTAGCATCTTCCTACATCAACAGAACGCGTAACGGAGCAACTTCATCGAAACGGGGGTTTACTATTTATAATTTACTATTCATTACACAATTTACATTTCAAATTCGATATTCAACCCCAGAAAATGTTAAAAAGCTATAAATACACGTTCTACAATTGTTAGGGAACATTCTTTAAGCAACGAAACTGACAAAATAACAACCTACGATTAAATCACAAAAATTAAAGTTTATGTTCAACATTTTCAAATGCACAAATAAACATGAAACCCTCACCTTAGACGCTCCTAAACACTAGGAAAACCTCGTAGAGTGCCTTGGAAACCACCCCGTGCAAGCTCACGCAAAGATTTGGTGATTTGTCGTTGAAATTTTCTTTTTTTTTCTCTTTCTTTTCCTCATGGTTTCAAGCCTTTCTTCTCTGTTTTTTTCCGTTTGCATTCTGCTTATTTAGAAAAAAAATGACAAGAAGTCAAAGGTCAAAGATTCGGTCAACCCGTTAAACCAAAACATCTATGCGCGACCTTACGAAAGCGGCCATAACTTCTTCTAGAAAACTCCAATTCACGAACGGTTTGAAGCCTCAGAAAATAGACTCATAGAGCTTTCCAACCATATATAATTTGCTGCCTAACTCTTCCCCAATTGGTTCAAATTTAATTCCAAAGTTGACCCAAAATTTGACTAACTTAACATTGCATTTTTTTACTTCTAATCCCAAGTTTGCCCTTTATTAAACATTTCAAAAATTCCCACCTTGTCCTAGTTGGTCAATGTAGATGAAAAGTCAACTAGTTTGGTCAAAGAAGGTGAAAGATCAATAAAATGCAATTTAAATGAACTTTAAATGCTATTGAATATATGCCAGGTTCGGGGTATCACAGAGATGGTCCATTCAAAAGGACCAATGGGCTTAACGACAACCTATCCGCTTCAACAACGCTGCATCCTCGTATGACGTGATATCAACACGTTGTAGGGCCCTCTAATGTCCCGCGAGTCAGGTTGTCGTCCTTTTAACAGCTCACGACGTACGATCCCGAATGGAAAAATAGAGCAAAAGAAGAAAAGTGGCCTGAAACTAATGAAAACGTTCAATTTTGGTCCCCAAAAATAGGCACAGTGAGCAAGCTGGCTGCCCCCATTGAAGAGCTCTCAAAGAGCTTTGCAACGGTACCGCGTAACTCCTTTCGGATCAAAAGTTTTGGGCACCGGAGCGACGGAGACCTGGTCACAAGCCCTATGCCCTCGGTTAGCGGGCCCCACCTCCACGTGAAGCGAAGTTGTCTTGCCCAATGTTCTGTGGGATTCGGTAATAGAAATTTGGTGGATAAAGTATCTTGGCCACCCTAACCAGGGAAAAAGAATTGAAAAGGGGGTGCAACACGAGGACTTCCCAGGGGGTCACCCATCTTGTACTACTCTCGCCCAAGCACACTTAACTTCGGAGTTCTGATTGGATCCGGTACATTAGTGCTGTTATGAATGCACCCGTCATGTTGAGGGCACAATTCCTTTATGTGTTGACGGTTCACAGTCCCAGCCTAGAAAGATGGCCCATTCAAAAGGCCCAATGGGCTTAACGACAACCCATCGACTTCAACAACGTAGCATCCTCATAAGACGTGATATCGACACGTTGTAGGGCCTCTAATGTCCCGCGAGTCAGGTTGTCGTCCTTTTAACAGCTCACGACGTACGATCCGGGATGAAAAAATAGAGCAAAAGAAGAAAAGTGGCCTAAAACTTATGAAAACAATCAATTTTGGGCTTCAAAAAGGGGCACAGCAAGCAAGCTAGCGGCCCCCATCGTAGAGCACTCAGAGAGCTTTGCAACGATATGTTGTGCAACGCGTAACTCCTTACGGATCAAAAGTTATGGGCACCGGAGTGACGGAGGCCTGGTCACAAGCCCTACGCCCTCGGTTTGCGGGCCCAGCCTATACGTGAAGCGAAGTTTTTTTGCCCAAGGTGCCTTGGGACTCGGTAATAGAAATTTGGTGGATAAAGTATCTTGGCAACCCTAACCAGGGAAAAAAAATTGAAAATGGGGGTGCAACACGAGGACTTCCTAGGGGGTCACCCATCCTAGTACTACTCTCACCCAAACACGCTTAACTTCGGAGTTCTGATGGGATCCGGTGCATTAGTGCTGGTATGATCACACCCGTCATGTTGATGGCACAATTCCTTTATGTGTTAACAGTTCACAGTCCCAGCCTAGAGAGATGGCCCATTCAAAAGGACCAATGGGCTTAACAACAACCCATCCGCTTCAACAACGCAGCATCCTCGCATGACGTGATATCGACACGTTGTAGGGCCCTCTAATGTCCCGCGAGTCAGGTTGTCATCCTTTTAACAGCTCACGACGTACGATCCGAGACGGAAAAACATAGCAAAAGAAGAAAAGTGGCCTGAAACTGATGACAATGTTCGATTTTGGGCTCCAAAAAGGGGCAAAGCGAGCAAGCTGGCTGCCCTCGTCGTAGAGCTCTCAAAGAGCTTTGTAACAGTATGCTGTGCGCCGCGTAACTCCTTACGAATCAAAAGTTATGGGCACCGGAGCGACGGAGACCTGGTCACAAGCCCTACGCCCTCGGTTTGCGAGCCCAGCCTCTACGTGAAGCGAAGTTGTCTTGCCCAATATTCCATGGGATTCGGTAATAGAAATTTGGTGTATAAAGTATCTTGGCAACCCTAACCAGAGAAAAAAATTTGAAAAGGGGGTGCAACACGAGGACTTCCCAAGGGCTCACCCATCCTAGTACTACTCTCGCCCAAACACGCTTAACTTCGGAGTTCTGATGGGATCCGGTGCATTAGTGCTGGTATGATCACACCCGTCATGTTGAGGGCACAATTCCTTTATGTGTTAACGGTTTACAGTCCCAGCCTAGAGAGATGGCCCATTCAAAAGGACCAATGGGCCTAACAACAACCCATCCGCTTCAACAACGCAGCATCCTCGCATGACGTGATATCGACACATTATAGGGCCCTCTAATGTCCCGCGAGTCATGTTGTCGTCCTTTTAACAGCTCAAGACGTACGATCCGGGATGAAAAAATAAAGCAAAAGAAGAAAAATGGCTTGAAACTGATGAAAACGTTCGATTTTGGACTCCAAAAAGGGGCACAGCGAGCAAGCTGGCTGCCCCCGTTGTTGAGCTCTCAGAGAGCTTTGCAACGGTATGTTGTGCACTGCGTAACTTCTTACGGATCAAAAGTTATGGACACCGGAGCGACGAAGACCTGGTCACAAGCCCTATGCCCTCGGTTTGCCGGCCCAGCCTATACATGAAGCGAAGTTGTCTTGCCCAAGGTACCTTGGGATTCGGTAATAGAAATTTGGTGGATAAAGTATCTTGGCAACCCTAACCATGGAAAAAAATATTGAAAAGCGGGGTGCAACACGAGGACTTCCTAGAGGGTCACCCATCCTTGTACTACTCTCGCCCAAACACGCTTAACTTCAGAGTTCTGATGGGATCTGGTGCATTAGTGCAGGTATGATCACACCCGTCATGTTGAGGTCACAATTCCTTTATGTGTTAACGGTTCACAATCCCAGCCTAGAGAGATGGCCCATTCAAAAGGACCAATGGGCTTAACGACAGCCCATCCGCTTCAACAACGCAGCATCCTGGCAAGACGTGATATCGGCACGTTGTAGGGCCCTCTAATGTCCCGCGAGTCAGGTTGTCGTCCTTTTAACAGCTCACGACATACGATCCGAGATGGAAAAACCGAGCAGAAGATGAAAAGTGGCCTGAAACTAATGAAAACGTTTGATTTTGGGCTCTAAAAATGGGCATACCGAGCAAGCTGGCTGCCCCCATCATAGAGCTCTCAGAGAGCTTTGCAACGGTATGGGCACCGGAGCGACGGAGACCTAGTCACAAGCCCTACGCCCTCTGTTTGCGGGCCCAGCCTGTTCGTGAAATGAAGTTGTCTTGCCCAAGGTACAGTGGGATTCAGTAATAGAAATTTGGTGGATAAAGTATCTTGGCAACCCTAACCAGGGCAAAAAAAATTGAAAAGGGGGGTGCAACACGAGGACTTCCCAGGGGGACACCCACCCAAGTACTGCTCTCACCCAAGCACGCTTAACTTCGGAGTTCTGATGGGATCCGGTGCATTAGTACTGGTATGATCACACTCGTCGTGTTTCGGGCACAATTCCTTTATGTGTTAACGGTTCACAGTCCCAACCTGGAGAGATGGCCCATTCAAAAGGACCAATGGACTTAACGACAACCCATCCGCTTCAACAACGCAGCATCCTCGCAAGATGTGATATCAACACGTTGTAGGGCCCTCTAATGTCCCGTGAGTCAGGTTGTCATCCTTTTAACAGCTCACGACGTACGATCCACGACGAAAAAATAGAGCAAAACCAGAAAAGTGGCCTGAAACTGATGAAAACATTCGATTTTGGGCCCCAAAAACTGGCAACGCGAGCCAGCAGGCTACCCTCATCGTAGAGCTCTCAGAGAGCTTTGCAACGGTATGTTGTGCGCCGCGTAACTCCTTACGGAACAAAAGTTATGGGAATTAGAGCGACGGATACCTGGTCACAAGCCCTACGCCCTCTGTTTTCGGGCCCAGCCTGTACGTGAAGCGAAGTAGTCTTTCCCAAGGTGCCGTGGGATTCGGTAATAGAAATTTGATGGATAAAGTATCTTGGCAACCCTAACCAGGGCAAAAAAAATTGAAAAGGCGGGTGCAACACGAGGACTTCCCAGGGGGACACCCATCCTGGTTCCACTCTCGCCCAAACACGCTTAACTTCAGAGTTCTGATGGGATCCGGTGCATTAGTGCTGGTATGATCGTACCCATCATGTTAAGGGCACAATTCCTTTATGTGTTAACGGTTCACAGTCCCAGCCTAGAGAGATGGCCCATTCAAAAGGCCCAATGGGCTTAACGACAACCCATCCCTTCAACAACGCAGCATCCTCGCATGACGTGATATCAACACGTTGTAGGGCCCTCTAATGTCCCGCGAGTCAGGTTGTCGTCCTTTTAACATCTCACGACGTACGATCCGGGATGAAAAAACAGAGCAAAAGAAGCAAAGTGGCCTGAAACTGATGAAAACGTTTAATTTTGGGGTGGAAAAATGGGCAAAACAAGTAAGCTGGCTGCCACCATCGTAAAGCTCTCAGAGAGCTTTGCAACGGTATGTTGTGCGCCACGTAACTCCTTACGGATCAAAAGTTATGGGCACCGGAGCGACGGAGACCTGGTCACAAGCCCTACGCCCTCGGTTTGCGGGACCAGCCTATACGTGTAGCGATGTTGTATTGCCCAAGGTGCCTTGGGATTCGGTAATTGAAATTTGGTCGATAAAGTATCTTGCCAACCCTAACCAGGGAAAAAAAAATTGAAAAGGGGGGTGCAACACGAGGACTTCCTAGGGAGTCACCCATCCTAGTACTACTCTCGCCCAAACACGCTTAACTTCGGAGTTCTGATAGGATCCGGTGCATTAGTGCTGGTATGATCGTACCCGTCATGTTGAGGGCACAATTCTTTTATGTGTTAACGGTTCACAGTCCTAGCCTAGAGAGATGGCCCATTCAAAAGGACCAATAGACTTAACGACAACCCATCCGCTTCAACAACGCAGCATCCTCGCAAGACGTGATATCGACACATTTAGGGCCCTCTAATGTCGTGCGCGTCAGGTTGTCGTCCTTTTAACAGCTCACGACGTACGATCCGGGACGGAAAAACTGAGCAAAAGAAGAAAAGTATACTGAAACTGAAGAAAACGTTCAATTTTGGGCTCCAAAAAGGGGCACAGGGAGCAAGCTGGCTGCCCCCGTCATAGAGCTCCCAGAGAGCTTTGCAACGATATGCTATGCGCCGCGTAACTCCTTACGGAGCCAAAGTTATGGGCACCGGAGCGACGGAGACCTAGTCACAAGCCCTACGCCCTCGGTTTGCGAGCCCAGCCTCTACGTGAAGCGAAGTTGTCTTGCCCAATGTTCCGTGGGATTCGGTAATTGAAATTTGGTGGATAAAGTATTTTGGCAACCCTAACTAGGGCAAAAAAAATTGAAAAGGGGGTGCAACATGAGGACTTCCCAGGGGGTCACCCATCCGAGTACTACTCTCGCCCAAGCACACTTAACTTCGGAGTTCTGATGGGATCCGGTGCATTAGTGCTGGTATGATCGCACCTGTCATGTTAAGGGCAGAATTCCTTTATGTGTTAACGGTTCACAGTCCTACCCTAGAGAGATGGCCCATTCAAAAGACCCAATGGGCTTAAAGACAACCCATCCGCTTCAACAACATAGCATCCTCGCAAGACGTGATATCGACACGTTGTAGGGTCCTCTAATGTCCCGCGAGTCAGGTTGTCGTCCTTTTAACAGCTCACGACGTATGATCCGGGACAGAAAAACTGAGCAAAAGAAAAAAAGTGGCTTGAAACTGATGAAATCGTTCGATTTTGGGATCGAAAAATGGGCATAGCGAGCAGGCTCGCTGTCCCTATAGTAGAGCTCTCAGAGAGCTTTGCAACGGTATGCTGTGCGCCGCGTAACTCCTTACGGATCAAAAGTTATGGGCACCAGAACGACAGAGACCTGGTCACAAGCCCTACCCCCTCGGTTTGCAGGCCCAACCTATACGTGAAGCGAAGCTGTCATGCCCAAGGTGACTTGGGATTCGGTAATAGAAATTTGGTGGATAAAGTATCTTGGCAACCCTAACCAGGGAAAAAAAATTTGAAAAGGGGGGTGAAACACGAGGACTTCCTAGGGGGTCACCCATCCTAGTACTACTATCGCCCAAACACACTTAACTTCGGAGTTCTGATGGGATCCGGTGCATTAGTGCTGGTATGATCGCACCTGTCATGTTAAGGGCACAATTCCTTTATATGTTAACGGTTCACAGTCTCAACCTAGAGAGATAGCCCATTCAAAAGGACCTATGGACTTAACGACAACCCATCCGCTTCAACAACGCAGCATCCTCGCAAGACGTGATATCGAAATGTTGAAGGGCCCTCTAATGTCCCGCGAGTCAGGTTGTCGTCCTTTTAACAGCTCACGACGTACGATATGGGATGAAAAAATAGAGCAAAAGAAGAAAAGCGGCCTGAAACTGATGAAAATGTTCAATTTTGGGCTCCAAAAAGTGCATCGCGAGCAAGCTGGCTGCCCCCATCGTAGAGCTCTCAGAGAGCTTTGCAACGGTATGTTGTGCGCTGCGTAACTCCTTACGGATCAAAAGTTATGGGTACTGGAGCGACGGAGACCTGGTCACAAGCCCTACGCCCTCTGTTTACGGTCCCAGCCTGTACGTGAAACGAAGTTGTCTTGCCCAAGGTGCCGTAGGATTCGGTAATAGAAATTTGGTGGATAAAGTATCTTGGAAACCCTAACCAGGGAAAAAAAATTGAAAAGGGGGTTACTGTGACACCCCGATCCCTCTCGAGACCGGAAGTTCTATCAATCAATCTAATCACAACCCAATTCCAAACCCGGGCAAAATTTAGGGAAAACGGACGGAGTCTCCCCTGTTTCTAGGCAAAAAGCAAACCTGCGACAACATATAAATGGACCAATACCATGTCCAACCATTCAACCACCTCAAGGCCATCCGAGCCTTGTTCTCAACAAGCAACCACAAGCAAATATACATACATTTTCAAGTACTAGACTATTCTAACTCTTCCTTTAACCATACAAACATGCTTAGTAATTAAACTACACCAACCTATTGCATAAGTTAGACTATCATATCTTTCTATCTCTTTCCTTTGTCATTGCAAACATACATTGAAATTAAGCTACATTAACTAAATACATAATCTAACTTATCAAACTACTTCAACGATCTAATGAAACTTAAAATACATACTTCTTGACATTAAATACATACAACATAAGGAAGCATATATCTTTACAACTTCGACACTCAAGCCACATAGGCACGCAAGACAACTCTTCAGGCACGAACTTTCACAAAATCACGAACTTTCCAGCTAACATGACATTTCCTGAAATGTGGTGGTGAGGAGTGAGTATACACAACACGTATACTCAGTGAGGGCGAGACAGATATCAAGTTGGAGAGAAAGAAGATCGTGCAATGCAAATAGGTACCGTTAAGCAATACAATCAATAAAAGGCATACAATATAAACAACAATACAATTAAACAACTAAAGAAAACATTAACACAACCAATCAAAGCTATACCACACTTTGAAGGCTATGGATCACTCGAGCGAGTAATGTACCGATCACGATTCCGATGACATTAACGATGACGCGCCGGCCCAAACCACCTTATAACACCAGTTTGGAATACCCCGGAAGTATCCATCAACCTACGACCCAAAACTCCCTGGGAGGCAACCCAAGCGAGAAAGGGAATAGCAGCGGAGCTAGAGCAACCAACACTGGCAACCCAAGGCTACCCAGAGAGGCCCATCACTCACGCGCGAGACACTATGCAATGCAAGACTCGATACAAGGCGATAAACAAGCGATAAAGCCACACGTGAAAGAATAACAAGGTAGGTTATTCTCGCACGCAATAGCAGCAATTGATAAGCAATTCAATCCAAAACAACTCAAACAAGTATTTCAAGTAATTCTAAGCATTCTATAAGCATAAAGACAAGAAAACACACAAAAACACAAATCGGCCCCAACTATCAAAACGCTACCATTCCAAACGAGCCACGAGTTCTGAAAAACGACTTCGCCAACCCTCCTAGGTCACCATAAGGCACGTCTAAAGACCCCGAAACCTTACTTTAACCTAGAACTCGCGCAAAGCCCCGATTTTCCCCTTTCTCGTTTGAACTACAACTATAACAACCAAACACCCAACCAACGCCATAATCGCACCAAAAGTGCTTCCATGGCTTCCCGAAGCAATGCCAACACGCAAAACGAGAAAACGCTAAAGTTGACCTAAACGACCCCGACTTTCCCAAAGGCTTAATTCTTGTTTTTTTTCACTACGCAACCCAAACAAACCACACATTTTAGCATTCTAGCATACCTAGCACGTTTCTACATCAACGAAAAGCATAACAGCGCAATTTCAACGTTTCAAGGTTTTACTATTCACAAAACACTATTCATTTCACAATTTAATTTGCAATCACAACATTTAATCGCAGAAAATGTTACAAAGCTATAATTACATGTTCTACAAATGCCAAGGAACATTCTAGAAGCATCAAATCGCTTTAAATAACGATATACGGATAAATCTAAAAATTGACAAAGTTAACATACACAACGTATAGATGCGCAAATAACGATGAAACCCTCACCTTAGACGCTCCTAGACGCTAGGAAAACCTCGTAGAGTGCCTCGGAAACCACCCCGTGGAAGCCCTCGCGAAGAATCGAAGAATTGAAGTTGAATTTTCTTTTTTTCTTCTCCTTATTTTTTCAGCCATGGCTGCTCTGTTTTCTGTTTTTTTTTTATTTTTGTGCTATTTTAAGCTATTTAAAAGATGACAAGGTTCAAAAGGGTCAAGGCTTTGGTCAATGTTGGTCAAACAACTTAAAACTAGTCAAAATAGCTTACTTTTGTGCATTTTTAAGTTAAATAACTATCACCTAAATTAATTCTAGCTAGTAACAATTAAAATATAAAATTTAAGTCATCTAAATACTAGTTTCACTATTTGCTGAGGACTAGAATCCGTTTTCTAGCTAACGCTCTCGATATGCAATGCACGTTGCGACAATAAAAGAATAACAATTAATTCTCAAAGAATCTAAGAAATATATCATTTTTGGAAAGCATCATAGTTTAAAATTTACTCTGGCTCGGAGTTACTTTTCTCATTTATTTGAAAACTGAGTAATTTTAACGTAAAACAACCAAAATTGATTTCTAAAATAATCAAAACAATCAAGGTATTCAATATTCATTTAGAATGATTAATTTAACTATTTCCAGAATATTTTAAGAGTTATAAAGTTAATATTAAGCTACAAATGAAAGTTAATATAAACACATAGTCAAATACAATTAAACACTAACATTTAAGGTAACACTTAATTAATCACAAGAAAGGAAATTCAATTACTATAATTATTAGGAATAGGTAATAATCTTTAATTATTCAATATATAATTACTAAATGCTTCTATGAGAAATATGAAAATAGTGCAATTTGGTTGATTTAACTAATTAAACATTTAATCAAATGCAGTCAAGTGCTATTAAATGCATGCCGGGTTCGGGTTATCACAGTTACAATACGAGGACTTCCTAGGGGGTCACCAATCCTAGTACTACTCTTGCCCAAACACGCTTAACTTCGGAGTTCTGATGGGATCCGGTGTATTAGTACTGGTATGATCGCACCCGTCAAGTTGATGGTACAATTCGTTTATGTGTTAACGGTTCATAGTCCCAGCCTAGAGAGATGGCCCATTCAAAACGCCCAATGGGCTTAACGACAACCCATCTACTTCAAGAACGCAGTATCCTCGCAAGACGTGATATTGACACATTGTATGGCCCTCTATTGTCGTGCAAGTCAGGTTGTCGTCCTTTTAACAGCTCACGACGTACGATACGGGACGAAAATACAGAGCAAAAGAAGAAAAGTAGCCTAAAACTGAAGAAAACGTTCAATTTTGGGCTGAAAAAAGGGGCACAGGGAGCAAGCTGGATGCCCCCGTCGTAAAGCTCTCAGAGAGCTTTGCAACGGTATGTTGTGCGATGCGTAACTCCTTACGAATAAAAAGTTATGGGCACCAGAGCGACGGAGACCTAGTCACAAGCCCTACGCCCTCGGTTTGCGGGCCCAGCCTCTACGTGAAGCGAGGTTGTCTTGCCCAAGGTGCCTTGGGATTCGGTAATAGAAATTTGGTGGATAAAATATCTTGGCAACCTAACCAGGGAAAAAAAATTTGAAAAGGGGGTGCAACACGAGGACTTCCCAGGGGGTCACCCATCCTAGTACTACTCTCGCCCAAACACGCTTAACTTCGGAGTTCTGATAGGATCCGGTGCATTAGTGCTGGTATGATCGCACCCGTCATTTTGAGGGCACAATTCCTTTATGTGTTAATGGTTCACAGTCCCAGCCTAGAGAGATGGCCCATTCAAAAGGCCCAATGGGCTTAACGACCACCCATCCGCTTCAACAACGTAGCATCCTCAAATGACGTGATATCGACACGTTGTAGGGCCCTCTAATGTCCCGCGAGTCAGGTTGTCGTCCTTTTAACAGCTCACGACGTACGATCCGGGACGGAAAATACAGAGCAAAAGAACAAAAGTGGCATGAAACTGATGAAATTTTTTGATTTTGGGCTCCAAAAACAGGCCCAGCCAGCATGCTAGCTGCCGCCGTCATTGAGCTTTGCAACGGTATGCTGTGCGCCATGTAACTCTTTACGGATCAAAATTTATGGGCACCGGAGTGACGGAGACTTGGTCACAGGCCCTACGCCCTCGATTTGCAAGCCCAGCCTCTATGTTAAGCGAAGTTGTCTTGCTCAATGTTCCGTGGGGTTCGGTGATAGAAATTTGGTGGATAAAGTATCTTGGCAACCCTATCCAGGGCAAAAAAAATTGAAAAGGGGGTGCAACATGAGGACTTCCCAGGGGGTCACCCATCCTAGTACTACTCTCGCCCAAGCACGCTTAACTTCGGAGTTCTGATGGGATCCGGTGCATTAGTGCTGGTATGATCACACCCGTGATGTTGAGGGCATAATTCCTTTATATGTTAACGGTTCATAGTCCCAGCCTAGAGAGATGGCCCATTCAAAAGGCCCAATGGGCTTAACGACAACCCATCCGCTTCAACAACGCAACATCCTCGCAAGACGTGATATCGACACGTTCTAGGACGCTCTAATGTCCCGCGTGTCAGGTTGTTATCCTTTTAACAACTCACGACATACGATCCGGGACGGCAAAACAGAGCAAAAGAAGAAAAGTGGACTGAAACTGATAAAAACATTTAATTTTTTGCTCCAAAAAGGGGCATAGCGAGCAAGCTAGCTACCCCCGTCGTAGATCTCTCAGAGAGCTTTGCAACGGTATGTTGTGCGACGCGTAGCTCCTTACGGATCAAAAGTTATGGGCACCAGAGCGACGGAGACTTGGTCACAAGCCCTATGCCCTCGGTTTGCGGGCCCAGCCTCTACGTGAAGTGAAGTTGTCTTGCCCAAGGTGCCTTGGGATTCGGTAATAGAAATTTGGTGGATAAAATATCTTGGCAACCCTAACCAAGGAACAAAAAATTGAAAATGGGGGTGCAACACGAGGACTTCCCTGGGGGTCACCCATCCTTTTACTACTCTCGCCCAAACACGCTTAACTTCGGAGTTCTGATAGGATCCGGCGCAGTAGTGCTGGTATGATCGCACCTGTCATGTTGAGGGCACAATTCCTTTATGTGTTAACGGTTCATAGTCCCAGCCCAGACAGATGGCCCATTCAAAAGGCCCAATGGGCTTAACGACAACAGATCCGCTTCAACAACATAGCATCCTTGCAAGACGTGATATTGACACGTTGTAGGGCCCTCTAATGTCCCGCGAGTCTGGATTTCTTCCTTTTAACAGCTCACAACGTACGATCCAGGATGAAAAAATAGAGCAAAAAAAGAAAAGTGGCCTGAAACTGAAGAAAGTGTTCGATTTTGGGCTCCAAAAATGAGCCCAGCGAGCAAGCTGGCTGCCCCCGTTGTAGAGCTCTCAGAGAGCTTTGCAACAGTATGCTGTGTGCCGCGTAACTCCTTACGGATCAAAAGTTATGCGCACCGGAGCGACGGAGAACTGGTCACAAGCCCTAGCCCTTGGTTTGCGAGCCCAGCCTCTACGTGAAGCGAAGTAGTCTTGCTCAATGTTCTGTGGGGTTCGGTAATAGAAATTTGGTGGATAAAGTATCTTGGCAACCCTAACTAGGGCAAAAAAAATTGAAAAGGGGGTGCAACACGAGGACATCCCAGGGGGTCACCCATCCTAGTATTACTCTCACCCAAGCACGCTTAACTTCGGAGTTCTGATGGGATCCGGTGCATTAGTGCTGGTATGATCGCACCCATCATGTTGATGGAAAAATTCTTTATTGTGTTAACGGTTCACAGTCCCAGCCTAGAGAGATGGCCCATTCAAAAGGCCCAATGGGCTTATCGACAACCCATCCGCTTCAACAACGCAGCATCCTCGCAAGACGTGATATCGACACATTGTAGGGCCCTTTAATGTCATGCGAGTCTGGTTGTCGTCCTTTTAATAGCTCACGACGTACGATCCGGGACGAAAAAACAGAGCTAAAGAAGAAAAGTAGCCCGAAACTGATGAAAACATTCGATTTTCGGCTCCGAAAAGGGGTATAGGGATCAAGTTGGCTGCCCCCGTCGTAGAGCTCCTAGAGAGCTTTGTAACGATATGTTATGCGCCGCATAACTCCTTACGGATCAAATGTTAAGGGCACCTGAGTGACGGAGACCTGGTCACAAGCCCTACGCCCTCTGTTTACGGGCCCATCCTATACGTGAAACGAAGTTGTCTTGCCCAAGGTGCCTTGGGATTCGGTAATAGAAATTTGGTGGATAATGTATCTTGGCAACCCTAACTATGGAAAAAAAATTGAAAAGGGGGGTGCAAAACGAGGACTTCCTAGGGGGTCACCCATCTTAGTACTACTCTTGCCCAAACACGCTTAACTTCGGAGTTCTTATGGGATCCGGTGCATTAGTGCTGGTACGATCGCACCCGTCATGTTGAGGGCACAATTCCTTTATGTGTTAACGGTTCACAGTCCCAGCCTAGAGAGATGGCCCATTCAAAAGGACCAATGGGCTTAACGACAACCCATCCGCTTCAACAACGCAGCATCGTTGCATAAAGTGATATCGACACGTTGTATGGCCCTCTAATGTCCCGCGAGTCAGGTTGTCATCCTTTTAACAGCTCACGACGTACGATCTGGGATGGAAAAACATAGCAAAAGAATAAAAGTGGCCTGAAACTGATAAAAACGTTCAATTTTGTGCTCCAAAAATAGGCAAAGCGAGCAAGCTCGCTGCCCCCGTCGTAGAGCTCTCATTTAGCTTTGGAACAGTTTGTTGTGCCGCATAACTCCTTACGGATCAAAAGTTATGGGCACTGGAGCAACGGAGACCTGGTCACAAGCCCTACGCCCTCGGTTTGCTAGCCCAGCCTCTACGTGAAGCGAAGTTGTCTTGCCCAATGTTCCGTGGGATTCGGTAATAGAAATTTTGTGGATAAAGTATCTTGGCAACCCTAACCAAGCCAAAAAAAATTGAAAACGGGGTACAACACGAGGACTTCCCAAGGGGTCACCCATCCTATTACTACTCTCGCCCAAGCATGCTTAACTTCGGAGTTCTGATGGGATCCGGTGCATTAATGCTGGTATGATCACACCCGTCATGTTGAGGGCATAATTCTTTTATGTGTTAACGATTCACAGTCCCAGCCTAGAGAGATGGCCCATTGAAAAGGCCTAATGGACTTAACGATAACCCATCCGCTTCAACAACGCAGCATCCTCACAAGACATGATATCGACACGTTCTAGGACACTCTAATGTCCAGCGAGTCAGGTTGTCATCATTTTAACAGCTCATGACGTACGATCCGGGACGGAAAAACAGAGCAACAGAAGAAAAGTGGCCTGAAACTGATGAAAATGTTCGATTTAGGGCTCGAAAAAGGGGCACAGCGAGCAAGCTGGCTGCCCCCGTCGTAGAGCTCTTAGAGAGCTTTGCAACGGTATGTTATGCGCCACGTAACTCCTTACGGATCAAAAGTTATGGGCACCGGAGTGACGGAGGCCTGGTCACAAGCACTACGCCCTTGGTTTGCGGGCCCAACCTATACGTGAAGTGAAGTTTTTTTGCCCAAGGTGCCTTGGGATTCGGTAATAGAAATTTTGTGGATAAAGTATCTTGACAACCCTAACCAGGGAAAAAAAATTTGAAAAGGGGGGTGCAACACGAGGACTTCCTAGGGGGTCACCCATCCTAGTACTACACTTGCCCAAACACGCTTAACTTCGGAGTTCTGATGGGATCCGATGCATTAGTGCTAGTATGATCGCACCCGTCATGTTGATGGCACAATTCCTTTATGTGTTAACGGCTCACAGTCCCAGCCTAGAGAGATGGCCCATTCAAAAGACCAATGGGCTTAACGACAACCCATTCGCTTCAACAACACAGCATCCTCTCATGACGTGATATCGACACATTGGAGTGCCCTCTAATCTACCGCGAGTCAGGTTGTCGTCTTTTAACAGCTCACGATGTACGATCTGGACGGAAAAACAGAGCAAAAGAAGAAAAGTGGATTGAAACTGATGAAAACGTTCAATTTTGGGCTCCAAAAAGGGGCAAAGCGAGCAAGCTGGATGCCCCCAACGTAGAGCTCTCAGAGAGCTTTGCAATGGTATGTTGTGCACTGCGTAACTCCTTACGGATCAAAAGTTATGGGCACCGGAGCGACGGAGACCTGGTCACAAGCCCTACGCCCTCGGTTTGCGAACCCAGCCTCTACGTGAAGTGAAGTTGTCTTGCCCAATATTCCATGGGATTCGGTAATAGAAATTTGGTGGATAAAGTATCTTGGCAACCCTAACCAGAGAAAAAAAATTGAAAAGGGGGTGCAACACGAGGACTTCCTAGGGGGTCACCCATCTTAGTACTACTCTTGCCCAAACACGCTTAACTTCGGAGTTCTTATGGGATCCGGTGCATTAGTGCTAGTATGATCGCACCCGTCATGTTGATGGCACAATTCCTTTATGTGTTAACGGCTCACAGTCCCAGCCTAGAGAGATGGCCCATTCAAAAGACCAATGGGCTTAACGACAACCCATTCGCTTCAACAACACAGCATCCTCTCATGACGTGATATCGACACATTGGAGTGCCCTCTAATCTACCGCGAGTCAGGTTGTCGTCTTTTAACAGCTCACGATGTACGATCTGGACGGAAAAACAGAGCAAAAGAAGAAAAGTGGATTGAAACTGATGAAAACGTTCAATTTTGGGCTCCAAAAAGGGGCAAAGCGAGCAAGCTGGATGCCCCCAACGTAGAGCTCTCAGAGAGCTTTGCAATGGTATGTTGTGCACTGCGTAACTCCTTACGGATCAAAAGTTATGGGCACCGGAGCGACGGAGACCTGGTCACAAGCCTTACGCCCTCGGTTTGCAAGCCTAGCCTCTACGTGAAGCGAAGTTGTCTTGCCCAAGGTGCCTTGGGATTCGGTAATTGAAATTTGGTGGATAATGTATCTTGGGAACCCTAACCAGGGAAAAAAAATTGAAAAAGGGGGTGCAACACGAGGACTTCCCAGGGGGTCACCCATCCTAGTACTACTCTCGCCCAAACATGCTTAACTTCAGAGTTCTGATGGGATCCGGTGCATTAGTGCTGGTATGATCGTGCCCGACATGTTGAGGGCACAATTCCTTTATGTGTTAACGGTTCACAGTCCCAGCCGAGAAAGATGGCCCATTCAAAAGGCCCATTGGGCTTAACGACAATCCATCCGCTTCAACAACGCAGCATCCTCGCAAGACGTGATATCGACACGTTGTAGGGCCCTCTAATGTCCCGCGAGTCTGGTTGTCGTCCTTTTAACAGCTCATGACGTACGATTCGGGACGGAAAAACTGAGCAAAAGTAGAAAAGTGGCCTGAAACTGATGAAAACGTTCGATTTTGGGCTCCAAAAAGGGGCACAACGAGCAAGCTAGCTGCCCCCGTCGTAGAGCTCTCAAAGAGCTATGCAACGGTATGTTGTGCGCCGCGTAACTCCTTACGGGTCCAAAGTTATGGGCACCGGAGCGACGGAGACCTGGTCACAAGCCCTATGCCCTCGGTTTGCGGGCCCAGCCTATACGTGAAGCGAAGTTGTCTTGCCCAATGTGCCTTGGGATTTGGTAATAGAAATTTGGTGGGTAAAGTATCTTGGCAACCCTAACCAGGGAAAACAAAATTGAAAAGGGGGGTGCAACACGAGGACTTCCTACGGGGTCACCCATCCTAGTACTACTCTCGCCCAAACACGCTTAACTTCGGAGTTCTGATGGGATGCGGTGCATTAGTGCTGGTATGATCTCACCCGTCATGTTGAGGGCACAATTCCTTTATGTGTTAACGGTTCACAGTCCCAGCCTAGAGAGATGGCCCATTCAAAAGGACCAATGGGTTTAACGACAACCCATCCGCTTCAACAACGCAGCATCCTCACATGACGTGATATCGACACGTTGTAGGGCCCTCTAATGTCCCGCAAGTCAGGTTGTCGTCCTTTTAACAGCTCACGACATACGATCCGGGATGGAAAAACAGAGCAAAAGAAGAAAAGTGGCCTGAAACTGATGAAAATGTTCGATTTTGGGTTTCAAAAAGAGGTAAAGCGAGCAAGTTGGCTGCCCCCATCGTAGAGCTCTCAGAGAGCTTTCCAACGGTATGCTGTTAGTCGCGTAACTCCTTACGGATCAAAAGTTATGGGCACCGGAGCGACGGAGACCTAGTCACAAGCCCTACGCCCTCAGTTTGCGAGCTCAGCCTCTACGTGAAGTGAAGTTGTCTTGCCCAATGTTCCGTGGGATTCGGTAATAGAAATTTGGTGGATAAAGTATCTTGGCAACCCTAACCAGGGCAAAAAAAATTGAAAAGGGGGTGCAAAACGTGGACTTCTCAGGGGGTCACCCATCCTAGTACTACTCTCGCCCAAGCACGCTTAACTTCGTAGTTCTGATGGGATCCGGTGCATTAGTACTGGTATGATCGCACCCGTCATGTTGAGGGCACAATTCCTTTATGTGTTAACGGTTCACAGTCCCAGGCTAGAGAGATGGACCATTCAAAGGGCCCAAATGGCTTAACGAGAACCAATCCGCTTCAACAACGCAGCATCCTCGCAGGACGTGATATCGACACATTGTAAGGCCCTCTAATGTCCCGTGAGTCTGGTTGTCGTCCTTTTAACAACTCACGACGTACGATCCGGGACGGAAAAATAGAGCAAAAGAAGAAAAGTGGCCTGAAACTGATGAAAACGTTCGATTTTGGGCTCCAAAAATGGGCACAACGAGCAAGCTGGCTACCCCCGTCGTAGAGCTCTTAGAGAGCTTTGCAATGGTATGCTGTGCGCCGCGTAACTCCTTTCGGATCAAAAGTTATGGGCACCGGACCGACGGAGACCTGGTCACAAACCCTACGCCCTCAGTTTGCGAGCCCAGCCTCTACGTGAAGCGAAGTTGTCTTGCCCAATGTTCAGTGGGATTCGGTAATAGAAATTTGGTGGATAAAGTATCTTGGCAACCCTAACTAGGGCAAAAAAAATTGAAAAGGGGGTGCAACACGAAGGCTTCCCAGGGGGTCTCCCATTCTAGTACTACTCTTGCCCAAGCACGCTTAACTTCGGAGTTCTGATGGGATCCGGTGCATTAATGCTGGTATGATCGCACCCGTCATGTTGAGAGCATAATTCATTTATGTGTTAACGGTTTACAGTCCCAACCTAGAGAGATGGCCTATTCAAAAGGCCTAATGGGCTTAACGACAACCCATCCGCTTCAACAACGCAGCATCCTTGCAAGACGTGATATCGACACATTGTAGGACGCTCTAATGTCCCGCGAGTCAGGTTGTCATCCTTTTAACAGCTCACGACGTACGATCCGGGACGGAAAAACTTAGCAAAAGAAGAAAAGTGGCCTGAAACTGATGAAAACGTTCGATTTTGGGCTCCAAAAAGGGGCACAGCGAGCAAGCTGGCTGCCCCCGTCGTAGCGCTCTCAGAGAGCTTTGCAACGGTATGTTGTGCGCCGCGTAACTCCCTACGGATCAAAAGTTATGGGCACCAGAGCGACGAAAACCTGGTCACTAGCCCTACGCCCTTGGTTTGCGAGCCCAGCCTCTACGTGAAGCGAAGTTGTCTTGCCCAATGTTCCGTGGGATTCGTTAATAGAAATTTGGTGGATAAAGTATCTTGACAACCCTAACCAGGGCAAAAAAAATTTAAAAGGGGGTGCAACACGAGAACTTCCCAGGGGGTCACCCATCCTAGTACTACTCTCGCCCAAGCACGCTTAACTTCGGAGTTCTGATGGGATCCGGTGCATTAGTGCTGGTATAATCGCACCCGTCATGTTGAGGGCACAATTCCTTTATGTGTTAACGGTTCACAGTCCCAGCCGAGAAAGATGGCCCATTCAAAAGGCCCATTGGGCTTAACGACAACCCATCCGCTTCAACAACGCAGCATCCTCGCAAGACGTGATATCGACACTTTGTAGGGCCCTCTAATTTCCCGCGAGTCTAGTTGTCTTCCTTTTAATAACTCATGACGTACGATCCGGGACGGAAAAACTGAGCAAAAGAAGAAAAGTAGACTGAAACTGATGAAAATGTTCGATTTTGGGCTCCAAAAAGGGGCACAACGAGCAAGCTAGCTGCCCCCGTCGTAGAGCTCTCAGAGAGCTTTGCAACGGTATGTTGTGCGCCGCATAACTCCTTACGGGTCCAAAGTTATGGGCACCGGAGCGACGGAGACCTGGTCACAAGCCCTACGCCCTCGGTTTGCGGGCCCAGCCTATACGTGAAGCGAAGTTGTCTTGTCCAAGGTGCCTTGGGATTCGGTAATAGAAATTTGGTGGATAAAGTATCTTGCCAACCCTAACCAGCGAAAAAAAAAATGAAAAGGGGGGTGCAACACGAGGACTTCCTACGGGGTCACCCATCCTAGTACTACTCTCGCCCAAACACGCTTAACTTCGGAGTTCTGATGGGAGTCAGTGCATTAGTGCTGGTATGATCGCACCCGTCATGTTGAGGGCACAATTCCTTTATGTGTTAACGGTTCACAGTCCCAGCCTAGAGAAATGGCCCATTCAAAAGGACCAATGGGCTTAACGATAACCCATCCACTTCAACAACGCAGTATCCTCGCATGACGTGATATCGACACGTTCTAGGTCCCTCTAATGTCCCGCGAGTCAGGTTTTCGTCCTTTTAACAGCTCACGACGTACGATCCGGGATGGAAAAACAGAGCAAAAGAAGAAAAGTGGCCTGAAACTGATGAAAACGTTCGATTTTGGGCTCCAAAAAGGGGTAAAGCGAGCAAGTTGGCTGCCCCCGTCGTAGAGCTCTCAGAGAGCTTTGCAACGGTATGTTGTGCCCCGCGTAACTCTTTATAAATCAAAAGTTATGGGCACCAGAGCGACGGAGACCTAGTCACAAGCCTTACGCCCTCGGCTTGCGAGCCCAGCCTCTACGTGAAGCGCAGTTGTCTTGCCCAATGTTCCGTGGGATTCGGTAATAGAAATTTGGTTGGATAAAGTATCTTGCCAACCCTAACCAGGGCAAAAAAATTTGAAAAGGGGGTACTACACGAGGACTTCCCAGGGGGTCACCCATCCTAGTACTACTCTCGCCCAAGGACGCTTAACTTCAGAGTTCTGATGGGATCCGGTGCATTAGTGCTGGTATCATCGCACCCGTCATGTTGAGGGCACAATTCCTTTATCTGTTAATGGTTCGCAGTCCCAGCCTATAGAGATGGCCCATTCAAAAGGCCCAATGGGCTTAACGAGAACCCATCCGCTTCAACAACGCAGCATCCTCGCAAGACGTGATATCGACACGATGTATGGCCCTCTAATGTCCCGCGAGTTAGGTTGTCGTCCTTTTAACAGCTCACGACGTACGATCCGGGACGTAAAAACTTAGCAAAAGAAGAAAAGTGGCCTGAAACTGATGAAAACGTTCGATTTTGGGCTCCAAAAAGGGGCACAGTGTGAGGCCCGACCCCGATTTGCATGCGATATCTTGTTTCGTGTGCCCTAATCTAGACTTGCATGCCTTGACCCAGGTTTAAGAATTGTGTTCATTATATGTGTCGTGCATTGAATTACGTGCATTCATATAGGGTTGCGTGCATTTACTTGAAAAACGTTCGTTCGTCTCGTAGTTCATGTCCTACCTCGTAGTGCGTGCCCTAGACCTAGGAAAGCGTGCCCTCATGCTAATCAAGAAAGCATCTTACACAAAGCACTAGACTATTAAACAATCCTACAAAATCCACTATCAATATTATAATCTTAATTCAACTCACTAGAAGACAAAATAACACAAAAAGCTAGACATTCTTTATTCCTTATTATTTATTCTTTTTGCACCTTCAACACATAATTAAATAACATCCAAAACATGACAAAAATTCAGATTTGGCACATGCTTTGGCCGGCCATACCAAGGCTTTTGCACATGGTTTGAACAATTATTCAATTAATCATGCATACTTAGACAAGTTATGACAAAAACACTTATCAATGCATAAAAAGAAATTGCCCAAAACCACCTCAATTTCCTCTCCTTGTTCGACCAAACCACCATTGCCCATTCTAGCATTTTAAAATCACACATTGAAGACACAAAAATCAGATTTTTAATGGCCCAAGGCCGACCACATGCTTGAAGAATGCAAAGGCTTCACTCTTTGTCATATTCTTGTTATTTCCTCTTTCTTCCTCAACTTCTCTCTCTCCCTCTCATTTTCCCTCTCTCTCTCTCGGCCCTAGCTGAATATTATTGCCTCCATAGCTTATCTTCATCACACCTTAGTTGATCAAGGCAAGCAACAATCAAAGAAACTCAAGCAAACAAGCTAGGATGCGAAAAATTCACATGCATGCTCCTTGAACTTTCATTTCGGCCCTAGGTAAGTTTCTTGGCTTCCATTTCTTTTCTTCTAGTTCTAACCTCATGCATGTACTAAGAGCTTGGTCACTAAGCTAGGAAAAATAGGGAAAATCTAGTTGGAACCTTGGCTAGGCAAAGGAGAAGAAGAAAAGTTTGCTTCAACAAGTTTTGTGCATCCTCTTGGTTGATTGCTAAGGTGAGGGCTAAAACCTTTTGAAAGTCCTTCAAAAATTCACATGCCTGCTCATAAATGTATGTATTTGCTTCTGTACTTGAGTTATATGTTCGTTCATAAGCTTAAACAACCATGCATGGCAAGATTTTGGCTTGAAAGTGATGATAGGTGAAGTCGGATTGTTGACAGCTCTCTGACCAGTTTGTTTCAAGGTAAGTTTAGCTAGGAAAATGATGTTGAAAATGCATGAAAGTTGGTAGGTGACTATTTTTGCCAGTTTTGAACATTTTTCTCAGAAATAGACCAAAGCTAAGTTTGACTCTAAGGTCCTAAAAATAGCAAAGCTTTAAAATGTGTCCAAATCTGGAAATCTGAAAAAATGAAGCAGGTTTTGGCAGATGCACTGACCTTGTAGAACGAACCAGATTTGACTTAGTACATTATATCCACAATACATGAAATTTTGTGTGCTGCTATATTTTTCAGTTCTGGACATTTTTGTCAGAAATGGACCAAGGTTAAATCTGACCCTAAGGACCTCAAAAACGTCAATTACTGAAAAGTGTGCAAATCTGGACAGTTTTGTGCTATCCCACTGTTTTGGCTATATCTAATGATCCCGAACTCCAATTGATGCAAGGTTTGTTTCTGATTTTAGTTAACTTATTAAGATTTAATTTGACTTCTTATTCACTTGAATTGGAGATTGTTTTCTTGTCTTAATGTTTGTGAGAAAACAGCCTATTGCAGTGAGGGTTTCACTTAGCTATATGCTTGGAAAATTGTTGTAACCTCTCTTGTGGTATTAATTGCTTAGAATTGTGGTGTTGGGATGTTGTGTGGACTGCTTTGAGTACTTGAGGATGTTTGAATTAAATGATGCATGACTTGAGAATGATTTTGAGTTGACTTAGGGTTTAATCACACGGTTAAGCATGAAACGGAAGCCCTAATGACTAGGTAGGCTTGCTAAGTGTTGATCATTTGGATATTTTGTGGAATTATATGCTTAGTAGGCTGCCCGTAAATGCCTTTATAGTCCTAAAGGTGATTTTGATCGTTGCATGTTGACAAATAGGCTTTTCTAGCATTCGAGCCCACGTAGCTATTGTTGCATGTTATATAACCTTATTAATTTATAACGTGGACTTTGAATTGAGTTATATGACTTGTTTTATGTTCGTTACATGGCTGTCCGTTTAATGTTCATATAACTCTATATGCCTTTCAAGTGAAAAATTATTTGTCTTATCGTGCCCTGCTTGTTAATTGTCAATGTGCAATCTTATGACTGTTCGGAGGCAACTTAGTTTGTTGTCCTCCTAATGTGATATATTACATGTCATAAATGTGCATTGCATACAAGGTTGCAACCTTTCATTTCGGCATGGTAGCAATCACACACACCGGGCGGCATCGGGCTTGCCGGTGCACCCGTGACTATCATGGTCCCATTCCCTCTCTCGCTTGGGGGCTAGACTTCCTCGGAGAGTTGGGTCGTAGGATTTCGGGGTACATCCGGAGTATACACACCTGGCGTGTTTGGGGGATGATTTGAAGTCGGCTGCAACAACTGATTCTGGAACTGATCTGAGAGAAAAAGCTCACTGTATCCTTTTTACTATGTGTGTAAGTACTCTCGCTTGGTTACTAGAGAACCTCGGGGAGGAAAGACTGGTATTTTTGTTCCTTTACCTTATATTATTGTTATATTCATGCTTGCAAAAATGATTTTCATAAGTTGAATCGGAAAATGAGTTTCAAAACCTATTTCGAGTTTCCCCCTCGCTGAGTTCATAAGGACTCATCCTCTTTTATCATCTCAGGTGAAGAAGATCCAGAACAGGTACCCGAGGTCGGTGTGCCTAACGATGAATCCTTGGAGTGATTGCCTGTCTTGTTTGTTTTGCGTGATTGTGGCTACGTGTGAACTCTGTGCTACTTGAAGACTATTTCTTTTATGTTGCTTGTTATTTCTAATGTAAAAGACCCCCGTTGTAATTTGGGGTCTAATTTTTGTTTGTACTGGTATTAAGTAGACTGATGCTAGACACTACTATGATCGTTTTTGCTATTATTACCGCTAGTATCTGTCATAGGTTATGACGTATTAGTTAAAGACTAAGTAAATGAACTTATCCAATCTTAAACAGGTACTCGCTATTAAGCTAAGATCAACAGGTACTTTTGCAACGAGGATAAACAAACAAACGAGACAATAGTATCATGCTAGGTTATAAATCAAACAAGACATCGAGATAACCAATAGGCGTTTCAATTGATGTTAAATGGTAATCCTAGTTGGAAATGAAATTGAGATCAAAGAAATTTGAGGTGTTTAGAGAATTAGGCCAAACCAAAGAGCCCAATTACAACTGTTATGTTGCCAATTTTTCCGAAAAATTTTGGAGTTTAGATTAAAATGATAAGTGTTAAATCTTCATAAACGATTAAGTATGTGACATGTCCTAAACATTTAGATCACACCCTAATCTAACCTTATAGGCCGGGTTAGGGCGTGACACCTTAGAATTAGAATGGTATCAGAGCTTAGATTGCTTAAGCCGGGTTTAACTCTCGGACCATGGGTAGAGCCCTAAGATAATTAGGATGACTTGTTTATATGTTATTGTGTGATAATGTTAAATGTGCCTTCTATGTTCTATGTGCTTAAGTGATTAACATGCCTTAATTGTTTCTAGAATTGCATCTATATTATGTTGCATACCTTATGCATTAAATTCTTAATTGTCATATTTCAATAAGTTGTGCATCGTAATATGTGCCTAAGATGGCTGGCCCTAGCACCCGTACTACTAATAGGAGCGGTGAACCCCAAGAGACCAGAGATGCCTATCAAACTAATCCCGATATAGCTATGTTTAACATGATGGCAAATGCCATGGATCGTGTATCACGAGTGATGGAGCGTCAAGATGCACGTGAGGCCAACAACAATAGGAATAAGGGTAACCATGGGAGGCATAGTAGAATGAGGTAGTTCCTTGACTTTCGCCCGTCTAAATTCCACGGGGAAGCTGATGATGAGAAAGCAGAGACTTGGCTGTCCGAGATCGAGAAGATTTTCAGGCCACTTGATTATACTGATGAAGAAAAGGTGGAGTTTGGTGTGTTTCTGTTGCACGGGGATGCCGAGCATTGGTGGTACACTGTAAAGGCACTGTGGGAGACTGATCAGACACCTCGCTTGTGGGGTAATTTCGTTAAGGCATTCAAGGAGAAATATGTACCTGCAGTTTCCAGGCAGAGGCGAATTGAGGAATTCATGCACTTGACCCAGGGTAACATGATGGTGGCCCAGTACGAGGCTCATTTTGACCGACTGTCCCGTTATGCTCAATATATGGTTAGTACTCCGGAGGCAAAGATGTGGAAATTTACTACTGGATTGAGGCCAGAGATTCAGGACCAGTTGGCTTCTCATGACTTCGATACGTATTCTGCTTTCTTTGCTGCTGCCTCTCGAGTTGAGAAGAGGAAACTAGATAGAGCCGATTCGAGTCAGCCGAACAAGAAACCATACCAGCCTCCAGGTCAGCAGAGGAAATTCCAGAGTCAGGGTCATAATCAGGGCCAGAGCCAGAACAGACTAGTGAATAATCGTGGCCCGACGAAAGCGCCATTAGCCTCTTCCGCCCGCAGATCCACAAGTAGTTCACCTGCTACTCAGTCCGTCAGCTGTTCTTATTGTGACAGGAAGGGGCATACTGAGGCCCAGTGTTGGAGGAAGTCAGGACGATGTATGAGATGTGGCAATGATCAACATCAGATCAAGGATTGCCCTAAACGGCAGGTAGGGTAGAATCAGGGTAAACCAGCAGGTAGAGGCAAGACTCCAGTTCCTAGAGTTCAGGCTCGAGCCTATGCTATCGAGTGCGAGGAGAGTCCAGATGAGACCGCTGTTGTTGAAGGTATATTCTTCATACTGAATCAACCCGTTAGGGTGCTAATTGATCCGGGTGCTACTCATTCATTTATTACTCCCTTATTTGCAGAACGTGTGAAACTAAAAGTTGTATGTTTGCCATATGAAGTAGAAGTTGGTACTCCAATGGGTTCTAAACTTGTAACTAGCTCAGCTTGTAAAGCATGTAAAATCCAAATTAAGGATAGGGAATTTTCAGCCAATCTTATTGTATTACCTTTTTTGAGAATATGAGGTCATTTTAGGGATGGACTGGCTGGCAAAACATCATGTCCAACTAGACTGCCCGTCGAAGATTATAACGTTTCGGGTACCTGGTCAACCAATACTGGAGGTAATGGGTCGAAGAGATTTCACCGGGAGTTCCATCATTTCATCTACGAAAGTAGTGAAGTCCTTGAGGAAAGGGTGCAGCGGATACTTAGCTTACCTCATCAACAAGCCGTCAGACAAAGCTAAGTTGGAGGAGATGCCTGTGATCAAAGACTATGCAGATGTGTTTCCAGAAGAATTACCTGGTTTACCCCTAAATCCGGAGATCGAGTTTGTTATTGAGTTACTGCTTAGCGCCCAGCCGATATCTAAAGCTCCCTATCGTATGGCACCGGCTGAGCTACAAGAATTGAAGGACCAACTGCAAGGATTGTTGAAGAAAGGGTTTGTTCAACCGAGTTCTTCATCGTGGGGTGCGCCAGTTCTATTTGTAAAGAAGAAAGACAGAACGTTGAGGCTATGCATTGATTACCGAGGACTAAACCAAGTGACTGTCAAGAATAAATACCCACTTCCCCCGATCGACGAGCTGTTTGATCAACTGCAAGGAGCCAAAGTGTATTCGAAACTCGACTTGAGGCAAGGGTATTATCAGTTGCGGATCAAAAAGGAGGATGTGCCTAAAACGGCTTTCAGGACGAGATATGGGCATTATGAATATGTGGTGATGCCTTTTGGACTAACCAATGCCCCTGCAGCTTTTATGGATTTGATGCACAGGGTGTTTCAACCCTACTTGGACCAATTTGTGGTGATCTTCATTGATGATATTTTGGTATACTCGAAATCTGAGGTGGAGCATGAGCAACATCTGCGGTTGGTACTGCAGAAACTTCGAGAGCATCAATTGTATGCAAAGTTTAGCAAGTGTGAATTTTGGTTGCAGCAGATTGCATTTTTGGGGCATATTATATCCCAAGAGGGAATATCGGTGGATCCAGCAAAGATAGATGCAGTGATGTCTTGGAAGAAGCCGGAGAATGTTACAGAGGTTTGGAGTTTCCTTGGTCTAGCCGGCTATTATCGGAGATTCGTGAAAGATTTCTCTAAGATTGCAGGACCACTTACAAAGCTCACTCAAAAGAAAACAAAGTTCGTGTGAGATGATAAGTGTGAGAACAGCTTCCAAGAATTGAAGAAAATATTGACTACCGCACCTGTTCTTGCATTGCCTGAAGGGAGTCAAGGTTTTGTCATCTATAGCGATGCTTCGAAAGAAGGATTGGGTTGTGTGTTGATGCAAAATGGAAGGGTGATTGCATATGCTTCTAGGAAACCAAAGCCGTATGAATTGAATTACCCGACGCATGATTTAGAGTTAGCGGCTATTGTGTTTGCACTCAAGAAATGGAGACATTATCTGTGGGGTAACAAGTTTGAGGTATTTACTGATCATAAGAGCTTGAAATACTTGTTCTCTCAAAAAGAGTTGAATATGAGGCAAAGGCAGTGGATGGAGCTTTTGGATGATTATAACTGCACAATCAATTATGTGCCCGGTAAAGCAAATGTAGTTGCAGATGCCTTAAGCAGAAAAGCAAGCATGGTGAAACTGGAAGTCAAGGTGCAGGAGTTGTTGGAGGAAGCATTTTTGTGGAAACCACAATTGACTCAGAAAGGGTTACTTTTTGCCACTACTCAAGTTCAATCGACCTTGTTGTCTGTATTACAGGAGGCTCAACAAAAGGACCAACAATTTCGAAAGATTAAAGAAAGCAACGTGGATTTCAAGTTTCATGATGACGGTATTTAGAGGTTTAGGAACCGGATTTGTGTTCCCAATGAGCCAGAGCTGAAAAAGAAGATTCTTGAGGAAGCCCATAATTCAAGATATACTATTCACCCCGGCGGAACAAAGACGTATCGGGATTTGAAGCAACACTACTGGTGGAATAACATGAAAAGAGAAATTGCGGAGTTTGTGGCACGGTGTTTGACTTGCCAGAGAGTCAAAGCAGAACATCAGCGACCCGCAGGTTTACTTCAGCCGTTGGAGATTCCTCAATGGAAATGGGAACATATCACTATGGATTTTGTTATGGACCTGCCTAGATCACAAAAGGGTCATGACGCCATTTGGGTCATAGTGGATAGATTGACTAAGTCGGCGCACTTTTTACCAATGAACAAGGAGGATAGTCCTGAGAAATTGGGAGATATGTATGTAGCAGAGATTGTAAGATTGCACGGGATGCCTATGAGTATTGTATCGGATATGGATCCTCGTTTTACTTCCCGATTTAGGAAGAGATTGCAAGAAGCTTTGGGAACGAAGTTGAGTTTCAGCACGGCTTATCACCCTCAGACTGACGGACAATCGGAGAGAACTATTCAAATTCTGGAGGATATGCTGAGGGCGTGTGTTTTGGATTTCGGAAAAGGTTGGGAGAAATATCTATCTCTAGCGGAGTTCGCTTATAATAATAGTTATCAGGCCACTATCGGGATGGCCCCATTTGAGGCGTTGTATGGACGTAAGTGTCGATCCCCAATTTACTGGGATGAAGTAGGTGAGACGAAGACTTTTGACCTGACCCTTTTACCTGAATTGATGAAGACTGTTGACAATATCCACCTCATCCGGAAACGGATGCTTACCGCCCAGAGCAGGCAGAAGAGTTATGCAGACCGACGGAGACGGAGTCTCGAGTTCGAGGTTGGCGACAAGGTGTTCTTGAAGATATCACCCCGGAGGGGACTGATTAAACACGGCAATGGTGGAAAGTTGAGCTCGAGGTTTGTAGGACCATTTGAGTTAGTTGAGAAGGTTGGCAAATTGGCGTATCGCCTAGTATTACCCCAGAACCTCTCCAATATTCATGACGTCTTTCATGTTTCGATGCTGCGGAAGTATCATCCTGATCCATCGTATATCTTGGAGCCAGAGCCGTTGCAGCTTAGGGAGAACTTGTCTTACGAAGAGAAGCCCATTCGGATCCTAGACCAGCAGGATCGGGAGTTGCGCAACAGAACTATACCAATGGTGAAAGTGCTGTGGGATCATCATGGAGTTGAAGAAGCAACGTGGGAAAGGTGAGACCAGATGGAGCAGCAATATCCAGCTTTATTTCAAGGTAATATTGAATTTCGGGACGAAATTCTTTTAAGGAAGGGAGGATGTGAGGCCTGACCCCGATTTGCGTGTGATACCTCGTTTCATGTGCCCTAATCTAGACTTGCGTGCCTTGACCTAGGTTTAAGAATTGTGTTCATTATATGTGCCATGCATTGAATTACATGCATTCATTTAGGGTTGCGTGCATTTACTTGAAAAACGTGCGTTCGTCTCGTAGTTCGTGTCCTATCTCGTAGTGCGTGCCCCAGACCTAGGAAAACGTGCCCTCACGCTAATCAAGAAAGCATCTTACACAAGCACTAGACTATTAAACAATCCTACAAAATCCACTATCAATATTATAATCTTAATTCAACTCACTAAACGACAAAATAACACAAAAAGCCAGACATTCTTTATTCCTTATTCTTTATTCTTTTTGCACCTTCAACACATAATTAAATAACATCCAAAACATGACAAAAATTCAGATTTGGCACATGCTTTGGCCGGCCATACCAAGGCTTTTGCACAAGGTTTGAGCAATTATTCAATTAATCATGCATGCTTAGACAAGTTATGACAAAAACACTTATCAATGCATAAAAAAAATTACCCAAAACCACCTCAATTTCCTCTCCTTGTTCGACCAAACCACCATTGCCCATGCTAGCATTTTAAAATCACACATTGAAGACACAAAAATCAGATTTTTAATGGCCCAAGGCCGACCACATGCTTGAAGAATGCAAAGGATTCACTCTTTGTCATATTCTTGTTATTTCCTCTTTCTTCCTCAACTTCTCTCTCTCCCTCTCATTTTCGCTCTCTCTCTCTCGGCCCTAGCTGAACATTATTGCCTCCATAGCTTATCTTCATCACACCTTAGTTGATCAAGGCAAGCAACAATCAAAAAAACTCAAGCAAACAAGCTAGGATGCGAAAAATTCACATGCATGCTCCTTGAACTTTCATTTCGGCCCTAGGTAAGTTTCTTGGCTTCCATTTCTTTTCTTCTTGTTCTAACCTCATGCATGTACTAAGAGCTTGGTCACTAAGCTACGAAAAATAGGGAAAATCTAGTTGGAACCTCGGCTAGGCAAAGGAGAAGAAGAAAAGTTTGCTTCAACAAGTTTTGTGCATCCTCTTGGTTGATTGCTAAGGTGAGGGCTAAAACCTTTTGAAAATCCTTCAAAAATTCACATGCATGCTCATAAATGTATTTCTTTGCTTCTGTACTTGAG